>JAPVLO010000078.1:6600000-7193096 GCA_027257055.1 Cephalopachus bancanus | reverse complement strand
CACTTTCGTTTGGTTTTAACGCGGCTCTGGGGCTATTAGTCGTCGTTTATCATCACTATGCAGGAACAGCGCACGTTGTGTAAGTAAAGATTCCCTGGAGTTACAAGGAGACCAGTCAAAAGCGGTGAAGAATGTTGGCTCTACGGGAAACCGGATCGAGAAGTGTTCAGGGAGCTCAAGTGTGCATGGCGAGCTCGGTGCAGGCCCACCTTTTACGCCGAGAAACATCTCCCTGCCAGTGCCACCTCGGGCCCCTGTCCCTGGGACAAACTCGGACACCGGCGGGATGTGAAGCACTTCTTTCTAGCCCTGTCCGTCCGGTCCGTTCACGCTCGAAGGAAGACAGGCACATAAGAGACACATGGAGCGAGTCACCCCGCGCACCCGGGCGCAGCAGCTCTCAGGTCCCCCGCACAGGCCACAGGTGGCGCCAGCCCCCCACCCCGCGCCCCCGCGTCTCGCCCGCCGCGCACACTCGGGGCGGTCCTTCCCCGGAAAGTCCGACCCCGACCCACGGCCCGGGGCCCGGCAGCCCCGGCGTGGGGAACGCAGGCCGCTGGGCCTCCCGCCCGCCCGCCGCCACGCCCCCTCCCCACGGGCCGCCCGCGCCGCCCGCCCCTCGGCCGAGAGGTGGCCTCACCTCACGCGGGCCGCGGCGGGGAGGGCGCCCGCGTCTCCGCCCGCCGCCCGGGCCCACGGCCGCTCGGCTGCGGCTCGGCCCCGACGGCCGGCGGCGGCGGCGCGCTTCTGGGGGCGGGCTCTTCCCGGCGGGGCTGGCCCCCGGGCCGAGGGCGGGGAAGCAGGGGGGACCGGGGCGGGGGAGGGGAAAGGGGCTTGGGAAGAAGGGGGGAGAGGGGAAGAAAAGGGGGAACCAGACCCGGAAAGGGAGAAAAGGGGGGAGGGGAAAACCAGAAGGGGAAGAAAGGCCCAGAGTCCGCCCCCCGCTGCGGCCTGCGCGCTACGTCACCACGTCCTGCGTGACGTCACCGCGCCCTGCGCTCCGCCCGCCCTCTGGCGCTGTCGCTCTCCTCGCGTCACTTGTGTCTCTGGCCACCGATCCGGAGCCAGTGGGTTCCTGAGGCCACCTTAAACCCGTCAGGACGGTCACCTGAAATACCCTAGGTGTACCCGGGCGCGGTAACTCACGCCTGTAGCCCTAGCACTTTGAGGGGCGGGGCGAGAGGCTTACCTGAGCGCCCACGGGTTCAAGACCAGCCTGGGCAGCTTGGCGAGCCCTCGTCTCTATAATAATGGCAGAAAAACTAGCCAGGCGTGGTGGCACGTGCCTGTACTTCCAGCTACTTGGAAGGCTGAGGCGGAAGGATCCCCTGAGCCCAGCAGGTCGAGTCCACTGCACTCCTGCCTGGGCAGCAGAGCGAGACTCCTACTCAAAAAAAAAAAAAAAAACCCTAGATGTAAATATGATACTAATAACGGCAGCTGTAAAGTAATTTCAACTCAGAGCACTTCCAAAACGACCTTTCACTTGGGACGGTAACTCCTGCTCCCACAAAATAACACACCCCCTAAATGTTTGCTGTATAAATGGGTAAAGAAAATTCGATAAGCACATCCATTTTATTTTTTATTTTATTTTATTGAGTCGGAGTCTCACTGTCACCCAGGTTGGAGTGCAGTGGCACGCTCATGGCCATCACAGGCTCCACTTGCTGGGTTCAGGTGATCCTTCCAAGTAGCTGGAACCACAGGCATTTGCCACCATGCCCGGCTGATTTTTTGATTTATTGTAGAGACGAAGTCTCGCCAAGTTGCCCAGGTCTCGAACACCTGGGCTCAGGCAATCATCTCGCCTCCGCCTTCCAAAGTGCTGGGATTACTGGCGTGAGCCACTGCACCCAGCTGCAAATCTGTTTTACCAATGGCAAAAACTGACTTATAAGGAACTCAGTCCACCCTATTAAAATCACACTCTGTTTTTTTTTGAGTTGGAGTCTCACTCTGTCGCCCAGACTGGAGTGCAGTGACGGCTCCCGGCCACTGCAGCCTCGACCTGCTGGGCTCTGGCGATCCTTCTGCCTCAGCCTTCTGAGTAGCCGGAATTACATGCACACGCTACCACGCCCAGCTGATTTTTTTATTTATTGTAGAGATGAGGTCTCACCAAGTTGCCCAGGCGGGTCTCGAACCCACGGGCTCAGGCAATCCACTCACCTCAGCCTCGCAAAGTGCGGGATTACAGGCTGAGCCCGGCTTAAAATCACATTCTTACCCTCACCCCCTCTCTAAAATACATTTCTTCTCAAAACTTTTCTTCTTTTCTTTTTTTATTTTATTAATTAATTTATTTTTTGAGTAGGAGTCTCACTCTGTCGCCTAGGCTGGAGTACAGTGGCATGCTCACGGCCACCGCAGCCTCGACCTGCTGGGCTCAGGCGATCCTTCCACCTCAGCCTTCCAAGTACCTGGGATTACAGGGGTGCACCACCATCCCTGGCTAATTTTTTGACTTCTTGTAGAGATGAGGTCTCACCAAGTTGCCCAGGCTTGTCTCAAATCCATGGACTCAGGCGATCCTCTCACCTCTGCCTCCCAAAGTGCTGGAATTATAGGCATGAACCACTGTGCCCCGCCAACTCTTCTTAAATGTCTAACCTCTCTCATTCTGTCCATTCTACACAGATCAATTTAGTTATTGATTATGTGTATTTGGATCATTTTACCAACTCCCTCAAAGCAGTGTAGGCTTATATTGAAGAATTCAACCATTCAGTATTTACTATGTGACAAGAACTGTAACAGGCAAAAAAAAAAAAAAAAAAATGTCAGCCGGGCTCGGTGGCTCAGCCTGTAATCTCACGCCTTGGGAGGCTGAGGTGACTGGATTGCCTGAGCCTGTGGGTTCGAGACCCACCTGGGCAGCAAGACCTCATGTCTACAATAAATTAAAAAAAAAAAAATCAGCCGAGCATGGTGGCACATGCCTGTAATTCCGGCTACTCGGAAGGCTGAGGCGGAAGGATCGCCGGAGCCCAGCAGGTCGAGGTTGCGGTGGCCAGGAGCGGCCACTGCACTCCAGTCTGGGCGACCGAATGAGACTCCCAACTCAAAATAAAATAAATAAATAAATAAATAAATAAATAAATAATTTAAATTTTTTTAAAAGTCAAATAATTAGAGTACAGTTTAAGTGATGGAATAAAGTGGTTTCAGTGTGCCGTGGAAACACAAGAAGGAGCAATTTGGTCTTAGATGTAAGAGACTGAGTAAACTACAGAGGAGTTACAGGAGAAATTCCAGCTAAACTTGAAAAATACAAGTGGGAGTTTGCTAGAGAGGTAACAAAGGAGATTCCAGCAAAGTCATAGAGGTGGGAAATTCATCTTTCCTTCAAGGATGAGCCAGTTCCAAGTTTTTAATTTGGGAGCACAAAGCAGTGATGACCAGGAGGAAATAATAGCTAATATGTGTAGTATGTATGTATGTATGTATAATACGAAATTTGTAGGCCATGCACAGTGGTTCACGCCTATAATCCCAGCACTTTGGGAGGCCAAGGCGAGAGGATTGCCTGAGGCCAGGGGTTCGAGACCAGCCTGGGCAACTTGGCTAGACCTTGTCTCTACTATAAATCAAAAACTTAGTCAGGTGTGGTGGCACATGCTTGTAGTTCCAGCTACTTGGAAGGCAGAGGTAGAAGGATTGCCTGAGCCCAGCAGGTCAAGGCTATGGTAGCTGTGATCATGCTGCTGCACTCCAGCCTGAACAACAGAGTAAGACTCCAACTCAAAAAAAAATTGTAGCCGGACTCGGTGGCTCAGCCTGTAATCCCGCGCCTTTGGGAGGCTGAGGTGAGTGGATTGCCTGAGCCCGCGGGTTCGAGACCCGCCTGGGCAGACAAGACCTCATCTCTACACTAAAATCAAAAAATTAGCCAGGCATGGTAGCGCACGCCTGTAATTCCGGCTACTCGGAAGGCTGAGGCAGAAGGATCGCCGGAGCCCAGGAAGTCGAGGCTGCGGTGGCCGGGAGCGGCCACTGCACTCCAGTCTGGGTGACAGAGTGAGATTCCAACTAAAAAAAAAAAAAAAAAAAAAATTGTAGCCGGGCTTGGTGGCTCAGCCTGTAATCCCACGCCTTTGGGAGGCTGAAGTAAGTGGATTGCCTGAGCCCGCGGGTTCAAGACCCGCCTGGGCAGTGAGACCTCATCTCTACAATAAATCAAAAAATCAGCCGGGCGTGGTAGTGCATGCCTGTAATTCCAGCTACTTGGAAAGTTGAGGCGGAAGGATCACCGGAGCCCAGCAGGTGGAGGCTGTGGTTGCCAGGAGCGGTCACTGCACTCCAGTCTGGGCGACAGAGTGATACTCCAACTCAAAAAAAAAAAAAAAATTGTAGTATTCTACATCTATTGTTTTTATCAAATCCTCAAAATAATAGGTACTATTATTATACCTGTCTTATAAGTGAAGAAACTGAGGCACAGCAATTCAACCAAAGTCCCAGATTTTCGAGGGAGGCAGTGTATCTTCAGAGCCTGCTCTTTTTTTTTGAGTGGAGTCTCATTCTGCCACCCAGGCTAGAATGCAGTGGTACACTCACGGCCACCCCAACATCAACCTGCTGGGCTCTGACGATCCTTCCACCTCAACCTTCCAGTAGCTGGAACTACAGGCGTGCACCACCACACCCAGCTAATTTTTTTTTATTTATTGTAGAGACGAGGTCTCACCAAGTTGCCGGGGCTGGTCTCAAACCCACGGGCTCAGGCAATCCACTTGCCTCGACCTCCCAAAGTGCTGGGTGGGATTACAGGCTGAGCCACCAAGCCCGGCCCAGAGCCTGCTCTTAACCAGGACACTATTGAAACATAACTGCAGCCGGACTCGGTGGCTCAGCCTGTAATCCCACACTTTGGGAGGCTGAGGTGAGTGGATTGCCTGAGCCCGCGGGTTCGAGACCCGCCCAGACAACTTGGCGAGACCTCATCTCTACAATAAATCAAAAAAAAATAAGCCGGGCGTGGTAGCGCGCGCCTGTAGTTCCAGCTACTTGGAAGGCTGAGGCAGAAGGATCGCTGAAGCTCAGCAGGTCGAGGCTGCGGTGGCCGGGAACGGCCACTGCACTCCTGTCTGGGCAACAGAATGAGACTCCAACTCAAAAAAATAAATAAATAACTGCAAAGGGAATATTACAAAGGACCTCATGTGCTGTCTACCAAAACAGAAGTGGCTGAGGCACAAAATATAATTTTTTTTTTTAGTTGGAGTCTCACTCTGTCACCCAGGCTGGAGAGCAGTGGCACACTCACAGCCACCTCAACGTTGACCTGCTGGGCTCCGGCGATCCTTCCGCCTCAGCCTTCAAAGTAGCTGGAACTGCAAGCGTGCATGCCTGGCTAATTTTTTATTTATTGTAGAAACAAGGTCTCACCAAGTTGCCCGAGCTGGTCTTGAATCCCCGGGCTCAGACAATCCACTCACCTCAGCCTCCCAAAGTGCTGGGATTGCAGCCTGAGCCACTGAGCCCAGCCTTTTTTTTTTTAGGAGTCCCACTCAGATGCCCAGGCTGGAGTGCAGTGGCATGATCTCAGCTACCACAGGCTCGACTTGCTGGGTTCAGGTGATCCTTCTGCCTCAGGCTTCCAAGTATCTGGGACTACAGGTATGCACCACCATGTCCAGCTAATTTTTTTATTTGTTGTCAAGACAAGGTCTTGCTATATTGTCCAGGCTAATCTCAAACCCCTGGGCTCAGGCAATCCTCTCACCACCACCTCACAAAGTGCTGGGATTACAGGCATGAGTCACCATGCTTGGCAGCCTAACATTGTCAAGCTATAGAGTGTGGGTTATAGTGTCCGAAAGGACATTATTAGGTTAATTTATAGTTGCATGTGGCAATAGCAAACAGTTCATGAGATGAACATATAGCTTAAAAAGGGTAGTCAGGGCTGGGCGCAATAGCTCAAGTCTGTAATCCCAACACTTTGGGAGGCTGAGGTGAGCAGATTGCCTGAGCCCGGGTTCAAGAACAGCCTGGGCAACTTGGCGAGATCTCATCTCTACAAAAAAATCAAAAAATTACCCAGGCGTGGTAGCACAGGCCTGTAGTTCCAGTTACTTAGGAGGCTGAGTTGGAAGGCTCGCTGGAGCCCAGCAGGTTGACGCTGGAGTGGCCATGAGTGTGCCACGGCACTCCAGCCTTGGCAATGGAGTGAGACTCCAACTCAAAAAAAAAAAACAAAACTAGACTCCTCACCCCGCCCTCCACCCCTGCTGTGGAAACAGGCTTTTCCCTGGAGATTTTCTACTCAGGACCTTTGAGGGGAAAGCTAGGAATTCTGAGAGATCTCAAAACTTCTTTTCCTAGGCAGAAAAAAAAACACAAAGGGTGAGCAAACCAAGATCTCAAGCCCCTTCTCCACATTTAGACTTCCCTCTGAGGATGTGTAGGACCTGGCCAGAACTCTTCGCCTCCCATTCCTTAACCTTTAGTCTTCATGGTTTTGAGCCCTGTCCCACCACCCTTGGCAAAACCCAACTGGGATAACAAGAAAGACTGGATTGAGGAGGATGGAGGATAGAAGTGGGTTTTGAGAAACACTAGGCACAGAGACTGCAACTCTCAGTTATTGTACTGTACTTGCTTGACAGTGAGATAAAGTGCCCTGCCAATGGCCCCTTGTTTGAGAGTTTTCCTTTAATACTCTACCTTAAAACCTCTGATCTAGGCTGGGCATGGTGGCTCATGCCTGCAATCCCAGGATTTTGGGAGGCTGGGCAGGAGGCCAAGAGTTCAAGACCAACCTGAGCAACATAGCAAGACCTTGTCTCTACAAAAAAATTAAAATCTTAGCTGAAGCCGGGCTCGGTGGCTCAGCCTGTAATCCTATGCCTTTGGGAGACTGAGGTGAGTGGACTGCCTGAGCCCGCGGGTTCGAGACCCGCCTGGGCAGCGAGACCTCATCTCTACAATAAATTTTAAAAAATAAATAAATCAGCCGGGCGTGGTAGCGCATGCCTGTAATTCCGGCTACTTGGAAGGCTGAGGCGGAAGGATCGCCGGAGCCCAGCAGGTCGAGGCTGCGGTGGCTGGGAGCGGCCACTACACTCCAGTCTGGGCGACAGAGTGAGACTCCAACTCAAAAAAAAATTTTTTTTAATAAAATAAATAAAATAAAATCTTAGCTGGGCATGGTGGCATATATCTGTAGTTCCAGCTACTCGGGAGGCTGAGGTGGAAGGATCGCTTGAGCCAGGAGGTCGAGGCTGCAGAGAGCTATGACCATATCACTGCACTGCAGCCTGGGCAGAGTGAGACCTTGTCTCAAAAAAATTAGAAGAAAAAAAAACCCTCTGATTTGTCCTACCCCCCCCCCCGGATTCCCCACTAGGCCAGTGATCTGAGGAGGAATTTCATCTCTCACCTTTGTCCCCAGACCTGGAGCTCACATGGGTAACAGCTGTCTCCCAACATTGGCCCAGGGACATGACTTTCTCCAAACAAACCAACCTCCCTTCACATCCCCCACTTTGCACTTTCACTGACTGGGCGTCTGCAGATACTGCCAAGTTCTACCTGTAACTGGCTTCATTCTTCAAGTCAGGTGTTTGGCCACTGCTTTCTCCCCTGCAACAAGGAGTCATGCCAGCTGGACACACACTTCTTCCAGGGCCCCTACCAGCCAGGACAGAGTTGAGACCACAGCTGTTGAGACCCTGAGCCCTGGGTTTGTGTCACTCAAGGAGGGCCTCCCCAGCAATGACCTCCTCACTGCTCCTGGTCTTTCTATTTCTGGCTCCAGCCACTCTCAAAACTGATGGCCACTGTCCGGCATGTGGGGGGCCCACCTTGGACCTGGAGAACCAGCGGGAGCTGCTTCTTGACCTGGCCAAAAGAAGCATTTTGGACAAGCTGCACCTCAGCCAGCGCCCAACACTGAGCCGGCCCGTGTCCAGAGCTGCCCTGAGGACTGCACTGCAGCGCCTCCACGGGCCCCCGCAGGGGGCACTTCCGGAGGACGACAGGGGACAGGAATGTGAGATCATCAGTTTTGCCAAGACAGGTGGGTTCCTGATCTGTAACTCTTCTCCAGAACTTGATATTTCAAAGAAGGAAACGTTTCCTCACTCATGTCACCTCTGACTTCCTCCCCCAAACCATCCAACCCCTACCTCCCATGGCCTATAATCTTCTAATCCCAGGCTTCCCCTCAACACCCTTCTACTTCGTAGCTCTCCCTGGTAGCTCAGACCTGACCAATAGGAAGCTGGAAAGTTAGTACATTTCACTTCTTTTTTTTTTTCTTTTTTTGAGTTGGAGTCTCACTTTGTCGCCCAGACTGGAATACAGTGGCCGCTCCTGGCCACTGCAGGCTCAGCCTGCTGGCTCCGGTGATCCTTCCGCCTCAGCCTTCCAAGTAGCTGGAACTACAGGCGCATGCTACCACACCCGGCTAATTTTTGATTTATTGTAGAGATGAGGTCTCACCAAGTTGCCCAGGCGGGTCTCGAACCTGTGGGCTCAGGCAATCCACTCACCTCAGCCTCCCAAGGCGCAGGATTACAGGTGAGGCACGAGCCCAGCACATTTCACTTCTTTTTTTTTTTTTTTTTTTTGAGTTGGAGTCTCACTCTGTCGCCCAGACTGGAGTGCAGTGGCCTCTCCCGGTCACCGCAGCCTCGACCTGCTGGGCTCCGGCGACCCTTCCACCTCAGCCTTCCGAGTAGCCGGAATTACAGGCATGCGCTACCACGCCCGGCTGATTTTTTTTTTGGATTTATTGTAGAGATGAGGTCTCACTGCCCATGCGGATCACGAACCCGTGGGCTCAGGCAATCCACTCACCTCAGCCTCCCAAAGGCATGGGATTACAGGCTGAGCCACAGAGCCCAACCATTTCACTTCTTTTGAGACCGCCTGCCCTCATCTCTGGTTGCTCTCTCTGCGGGCCCCACAGACTTTCACAGGCTGTGGTGTGAGCCCATCCACTTCCTGGGCCTGCACCCAGGGGCTGAGAGCTAGGGATTCTGTCCTTTCTCTGGCCCAGTATCCAACCCCTCCCTTATGCTCTCCTCCAGATGTCTCATTTGAGTAAAGGAAGAAAAAGTGAAACACCAGGACTGCATGACTTCTCCATACGTCAGGTTCCCACATGACTCAGGTTCCCATATCAAGACAGGGTTCCAGTGGAACTCAAAAAGAGGGGTAAAGGGAATGAAAGAGGTGCCTGCAGTCCCAGCTACTCAGGAGGCTGAGGCAGAAAGATCCCTGGAGCCCAAGAGACAAGGTTGCGGTGAGCTATGGTCACACCTCTGTACTCTAGCCTGGGCAACAGAATGAGATCCTGTCTCTAGAAAAATAAAATAAAGAAAAATGGCTAAGGCCGGGTGTGGTGGCTCACGCCTGTAATCTCAGCACTTTGGGAGGTGGAAGCAAGAGGATTGCCTGAGCCCAGAGGTTCAAGACCAGCCTGGGCAACTTGGTAAGATCTTGTCTCCACAATAAATCAAAAAATCAGTGTGGTGGCACACGTCTGTGGTTCCAGCTACTTGGAAGGCTGAGGTGGAAGGACTGCCTGAGCCCAGCAGGTCGAGGCTGCAGTAGTCGTGAGTGTGGGACTGTACTCTAGCCTGGGCAATAGAGTGAGACTCTGACTAAAAAAAGAAAGAAAGAAAAAAGACTGATGACTGAATTCTAAGAGGGCAATTTCAATGTGTAAATGACTGTTGAGCTTCTTCGTATACCCCACTTGCTAATGTCCCGTTGACAAAGCAAGTCACTGTGGCCAAGTCCAGAATCGGTATGGGATGGAACTACATAGAGACATGACATCCAGGAGCTATTGTTCATTCAGGGCTACCAGTATAAAAATCTTCTATTGCCTGCCCTCTGGCCCCTAATTATTCATGTCTCTCCCACAAGCAAAATGCAATCACCCTCTCCCACCCACTCCCTCAAGCTTTCATCCCATTATGACATCAGGATCCAGCCCGGATCCAGCATCTCATCATGGTAATCCAGTGCAAATGTGGATGAGCCTCCCCTGGTACGTTGTTTCAGGTGCAGTGGCCTTCAATTTTGTCCTAGAACTGACTCATACTGACTCATGACAGCTGATGGTGACTGTCTCCCAACTTCCACATTCAGAAATGCCACACCAGCAGCTTGAAATCAGCAACGGTGGGAGAATTTATACTGCAGAAATTGGCAAACACTACAAATCAGGGCTTTTTAATGTTTTCTCAGTTGTTAAAGCTTTACCAGTGCACTATCCATTGCCCAATGCACAGGGCAAATCAATACACCAAGACACTGGGTTGCAGTAGAGAAAGAGGTTTCAATGTAGGACCACTGAATAAGGAGATGGGAGGTAACCTCAAAACTGTCTCTCCAAGGAGTTTGGGGCTAGGATTTTTGTTTTGTTTTGTGAGTTGGAGTGTCATTCTATCACCCAGGCTGGAGTGCAGTGGCACACTCAACGGCCACCACAGCCTCGACCTGCTAGGCTCAGGTGATCCTTCCACCTTAGCCTTCCAAGTAGCTAGAGTCACAGGCATGCACCACCATGCCCGGCTAATTAGACTACAAGTCAGTGTTGTAGGATAAATCCTCAAGAACCCCTTGCCAGTCGCGGTGGCTCATGCCTGTAATCCCAGTACATTGGGAGGCAGAGGAAAGAGGATTGCCTGAGCCCACAGGTTTGAGACCAGCCTGGGCAACTTGGCAAGACTTCATCTCTATAATAAATCAAAAAATTAGCTGGGCATGGTGACACACATCTGGTAGTTCCAGCTATTTGGAAGACTGAGGTGGAAGGATCACCTGAGCCCAGCAGGTGGAGGCTGCAGTGGCCATGAGTGTGCTATTGCACTCTAGCCTGGGCAACAGAGCAAGACTCCAACTCAAAAAAAAAAAAAGATTTTTAGAACCCCTTATGTCTAGTTGAGAGAATCTTCAGAACATCACCTTAAATTTTAGATCTGAACAAAATGTGGAATCTTTTTTTTTTTTGAGTTGGAGTCTCACTCTGTCGCCCAGACTGGAGTGCAGTGGCCGCTCCTGGCCACTGCAGCCTCGACCTGCTGGGCTCCGGCGATCCTTCCGCCTCAGCCTTCCAAGTAGCTGGAACTACAGGTGCGCGCTACCATGCCCAGCTAATTTTTTGATTTATTGTAGAGATGAGGTCTCGCCTGCCTAGGTGGGTCTTGAACCCGCGGGCTCAGGCAATCCCACTCACCTCAGCCTCCCAAAGGCGCGGGATTACGGGCTGAGCCACCAAGCCGGCTGAATGTTGAATCTTAACAAAGGGCTTTTTGTTTATTTGTTTGTTTGTTTTTAGAGAGTATCTCCCTATGTTGCTCAGGCTGGAGTGGGTGGCTAATCACAAGCATGATCATAGTGCACTACAGCCTTAAACTCCTGGGCCAGGTACAGCGGCTCACGCCTATAATCCCAGCACTTTGGGAGGATAGCTTGAGTCCAGGAGTTCGAGACCAGCCAGGGCAACATAGTGAGACCTCGTCTCTACAAAAAATTAAAAAATTAGCCAGACATGGTGGCATGTGTCTGTAGTCCCTGCTACTCAGGAGGCTGATGTGGTAGGATCACTTGAGCCCAGGAGGTTAAGGCTGTGGTGAACCGTGATCATGCCATCGCACTTCAGCCTGGGAAAGAGTGAGACTCCAACTCAAAACAACAACAACAACAACAATAAAACTCCTGGCTTCAAGCAATCCTCCCACCTCAGCCTCCTGAGTAACTGGAACTACCAGGACAAGCCACCACGCCCAGCTAACAAAGGGCTTTATGGCTGACCCTTTATTTGTTTTGAGCTTCACTCTGAGGTTGTTTTACTGGCAGTGCCCTGGATTTTATTTTTGCCCTGAGGTAATTTCTTACTTTGGGAGCCTTTTGTGAGACAGAGAGGGGAGGATGAAAAAGGTTTTATTTTTTAATCTAACAAGTCTTCTTAGAAATATTTTCTCCAAATTCTCCTTGAAAATTGAACCATTCCTTTTTTAGTTCATCTCTCTCCTGAAATGCCTTATCATAGGCAGCTACTATAAACCAATTGGCATTTTAGCATGCTGCCTGAAAATATCTTTAGCTAAATTCACAACTTTGTTAGATATCTTTTCTGGCTTCTAAGTTACCACAGGTGATAGCCAATACATAACATGGATTCCCCTTTCTCCAGGTTCCAATAACAAGTTCCTCACTGCTCTTCCTGCCTTCCTGAACAGTCTCTTCCCTATCCTTCTAACCTCTGCCTGCCACTCAGTCCTAAAGCCAATGCTGCATATTTTAGGCTTTTGTTATGTGAGCACCCCACTTCTGATACTAAGTTCTGTTTCAGTTATTTATTTATATAACAAACCATCCCAAAACATAGAAGCTTAAAACAACAAATTCATTATTTCTCATGATTTCATGGCTTGACTAGGCTTCCCTGGAGACCTCTTCTCCATGTGGTGTGACTGAGGTCACTTATCAGTGGCATTCAGTTGGGAGCTCAGATGGCCCTGGAACATCTTACAATGGTCTCTGATCCTCCACAGTTTCTCTCCACATGACTTCTCATCATTTCATATGATCATCATTAGAATCTAAACCAAGTGTCTTTAAAGCACTGTGGCTGGCTTTCAAGAGTACAGTGCCTCAGAATGTAAGTACTTAATAAGCACCAAGCTTGCTAATGTCTCACTGGCCAAATCAGTATGGCAGCCCAGAAAGGGACTACAAAGCCATGAATTTGGGGAGGTAATGGTCATTGAGTGCCAACAATGTCATAGTCTACCACAGCCCCTGTGGGTCACATATCTGCTTGCTATAACCGGAGTGACTTAAGAGGTACTAACTGAGCCGGGCTCGGTGGCTCAGCCTGTAATCCCGCGCCTTTGGGAGGCTGAGGTGAGTGGATTGCCTGAGCCCACAGGTTCAAGACCCGCCTGGGCAGGGGAGACCTCATCTCTATAATAAATCAAAAAATCAGCTGGGTGTGGTAGCGCATGCCTGTAATTCCGGCTACTTGGAAGGCTGAGGCAGAAGGATCACCGGAGCCCAGCAGGTCGAGGCGGTGGCCGGGAGCGGCCACTGCACTCCAGTCTGGGTGACAGAGTGAGACTCCAACTCAAAAAATAAAATAAAAATAAAAAGAGGTACTAACTGTAGGGTGCTGTGTGATCTGGCAAGAAAAGATGAGTTGGGCCAGTCAGACTCCTCTTCTAGGATTATGAAATTGGGACACTGAAAGATTAGTTCACTTAGCTAGGAGGAGCTGAGTAAAAGGCCCTAAAGCCTCGGAAGCTGGGGCCATAATCTGAGGACCTGAGGAAGCTGACGAGGAGGCAGAAGAAGTAGAGCAATGGAATAGGCTTATACAGAGAGAAAGAGATGAGAGTGATTGTGTTGGCTCTGAGGGCTGTCAAAAGCAGCCTTATTCCTGAATTCATATATATATATATATGCCAGGGTGACCAAAAAATGTATACACATTTTAAGAGATGTTATCTATGTATTACTTTTAGTTTGCCGTAATCAGAAGTGTCTGGCTGGATGTTGATGGTAACCATTTTGAGCACCTCTTGTAATTGCAAAAGTCAAACGTGACTTGCATTCACTTTCTATTATTGGTATATATTGAAAATTACTATTTTATTTTATTTTATTTTATTTATTTTTTGAGTTAGAGTCTCACTCTATCACCCAGACTGGAATGGAGTGGCACGCTCCCAGCCACCGCAGCCTCAACCTGCAGGGCTCTACCGATCCTCCCGCCTCAGCCTTCCATGAATATTTAATGCAGGTTTTTCCTTTCTTAAAATGTGTATACTTTTTTTGGCACTTTCTGTATATTAGAAATAGATTCTCATTCCGTTACCCAGGCTGGGGTGCAGTGGTACAATCATAGTTCACTGTAACCTCAAACTCCTGTGCTCAACCAGTTTTCCCACCTCAGCCCTCTGAGTTAGGACTACAAGCGTGCACCACCACACCCAGCTAATTTTTGTTTGTTTGTTTTTGTTTTTGTTTTGTTTTTTTGAGTTGGAGTTTTGCTCTGTCACCCAGACTGGAGTGCAGTGGCTGCTCCCGGCCACCGCAGCCTTGACCTGCTGGACTCCAGCGATCCTTCCGCCTCAGCCTTCCAAGTAGATGGAACTACAGGCGCGCACTACCATGCCTGGCTCATTTTTGATTTATTGTAGAGATGAGGTCTCGTCAAGTTGCCCAGACAGGTCACGAACTAATTTTGTTTTTTAATGTAGAGATGGGTTTTTGCTCTATTGCCCAGTGGTCTCAAACGCATGGCCTCAAGCAACCTTCCCCTACTTGGCTTCCCAAAGCACTAGGATTACAGGCATGAGCCCAACCTATTCCTGACTTTCTAATTAACACAAAGCCTAGTTGAACATTTTTTTTTTTTTTTTTTGAGTTGGAGTCTCACTCTGTCGCCCAGACTGGAGTGCAGTGGCCGCTCCCGGCCACCGCAGCCTCGACCTGCTGGGCTCCGGCGATCCTTCCACCTCAGCCTTCCAAGTAGCCAGAATTATAGGCATGCGCTACCACGCCCGGCTGATTTTTTGATTTATTGTAGAGATGAGGTCTCGCCGCCCAGGCAGGTCTCGAACCCGAGGGCTCAGGCAATCCACTCACCTCAGCCTCCCAAAGGCGCGGGATTACAGGCTGAGCCACCGAGCCCGGCTTGAACTTTATTTCTTGCTCTTTTGTGACCACAAGAATATCAATTGCATTCATGCAATATAGCACCCTTTACTTAAAAAGAAAAATAAAGGTAGCTAAGGTCAAGTCATAATGGCATTTGTTTCCTAAAAGGGTCTGGACTTTATCCTCCAATAAGTTTTTTGAGGCCATGAACTTCATGATTCATTCAAGTTTTTGGAAAAGAATTCTGGCACTAATGAAAAATAATTTTTTTTTTAGTTGGAGTCTCACTGTGTTGCCCAGGCTGGAGTGCAGTAGCACACTCACGGCCACCGCAGCCTTGACCTGCTGAGTTCAGGCCATTCTTCTGCCTCAGCTTTCCAAGTATCTGGAACTGCAGGTGCGCACCACCAAGCCCAGCTAATTTTTTTATTTATTGTAGAAACAGGGTCTCATCATGTAGCACAGGCTGTTCTCGAACCCATAGGCTCATGCAGTCCTCTTGCCTCCGCCTCCCAAAATGCTGAGATTACAAGCGTGAACCACTGTGCCCAGCTTAATGTAAAAGAATTAAAGAAATTAAAGACCATTAAACAAGTGTTTCTTGTGTGCCTACTATGTACCAAGCACTAGGGATGCAATGGTGAACCATATAGGCAAACCTCTACCTTCATGTGGCTTACATTCTAGCTGGAGGAGGGAGAAGGAGCAGAAGTACATATAAACAAATGAAGAAGAACCAAGATGTGAGACAAGAGGACTGCCTGAGCCCAGGGACTAGCCTGGGCAACTTGGCAAGACCTTATCTCTACAATAAATAAATAAGTAAATTAGCCAGGTGTGGTGGCACACACCTATAGTTCCAGCTACTTGGAAGACTGAGGTGGAAGGATCGCCTGAGCCCAGCAGGTAGAGGCTGTAGTGGCCATGAGTGTGCCACTGCACTCTAGCCTGGATGACAGAGTGAGACTTCTACTCAAAATAAAAAACAACAAAAAAGAACCAAGATGATTACAGAGAGTGATAGTGACTAAAAAGACAGCTAAGCAGGTTGATGCATTATAGAGATAGAGGTGGCATTGAAGGCTACTTTAGATAGACTGGTAAGGAAGCCCCTCCAAGGAGGAGACATTTAAACAAAATGTCAGAAAGGAGCCGGTCATTTAAAGATCTTGGAAAGACATTCCAAGCAAAGTGAATAGCATGTACAAAGGCTAGGAGATGAGTTACTGTTTGGGGAGTTCAAGGAACAGAAAAAGGCCAGTCTAGGTAGAGATAGTAGTTAAATGGCAAACCACCTAACCAAACAAATTTTCTATTTTAAAAAGTTTAGATTTAGGTCAAGCACGGTTGCTCAATTTATCTTATGAACTGGAGGTAGAGTTGATAAATCAGATGATTTCTTTTTCTTTCTTTCTTTCTTTCTTTTTTTTTTCTTTTTTTTTTTTTGAGTTCAGTCTCACTCTGTCATCCAGGCTGGAGTGCAGTGGCACGCTCACGGCCACTGCAGCCTCGACCTACTGGGCTCAGGAGATCCTTCCACCTCAGCCTTCCAAGTAGCTGGAACTACTACAGGCATGCACCACCACATCTGGCTAATTTTTTAATTTATTGTAGAGATGAGGTCTCACCAAGTTGCCCAGGCTGGTCTCGAACCTGTGGGCTCAGGCAGTCCTCTCACCTCAGCTTCCCAAAATGCGTGAGCCACCGGCTAGATGATTTCAAAGTAAAGAGGCTTGAGGGTTGCTTGAGTCCAAGAGTTTGAGACCAGCCTGGGCAACATTGCAAGACCTTGTCTCTACAAAAAAATTTTAAAAATTAGCTTGTGAGGCTGAAGCAGAAGGATCACCTATGCCCCGGAGGTTGAGGCTGCGGTGAGCCATGATCATGCCACTGTACTCTAGCCTGGGTGACAGAGTGAGACTCTGACTTAAAAAAAAAAAAGCCAGGCGTGGTGGCTCACTCCTGTAATCTCAGCACTTTGGGAGGTGGAATCGAGAGGATGACTTGAGCCCATGGGTTTGAGACCAGCCTGGGCAACCTGGCAAGACCTCATCTTTACAATAAATTTAAAAATTAGCCAGGCATGGTGGTGTGCACCTGTAGTTCCAGCTACTTGGAAGGCTGAGGGGGAAGGATCGCCTGAGTCCAATAGGTTGAAACTATGGTGGCCATTCAGTCTGGATGACAGAGTGAGACTCTGACTCAAAAAAAAAAAAAAAAAGAAGTAGAAGACCCAATCAAGGATTTGGCATAGGCAATGTATTTACAGGGAAAGAAGAAATTGGAAAATGAACAGGTTTGGATTGGGAAGATGAATCTAGAGTTCTTCTTAGAATATGAAAATGTTGAGATATTGGATATTCAAGTCAAGTATCAGGCAACTGGATATAAAGCCTAGGGCTCAGGGAGAGGTCAGAGCCAGAGATATATAATTGGGAGTCATCAGCATATAGATGGAATTGAAAGTCATGGAAATTGATGAGATCATTCTGGAAGAGGGTATAGAAAAGAGAAGAGAGATCAGGACTAGCAACATTTAAAAATCGGAGAAAGAGGAGCTGGAAAAAGAGACAAAGATGAAGTGACCATTGTCATGAAGGCCAAGAGAAGGAACTATTTAAGAAGGAGGGAGTAGAGGCTGAGGTGAGTGGATTGCCTGAGCCCGCAGGTTTGAGACCCGCCTGGGCAACTTGGCGAGGCCTCATCTCTACAATAAATTTTAAAAAAATTAGCCAGGCGTGGTAGCGCGCGCCTATAGTTCCAGCTACTTGGAAGGCTGAGGTGGAAGGATCGCCGGAGCCCAGCAGATTGAGGCTGCAGTGGCCGGGAGCAGCCACTGCACTCCAGTCTGGGTGACAGAGTGAGACTCCAACTCAAAAAAAAAAAAGAATTGTAGGGGCCGGGCTCGGTAGCTCAGCCTGTAATCCCAGCGCTTTGGGAGGCCGAGGTGAGTGGATTGCCTGAGCCCGCGGGTTCGAGATCCGCAGCAACTTGAGGCAACTTGGCGAGACCTCATCTGTACAATAAATAAAAAAATTAGCCGGGTGTGGTAGTGCACACTCGTAATTCCGGCTACTTGGAAGGCTGAGGCAGAAGGATCTCCGGAGCTCAGGGGGGCGAGGCTGCAGTGGCAGGAGTGTGCCACTGCACTCCAGTCTGGGTGACAGAGTGAGACTCCAACTTAAAAAAAAAAAAAAAAGGAGGGAGTAGTTAACTGTGTCAAACACTGCTTAAAGGTCAAGTATGATGAAACCCTATTAAAGACACTCAGTAGGAGCTGGACATGGTGGCTCACGCCTGTAATCCCAGCACTTGGGGAGGCAGAGGCAAGAGGATTGCCTGAGCTCAGGGGTTTGAGATCAGCCTGGACAACTTGGCAAGACCTGGCCTCTACAGTAAATCAAAAAATTAGTCGGGCATGGTGGCACACGCCTATGGTTCCAGCTACTTGGAAGGCTGAGGCAGAAGGATCACCTGAGCTCAGCAGGTCGAGGCTGTAGTGGCCTTGAGCATGTCACTGCACTCCAGCCGAGGCGACACAGTGAGTCTCCTACTCAAAAAAAAAAAAAAAAAGACAACTCAGTAGGGCAGACAGGGGATGATGTAGGGAAATTGGGCAGTACTAATGGGGTTCTAAAGAAATGCACAGATATTAGAACCATTCTGATATTGACAGGGTTGTGGGAGTGAGGGAGGTGATTATAGGGTTGTTACAGGTAAGGAGGAGGGTAGTAGTGCCACCAAGACTGGAAAGAGGGGTATAAGGAAAGGAAAATATTTTCCTTTTATATATAAAATTTATTATTTATATATATGTGTGTGTTTATATGTGTATATTTTATGAGATGGGATCTCACTATGTTTCCTAGACTGGTCTTAACCTGCTGGGCTCAAGCACTCCTCCCAACTCAGCCTCCTGAGTAGCTTGAATCACAGGAATGTGCCACTGCACCCTTCTGGAACACAACTGATTTTTTTTTTAAGTTTTCAAGTAAAGTTTATTTAGAAAGTAAATGAAAGAGAGAGATTCACCTCTCCAAGGTACGAGAGGCGGCCAAAGCTAAGAAAACATTGTGGTCATAGCTCAAAGAGCCACTTGGAGACACCAAAGTTTAACAAAGTAATGGGTCAATAGATTTTAATGTGCTGGCAAGACATTAATATAGCAAAATGAAGCAGTTAAAAATTTAGGCCTGGCTGGGCTCAGTGGCTCAGCCTGTAATCCCGTGCTTTGGGAGGCCAAGGTGAATGGATTGCCTGAGCCCGCGGGTTCGAGACCCGCCTGGGCAACTTGACGAGACCTCATCTCTACAATAAATCAAAAAATTAGCTGGATGTGGTAGTGTGCACCTGTAGTTCCAGCTATTTGGAAGGCTGAGGCAGAAGGATCACCGGAGCCCAGCGGGTCAAGGCTGCAGTGGCCGGGAGCGGCCACTGCACTCCAGTCTGGGCAACTGAGTAAGACTCCAATTCAAAAAAAAAAATTTAAAAATTAAAAAATTTAGGCCGGATGTGGGGCATGATGGCTCAAGGCTGTAATTCCAGCACTTTGGGAGGCCGAGGTGAGAGGATCGCCTGAGCTCAGGGGTTTGAGATCAGCCTGGGCAAACTGGCGAGACCTCATCTCTACAATAAACCAAAAAACCAAGCTGGGCATGGTGGCACATACCTGTAGTTTCAGCTACTTGGAAAGCTAAGGTGGAAAGATTTCCTGAGCCCAGCAGGTTGAAGCTATGGTGGCCGTGAGTGTGCCACTGCACTTCAGCCTGGGTGACAGAGTGAGATTCCAACTCCCCTGTCCCCAAAAAAGAAATTTAGGCCTGAGGCCAGGTGTGGTGGTTCATGCCTGTAATCCCAGCACATTGGGAGGCGGAGGCAAGTCGATTGCCTGGGTTCTGGGGTTTGAGACCAACCTGGGCAACTTGGTGAAACCTCGTCTCTACAATAATTCAAAATATATAGGCCAGGCATGGTGGCTCACACCTCTAATCCCAGCACATTGTGAGGACAAGGCGAGAGGATGGCCTGAGCCAGGGGGTTCAAAACCAACCTGGGCAACCTGGCGAGATCTCAGTTCCACAATAAATTTAAAAATTAACTGGATGTAGTGGCACAGGCCTATAGTTTCAGCTACTTGGAAGGCTGAAGCAGAAGGATTACCTGAACCCAGCAGGTCAAGGCTGTGGTAGCTGTGAGCCTGTCACTGCACTCTAGCCTGGGCAACAGAGTGAGACTCTGACTCAAAAAAAAAAAAAAAAAAAAATTAGCCAGGCACGGTGGCACATTCCTGTAGTACCAACTACTTGGAAAGCTGAAGCAGAAGGATTGCCTGAGTCCAGCAGTTTGAGACTGCAGTGGCCATGAGCATGCCACTGCATTGCAGTCTGGGTGACAGAGTGAGACTCTGACTCAAAAAAAAGAAAAAGAAGTAAGAAGGAAATTTAGACCTGGGCCTGGGACGGTGGTGCATGCCTGTAATTCCAGCGATTTGGGAGGCTGAGACAGGAGGATCACTTGAGGCCAGGAATCCAAGTCCATTCTGAGCAAGATGGCAAGATCTTGTCTCTACAAGAAAGAAATTTAGGCCAGAGGCTTGGTGATTTCCAAGTCTATATGTCAAGTCCAGATGTGCAAAATGATCTAGACTGGGCATACAGATGTGGGAATCATCAGCATAAAGGTTGTGTTGGGTGGCCATGTAAGAGCTCCCATAGTGCGTAAAAGGAAATGAAAGTCAAAGAGAGACCTTGGAGAACTCTTGTATTGAAGGGATGGTCAGAGAAAAAAAAGCCAGCATAGAAAAAAACTAAGGCAGAATTATAAGACAGCCGTGTCATGACACTGGAAAGAGGAAAGATTTTTTTTTTTCCAAGAAAAAAAATGTGGTCAATAATGCTATTTTAGTTCATTTCATGCTGTTATAACAGAATACCACAATTATTTATTTATTTAGACTCAGAGTCTCACTCTGTTGCCCAGGCTGGAGTGCAATGTCAAGCTCAGGGCTACCACAGGCCTACTGAGCTCAGGCAACCCTTCTGCATCAGCCTTCTAAGTAGCTGGAATTACAGGCACATGCCTCCATGCCTGGCTAATTTTTTGATTTATTGTAGAGACTAGGTCTTACCACGTTGCCCAGGCTGGTCTTGAACCCCTGGGCTCAGGCAATCCTCTTGCCTCCACCTCTCAAAGTGCTGGGATTAGAGGTGTGAGCCACTGTGCCCAGTTTAATCATTTGTAATAAACAGAAATGTGTTAGCTCATAGTTCTGAAGGCTGGGAAGTCCAAGATCAAGGGACTTCGCATCTGGAGAAGGGCTTTGTGCTGTGTCATCCCATGACAGAAGGTCAAAAAGAGAATGGGGGTGGGAGGAATGAAACTTGTCCTTTAGTCAAGAACCCAGTCCCAGGATAAGGACATTAATCTGCTCATGAAAGCAGTGTCCCCATGACCCAAACACCTCCCATTAGGCCCCATTTCCCTACCCCATTGCATTGGGGATCACATGAACCTGGGGGACACGTTCAAGTGCCTCAGAGAGTTCAAGTATGCTGAGTATAGAGAAGCAGCTGGTAGAATTGACACGCAGAAGGCCACAATGACAGGAGCTTCTTGTGTCCACAGGCCTCTCCAACACCAGCCAGACTCGTCTTGATTTTCACTTCTCCTCCCAGAGAACTGCTGGTGGCATGGAAGTCCAGCAGGCCAGCCTCGTGTTCTTTGTGCAGCTCCCTCCCAATACCACCTGGACTCCAAAGGTGAGGGTCCTTGTGCTAAGTCCATACACCAACTTCACCTTGGCTACTCAGCACCTGCTCGAGGTGGATACCAGTGGCTGGCACCAGCTCTTTCTGGGGCCCGAAGCACACGCTGCCTGCAGCCAGGGCCACCTGACCCTGGAGCTTGTCCTTGAAGACCAGGTAGCCCAGAGCTCAGTCATTTGGAGTGGGGCTGCCCATAGGCCTTTCGTGGCAGCCCGGGTGAGAGTTGGGGGTAAGCATCGAGTTCGCCGACGAGGCATCGACTGCCAGGGAGGGTCTAGAATGTGCTGTCGGCAAGAATTCTTTGTGGACTTCCGTGAGATTGGTTGGCACGACTGGATCATCCAGCCTGAGGGCTACGCCATGAACTTCTGCACAGGGCAGTGCCCGCTACATGTGGCAGGCATGCCTGGTATTGCTGCCTCTTTTCACACCGCAGTACTCAATTTGCTGAAGGCCAACACAGCTGCAGGCACCACTGCAGGGGGCTCATGCTGCGTGCCCACAGCCCGGCGCCCCCTGTCCCTGCTCTACTATGACAGAGACAGCCACATTGTCAAGACTGACATTCCTGACATGGTGGTAGAAGCCTGTGGATGCAGTTAATCTGTGTGGTGTGGGCAGCCCAAGGTGGGGTGGGCAAACATGCCCTCGAAGAAGCACCCTTCCTTGAGAGAAGGGAAGGACGCCATTCTCTGCCCAGAATGTGGATGCCCTCTTCCTGAGCACCCTGTGGAAACTGTCCCAACTTGGACCTGAGGAGACCTTCATGTGAGGAGAGTCACTGCCCCATCTTCATGACCCTTGCCTGGGGACAGTCCACCCAGCTAGCCTTTTGGCTCAACCTCCACTCCAGAAACTCGGACCTGCCTTCAGTCACGAGCAATGCCATCTGGTTCCCAGGCACAGGCACCTGTAGCCCACCCGTAATTCACCCCATAACCCACTGTGCCGCCCTGCCCTGTCCACACCATGGTCCCTACCACAGGATGAATTGACTCAGCCGCTTCCCCTGATTTTTCTGGATCTCCAGGGTGCTCCTTCTTTGAGTTCACTAAAGATCAGATCATTCTGCTCTCCAAAGTAAGGCTTGCTCCACTCTGTCTTGAGCTCCTTCCCGTCTTTTTTTTTTTTTTTGAGTTGGAGTCTCATTCTGTTGCCCAGACGGGAGTGCAGTGGCCGCTCCCAGCCACCGCAGCCTCGACCTGCTGGGCTCCGGCGATCCTTCCGCCTCAGCCTTCCAAGCAGCTGGAACTACAGGCGTGCTCTACCACACCCGGTTAGTTTTTTGATTTATTGTAGAGATGAGGTCTCACCAAGTTGCCCAGGCGGGTCTCGAACCCGCGGACTCAGGCAATCCACTCACCTCAGCCTCCCAAGGCGTGGGATTACAGGGTGAGCCACCAAGCCCGGCTGAGCCCCTTCCCTTCTTATCCATCCTCCCAGGGGAGCTGCTGATGCTGTCTTTGAGTACAGTCACCTGGTTTTGTTTTTTTGTGGGTTTTTTTTTTGTCCTTCTTTGCCTTGCTCTGTGCCCTTAGGGGCTAACTCACCTGACCTACACTCTTCAATTGAGCTCCCTATTCTCTGGCTTCCTGCTGGGTTTGACCAAGAGAAGACACAGGTGGGAAACCAAAACATAGGAGACAAAGGTCAGGGAAATTCTTTCTTTTTTTAGTTGGAGTCTCACTCTGTTGCCCAAGCTGGAATGCAGTGGCATGCTCACACTCACAGGACCTGCTGGGCTCAGGCTATCCTTCCACTCCAGCCTTCCAAGTAGCTGGAACTATAGGCATGTGCCACCACACCTGGCTAATTTTTTTGATTTATTGTAGAGATGAGGTCTTACCAAATTGCCCAGGCTGGTCTCCAACCCCTAGGCCCAGACAATCTTCTTGCCTCCACCTCCCAAAATGCTGGGATTACAGGTGTGAGCCACTGCACCCTGCTAGACCAGGGCATTACTTATTCCTGCTCCCTCTCTGCCTACAGGCCATAGTTCCTGCAACTGGCTGGGCTGTGTCCCTGTAGTGCCAGTCTGGCTGTAGGGACAGTTCTGCCTGGAGGGGTCCCAATGGCTTTCCACTTGGCGAGTGCCCAGAGCTTCAGCCTCCCTGTGGGTTCCCTCCACCCACCTGTACCTCTATGCCTAACACCTTCTCTCAGTCCTCTTGATGAAGCAAACACAGAAAGCCAAGTGGGTCCTCTGTCTCCTGCCAAGACCCCAGATGACACAGAGCCTGTCAGTCCTGCCCACGCTGCTCTCTTCACATGGACTGCTCTTTCCTCTTCCTCCCCGAGGCTGTCTCTTTTTTTTTTTTTTTTTTGAGTTGGAGTCACACTCTGTCACCCAGCCTAGAAGCCAGTGACATGCTCCTGACCACCACAGCCTCAACCTGCTGGGCTCAGGAGATCCTTTCGCCTCAGCCTTCCAAGTAGCTGGAATTATAGGTGCGTGCTACCACGCCTGGCTAATTTTTTTGAATTTATTGTAGTGATGAGGGCTCCACAAGTTGCCCAAGCTGGTCTCGAACCTGTAGGCTCAGGCAATCCTCTTGCTTCTGCCTCCCAAAGTGATGGGATTACAGGCATGAGCCACCGTGCCCTGCTGTCTTTTTTCTTAGGTACCCAGCCCCCCATCCCTCCAGAACCATCTTTGATGGTCTCATGGCTAATAAAAACCTAGGCTTCACCTACTGCTCTTTTCCCTCTGTACTTGCTCCAAAAGGTGAGCTAGATCAATGCTCAACTGTCGGGTGAGCTGATGGTCTGTGGGCGCGCCAGCGTGGTAGGCAGGGGTGCAGAGCCAGGACCTCTGCTCGCCTTCCTTCTATCTGTACCCAGGGCTCAGTCCAAAAGTCCTGGAAGGAACTGGCCAGGGCCGCTTGAGTGGGACAGGAAGAAGAAGAGGAAGGCCCAGGCTGAGGAGAGGGTGACATTGGCTCTGAGCCTGGGTCTTCTTCGGACCTTTGCCCTCCTTCCCCCGCCACCTCCTCCCTTTGGCAGGGCAGCCCTGACCCACGAGGTCGATACTGTCTGCAGCCCAAGGCCGAGTTTGCGCAAAAACCATGTGTCCTTTCTTTGGTGAACGTGATGTCTGTGTTTGCTCAGCTTATAACCCCCTCCTGCCTGGGTGCGAGGTCCTTGAAATGGGGACCCTTGAGGAGAAGGACTGAAAAGGACCTCCTGAGCTTGGGGACTTCCTGGGGCCCTGGACGCTCTTCCTCCTGTAACTCAAGAAAGCCTTCATCGAAGGAGGTCTTTTGGTGTCTCCCCCTCCCTCCTGCCAGTGTCTCCCCCACGACCTCCCACCCCAGATCTAACCGCCTTCCTCCAACTGCAGCTTAGTCCCCAGGGCCAAGACTGGGGTAAGGCAACGTGAGGTACTCACCTTGGGGGCAACATTTTAAGGGGATGGCACAAAATCCATCCATCAAGATATATATGATTTTAATGCAGTATTTTTTAAAAATAAAAATTAATGCAAAAAAAATACATGATGAACAAAAAAGCCTATTTTAAAATAAACACAGGATCTGTACGACTCACTTTCCTTTTTGGCTCCGGCTTTTGTCAAAGGAAAGATTGGGTCTGGCTTCTTCCACAATTTTCTTCCAGAGCCTCCCAGCCCCTATCTCTAGACTCCTTCAGGTTCTTCTCTTTTGGGTAGGAGAACCACTCCTGATCCGCTTCTGCTTCCTTACCCCCCAAAGCCCATCGCTTCCCCAGCCCCCAACCAGGTTGGTGGTAGGGCGGGCAGTGAGGCAGATGGCTGGAGTATTTATAACCTGGGAGCACTTCTTGGGAAAAGTGACTAAGATGCTAAGAGCATATTTATAGCCGGGCTCTGACGTAAGTGTCAGTAGGGAGGTAGGGCCAGGCCAGGCGCAGCGGCAAGGGAGGGGGCAGAGCTGGAAATTGGGGGCACCTGACAGAGAGGATGGGGAGAGGTGGGCCCGGCGACTCCCAAGGCCACTTCTTGGTGCTTCCCCTGACTCTGTCTCCTGACACCAACAGGTAAGCCCTCCGAGGACTGCCATGGGCAGACGCCTCCACTCTGAAGACCCCACGGTCCAGAGCCCGATGGGTAGAGGGCTATCACTCGCCGGCCCCACCAACAGAACTGGACAGAGGGCTATCGAGTGTCAGGGCCTGGGGAGAAATGCAGGGTGGACAGGAGGGTCTAAGCATCTCATTACCCCTTCTCCCCGCTCCCCACCAAATGAGGTTCTAGGAAGAGCCTGGCACCCGTCCCTAAGCTCCACTGCCACGTGTCAGCACAATGAGGTCCAAAACCAATGCTAACAGGGACATGGGTCCTGAGGACAGCCTCTGCTCTCTGGCAGAAGCAGTGGTGATAGGAAAGGGCAGAGGAACCAGCTTCTCCCAGTCTCCTATGGGGAAGGCAGGATCCCCAGAGTGAGAGGTCGAGAGGCACCCCTCATCACTCCCTCCCTAGAGCAGCCTCTTCTGTGTCGCTGTGAAGCTCCCAGTCACAAGCCAGCTGCTGTCCAGCGGCACGGCACTGCCACATGGTGGACACTGGTGGTACTGAGGCCCAGCCCTCCCTGCAAACTGTCTCCCTGGGATTGGATCTGGTGGTCTCCCTGGACGGCCCCTAGCTGCTGAGTATGGGGAGATGAACAAAGTGGAGTGACAATGACACATGACATATTTCCAAACCACACTCACCTCCCCACAGCTTCCTCCTCTGAAGCTAAGAAGAAGCTGAAAACTGGAGCATCAGGAGAAAAGCTAGCATGAAGCCGGGCATGATGGCTCACGCCTGTAATCCCAATACTTTGGGAGGCGGAGGTGAGAGGATTGCCTGAATCCAGGGGTTCAAGACCAGCCCGGGCAATTTTGGTGAGACTTCGTCTCTACAATAAATCAAAAAATTAGCCAGGTGTGGCAGCACATGCCTGTAGTTCCAGCTACTTGGAAGGCTGAGGCAGAGGGATCACCTGAGTGCAGTGGCTATGAGCGTGCCACCGCACTCCAGCCTGGGCAACAGAGTGAGACTCCAATTCAGAAAAATAACAATAAAAAGCTAGCATGAGGCCCACCCTCAGGAGTTCAAGGTGCAGGGTCCTCAGCCCTCCCTTCTAAAGTCAGTGAGGAAGCGTGATCAGGAAGGAGGGCAGGACTGGAAACTGGGATTGCTGAACATTCCGTGCTGGGTTCTCAGAAGCCCTTAAACCTCCCATTTCCCACCCCCGTTAACAGGATGCCCCAATTTAGACAGCTCTCACGTCCCTTGAATGAGAAGCAGCAGCTGGGTACAGACCCTCCCAAGTGGCATGCCTTCTGCCAGCCTTGATGAACTCTGCCCTGTGTGAGATTGCATCACCACCACCACCACCTCTCTGGGTTTCCCCAGATATCAGCAGCATGTTCCCTGCCCCCCCCACTCTGGCCCCCTCCATGGTGTGCTCCAGTCCAATTGGACTCTGGGCGGTCAGCACAGGCAAGGTCAGGGGGTGACTTCCGTGCCTCGTGGCACTGCCACCTGGGCCTGAACAGAGGACTCCGTGCTCCTATCCCCGCAGCCCCTCACTCTGTCCCAGCCCCAGTGCTAAAGATAAAGAGACTAGAATCCACCTTCTGGCCCAGAAGCCCCCCCCCCAGAGAAAGAACTGCTGGAACTCAGCTGCCTCCTGGGAACTGCTAGAACTCAGCAGGAGCGTTGGGGCTGGGAAGGCTGAAGGTGTAGGGGAACCGCCCTTCCCCACCTGGTTCCTATGGTGTTCCCTCCCCCGAGGCCCAGACCTTGGGGCCTGAGCATGTGAAATCAACCTCTTTCTTGCATCATGCGTGTCCACATGGCCCCCCACCCCCATACCCCTACCTCAAGCCCGGTCGCCACAGCCAGATGGTGAAACCTGAGCCTGGGGGGGGAGGACCTCCACCCCCTGCAGGGCCCTGATGGGCAGCACAGCTGGCCAATCGTGGGGCTCAGGGGGTAGGTCTGCCGGCTGACCCCTAGGTGTGGGAGCCCCAGGCAGCTGGCTCTAAAGAGCCCGGGTCAGTAGCCAGACATGAGCTGTGAGGGCCAAACACAGCTACCCATCAGATGGCCTACCTCCAGCCTTCCTGAGTCCCAGGCAGTAGAAGACAGGTGGCCCTAGCCTCAGCAGTGGTAGGTGTGGCACTGGTATCTGCTGCCACTGTGCCCTCACTGGCCCTCGCACAATCAGACTCGAGGCTGCCGGCGGAGGTCCATTCCGCAAGAGCATGGGACTCCCTGATGTCCAGCTCTGGCTGGTGCTGCTGGGGGCCCTGGCATGGGCACGGGGGACAGGATCTGTGTGTCCTTCCTGTGAGGGCCCCACACTGGCACCCCACGCAGAACGAGCCCTGGTGCTGGAATTAGCTAAGCGGCAGATCCTGGAGGGTTTGCATCTGACCAGCCGTCCCAGGATAACTCGCCCTCCACCCCAGGCTGCACTGACCAGAGCCCTCCGGAGACTGCAGCCGGGCAGTGTGGCTCCCGGGCACGGGGAGGAGGTCATCAGCTTTGCTACTGTCACAGGTGGGTGAGGGACAGACAGGCAGGAGCAGACAGGGAAAGGGAAGCAGACGGGGAACCTGGCAGAAGACGTAGAGGGAGGCTGGGCGCGGTGGCTCAATTCTGTAATCCCAGCATTTTGGGAGGCCGAGGCGAGAGGATTGCCTGAGCCTGCAGGGTTCGAGACCAGCCTGGGCAACTTGCAGAGACCTGTCTCTACGATCAATCGTAAAATTAACCAGGCGTGGTAGCGCATGCCTGTAGTTCCGGCTACCTGGAAGGCTGAGGCAGGAGGATCGTCTGAGCCCAGCAGGTCAAGGCTGCAGTGGCCGTGAGCGTGCCACTGCACTCCAGCCTGGGTGACAGAGTGAGACTCCAACTCAAAAAAAAAAAAGAAAGAAAGAAAAGACACAGAGGGAGTGGGGTGTGGCAGGAGGAGGCATTGGAACAGAGCTGGTTGCAGAGGACACCGGGCAGTCCCTGCTGTCTGTAAAGGTGGGTGCAAGGGGGAGCAGGGTGCCGGAAGCCTCCCAGGAGGGCCTCATCCCTGCTCACGCTCTCTGCCCTTCTGTGGCTCCTGCAGACGCCTCCTCTCCAACCTGCAGCTCGGCGCTCACCTTCCACCTGGCCACTCCTCGGTCCCACCACGCATACCATGCCCGCCTCTGGCTGCACGTGCTCCCCTCCCTTCCTGGCACTCTTTCCTTGAGGATCTTCCGACAGGGCCCACGGAGAAGGCGCCCAGGGTCCGGCCGGTCCCGCACCCTCCTGGCTGAGCACCGAATGACTACCCCAGGTTGGCATGCTCTGACGCTGCCCTCTAGTGGTCTGAGGGCTGAGGAGTCTGGTGTCCTGAGACTCCAGTTGAACTGCGGACCCTTAGAAGGCAATGGCACCGTGGCTGGACAACCGAGACGCCTTCTGGACACAGCAGGACACCAGCGGCCCTTCCTGGAACTTAAGATCTGGGCCAATGAGGCTGAAACAGGCCGGGCTAGGAGGAGGACCCCTACCTGTGAGCCCGAGACCCCCTTATGTTGCAGGCGAGACCATTACGTTGACTTCCAGGAACTGGGCTGGCGGGACTGGATCCTGCAGCCTGAAGGGTACCAGCTGAACTACTGCAGCGGGCAGTGTCCACCCCACCTGGCTGGCAGTCCGGGCATTGCTGCTTCCTTCCATTCTGCCGTCTTCAGCCTCCTCAAAGCCAACAATCCATGGCCAGCTAGTAGCTCCTGCTGTGTCCCCACTGCCCGAAGGCCACTCTCTCTCCTCTACCTTGACCATAATGGCAATGTGGTCAAGACGGATGTGCCAGATATGGTGGTTGAGGCCTGTGGCTGCAGCTAGCAAGAGCCCTGGGGGTTGGCGTGAAGAATTGAGGTTGAGGGTTCCCAGGCAAAGGGCTCTGTCACTGGAGGCATCCGATTCCTGATCCACACCCCCACCCCACAACTGCCTGGCAATAGGATTCAGTTGACCCCTAGAGGACCCAAACGGGCACTTTCTTGACTCAGACTGGCCTATTCCAGGCCGATGGGCGTGTGGGGAGATGGTAGTGTTTCCTCTGAAGGGGTCTACCCAGAAAGCATGACTTCCTGGCCTAAGTCTTTGAGAAGATAGCAGCGGCTAGGGAGGGAGGGAGGGAGGGGAGAAGGCAGAGAAAATTGCCAAGAAGAGAAAGTCCTCAAGAGAGGAAGCAGACAGAAGGCCCCGTGGGCTTGGGGCCAGGCACTCAGGCTGGCCCCAGGTAGGGACAGTTGGTGCGCCTTAAGGGAGGGCCGAGAGGGAGATGGGCAGGGCGCTGAGGGAGGATGTTTAAGAGAGTTCCAGAAATGGGAGTCAGGAAAGAGAGGTGCTGAGCCTAGGAGGCTCCCTGGTTTTCCCTGGGGGACTGGACCCACTGGGGAGATAAGCATTTATACTTTCTTAATAAAACTCAGAAAGAAAATAAGTCACGAAGAAGGGTCAGGGTGACAGTCCTGAGTAGCAGTTCTCCAAGTGTGGTCTGGAGACCTCTGGGGGGGGTTCCCCGAAACTCTTTCAGGGGTGTCCACAAAGTCCAAGGTATTTTCACAGTAATATCGACATGTTATTTGCCCTTTTAATTCTCATTGTCTCAAAATTGTACAGTGGAGTTTTCCAGAGGCTGTGTGACATGAAATTACATCATTTTCCTGACATCATTGTTAATGGAATGTGTGCTTGTATATTCTTGTGTTAAAATTGTGTTTTGTTTTAATTTCTGGTCTAGTGAATTGATAGATATAAATGACACAAACAAAATCTTGGCTGGGTGTAGTGGCTTACGCCTGTAATCCCAGCACTTTGGGAGGCCGAGGTGGGAGAATTGCTTGAATCCAGGAGTTCGAGACCAGCCTGGGCAACATAGCAAGGCTTTGTCTCTGTAAAAAATAAAAATATTTAAAAAATAGGTGGGCATGTGGGCATGTGCTTGTAGTCCCAGCTGCTCAGGAGGCTAAGGTGGGAGGACTGCTTTGGGCCCAGGAGTTCAAGGCTGAAGAGCACCGTGATCGCATCTGTGACTAGTCACTGTGCTCCAGGCTGGGCGACATAGCGAGACCCCACCTCTAAATAAATAAGTAAATAACAGAGCTCCTCTGGAAGAAGGGGCACAAGCCAGAGACAGGAGCATATGTGGGTGCCTCCTCTTCCCATGATCATTGTTCTGGCCTGACTGAGTTGGGCCCCTGACCCTCTGGGTATAACTGGTCTGGGCCAAAGTCCCAGGCTTCTAACTTCACCTTCCCCCTTGACCCTCAGACTGAAGAGTTAACCCACTGACCTTCCAGATCCAAGGAGGTGGTCCCTGGAAGCAGAGCTAGGATGTAGGAGTATGCCTGAGGGGTGACTGAAAAGGGAAGACTGCTTTCCCTCACCATGCTTCCCCCTCCCCCTTTTCCCAAGAAGGTCAGAGAAACTGAAATAGGGGACCCCTCCCCTATGTCCGGTCACTACGACAAAATAAATGTAAAGAGACAAGGTACTTTTCCCTGCAAGTTAGGCACTACTCTAACTAGCAACCTCTGCCAGTGTGTCCCGTTCCTCTGGGCTCACACATCTCCCTCCCTGGGCTCCCACCTGGGCTTTGATGAGAGGGCCTGTCAAGGCCCCTTTTCCTTCGCGCCGCCCCCCCCCCGTGTCCTCTGGGGCCTCGACACCGCTAGGGTGTCATGTGCCAGAAAGGCCAGCAGAGGGAGCAGAAAGCCTTGAAGAGCAGAAAGAGAGCTCGCAGTGAGGAGGTGCGGAGGTGGCCGCAAGCTCCAGAACTTCGAGATGGAGAGTGGGGTTCCCTGGAAGGCGCTCCACACCCAGGGCTTCTAAGTGACACACCCCGCACCCAGAGTCTCAGCTTCCGCCTTTCTCTTGTATGCTCCACCGACCCCTCACCTTCCACCAGAGCCCCCAACCCTTTAACTTGATCCGCCCCAAACCCCGACTACAGTCCCCTCTAAGTTCCATCACAGAGAGAGGCCCGCAGAGAAGCCAAAGGACGGCAGGATGTCCCGTTAGCGCCCGTCAAGTCGCCTACCTCCAGCACGATCCTCCTCTGACGAACGTCTCCTCTCGCCCCGCAATGTCTCCCTCAATCTGTTTTTCCGGCTCGGGTTCTGGGCCTCTTTGGGGACAGCCGATCCAGGGATCCACGCCGGGATTTACCGCCCACCAACAGCAGCGTGTTCGGCGAGGGGGGGCAGGCAGTATAGGGTCCCTCGAGGGAGGGGGAGGATCCTGGGGGTCCTGGGGGTGCAATAAGCCCGGCACCCCTTCTCTCGCTTCCAGCCACCCCGCCTCATCCTCCAGAACGGCGAGAGGGAGGGAGGGAGGAGGGAGGCGAGGGCGCGCGGGAAGAGCGGCGGCGCGCCAGCGGCCGGAGCGAGAAAAAGTTTTGCAAAAGGAAAAAAAAAAGTTTGCGCTTCTCGCGGGTGGTCCGGGCTCGCGGCCCGGCGGGCTGGGCCGGCGGGAGGGCCGGGGCCAGGCTGGGGGGGTGGGGGTGGCACTGAGGCTGCGCTGCCGCGGCCCTGTCCGCCCCCCCTCCCCACCGCGCACCCCCCAGCCCCGACGCCAGCCCTGGACCGCGCATCCCGAGCCCAGCGCCCAGACGGAGGTGAGAAGGGGGGCCGGCGGGGGACCACCTGGGCGCGTGGGGGAGGGGGCCGGAGGGGATGCTCGGCTTCCGAGGGACCCGTCCCTGCCCCCTGGGGGCTCGGAGGCCAGATGGGGGCGGGAGAGCCTGGGGCGAGACGCTAGGAAGTTTGGAGCATGTTTCATTTGTGCCTTTCTCTGTGTCTTCTTCTCCCTCTCGTGACAGTCTGTGTATCTCTGTCTCAGGCAACCGTGGGTCTCTTTGTCTGTCTCCGCCTCTCCCGTACGTTAGAAACATCTCACTTTCACGAGGTTGAGATGAAGAGGCTGGAGGGATGGCTAGCTGGAGGTCGCCGTGGTAGAGAGGGATCTCCAGGTGTGTCTCTGCGCGGGGCAGGAAGACGTCAGTGTTTCCGAAAGGAGGGGGCCGCCGAGGAGGGAGCCCCGGAGGGGTGGGGACCCGGGTGTGAGAGACAGCAGGACCCTGGGCCGGCTGGACTTGAACCCCTGACCTGTCTCGCGACAGATGGGCCCTCGGGTGCTTGTGTGGGGGGGGCAGGGAGCATCTTCTGGACTAGGAAGGGGGCTGGAGGGGCTGTCCAAGGTCTAGTCTAGGCCACAGCCTGGCCCCAGGGGGTTCTGGACTCCGGGTCCCAAGGGCTGCGGGCAGGCCGCCCAAGGAGGAGCCGGGGAGACCTTGTCTTGACCCTCTGACCTCAGGACCACCGGGGCAGCTGGAGCCAGCCGCCGGGAGACCCCTACTGGGGCTGGGCGGGACCACTGCCAGCCTGTGTATCCCCGTTGGCCCCCCGCCCAAACGGGAGCTGGGGACCGAGGCCCCTCCTCTGGCTCGGACCACCCTGCCTGCCCCTGCTCCCCGCTCTGAATCCTTTTTCAGGCCCCATGACCCCGAAACAATCAGCCCTGGGCAGCTAGCTTTGGGGACAGGATCAGGGAACGGGGACCCCGTAGAGACAGGACTGAGGGTTTTAGGGGGCTGGGGAAGTGGGGTCTTCATAGGACAGGTCTCTACGTTCCAGTAGAGGGGGGAAAGCGAGGCAGTTTCCCGGGGTAGAGGTAAGGGTCGGAGTAAGGGTGGTTTTCCCTAGGGGGGCGGGGTCCAGAGACCTCCCCCCATTATCTCCGCGGCATCCCCACCCGACGGCTCAGACCCCGCCCTTGACGTCACCAGGGGGTTCCCGGGGGTCTGAGGGGTTAACCCTTGGGAAGCCGGCTGATACCCAGGAACCTACGGGGTCCCGGGCCCTCCTCCTCACGCACACCTTATTTTAATTACCCACTCACTTTCTCTCCCCATAGTTTCTGGATTCTACTTTTCTCTCGCCCCACCGCGGGGACCCTCACTCTCCAGTGGTGCCCCCCAGGGCGCCACTGCCTGCTTTCCGGATGCCCCGGGAGGAGGAGGGAAGAATGTGTCCCGCCCCTCACCCCCCCGCCCCACTACGGCTCGCTCGACTGGGCTCCGGGGCGGGCGGGGGAAGCGGAGCCGTCTGCAGCCAGAGCCTGCGGCGGCGACTTGGGTGGGCCGAGGAGGCACGGGGGCGGGGAAGGCGGGGCCCGGGGAAGGGGGCGGAGCCGGCTCCTGGGAGTTGGGGAACCGGGGTGCGGGGGGAGGCTCTGGAAAATAGGGAGACACGGGGGATGATCCCAGGCTCGGGCGGGGGGCCCTGGACCTCCCCGTCTCCCCTCGTCCCGCGCTCTCACCCACACCCCACAAAACTTTCCTGAAGCTGGAAACGTTGGCGACGTTTTCCTTTTACTAGTGTGAAGGGGAGACGTGGGTGGGCCGTGGCACGCGTGGGCGAGGAGGGGTGTCGCCCCATTTCCATCGAGGCTCTTCGGCGGCTGGGCAGCGGGGCAGGAAGGTGCCTGAGTAGGCACGTTTTGGGGGGTCTCTAGTGTTTGGGGGGTCGCCCGCGAGCCCGCCTCCTTTCCCTGGGTGAGTCACAGAGGAAGGAGGCGGGAGAAGGGTCCCCCCATCCAGCTGCCAGCCAGCTGTGCCCCCCCGCCCCCAACAGGAGTGCCAAGGTCGAGCTGGGAGGTCTTGGATGCGGGATCCGGATCTTGGCTGGAAAGGAGGAGTTGGGAAGGCGCAGCCCCGGCTGCGGGGCTCGCGCTGGGTCGCGGGGTCCGGGTTCGCTCCCCACCTCACCCCGCCCTCACCCTAAATCCCAGCATCCCGGGATCACCCACCGCGCCGGCCGGCCGGGCCCGCTCCCGGTCGTTCCCCACCCCGCCCCGCCCCGCCCCACCCTCGCTCCCGGGAAACCGGAAAACCCGGATGGAGTCGAACTGGAGCTGGAGGAGAAAAACGGACTGCAGCACCCTCTCCCTCCTCACTACTATCTAGTGGAAAATGACTGGTTTTTTTCATTCCCTCGAAGTCCCTCCTTACGGTCTCTTTCCCGTTCCCCAAAAACAAAGACCAAAAGGGTTAAGTGAGCCCGGATTCAGACGACCCCAGGATAACACCAGCTTCATCCTCTGTACCCAACAGACCGAGAGTGTCTGAAACCTCACCTCCTCCTCCACACGCTTTTCTGCCTAAGAGATGAGGGCAAGTCCTCCCTGCTCCCTCCTGGCCCCACCAGCCTTTCTGTCTGGACTGTGGCCACGGCTCCCTCTGCTGGACACTGGAGAGATTGTGGACAGGCCGTCCCTGGGCAGGGGCAAGCAAAGGAAAGGAAGAGGGGCTCCGGGCAGAGCAGCCCACGAGGTGCCACATCCCACCCCGCAACGCCGGCCATGGCCAGAGCAAGGAGAAGTAGCGGGTCTGTGGCACTAAGATCGCTTGAAGCTCGTGGAGGCACAACTAGTAATACCCACCTTCCACAGGCACAGACCACCCAGCGAAGGGCCCACCCAGCTCCCAAAAGATCCCAAGACTTTGAGGCTGCCTCTGCCACTGGGGACGTTTCTCCTTACCCCCTACCTGGCTGAGCGATGCTCCTCTCAACTTGATTTCCATGACAGATGTCTTAGAGGGGCTGGGGACATGGGGAGTTCTGGCCAGGCTTCTGTGCCTGAGGTGGTCAGCTGACCTTCCCTCCCTCTCTCCAGCTTGATAACTGTGGGTCTACTTTGCCCTTCTGCAGCGTCCCCACACCCCCCCTTGAGACACCATGTTCAACTCGATGACCCCACCACCAGCCAGTAGCTATGGCGAGCCCTGCTGTCTCCGGTCTCTCCCCAGTCAGGGGACCCCCAACATGGGCACAGAAGGTCAGTGCAGACACCAATCTCTGGGTTTTGATTATTTGACAGATCTGTCACCCAGACCCCAGATCTCTCTCCCAGCCCCACTCCTAACCCCACGCGGGTTTCCCATCTACAAGAGGATTTGGGGTCTCAGGTCACATGGGCGTGGAATCTGGGGTCTGGTCTTGCCTGGAATTTTATGTTTTTGAGTCTGAGTCTCACTCTGTTTCCCAGGCTGGAGCGCAGTGTCACGCTCTCGGCCACCGCAGCCTCAACCTGCTGGGCTCAGGAGATCCTTCCACCTCAGCCTTCCAAGTAGCTGGAACTACGTGCCTGAGATTTTAAGGGAGGCTTCTGTGTCCTCCATTCCTGTTCCCCTATTCCAGCTGCTTCTCTTTTTTAGGACTGTCTGGTCTGCCCTTTTGCCACCAAGCCAACCTCATGTCCGGCCCCCACAACTATGGGCCAGCCAGAGAGACCAACAGCTGCACTGAGGGTGAGGGCTCAAGCAACGCCTTCCTCCTTTTCTGCCCCTCAGGGACTTGTTCTGAAAGAGAAGGTGGGAGGGCAGGGATCCAACTCTGTATAGGAGTGGGAAATGTGTGGCAGCGTGAGGGGTCAGAGCCCCATCAACAGGTCAAGAATGGGATTGGGAGGGCTGAGCACAGTCAAGTGTCACTGTCAGGAAGCATTGGTTGGGTGCGAAGAGAGACATGCCCCCTTACCATATCCGGCTTCCCTGTCTCCTGCCCCAGGCCCACTCTTTCCTCCTCCCCGGAGTGCAGTCAAGCTGACCAAGAAGCGGGCACTCTCCATCTCACCGCTGTCGGATGCTAGTCTGGACCTGCAGACGGTTATCCGCACCTCGCCCAGCTCCCTCGTGGCCTTCATCAACTCGCGCTGCACGTCCCCAGGAGGCTCCTATGGCCACCTCTCCATCGGCACCATGAGGTGCAGGCAGGCAGCCCCCGGCTGAGGCCCCTAAAACCCCCACCAAAGCCTATGACAAGCATCAAGCCTTCCAAACCACCTGACCCTCTCCGAATCCCTGTCATTTCAAAGACATTAAGACCTTCCATATTTCCCTGAGACTGCCTTGACCACTTCAAATTCCAATCTTCTGGAAACCCCCTAATAGCCCAAGGATTCCTGAGGCTTTTTTTTTTTTTTTTTTTTGAGTTGGAGTCTCACTCTGTCGCCCAGACTGGAGGCAGTGGCATGCTCCCGGCCACCACAGCCTCAACCTGCTGGGCTCTGGCGATCCTTCCGCCTCAGCCTTCCAAGTAGCTGGAACTACAGGCGTGTGCTACCACGCCCAGCTAATTTTTTTGTATTTATTGTAGAGACAAGGTCTCGCCAAGTTCCCCAGATGGGTCTCGAACCTGCAGGCTCAGGCAATCCACTCGCCTCAGCCTCCCAAAGTGCTGGGATTACAGGCTGAGCCACTGAGCCCAGCCCCTGAGGCTTTTTGATAGTCTTAAATTTAACTGCCTCCTCTCCTCCTCCTCCTCAGCCCATCTCTGGGATTCCCACCCCCGATGAATCACCAAAAAGGGACTTCGCCTTCCTTCGGGGTTCAGCCCTGTGGTCCTCATGACTCCACCCGAGGTGGGATGATGTCACATCCTCAGTCCCGGGGACCTCTCCCAACTTGCCAGGTGAGAGACCCAATACTGCTACCTGATTTCCCCCAGCTCAGGGCAGGTGGGTGGTAGGCCTTACAGGGGAAAGGTAAAGGGACAAAGGAGATGGAAGTTTTCAGAACCAGAAAAGGAAGAGGTGTGGCTGCTGGGGTCACCTTGGGGTTGAGTCAGCCTCTTTCAAATGGGACCTCATCTTTGCCCATCCCCTTCACCAGTGGTCTCAGGAGAAGTCGCTTCCAAACCCTGCGGTTCCGGCTGCTTGGGTGGGGGCATTTAGAGCAGGAAGACCCCGCTCAGCTCCCTGTACCTTCCTCTCACTTTCACCCCATTCTCACCCTCACCCCTTCCCCTGGGAAGCTGAAGTCTGAGCTGGACATGCTGGTTGGCAAATGCCCTGAGGAGCCCTTGGAAGGTGATATGTCCAGCCCCAACTCTACAGGCACACAGGTAAGGGGACAGGCAGGGGCTTTGCCTCTGGGACCCGTGCAGAACAAAAGCCGTCATGCAAGTGACCCTAACGTTGCCTCTCATGCCTAGGATCCCCTGCTGGGGATGCTGGATGGGCGGGAGGACCTGGAGAGAGAGGAGAAGCCTGAGCCTGAATCCGTGTATGAGACTGACTGCCGCTGGGATGGCTGCAGCCAGGAGTTTGACTCCCAGGAGCAGCTGGTGCACGTGAGCCCCAGGGGGTAACAGGAGTGGCTGGCTGGAGCCCACAGGAGATTCCGAGTGGGACAGTGTGGAATCTGGCTGAGGGAGGAAGTCAGAGGAGACAAGGATAAGTGTCCAGCTGGGAGCTGCAGCACAGCCCGAGAGACCTGGAAGAACTGAGCTGGGGGGTGTCATGTTCTTCCTGCCTCTTCTGTGCTAAGGTGGAGGGGTGGAGGAGGACTAGGGGTGGAGGGAAGGGCTGTTCTGGGACTCGGAGGTGTGGGAGATCCTTGCAGAGCCTCTCGTCTTTTCTCGCAGCACATCAACAGCGAGCACATCCATGGGGAACGGAAGGAGTTTGTGTGCCACTGGGGGGGCTGCTCCCGGGAGCTGAGACCCTTCAAAGCCCAGTACATGCTGGTGGTTCACATGCGCAGACACACAGGCGAGAAGCCACACAAGTGCACGGTGAGATGCCCACTTTCCAAGCCCAGGGTCTCTCGAAATTGGGGCTCCCCACCAAGGACCTTTTGTTATATAGGTCCCTGCCTCCATAAACAAATATTTATAATCACGTTTTTATGAATGTTGGCATGAAAATAAACATTGATATATATTAAAACATTTTCGTGGACCTAAAAGTCAATTTTTCCTTTGACTTGAAAAGAAATCAAGACATGTTCCTGGGCCCCTTACAATCTTTTTTTTTTTTTTTTTTTTTTTTGAGTCTGAGTCTCACTCTGTCATTCAGGCTGGAGTGCAAGTGGCATGCTCACAGCTACCGCAGCCACGACTTGCCGGGCTCAGGTGATCCTTCCACTTCAGCCTTCCAGGTAGCTGGAACCACAAGCATGCTACCTCGCCCGGCTAATTTTTTGATTTATTGTAGAGACGAGGTCTCGCCAAGTTGCCCAGGCTAGTCTCGAATCCCTGGACTCAGGCAATCCTCTTGCCTCTGCCTCCCAAAGTGCTGGGATGACAGGCATGAGCTCCTGTACATACTCAAAGTGTGAGTATGACTTCCGGCAGCCCTCAAATTGGGGGCCATGAGGCCCAGCTCCTTTACAGTCTTAATGGGCTCAGGACTTGCCTCATACTTGCCTCGAGGACACAAGAGAATCAGGCAGGCTTGCTCCCCAGGACAACCCCATCCTAGGACACCCCAAGATCCCCATGCAGGGAGATCTGCTCTGGTTTGACCAAGAGACACTGGTACCTCACCTCCATGTCCTGGAAGGCACACTGCCCCCAGCTGCCTCTTCCGTCAGCTCTCGCCTGTCACTGTCTGCTAGTCTTGGGAATTCTGAAGCCCCATGCCTCCCATCTTGCATTCTGTTCTCTAATGTACGTCGCTCTGGAGAGTTAGGGCATCTGTGCTCTCCTTGCCCTTCTGTCTGAGAGGTATCCTTTGACCCCCGCATGGCCCCCAGTTTGAGGGCTGCCGGAAGTCATACTCACGCCTTGAGAACCTGAAGACGCACCTGCGGTCACACACGGGTGAGAAGCCGTACATGTGTGAGCACGAGGGCTGCAGCAAAGCCTTCAGCAACGCCAGTGACCGAGCCAAGCACCAGAATCGGACCCACTCCAATGAGGTGAATGCCCCAACTCAAGCTCCCCACTTGAGAAGCCACCTACTGGGGAGAGTCCCCCGAAAGAAACCCCTTAGCCCAGCACCCACTCCACAGAGGTGAGTGGCCCCTCCCGCATAATTCACCCAGAGAAGGCCTTTCTGGAACCAGGGATTTCCACTTGCTGCTTCTCCTCCTACCTGTGACCTATCTGTGACCACAGAGCCAACCTAAAGTAGACAGTTTAGAGGAGACCCCTGAGTCTTTCAGCCCCCGCATTTATGGGGCCTCGCAACACCGGCTTCACCTTTTCGTCTCTTCCGGGCCTGACTGTTGGTCTTTCCGAATCTCCCCCCCCCTTCATCTTTACCTCCCCGCAAGGTTCCTGCCCTCCTTGCTTCCTCGGGTGCTGGGTTCCTCCCTCACTGCCCTATGGCCGCCACGTGTTCCCATCCCCTCTGCATGCTTCTGCTTTGATCGCTTTGCCTCGTGTCTTCACTCCACTCAACAGAAGCCGTATGTGTGTAAGCTCCCTGGCTGCACCAAGCGCTACACGGATCCCAGCTCGCTCCGAAAACATGTCAAGACAGTGCATGGTCCCGACGCCCATGTGACCAAGCGGCACCGCGGGGACGGCCCCCTGCCTCGGGCACCATCCCTCTCCACAGTGGAGCCCAAGAGGGAGCGGGAAGGAGGCCCCATGAGGGAGGAGAGCCGACTGACTGTGCCAGAGGGTGCCATGGTGAGACAGCCCGGGAGGCTTCCTGCCCCATTGCCCAGCCCACCCTGTAGACAGCTTTCTACTCCTTTCTGACCCCATGCATCCCCTCCCGTAGAAGCCACTCTTTTTTTTTTTTTTTTTTTTGAGTCGGAGTCTCTATCACCCACACTGGAGTGCAGTAGCATCCTCACGGCTACCACAGACTTGACCTGCTGGGCTCAGGCAATTCTCCCGCCTCAGCCTTCCAAGTAGCTGGAGCTGTAGGCATGCGCCACCATGCCCGGCTGATTTTTTTATTTATTGTAGAGACGACGTCTCGCCAGTTGTCCAGGCTGCTCTTGAACCCCTGGATTCAGGCAATCCCTGGTCTCTGCCTCCCAAAGTGCTGAGATTACAGGCTTGAGCCACCGTGCCTGGCCGAAGCCACTCTTTTGAGGCCGGTCTTCCTGTCCTTTATCCCAGCCTTGCTCCTTGGGCAACCCAAAATCTGGGGATTTTCATGGCATTATTTAACTAGTTGAACAAACTTTCTCTTTTTTGAAGTAGGAGTCTCACCCTGTTGCCCAGGATGGAGTGCAGTGGCACACTCATGGCCATTGCAGCCTCGACCTGCCGGGCTCAGTCTCAGTGATCCTTCAGTCTCAGTCTTCCAAGTAGCTGGAACCACAGGCACACTTCACCACATCCAGCTAATTTTTTTATTTATTGTAGAGACAAGGTCTCACCATGTTGCCCAGGCTGGTCTCTAACCCGTGGGCTCAGGCAATCCTCTCACCTCCACCTCCCAAAGTGTTGGGATTACAGGCATAAGCGACTGCGCCTGGCTCAAACACTTTCTTAAATAGCACTTTGCATATTGTTCCAAGCTATTTTTTTTGGGGGGGTGGGGTCTCGCTCTGTCACCCAAGCTGGGGTGCAGTGGCATGATCACTGTAGTCTTGACTTTCTGAGCGCCGGTGGTCCTTTTGCTTCAGCCTCCTGAGTAGCGAGGACTACATGAGTGCACCACCATGCCTGGCTGGTAGAGATGAGATCTTGCTATGTTGCCTAGGCTGTTCTTTTTTTTTTGAGTTGGAGTCTCACTCTGTCGCTCAGACTGGAGTGCAGTGGCCGCTCCCGGCCACTGCAGCCTCGACCTGCTGGGCTCTGGCGATCCTTCCGCCTCAGCCTTCCAAGTAGGCGGAATTACAAGCATGCGCTACCACGCCCGGCTGATTTTTTGTAGAGATGAGGTCTTGCTGCCCAGGCAGGTCTCGAACCCGCGGGCTCAGGCAATCCACTCACCTCAGCCTCCCAAAGGCGTGGGATTATCGGCTAAGCCACCGAGCCCAGCTCCTAGGCTGTTCTTAAACTCCTAAACACAAGCAATCTTCCTGTCCCGGCCTCCCAAAGTGTGAGCCGTTGCGCCTGGCCCCAAGCCTTTTACATGTGTAATTACATAAGTAATTTTATGTACCCTTCACAACAACTTCATGAGAAAGGGACACACTCTCTCCATTTTCGGATAAAGAAACTGAGACACAGAGAAATTGCCTAAGGGTGCAGTGCGCGCTCCTATAATCCCAGCACTTTGGGAGACCAAGGACAGCAGATTGCTTGAGGCCAGGAGTTTGAGACCAGCCTGGCCCCCATCACTATAAAAAGAAAAGTAGCAAGGCTCGGTGGCTCAGTCTGTAATCCCGTGCCTTTGGGAGGCTGAGGTGAGTGGACTGCCTGAGCCCGCAGGTTCGAGACCCGCCTGGGCAGGCGAGACCTCATCTCTACAATAAAATAAAAAAATTAGCCGGGCATGGTAGCGCACACCTGTAATTCCAGCTAATCAGAAGGCTGAGGCGGAAGGATCACCGGAGCCCAGCAGGTCAAGGCTGCAGTGGCCGGGAGCGGCTACTGCACTCCAGTCTGAGTGACAGAGTGAGACTCCAACACACACACACACAAAAAGTAAAGCCGGGCTCAGTGGCTCAGCCTGTAATCCCACGCTTTGGGGGGCTGAAGTGAATGGATTGCCTGAGCCCACAGGCTCGAAACCCGCCTGGGCAATTTACTTTCTCATCTCTACAGTACATCAAAAAATTAGCCAGGCGTGGTAGCACGCGCCTGTAGTTCCAGCTACTTGGAAGGCTGAGGCGGAAGGATCGCGGGAGTCCAGCAGGTCAAGGCTGCAGTGGCCAGGAGCGTGCCCTGCACTCCAGTCTGAGCGACAGAGTGAAACTTCAAATCAAAAAAAAATAAAAATTAGCCAGGGGTGGTGGCACACACCTGTAGTTCCAACTATTTAGGAGGCTAAGGCAGAAGGACTGCTTGAGCCCAGGAGACTAAGTCCAAAGTGGGTCGTGATTGCATCACTGCACTACAGCCTGGATGATAGAGACTCTACCTCTAAACAATAAATAAATAATCCAGGTAGGGTGGCTCATGCCTGTAATCCCAGCACTTTGGGAGGCCGAGGCAAGAGGATTGCCTGAGCCCAAGGGTTCAAGACCAGCCTGGGCAAATTGTTGAGACCATGTCTCTACAGTAAATCGAAAAGTTAACACCGGGTGTGGTGGTTCAAGCTTGTAATCCCAGCACTTTGGGGGCCGAGGTGAGAGGACTGCCTGAGTTCAGAGGTTAGAGATTAGCCTGGGCAACTTGGCGAGACCTCGTCTCTACCATAAATAAACAGGATATGGTAGCACGTGCCTGTAGTTCCAGCTACTTGGAAGGCTAAGGCAGAAGGATTGCCTGAGCCCACCAAGTCAAGGCTGCGGTAGCCGTGAGTGTGCCACTGCACTCCAGCCTGGGCAACAGTGAGACTCGGACTCAAAATAATAATAATAGAAAATAAAGAGAAATTGCTCAAGGTCACAGGACAAAGCGCAAGAATTTGAGCCCAGGCAGTCTGTGCTCTTCACATCAGACATCTCATCAAATGTCTCTCTTCCAGCCTGCCCCAGTATCTCACCTGCTCAGCCCTCTCTATACCTGTAACCCATCAGTCACTGGGACACACATCTCAGCCACTCAGCTGGTTGGGAGGGCTGTGGGGAGGGAGGGGGAAGGGTGCTGTCCTCAGCCTCATCTTCCCCACAGAAGCCTCAGCCAAGCCCCGGGGCCCAGTCGTCCTGCAGCAGCGACCACTCCCCAGCAGGCAGCGCAGCCAACACGGACAGTGGTGTGGAGATGGCCGGCAATGCTGGCGGCAGCACAGAAGACCTGTCCAGCTTGGACGAGGGGCTTTGCGTGGCTGGCACTGGGCTGTCCACGCTTCGCCGCCTGGAGAACCTCAGGCTGGACCAGCTGCATCAACTCCGGCCTATAGGGACGCGGGGACTCAAACTACCCAGCCTGTCTCACACCGGTGAGGCCTGGGGTTGGGAGGTGCTGCTAGGCTGAGGTCTGGGCCTGCCCTGAGGTTGGGAAGAGAAAGCCACCGTTCAGAGCAGCCATAGGACACCTTCGTACAATCAGGTATAGGTCAGTCCTCATTCCTCTGGCTGGGCGAGGTGGTTCATGCCTCTAATCCCAGCACTTTGCGAGGCTGAGGCCAGAGGACTACCTGAGGCCAGGAGTCCGAGACCAACCTGGGCAACTTGGTGAGATCTCATCTCTATAATAAATCAAAGCCGGGCTCGGTGGCTCAGCCTGTAATCCCGCGCCTTTGGGAGGCTGAGGTGAGTGGATTGCCTGAGCCCGCGGGTTCGAGACCCGCCTGGGCAGCGAGACCTCATCTCTACAGTAAATCAAAAAATCATCCAGGCGTGGTAGAGCTTGCCTGTAATTCCGGCTACTTGGAAGGCTGAGGCGGAAGGATCGCCGGAGCCCAGCAGGTCGAGGCTGCAGTGGCCGGTAGCGGCCACTGCACTCCAGTCTGGACGACAGAGTGAGACTCCAACTAAAAATAAATAAATAAATAAATAAATAAATTAGCCAGGTGTGGTAGTGACTGTAGTTCCAGCTAATTGGAAGGCTGAAGTGAAAGAATCACCTGAGCCCAGCAGGTCGAGGCTGCGGTGGCCATAAGAATGCCACTGCACTCCAGCCTGGGTGACAGAGTGAGACTCCAATTCAAAAGCAAAAAACAGGTCTCCCTTCCTCCTCAAGACACTTTGCTTCCATTTATCGGTAACTTGTTGAGAATACACTATATGCCTATCATGTGAATGCTGTTCCCTAAGATTGTGCAGCATTCAACCTTCATGACTGTTCACAGTGGCCCTGAATCCCTGGTGACCCAGAAACAGAATAGGCACAGGAGAAGTAGGATACAGAACTGATGGTTAAGGATAAAGAGCCCGTCCCCGGGACTCCAGGACAAGGCTGTCACATGGGGGAGGCGGGATGAGATTTAGGGCATTCCCTGACCATCCTGCCTTTTCTGTCATTTGCAGGCACCCCTGTGTCCCGTCGCCTGGGCCTCCCTGCCTCTCTGGACCACCGCAGCAGCAGCTCCAGCAGCATCAGCTCTGCCTACACCGTCAGCCGCCGCTCCTCCCTGGCCTCCCCTTTCCCCCCTGGCTCCCCGCCAGAGAACGCGGCATCCTCCCTGCCTGGCCTCATGCCTGCCCAGCACTATTTGCTCCGAGCAAAATATGCTTCAGTCAGAGGTGGTGGGACCCCTCCCACTGCGGCCCCAGGCCTGGATCGGATGGGGGGTTTTCCTGTACCTCCCTGGAGAAGCCGAGCTGAGTATCCAGGGTACAACCCCAATGCAGGGGTCACGCGGAGGGCCAGTGACCCAGCCCGGGCTGCTGACCGCCCGGCCCCAGCCAGAGTCCAGCGGTTCAAGAGCCTGGGCTGTGTCCACAACCCCCCAACCACGGCAGGGGGAGGACGGAACTTTGATCCTCACCTCCCACCCTCTGTCTATTCGCCACAGCCCCCCAGCATCACGGAGAATGTCGCCATGGATACTAGAGGGTTACGGGAGGAGCCAGAGGTTGGGACCTCTGTGATGGACAGTGGTCTGAGCCCCTATATGGACTTCCCACCTTCTGACACTCTGGGATACGGGGGACCCGAGGCGACAGCGGCTGAGCCCTATGGAGCTAGGGGTCCAGGCTCCTTGCCTCTTGGGCCCAGTCCACCCACCAGCTATGGTCCCAACCCCTGTCCCCAGCAAGTCTCATACCCTGGCCCCACCCCAGACACATGGGGAGAGTTCTCATCCCATTCTGGGCTGTATCCAGGCCCCAAGGCTCCAGCTGGAGCCTACAGCCAGTGTCCTCGACTTGAACATTATGGACAAGTGCAGGTCAAGCCAGAACAGGGGTGCCCAGTGGGGTCTGACTCCACGGGACCGGCACCCTGCCTCAGTGCCCACCCCAGTGAGGGGCCCCCACGCTCACAGCCTCTGTTCTCCCACTACCCCCAGCCCCCTCCGCCCCAATATCCCCAGTCGGGCCCCTATACCCAACCGTCCCCTGATTATCTTCCCCCAGAACCCAGGCCTGGCCTGGACTTCAACCCCCCCACCCATTCCACAGGGCAGCTCAAGGCTCAGCTTGTATGTAACTACGTCCAGTCCCAACAGGAGCTGCTGTGGGAGGGTGGAGGCCGAGGAGACACCCCAGTCCAGGAACCTCCCTACCAGAGTCCCAAGTTTCTGGGGGGTTCCCAGGTTAGCCCAAACCCTGCTAAGGCCCCGGTGACCACATACGGACCTGGCTTTGTGCCCAACTTGCCCCATCACAAGTCAGGCTCCTATCCCACCCCCTCACCGTGCCATGACAATTTTGTGGCAGGGGCCAACAGGGCTCCCCACAGGGCAGCAGCACCACCCCGACTTCTGCCCCCGTTGCCCACTTGCTATGGGCCCCTCAAGGTGGGGAGCACCAACCCCAGCTGCGGGCATCCGGAGGTGGGTAGGCTGGGAGGGGGCCCTGCCCTGTACCCTCCTCCCGAGGGACAGGTGTGTAACCCTCTGGACTCTCTTGATCTTGACAACACTCAGCTGGACTTTGTGGCTATTCTGGATGAGGCCCAGGGGCTGAGTCCTCCCCCTTCCCGTGAACAGGGGGACAGCTCTGAACACACCCCGCCCCCCTCTGGGCCCCCTAACATGGCCGTGGGCAACATGAGTGTCTTACTGAGGTCCTTGCCTGGGGAGACACAATTCCTCAACTCCAGTGTCTGAAGAGTGAGGACTCCATCGTGATAGACCTGCATTCCCTAAGAGGTTTCCATCCTCCCAGAGAATTCGGGAGGAGCGGCAGCCCCTGCACAAGGTGCCCCAGGGGTGGGAGGTGCGGGCTGGGGGCTGTATATAGTCTGTATATGTTTGGGGAGGAATTTGATAATGACACCGTTTCCTGATAATAAAGGAACTGCATCGAGAATGCTGCTTTCTTGGTGGTGTTGTGTTAGGGAGGCGTGACAACAGGGACCCCGGGGTTAATCCACTCACTTTCCTCCTTAGAAAAGCTCCTCACCTTCCTAGCCCCTCAGGTCAGACTCACGAAGATGGAGACCGTCACTTGGGAGACAGGATTTAAAGGGATGTCCTCCAAACAGAACACTCCCCACCACCACTAGAGAACGCCGGACGTGGGTTTCCTCTTCCCTCCTTGCTGGGTCAGGGGAAGAGACTAGTGAAGTCGGTGAGCATCAGCTGGACGAGCTGCCCTGGGTAGAGGGCATGGGCTGCTGGGTCAGATGTCTCCTGCTCTGGTCGAAACAGCGTGGGTCCAAACACGATTCCCAGGTTGTGTGGGGTCATGCGGTTCTGATCTGAGTGTGCTATCACCCTGTGGGTGAAGGAAGGCCAACGAAGGGGCTATCAGGCGGCAGCTTGCCACTTCCCGGCAAACCCTTCCCAGGTCTGAGCAGGGCAGAGTCCACTGTGGGATCCCACATGTGATGACTGAAAGAAACCCCGGAGAGAGCCTCCAGGGAAAAGAAAATGAGAGGCGGCAGTGAAGGAACCTTCAGAATACAACCCGAAGGCACGACTGCCGCTTCCAGCTTCAGGGCCTGCGCCAGAGTCCTATCTGCTCAGTTTGGGAGGCTTTAATTCAAACGGCTTTCCCTTCTCAGAAGTCCAAACCATGCTCAGCTGCCCAGGCCCAGCTCAGCCAAACAAGCCCTCACCACCGCCCCAGTGGGAGACAGAGACAGACGGAAAGGAGAGGTAAGATTTCCCTCATTTCTCTTACACATCCTGCATGTGGTGCTGATGCTACCCAAAGGCATTGGCCCTGGTCACACAGAGGCTGCCTGTCTCCTCAATCTGCCCTCCAAACTCAGTGCTTCCCTATCATCACTCTACCTAAACAGAGTCCCTGTGGTGTGGCCCCCTCACACGGCTTGCCCCAGCATGAACAGAGATGTTCAGTCTTCCTGACCTGCATAAATGCTCCAGGAGGTATCGTAGAGTATCATGGTTGGGCTTCGGCATCGAGTCTATTAATTCTTGTATCTGAGAGAGGCGCTGCTTGGATTCAGAGATTGCTAGAGAGAGAATGACGGCAAGGGTATAGAGTGAGGCTAGGGAAGGTGTGAGGACAAAGGGGAGGGGTGAATTCACCACTCTTTCCCAAGCTCATGGAAGACATCATTAGAAGCGATCAAAGCTTATTTATTTATTTAGAATTGTGGTCCTCTGTCATCCAGGGTGGAATGCAGTGGCCTGATCACAGCTCACTGCAGCCCCGACCTCCCGGGCTCAGGCAATCCTTCCGCCTCAGCTTCCCAAGTAGCTGAGACTCCAGGTGCACGCTACCACAGTCAGCTAATTTTTATTTTTATTTTTATTTTTTTGAGGTGGAGTCTCACTCTGTCGCCCAGACTGGAGTGCAGTGGCCGCTCCCGGCCACCACAGCCTCCACCTGCTGGGCTCCGGCGATCCTTCCGCCTCAGCCTTCCAAGTAGCCGGAATTACAGGCATGCGCTACCACGCCCGGCTGATATTTTTGATTTATCGTAGAGATGAGGTCTCGCTGCCCAGGCGGATCTCGAACCCGCGGGCTCAGGCAATCCACTCACCTCAGCCTCCCAAAGGCACGGGATTACAGGCTGAGCCACCGAGCCCGGCTAATTTTTATTTTTGTATTTTTGAGTTGGAGTTTCACTCTGTCGCCCAGGCTGGAGTGCAGTAGCACACTTACAGCCGCCCCAGCGTCGACCTGCTGGGCTGCAGTGATCTGTCCACTCCAGCCTTCCAAGTAGCCGGAAGTTACAGGTGCACACCACCACGCCCAGCTGCATATTTATTTATTTTAGAGGCGAGGTTTCGCTAAGTTGCCTGGGCTGGTCTTGAACCCATGGGCTCAGGTAATCTACTTGTCCCAGCCTCCCAAAGTGCTGGGATGACAGGCTGAGACACCAAGCCTGGCCTAATTTTTTTTATTATTGGTAGAGACAATGTCTCCCTTTGTTCTTGAGCTCCTGGGCTCAAGCGATCCTCCCACCTCAGCCTCCCAAAGTGTTAGGGTTACAAGCATTAGCCATCGTGCCTGGATACACATGCTCTTTCACACAGGTCAACTGCAGTCTCAGAATTCTTTTTTTGTTTGTTTGTTTTGAGTTGGAGTCTCACTGTCACCCACACTGGAGTGCAGTGGCACACTTCCGGCCACCGCAGCCTCAACCTGCTGGGATACGGCGATCTTTCTTCCTCAGCCTTCCAAGTAGCTGGAACTACAGGCATGCACTACCACGCTCGGCTAATTTTTGATTTATTGTAGAGACGAGGTCTTGCCAAGTTGCCCGGGTTGTTCTCCAACCCACGGGTTCAGGCAATCCACTCACCTCGGCCTCCCAAAGTGCTGGGATTACAGACTGAGCCACCAAGCCCGGCCCAGAATTCTTTTCAATTCAGCTCTTTAAATATTCACAAGAAAAACCTGGAGTTGGCACCTGAGTAGAAAGTTACTTTTCATCTCTGTGGTCAAGATGGGAGAGAACAGTGTAAGGGAACCTCTATTCTGTTCTTCACCACCATAGCAAGGGTGCTGTCCGAAGCTCCTAAAATTCTTACCAAGGGCAGCCCGGAAATGGGGCAACAGCAGGGGAGGTACCAGAGGCTGGGGTAGCTCCCGGAAAAAAAAGCTTCAGGGCTCCAGTGACCACATGAATGTCATCCCACTCGGCACTGTCCAAATCTAACCGGCCTTCTGGAAGGAGAAGAAGGTACGCGCAGGGGGTGGGGGCTCACAAAGGCCTAGAGAGACCCAGAGACTGAGAAAGCAGTCCCATCAAGGCAGACCACAGGAATGCCTAGAGAGTCCACAGTAGGACAAGACTGAAAGGTGGGTGGAAACAACCCTCTCAGGAGCGGGACATAAGGGACTCCATGGGGAGCAAGGAGGGGACGGGGAAGTTTCAAGGTTGTGAGGGGCTTCCATGTAAGTACCTTGTCCTGGCTGTTCTGGGAACACATACCTCCCGTCGGAGGTGACCGCCCGCTCTGTAACATGTATGAGGAGAGATCAGGAGCCAAGACCTGCAGATCCAGCCACATGGCCTCCCTGTTCTGCCAGTAACTTCCCTCAGAACCCTCACTCAGCACCACCACCTGCCCACAAGCCTTCTTACCTCTGTCCACCAGAAAGCGAAGCTTCTGGACCACTGCCAAGTTCCCGCTCACCCGGTAAATGCCATCCACATCTAGACCTAGATGAGGCAGAGAGCAGGTGAGGACTGGTGCCCTAAAGTGTGTATGGCGAGGGATCTGAGACAGGAGAAAAAAGGCAGTAGGAAGACTCGGATGGGGGAAGAACATTCTAGGCCTTGGCCTGTTGCAAGGGGATTCTGGGGTCTCTGGGAAAATGACCTCTTTTATCCACAGCAGCAATGCAGAGTCGCACAAAGCTGGGCACCGTGTCCCCTTCCCGCTGGCACAGGGATTCCAACTGGCAGCCGAACACCTGGTCTGGGGAGACACAGTGAGGCAGGAAGCCCACGCGGGTGTCACTCATGGAAGCTCCTCTCAGCATAGGTCTTCATTCTCAAATGGGGCTGGCCTGCTCAGCTGCCTGTGCCAGACTGGCCAGGGAGGTACATCTCCTCCCGCAATCTCCCAAGGAGGTAGCCTCTCCCCCTCTCCTCCCCCCAAACAGTCTGAAGAGGTGAGAAAAACAGTGGTCACAGAAGGCTGCTATCTAGCTCTGGGAAGCTCTCTACTCAGCCTTGCAGGAGATTTCTCATCCATGAAATGGGCTGATGCAGGCTGGGCGCGGTGGCTTAACCCTGTAATCCCAGCACTTTGGGAGGCCGAGGCCAGAGGATTGCCTGAGCCCAGGGGTTTGCGATCAGCCCGGGCAACTTGGTGAGACCTCGTCTCTCCAATAAATCAAAAAATTAGCTGGGTGTGCTGGCATGCGCCTGAGTCCAGCAGGTGGAGGCTGCGGTGGCCGTGAGCATGCCACTGTACTCCAGCCTGGGCAACAGAGTGAGACTCCAACTCAAAAAAAATAAGATAAAATAAAAAGAAACGGGCTAATGCAAAAACACTAAAGCGGGCACGAAGGAGCAGGGCCCCAGCTGGCCCAGCACCCCTCACCTCGGAGCAGACCCCGCTCCTGCAGGCTTTGCAAGGGCGGTCTCTTTGCGATAAGCCGCTTTAGCTTGTTGCGCACGCGGTTCTGCTCAGCGCCTTCCACAACCCGACCTGCAGGCGGCAGATAGAGTCAGACCGTGAGAGCAGCCGCCGAGCGGAGGCGGGGAGTAAGGGGATAGGGAAGGGGTCGCCGCGTCCCAGGCCCGCCCCCACCCATCCCTTACTGGAGCTCCGGCGACCGCTAAAGCGCAGCAGCGACTTGAGCACCGGCTCGGACTCTTCGTCCTCGTCCTCCCCGGCGCTCAGCTCCCCCAGCTCCGCCGGTCCGGAGCCCGACAGGCGCAGCTCTAGGGGGTTCTCCCTATCCTAGACGCGGGGAACGGGGACGGGGGGGGATGGGCCGCGTGGGAGGTTGGAGGAGAGGAGAGAAATCTGCCGCAAGGAGACCCTCATCGGCTGCTGGGGTCCCACGTCCCTCCACACCGAGACCACCCTGCGTCCCCCCCCCCCCCCCCGGTCCCCTGACTCCTGCTGCTCCCATCCCACGCCCTCGGCGGCCCGGCCCGAGCCTCTCCCCGCCCACCACCCCCCATCTAACCAGCCGCTCGATGACCGCCCGCAGCGCGCGGTGCCAGGCTCGCAGCTCGCCCTCGTGGTCCGACTGCAGCAGGAACTCGTGGCCGGGGACCGTGCGAATCTGAGCGGCGGCGGGAAGGGCTTGGGTCAGTGCGGAGGGAAACGCACAAAACGCAGGAAAGCCGCGGGGAGGGCCGCGCCCTTGGCCGAGGACCCAGGGCGGGGGCGGGGCGGGTGCTCACGTGCAGGACGTTGCGGCGGCTGGACAGGTGGCGGCCGTGCGCCAGGGCCGCCCCGCGCAGGTCCACGCTGCTTTCGGGCCGACCGCCCGCTGGCCCCTGACAGTTAGGGGAGAAACTGAGGCATGGTGTCGTTTCCCTCACCGCTCCTCTCTCACCCGGTGGGCCGCGAGGGGGTGGGAGGCTTCCCCGCTCCTTCACCTGCCTCGGCGCCGGGCGCGGCCCCCCACCCCCACCCACTGTTGGCCTGAGGCCGGAAGAAGTTGCGCCCCAGTCGTCGGCGCCCCGTCGCTCACTCACATTCACCCAGCCCGAGGAGGGCGCAGTCGGCGGTGGCTCTCGGTAGAACACTAGGCTGTTGCCCGCTAACACCACCCAAGATGGGCCCCAGTTCTTCCTGCGGGGGCGGAGGGGGGCAGGAGTGGCAGAGAAAAGGTCATTTTGGAATTACACGGGGACACTCTGCCCTCTCCCACGACTCACCAGCCCAGGCTCCGCAGTTCTCTGGGCTCTCCTCACCTGAGTTTGCGCCCCCCTTGGGCGATCTTAGTCATATTGAGCAGGCCCGACTTTTCCACCTCCTGGGAAGGGGGGAGTGGTATCTGTAAGTCGCCCTGTGCCCTCCACAGTGGCGGCGGCTGGCTTTCCCTAGGGGGCCTCCCAGGAGTGGGGTCCTTTAAAGTTGGGAGGGGCAGGGCTGGGGAAGAGAGGGTACCCAGAAAGAGGAAGACGCTTTGGAAGAGGGGGGGGAGACAGGGAGGATCTTGGCATTCACAAGGAAATGGGAGATTCACATGGGGGTCGTCCAGGAGCTGCGGCAGAGGTCGCGGGGGCTGCAGGGCTTGAGGCCGGTCTGAAGGGTCAAGCTGAGAGGTCCGCTGGCTGAGGCCGGGGGGATCCTGGAGGAGGAGATTCGATAAACAGGGGGAGGGACCTCCAACTTAGGACTCCCTGGCTGCAGGAGGACGAGGGCTGGGCTGTGGGTGACAGGCAGAGGTGTGGTGGGCCACGAGGAAGAATATCTTACAGGAGAGTTGTAACAGGTTGACTTTTTCTGCATGCTTGGGAGGCGGGAGGGATCTCACCTGTGGGTCGAGAAGTTCTGGGGTCCCTGTGTCAAATCCTGAGCCCTTTGCCTGAGGTTGCAGCACACTGTTGTCCCTATTCAGGGTCTGTGTCCCCTCCATGGAGCCAGGGGTCTGGGTTAGGGGAGAGGGAGACAGCTGCAACTAGATGCCACCACGGCCTGCTCTCCACACTTTGCTGGTTCTTCTGATCTTCTGAGCATCCCACAGAGAAAACACACTACCTTGAGATTCAGTAGGGGGAAGAGACTGAGGGGACAAAGGGACGAGCAGGAAGGAGGGAAGGTCTCACCGTGTCGCTGCGGCTGCGACGTGGAGGCTTCCAGGACTTGCAGCCGGTCAGTGAGTTTACATAGAAGCAGCGTCCGGAGTTGGGGTCCAGGTGCTGCTCCCAGGCATCCAGCCTCTGCAGTGGGGGGCATGCAGGGCCTGGGGGTGGGGATCGGGGACAGCGGCGGAGGTCCACCAGGTTACAGTACACAGGGGGCTCTGACATGAGGGGCTGGGGGCCTGCCTGCGGGGAGAGGGGAAGAAGGAGGTGGTTATTCTGCCTTTGGCCCTCCCTAAGCTCCTCTCCACCTTACCGCCTCCTCCTCCCTTCCCCTCCATTTTCTCACCACCAGCTCCTGGCTGGGGTGACCCAGGTACCAGGGAAGAAACCCCAGTCCCCAGCTGCTTTTAAAAAATTCTCTTCCTCACAGTCTTCTTTGCTTTTCTCCTCACTTCCTGTTGCCAACTTCCCTCCTCCCCCACTCCGCCCCCACCCCAGGGCCACAGGAAAGGGGAACAGGCTTTTCAGTGGGGGGGGGTGAGGGGAGCGCCCCACCCTCACATCCTGCAGAGTAAAGACGACAGAGGGGGTCAGAGACCCCCATGATGAGGGAGGGGAGTGCTTTCCATCCACTGGTGAGAGAGAGGGGAGGAGTTGAGCAAGGGAGTGCCATCTCTAGAGGGAACTCGGTGACCTAGCTGGTAAGACAGAAGTGGGGGGGAATCCTGCCCTGGGCTAGGCGTCAGGAGGAAGAGAGAAAGCGCAGGGTTGTCCTTTCAGCCTCTCCATTGTGCCGGGTTCCCTGTTCCCTCAGAGCCTTTGCTGCTTTCTGTCCCTTTTCATCTGCTGGTTTCCCTTATGCCTGTCCCTTGTTCAAACTCAACTGAATGCCACGCCCTCAGAGATGCCCCCATCACCGCCACTTCAGTCACTTTCCTTGTCTCATTAACTCTCCTTTGCAGGCTTATCAGTAGGAAGGGTTATTTTACTTATTCCTTTGTGTGTTTGTCATGGGGGGGTGTCCCTTGAGGGCAGGGATGCTCTCTGTCCTGTTAGCCTTTCTGCCTAGAACAGGGCCCAGCAGTCAATATGTGTGGACTGGTCTGGCTCACAAAGGCCGTGACTCACCATGGCAGCACTGGCCTCTGACAGCAAGTCCTCCTGAGAGAGCGATCTTCCACTTTCTTTCTGGAGGGGCCTTAGAAGGCTGGGCCTCAGGTTGACAACACTGACACTTCTACCCATTTTCGGAGGCAGCGGGGGAGGCTGCTCGGATGTAGTCTGAGCTCTGCTGGGGAGTCCCTGAGACAGGGGCAGCTCCTCCAGGGAGCCATGAGACAACTGGGACCCTAGACACAGAAATGGGAAAGGCAGGGGCAGGTGATCAGAGCTCCATTCTGGAGGTTCACAGGGGAGACGAGGGCAGAGGGAGGCTGTAGAAAATTACAGGAAACCTAGAAGGCTTGGGACCAGAAAGACAGGCAATAGGATGGGGACACCACGATAGGGATGAAGTGATCAGAGGCAAGTAAGAGAAGGGGGTCAGCCGGGCTCGGTGGCTCAGCCTGTAATCCCGCGCCTTTGGGAGGCTGAGGTGAGTGGATTGCCTGAGCCCGCGGGTTTGAGACCCGCCCGGACAGCGAGACCTCATCTCTACAATAAATAAATAAATAAATCAGCCAGGCGTGGTAGCGCACACTTGTAATTCCGGCTACTCGGAAGGCTGAGGCGGAAGGATTGCCGGAGCCCAGCAGGTCGAGGCTGCAGTGGCCGGGAGCGGCCACTGGACTCCAGTCTGGGCGACAGAGTGAGACTCCAATTCAAAAAAAAAAGAGAAGGGGGCCAGCAGAGGGAGGGATCCTCTCAGTTATTCCCAGAAGCAAGAGAGCCTGGTGGGTGAGGGAGGTTTAGGCCTTACTCACCAGGTGTCCAGAGGGACTGGCTGGGGATGGTAGCAGTTGGGCTCCGGGAAAGGATAGATTCCTCTGTCACATAAGCAGCTGGGACGAAGATGGGTCGAGAGGTGGAGGGTGCCCCCAGGCGCCGTGCCAGCCACCAGTCCGCGTTGGTCTTTCGAAGCAGCAGAAACCTGTCCCCTTCAGCCAGAGACACCTGCTGGCCATCTGCCCCGGTGTAAGTAAAGGCATAGAGGGCACAGAGCTGGGCTCCCCGAGAAGGGCTGCGGGGCCCGAGCCCTAGGCTCCCCCAGGTATTTGGCCACCACCGGTTGGATAGCATTGTGGTCAGCACTGTCACCTGTGGGAAAAAGGGGCATTGGAGAGCCCAAGGGGCACAGGCCTGGCTGTCGCCAGGCAGAGAGACATGGTTTTTAGAGCAGTGCTGGGGGAGGTAAGAACAAGAACCCTTGGGTGACAGGAGAGGATGTAAAAAGAGAGGGCCTGATGGAGGTCAGTGACAGGTTTCGGGGGCTGAGAACGCCTGGGTGATGTGTCTGGTGAGGAAGTGTATAAGTAAATGAGAGAGGATGTGGTCAGCAGAGCTGCGTGGCCAGCCAGGCAGGAAATCGGAAGAGATGGCCTAGCTTGGTAATTTTCCTCTAGGTACCTTGTGGGGCCCATCAGAAGAACCGGGGGCGGGAGGAGTTGGTCCCGGCAGGTGGTGGGAGTCTTGCGCTAGACACAGGAAGGAGATGAGGAGAAGGAATCAGGTTTGAGACAGACACACAGAGAAGGAGACAAGAGGTATGACACAGTTAAAATAGTATGTAACCCTTTATTAAATGCACGCAAACACCAATGTTTCCGTTACTAGTCACCTCAGACCTAAAGCTGCATGCTTCCTGTGCAGACTCAGAGACACAGAGACAGAATCAGAGTATTAGCAAGAACAAATCAGAGAGACAAAAGAGAAACAGAGAGGCTCAGAGTTGAAATATCACCACCACCCTCCTGACCCAGGACACGATTTGGGGAGCTAAGAAGCCTTGATATTATCCTTTATACATAAGCCTCTTAGGGAGCTATTTTAGTGTGTGGACTTATTCATTCATGCTCTTTTTTTTTTTTTGAGTTGGAGTCCCACTCCATCGCCCAGGCTGGAGTGCAGTGGCACACTCATAGCCACCACAGCGTCAGTGTGCTGGGCTCAGGTGATCCTTCTGCCTTAGCCTTCCGAGTAGCTGGAACCACAGGTGTGCACCACCACACCCTGCTAATTTTTTTATTTATTGTAGAGACAAGGTCCCCTCATGTTGCTCAGGCTAGTCTCAAATTCCAGAGCTCAGACATTCCTTTCACCTTGGCCTCACAAAGTGCTGGGGTTACAGGCGTGAGCCACTGTACCCAGCCATTGGCAGCACTTGATTTTTATTTTTTATTTTTTTGAGTTGGAGTCTCACTCCATTGCCCAGGCTGGAGTGCAGTGGCATGCTCATGGCCACCCCAGCTTCAACCTGCTGGGCTCTGGTGATCCTTCTGCCTTAACCTTCCAGGTAGCCAGAACCACAGGGGCACGCTACCATGCTCACTAATTTTTTGATTTATTGTAGAGACAAGGTCTCACCATGTTGCCCAAGCTGGTCTCAAACCCATGGTCTCAGGTAATCCTTTCACCTCGGCCTCCCAAAGTGCTGGAATTACAGGCTTGAGCCACTGTGGCCGGCCTATTGCTAGCATTTTAAAACCCACACTTGAAACTAGGCGTAGTGGCTCACACCTGTAATTCCAGCACTCTGGGAGGCCAAGGTGGGAGGACTGCTTGAGACCAGGAATTGTGTTTTTTTTTGAGTTGGAGTCTCACTCAGTCTCCCAGACTGGAGTGCAGTGGCCACTCCGGGCCACCGCAGCCTCAACCTGCTGGGCTCCGCGATCCTTCCGACTCAGCCTTCTAAGCAGCTGGAACTACAGGCACGCGCTATCACACCAGGCTAATTTTTTTTTTTATTGTAGAGATGAGGTCTCGTCAAGTTGCCCAGGCGGGTCTCGAACCCGTGGGCTCAGGCAATCCACTCACCTCAGTATCCCAAAGGTGCGGGATTACAGGCTGAGCCACCGAGCCCGGTTGTGTTTTTGATTTTTAAAAATTTGCTCAGGCTTCACGACCCGCCTGGGCAGCGAGAACTCATCGGAGCCCAGCAGGTCGAGGCTGCAGTGGCCGGGAGCGGCCACTGCACTCCAGTCTGGGCGACAGAGTGAGACTCCAATTCAAAACAAACAAACAAACAAACAAACAAACAAACAAAGTTTGCTCAGGCAATCCTCTCACCTCAGTCTCTCAAAGTGCTGGAATTATAGGCGTGAGCCACCGCACCCAGCCTTGGCCCAGGGTTTGAGACCAGCTTGGGCAACATATGAAACCTCATCTCTACAAAAAATAGAAAAATTAGCTGGGTGTGGTGGCATATACCTGTAATCCCAGCTACTCAGGAGGTTGAGGCAGGAGGATTGCCTGAGTCCAGGAGGCTGAGGCTATAGTGAGCCGTGATTGTACCACTGTGCTCCAGCCTGGGTGACAGAGTGAGATCCTGCCTTAAAAAATAATAATAATAAAAGAAAATAAGGCCGGGCTCAGTGGCTCAGCCTGTAATCCCAGCATTTTGGGAGGCCGAGGCGAGTGGATTGCCTGAGCCCGCGGGTTTGAGACCCGCCTGGGCAACTTGGTGAGACCTCATCTCTACAATAAATCAAAAATTAACTGGGCGTGGTAGCACACACCTGTAGTTCCAGCTACTTGGAAGGCTGAGGCGGAAGGATTGCCTGAACCCAACCAGTCGAGGCTGTGGTGGCTGGGAGCGGCCACTGCACTCCAGTCTGGGCAACAGGGTGAGACTCCAACTCAAAAAAACAAAGAAAGAAAAGAAAACCCACACTTGTGCTTCCTCCTTACCTGACCGTGCTTCCTTCCCCTCCCCTGTTTCTCCACTGTACAATGTGAGGCCTTCTATTTGAGTTTGGAGGGGTGGGGCAGAGAATGAATGTCCCTCCTTTGCATTACATCAGAGAGCCACAGCTCTCTTCCCCTGACATGTGATCTGAGGGCTGAGTGGCTACTATTGGGCTTTTGCCTCGGTGATCTTCCTCCTTGGTTTATTCCAACTCAACACGTGGAGAACCCTTTCCCCAATGTTTCTTCCCACTTCCAAAATGGCGACTCCATCCATCCACCCACCCACCCATCCATCCATTCATCCATTGTTTGTTAAGTGTCCCAATTCCATCTTTTTCTGTCTTATCTGAAGCTATCTCTCTTGCACTTCAGCTTCTCTCTTTTTTTTTTGAATTGGAGTCTCACTCTGTGACCTAGGCTGGAGTACAGTGGCATGCTCCTGGCCACCGCAGCCTCAACCTACTGGGCTCTGGAGATCCTTCCGCCTCAGCCTTCCAAGTAGCCGGAACTACAGGTGCGCACTACCACACCCGGCTAATTTTTTTGATTTATTGTAGAGATTAGGTCTCACCAAGTTGCCTGGGTGGGTCTCGAACCCGCGGGCTCAGGCAATCCTCTCACCTTGGGCTCCCAGAGTGCTAGGATTACAGACTGAGCCACCAAGCCCAGTCGAGCTTCTGTTTATTGACTCCTTTCCATTCCCTTTTGTGTTGTTTGGTTTTTTTTGAGTTGGAGTCTCACTCTGTCGCCCAGACTGGAGTGCAGTGGTCGCTCCTGGCCACCGGAGCCTCGACCCGCTGGGCTCCGGCCATCCTTCGCCTCAGCCTTTCCGAGTAGCCGGAACTACAGGTGTGCACTACCACGCTCGGCTCATTTTTGATTTATTGTAGAGATGAGGTCTCGCCAAGTTGCCCAGGCGGGTCTTGAACCCGCAGGCTCAGGCAATCCACTCATCTCAGCCTCCCAAAGCGTGGGATTACAGCCTTGAGCCACGGCGCCCCAGCCCCCACTCACTTTTAAACATTTCCTAGTCTCTCCCATCTTTAGACAAACAAACCTTACTGAACTCTCCACGTACCACCCCACATCTGTCTCTCTCTCCCTACTTATTATGGTCAGTTACCTACACACAGGGGTCTCTATTTCCTCTCATTTCCAAGGTCATTTCCCCCACCTTTCCAAGGTCACTCCAAATCAGGGTCACCCCCAACCTTGCGTGAATACTTTGCAGTCCTCAGTTGCTTGCCATCTCAGCAGCAGACAACACAGCTGACCTTTCTCTCCTACACTCCGCTGGTGTCCCTCTTGCCCTTCTAGCAACTCCTCCTCTATGGTGTAAGGGATGACCTTCTCCTTAAATGACAGAAGCCTATCTGGATCCTGCGCCCTGTGTATGCCACACACCTTCCTTGGGTGATCTTTTTTTCGTTTTGTTTTTTTTGAGTAGGAGTCAGAGTGAGACTGGTCTCGAGCTCCTGGACTCAGCCAATCCTCTCGCCTCTGCCTCCCAAAGTGCTGGGATTACAGGCATGAACCACTGCACCTGGCGCCCTACATGGTCTAATTCGTCCCCCAACACAGTATGACCTCCACATGCTGCTAAGTATCATGTCTCCAGTTCACTTTTTTTTTTTTGAGTTGGAGTCTCACTCTTGTTGCCCAGGCTGAAGTGCAGCAGCATGCTCACAGCCTCCACCTGCTGGACTTGGGAGATCCTTTCGTCTCAGCCTTCCATGGTTCACATCTTTTTTTTTTTTTTGAGTCAGAGTCTCACTCTGTCACCCAGGCTGGAGCCAGGCTGGCTCACGGCCACCACAACCTCTATCTGCTGGGCTCAGGCGATCCTTCGGCCTCAGCCTTCCAAGTAGCCAGAACTACAGATTCATGCCACCATGCCCGGCTAATTTTTTTGAATTTTATTGTAGAGACGAGGTCTCACCAAGTTGCCCAGGCTGGTCTCGAACCCACGGACTCAGGTAATCCTCTAGCCTCAGCCTCCCAAAGTGCTGGGATTACAGGTTGAGCCACCATGCCTGGCTCAGTTCACATCTTTCTCTGGAGCTCCCATCTAATCCACTGTCCACTGAAATCTCCACTTCAGTATTGCGCAGGTACCACAAGCTCAATATGGACTAAGCTGAACATATCAGCTTTCCCCACAAACTTCTTCTTCCAGTACAGTTATCCAGTTACATTTAAATTTAGTAAATATTGATTGAATGCTTACTGCCATACGTGTCAGGCAGGAACTGTGACTAGGCATTGTCAATTAAAATGGTAAATGGGCCGAGCGCGGTGGCTCCTGCCTATAATCCCAGCACTTTGGGAGGCCAAGGTGAGAGGATTGCCTGAGCCCAGGAGTTTGAGACCAGCCTGGGCAATGTGGCAAGACCTCATCTCTACAATAAATCAAAAAATTAGCTGGGTGTGGTGGCGTGTGCCTGTAGTCCCAATACTTGGAAGGCCGAGGAGGAAGGATCTTCTGAGCCTAGCAGGTCGAAGCTATGGTAGCTATGAGCCCACTGCACTCCAGCCAGGACGACACAGTGAGACTTTGACTCAAAAAAAAAAAAAAAGGAAGGAAAGATAGCAAATATGTTCTTTGTCTTCTGATAACACTAAAAATATAGTATAATGATAATCACTGTGATAGAGGAAGTACTATCTGTAGTAGAGCTTAGAGAGTATATCCCATTGCCCATGCCAGAAAACTAGCAGCCAACCGTGATTTCTTTTATCTCCTCACCTACCCACATTGATTGCAATTAATATTTTTCCAGGCCGCGTGTGGTGGCTCATGCCTACATTTCCCAGCACTCTGGGAGACAAAGGTGAGAGGATTGCCTGAGCCCAGGGGTTTGAGACCAGCCTGGTCTCAAATGAGACTTGACAAGACCTCATCTCTACAATAAATCAAAAAATTAGCTGGGCGTGGTGCTGGTATCTATAGTTTCGCTACTGGGAAGGCTGAGGCAGAAGGATCACCTGAGCCAACAGGTCAATGCTGCGGTGGCCATGAGTGTAGGACTGCACTCCAGCCTGGGTGGCAGAGTGAGACTCTGACTTAAAAAAAAAATGTATATATATTTTTTTCCCCTCCAATATGTCTGATTTTATTTTATTTTATTTTATTTTTGAGACTGGGTTTCACTCTGTTGCTCAGGCTAGAATACGGTAGCATAATCTCGGCTCACTGCAGCCTTGACCTACTAGGCTTAGGCAATCCTTCCACCTCAACCTCCTGAGTAGCTGGGACTATAGGAACAAGCTACCATTCCTAATTTTTGATTTTTTGTAGTGATGTGGTATTACTATGCTGCCCAGGCTGTTCTCAAACTCCTGGGCTCAAGCAATCCTCCCTCCTTGGCCACCCTGGGATTTCAAGGCCTATCTACTTTCTTTTTTTTTTTTTTGAGTTGGAGTCTCACTCTGTCGCCCAGACTGGAGTGCCGTGGCCGCTCCCGGCCACCGCAGCCTCGACCTGCTGGGCTCCAGCGATCCTTCCCCTCAGTCTTCCGAGTAGCCGGAATTACAGGCGTGCGCTACCACGCTGGCTGATTTTTTGATTTATTGTAGAGATGAGGTCTCCCCAAGTTGCCCAGGCGGGTCTTGAATCCGTGGGCTCAGGCAATCCATTCACCTCAGCCTCCCAAGGCATGGGATTACAGGCTGAGCCACCAAGCCCGGCTACTTTCTTTTTTTAATTGAAAAATATAGCCAGGCTCAGTGGCTCAGCCTGTAATCCCAGCACTTTGGGAGGCTAAGGTGAGTGGATTGCCTGAGCCCGCGAGTTCGAGACCTGCCTGGGCAGCTTGGTGAGACCTCAACTCTACAGTAAATCAAAAAATCAGCCGGGCGTGGTAGCGCATGCTTGTAATTCCGGCTACTCGGAAGGTTGAGGCGGAAGGGTCGCCGGAGCCCAGCAGGTCGAGGCTGCAGTGGCCGGAAGCGGCCACTGCACTCCAGTCTGGGCGACTGAGTGAGACTCCAGCTCAAAAAAAAAAAAAAGAAAAATATAGTTTATTTAGAAAGTAAATTAGAGAAAGAGACAGAGAGAGAGAGAGAGAGAGAGATAGGAGATTCACCTCCCCAAGGTAGGAAAGGGGGGCCAAAGCTAAGAAAACATAGCTCAAAGAGCACACGGCCTAGCCAGTGTTTAACAAAACAACAAAACAATGGCTAGAGCATAAATGAGAGAGAGAGAGAGAGAGAGAGAGAGAGAGAGAGAGAGAGAGAGAGAGAGAGGGGCCAAATCTAGGAAACATGGCCTGGTACATGGCCTGGCCTATGCTTAGTAAAACAATGACCTCTACTTCTTTTTATCCCTATAACTACCACTCTTTTAGTTCCAATGTTATAATTTCCTAACTGGTCTTCTTGCATATATTCTGCTGCCCTCTTGTCCATTCCTGACACAGCGGCCGGAGTGACCTTTCTTTTTTTTTCGAATTGGAGTCTCACTCTGTTGCCCAGGCTGGAGTACTGTGGCAAGCTCAGGGTCTTGACCTGCTGGCTCAGGTGATCCTTCCACCTCAGCCTTCCAAGTAGTCGGAGCTACAGGTGTGTGCTAATTTTTTGATTTATTGTAGAGACAAGGTCTGGCCAAGTTGCCCAGGCTGGTCTTGAACCCCCTGGATTCAGGCAATCCTCTTGCCTCAGCCTCCCAAAGTGCTGGGATTATAGGCTTGAGACACTGTACCCGGGCCAGAGTGACCTTTCTACAACACAAATATGAGCCGGGCTTGGTGGCTTAGTCTGTAATCTCGCGGCTTGGGAAGCTGAGGTGAGTGAATTGCCTGAGCCCGCAGGTTTGAGACCCGCCTGGGCTACTTGGCGAGACCTCATCTCCACAATAAAAAAAAAAAAATCAGCTGGGTGTGGTAGCGCACACCTGTGGTTCCGGCTACTCGGAAGGCCAAGGCGGAAGGATCGCCGGAGCCCAGCAGATGGAGGCTGCGGTGGCTGGGAGCGGCCACGGCACTCCAGTCTGGGCAACAGAGTGAGACTCCAACTCATAAAAAAAAAAAAAAAAAAAAAAAAAACCACAAATATGCCTTGCCACTACTCTGACTTAAACTTTTCTTTTTTTTTTTTTTTGAGTTGGAGTCTCACTCTGTCGCCCAGACTGGAGTGCAGTGGCTGCTCCCGGCCACCACAGCCTTGACCTGCTGGGCTCTGGCGATCCTTCCGCATCAGACTTCCAAGTAGCTGGAATTACAGGCATGCGCTACCACGCCCGGCTGATTTTTTGATTTATTGTAGAGATGAGGTCTCACCAAGTTGCCCAGGTGGATCTCGAACCTGTGGGCTCAGGCAATCCACTCACCTCAGCCTCCCAAGGCGCGGGATTACAGCCTGAGCCATGAGCCCGTCTGACTTAAACTTTTCAAAGGTTTCTCATGTTCTTCATAGTAAAGTCTAGATTTTACAATGTAATTTACAGAGACTTCCCCTTTACCCTAGCCTTTTCACACTCCTCACCACAAACTCCACACTGCAGCCTTATACTAATTCCTCACAATCTTTTTTTTCTTTTTGAGTTGGAGTCTCACTCTGTCACCCAGACTGGAGTGCAGTGGCTACTCCCGGCCATGGCAGCCTCGACCAGCTGGGCTCCGGCAATCCTTCCGCCTCAGCCTTCCAAGTAGCTGGAACTACAGGCGTGCGCTACCATACCCAGCCAATTTTTAAAAATTTATTGTGGAGATGAGGTCTCGCCAAGTTGCCCAGGTGGATCATGAACCCACCGGCTCAGGCAATCCACTCACCTCAGCCTCCCAAAGGCGCAGGATTACAGGCTGAGCCACCGAGCCTCGCTCCTCACGTTCTTAAAGTGAATTGTGATCTCTGATCCCTTGCATATTTCCTTCGCAGAACACCTCCCTGCTCTACTCTCTCCAGTCTTAGATAACTCTTACTCATCTGAGATCTCAGCTGAAAGGTCATTTGCACAAGAAAGCCTCTCTTCACCCATTTTTTTTTTTTTGAGTCGGAGTCTCACTGGAGTGAGACTCATCCAGGCTGGAGTGCAGGGGCATGCTCACGGTCACCGCAGTCTTGACCTGTTGGACTCAGGCGATCCTTCTGCCTCAGCCTTCCAAGTAGCTGGAACCACAGGCATGTACCACCATGCCTGGCTAATTTTTTTTATTGTAGAGAAGAGATCTTGCCAAGTTGCTCAGGCTGGTCTTGAATCCTTGAACTCAGGCAATCCTCTGGCCTCAGCCTCCCAAAGTGCTGAGATTACAGGCATGAGCCACCATACTGGGCTCTCTTCACCCTTTAGGAAGAGCCCTGAGTAGGAGATCCCATGGCAAGATTTACTTCTCCCAATCATAACTTTCACCACACTTCAAAGATTACTTGATTTTCTGACTTCCAGGAAGTCTGTGTGAGCTGCCAAGGTAGAAGCCCCTATCTGTTTTGTTGATAACTGTACCTTCAGCTCCTTGTACAGTTTCTGGCACAAAGTAACCTTTCTGTGACTCAGTTCCCTTATTGGTAAAATGAGGATGAGAGAACTTATGTCACAGTTTTTTCTTTGCTTTTTATGTAACAACAGCCATTTCATTATAGCTCACACTTTTTTTTTTTTTTTTTTGAGTTGGAGTCTCACTCTGTTGCCCAGACTGGAGTGCAGTGGCCGCTCCCGGCCACCGCAGCCTCGACCTGCTGGGCTCCGGCGATCCTTCCGCCTCAGCCTTCCAAGTAATCGGAATTACAGGCTTGCGCTACCACGCCCGGCTGATTTTTTGATTTATTGTAGAGATGAGGTCTCGCTGCCCAGGCAGGTCTTGAACCTGTGGGCTCGGGCAATCCACTCACCTCAGCCTCCCAAAGGCGCGGGATTACAGGCTGAGCCACCGAGCCCGGCTGTAATTTTAGATTTATTGTAGAGATGAGGTCTCGTCATGTTGCCCAGACTGGTCTCAAACCGATGGGCTCAGGCAATCCACTCACCTTGGCCTTCCAAAGTGCTGGGATTACAGGCTAAACCATTCTTTTTTTCTTTTTTGAGTTGGAGTGTCACTCTGTCACCCAGACTGGAGTGCAGTGGCAAGCTCCCAGCCACCGCAGCCTCAACCTGCTGGGCTCCAGTGATCCTTCCGCCTCAGCCTTCCAAGTAGCTGGAACTACAGGTGCGCGCTACCACGCCCGGCTAATTTTTGATTTATTGTAGAGATGAGGTCTCGCCAAGTTGCCCAGGCGGGTCTTGAACCTGCATGCTCAGGCAATCCACTCACCTCAGCCTCCCAAAGCGCGGGATTATAGGCTGAGCCACGGAGCCCGGTTTAAGCCATTCTTTTAAAAAATTTTTTAGCTGGGCTCAGTGGCTCAGCCTGTAATCCCAGCACTTTGGGAGGCTGAGGTGAGTGGATGGCCTGAGCCCGTGATGTTCGAGACCCACCTGGGCAACTTGGTGAGCCCTCATCTCTACAATAAAAAAAAAATTAACCGGGCGTGGAAGCGCACGCCTCTAGTTCCTGCTACTTGGAAGGCTGAGGCGGAAGGATTGCCGGAGCCCAGCAGGTGGAGGCTGCAGTGGCCGCGTGCGTGCCACTGCACTCCAGTCTGGGCGACAGAGTGAGACTCCAACTCAAAAAAAAAAAAGTATTTTATTTTATTTTTAGAGACAGGGTCTGGCTATGTTGCCCAGACTGGTCTTAAACTCCTGGGCTCAAGTGATCCTCCTGCCTTAGCCTCCCAAAATGCTGGGTTTACAGGCATGGGCCACCACACCCAGCTTCATTATTCTTAAAGTGACATAAAGATGAATATGGGTCCCTTTCTCAATTACACATATATGCTTTCTTGCATAATATATGCTTACTGCCAAACTTAGCCTTCCTGCTTCCCCTCAACTTGACCTTTTCCCTAGAGATATCCTCTTCCCCCTTTGATGAGACTGTCTGCCTGTATATGAATTGCAGGTGTGAAATCAATATTTTATTTTATTTTATATATTTTCTATTTTTTTGAGTTGGAGTCTCACTCTGGCTGGAGTGCAGTGGCATGCTCATGGCCGCCACAGCCTCGACCTACTGGGCTCAGGCGATCCTTCCACCTCAGCCTTCCAAGCACCTGGAACTACAGGCACGCACCACCACGCCCGGCTAATTTTTAAATTTATTGTAGAGATGAGGTCTTGCCAAATTACCCAGGCTGGTCTCAAACCCGTGGGCTCAGGCAGTCCTCTCACCTCGGCCTCCCAAAGTGCTGGGATTACAGGTGTGATCCACCACGCCCGGCCAAAATCAATATTTTAATTAGCCCCATTCTTTTTTGTTGATAGGATGAATATGTACTCTCATTTCCAGTCTGTCACTAAAGATAAGCTCATCCTAACTCCCTGCTCAAAATCTCTGATGCTTAAGAGAGTTGGCTATTGTAACTGACATTGCTACTTCATCCTTGACCACCACAGGATGAGGAGAGGTCACAGTTTTTTGTTTTTGTTTTTTGAGCTGGAGTCACACTCTGTCACCCAGGCTGGAGTGCAGTGGCATTTTCACAGCTACTGCAGCCTTGACCTCTTGGCCTCAGGCAATCCTTCTGCCTCAGCCTTCCAAATAGTTGGAACCACAGTCATGTGCCACCAAGCCTGGCTAATTTTTGGATTTATTAGAGACGAGGTCTCGCCAAGTTGCCCAGGCTGGTCTCGAACCCGAACCCCTGGGCTCAGGCAATCCTCTCGCCTCGGCCTCCCAAAGTGCTGGGATTAGAGGCTTGAGCCACCGCGCCCGGCCTTGGTTGCAGTTTTAATGCCCGCCCTCTAGCAACGCAGCAGGACAAACCTGCTCGGGACCTAAACCTAAACTCCTCTGGCCTACCCGCCAAAAAAAAAAAAAAGGTACCGCTCTAGCGCGGTGCTTACGGCCTCCACGTCTCGGTGGTAGCCTTTTCCGGTTTTCTAGTGTTGCATGATGGGAAAAATAGTCGACTTTCCGGGAGCGGCATGAGGGCGACGGCCTAACGCAGAACTCCATTTCCCGGCGTGCCTCGCGACGGCCGCTCGCCTCCAAGGCCGGAGGCCGGTTCCGGTTGCATCAACGTGGGATTCCCGGCGAAATGAAACTGTTCGTGAGCGAGGGAACTCCGGGGAGTCTGCCCGTGCTGGCCGCGGCCGAAAGGGCCCGGGGCAGAGCAGAGCTGCTCGTCAGCACTGTAGGCCCCGAAGGTACCCGGGCTGGTGCTGGTGGGCTGTGGATGAGGGGGCGGGACCGAACCACTCCAGACACTGCGGTTGTCTTGGCCAAAACCCCGGCCCCCTCACACACCTCCAATCGGCCTCTTCCCCCGCTCTCCTTGATCACCCCCTCCTCTCTTCCCTCCCACTCACATCCTTTACTTTCCTCCATTGCTCTCAGCATAGTACCCTTCTCTCAGCTCTAGCCTCCCTCCTTCGTCATCCACGACCACGCCTGGCCCCATTAAACCACTCTTCCCAACGCTCCCCTACACCTGTCTGGCAACCTTCTCCACTCTTTAGTTGGTCGCATGACAACCCCCACGTACCCTTTTGTCTTACGAAATCCCCCTCTCCCCTCCTAAGACACACACACTCTTTTCTATTTACCTCTTCTCATTCTCAGCGTGGTTTGGGTGATTCTTAAGACGTTCTCTTGTCAGTCCTCCCAGGTTCTTAATTTTGTTCTCCCACTGTGACTTCAGATAATTCTCAGGCCATCCTGGTCACTCTCAGTTGTTCAGTTCTTGGCAGCAGCACTCTCCCAATAGCACCACCACCTCTTTGCAGTCCCCATCTGTTGTTCCCAGCTGGTAGTCTCAGCTGAACACCTGCTGGCCTCTCCAGCCCGTGCTGGACCCACCCCCTTTTGGTGGTCCTATCCTGGAACTATCCTCGGTTGAGATTGCCCATCTTTCTTCCCGTTTTTCCTTAACAGCTCGAGATTGTCCTAAGTTGACCAGGCATTTCTTTTCCTGTTTTTTGTCACCCATTTTCCTTTCCTGCCTCAGAGTGTGTGGTCCCGTTCCTGACCCAGCCAAAGGTCCCTGTCTTGCAGCTGGATAGTGGCAACTACCTCTTCTCCACTAGTGCAATCTGCCGGTCAGTATTGGTCATTGGTGCAGGGGGGTGGCTGAATCAAATCAGGCATGACTGTCCTTTGTGTGGCCTTATTTGCCACCGCTGTTTCATTGTGGGGTGAGAAATGAGCTAGATGAATGGGCTCCTATAATTACACCATCTGTTGCTTTCTTCCTGGGCAGCTATTTCTTTCTGTTATCTGGCTGGGAGCAGGATGACCTCACCAACCAGTGGCTGGAATGGGAAGCGACAGAGCTGCAGGTGGGACTGAGGCATGGGGGATGGCAGGCCCTGGCTCCGCATGGCCATGCTGACCCGTGTCTCCTTGCATTTTAGCCAGCTTTGTCTGCTGCCTTGTACTATTTAGTGATCCAAGGCAAGAAGGGTGAAGATGTTCTTGGCCCAGTCCGGAGAGCCCTGACTCACATTGACCACAGCTTGAGTCGTCAAAACTGTCCTTTCCTGGCTGGGGTGAGTTGGGCCTTGAGATGAAGATTGAGGAAAGCTTATGGTGTAAGGATTAAGAGGGCAGACTGTATTCAGAGTGGTCAAACCCAGCACTGCCACTAACTAACATTTAAACGCTCTTATCCTCAATTTTTCCATCTGTGAAACGAGGGGAGTATTAGTGCCTACCTCACTGAGTTATGTGAGGATTAAATGAGATAATGTAAAGTGCTTAACAGAGTGCTTGATACATAGTAAGTGCTTAGTAAACATTGTTATTACCATTGGGAAGAAACTGAGTGTCTTACCTCTTTACCTTTTTCTTCTCTTTCCCCAACAAAGGAGACAGAATCTCTGACTGATATTGTTTTGTGGGGAGCACTTTATCCATTACTCCAAGACCCAGCCTACCTGCCTGGTGAGAACTGCATATCCCTTTAACCCCAGGAGCTTGGTGTGGGGGTTGCTGTAGAATGTTCAGGACCCAATGCAAGGTGCAACTTTCAGGGCACCTAGAATAGAAGATGGCTGTGAGAGGACTGGGGAAAGCCCACAAAGCGGAGGTGGTCCATTCCTGCCTGCGAGTCTGGGTCCATATGCTTGTTGATCCTCTCTTTTCTCCTGTGCCCACAGAGGAGCTGAGTGCCCTGCGCAGCTGGTTCCAGACATTGAGTACCCAGGAGCCATGTCAGCAAGCTGCAGAGACTGTGCTGAAACAGCAAGGTGTCCTGGCTTTCCGGCCGTACCTCCAAAAGCAGCCCCAGCCCACCCCTCCTGAGGGAAAGCCCATCACCAATGAACCTGAGGTTTGGAACAAGGCAGATCCTAGGGACCTGAGGTGGGAGGTGGCTAGGAAGTGGGCTTTGAGCTGGGCACTAATTTTTGCAGTTGTTGGAGAGCAAGGAGTTTCTTTTTTTGAGTTGGAGTCTCACTCAGTCGCCCAGACTGGAGTGCAGTGGCCGCTTCCGGCCACTGCAGCCTCGACCTGTTGGGCTCCGGCGATCCTTCCGCCTCAGCCTTCCAAGTAGCTGTAACTACAGGAGTGCACTACCATGCCTGGGTAAATTTTTTGATTTATTTGTAGAGATGAAGTCTCGCCAAGTTGCCCAGGTGGGTCTCGAACCCGCGGGCTCAGGCAATTCACTCACCTTGACTTCCCAAAGCACGGATTACAGACTGAGCCACCGAGCCCAGCCAGGAGTTTCTTTATTTTTATTTTATTTTATTTTTTTTGAGTTGGAGTCTCACTCTGTCACCCGCACTGGAGTGCAGTAGCACGCTCCTGGCTACCGCAACCTTGACCTGCTGGGCTCCGGTGATCCTTCCGCCTCAGCCTTTCAAGTAGCTGGAACTACAGGCGAGCACTACCACACCGGCTATGGAGTTTTTTTTTTTTTTTTTTTTGAGTTGGAGTCTCACTCTCTTGCCCAGACTGGAGTGCAGTGGCACGCTTCCGGCCACCGCAGCCTCGACCTGATGAGCTCCTGTGATACTTCCTCCTCAGCCTTCCAAGCTGGAACTACAGGCATACACTACCATGCCTGACTAATTTTTTGATTTATTGTAGAGATGAGGTCTCGCCAAGTTGCCTAGGCGGGTCTCAAACCCACGGGTTCAGGCAATCCACTCACCTCAGCCTCCCAAAGTGCGGGATTACAGGCTGAGCCACCAAGTCCAGATGGAGTTTCTTTAAAAAGAGTTTCTTTGCCCTGTGGGTCCTCCTCCCCTGGTAAGGGATTCTGTCTACTCTTCATAGGAGGAGGAACTGGCTACACTGTCTGAGGAGGAGATTGCCATGGCTGTAGCTGCTTGGGAGAAGGGCCTGGAAAGCTTGCCTCCCCTTAGGCCCCAGCAGAATCCAGTGTGAGTAGGTTCAGATAAGTGGGCTTGGTATTAAATTGTTGGCAGAGCCAAAACCTGCCTGCCAGGTCTCCTTTGCTGACCTCCAATTTTCTATCCTCTCCTTTTTATTCTTACACCCTCCCCTTTTTTTAAGTTCTCTTAACATATCATTTGGATACTCACCATCTGTTCTGTCTTCACCCATGTTTGCAGCTACTCTTTACCCACTGGCATCCCTTAAATCTCCATTCTGAGCTCCAGACGCATTTGCCAGACTATCTCCTTCACCTCTGCAGGCATCTCAGACGCAACATGCCCCAAACTAAAGCTGTTATCTTCCCTGCCAACTGATCCTTTTCTTTTACTTAGTCACCTGCCTTAGTTGAACAACCCTGTCCTACACCTGAAAATCTAAGCCAGAAATCCTGGTGTCATCTATACTTCTTCCTTTCGCCCCTGTTGTCATTGATTCTACCTCCTGAGTAGTTCTCAGATTTACTCGTCCTCCTCTCTATCCCCACTGCTGCTTCACTGATACTATCAGGCTCTACCATCTCTTACTTTCTCTTTTCCTGCCACACTGTACTCCACACTGCCACTAGAGTGACTGCTTAAAACTGCACGTTATAGCCGGGCTTGGTGGCTCAGCCTGTAATCCTGCGCCTTTGGGAGGCTGAGGTGAGTGGATTGCCTGAGCCCACGGGGTTTGAGACCCACCTGGGCAACTTGATGTGACCTCATCTCTACAATAAATCAAAAAAATTAGCTGGGTGTGGTAGCGCGCGTCTGTAATTCCAGCTACTTGGAAGGCTGAGGTGGAAGGATCGCCAGAGCCCAGCAGGTTGAGACTGCGGTGGCCGGGAGCAGCCACTGTACTCCAGCCTGGGCGACTGAGTGAGACTCCAACTCAAAAAAATTAAAATAAAAAGACCCTGTAGCCAGACTGTGCTGTATGGCTAGAGTGCACGCAGCCTTCCTTCCAACTCCTTTGACACTTTGAACTTTCTCCATCGCACTAATTCCAGTCAGCAGTTTTATAGTAGAATGTAGCCCTCTTGAGGGCTGTACCCAGAGCGCACTCACACAGCAGTTAGCACGTTTGTAATGAGAAAAGTGACAGAATAACACAACATAAAAGGTGCAGTACAGATATGGCACAAAGTGGTTAGGAGGGCAGGGTACAAGAAAGCCAGTCATCAGTGAAGAAAGGTTTTCCTGAAGGAATTGATTTCTTTTCTTTTTTTTTTTTGTTTTTTGAGTTGGAGTCTCACTCTGTCGCCCAGACTGGAGTGCAGTGGCCGCTACCAGCCACTGCAACCTCGACCTGCTGGGCTCTGGCAATCCTTCTACCTCAGCCTTCCAAGTAACTGGAACTGTAGGTGCGCGCTACCATGCCCGGCTAATTTTTTTTTTATTTATTGTAGAGATGAGGTCTCACCAAATTGCCTAGGTGGGTCTCAAACCCGTGGGCTCAGGCAATCCACTCACCTCAGCCTCCCAAAGCACAGGATTACAGGCTAAGCACCAAGCCCGGCAGGAGCTGATTTCTAAACTGGATTTCAGAAAATTATGGCATCACAGTTACAGGAAGAAAGACCAATGAATGCACGAGAAATTAGCTCTATTGTAAAGAAATAAGCTCTATAGGGTTCCATGAATTAGGTGTGCCAGTGACCTGGGGTACATCGCAGCTGCTGGGAAGAAGGGGTGTGATTAACATGAGGTAGTCAGGAACCTGTATTGACGGACTGAGGCTGGACAGGTGACAGGGATAAAGTATTGGTGCGGGAGGGTGTGTTGATACAATATGTGTGCCATGTAGCAGTCAGGGGTGATGAAACATGAAGAAGGAATACTGCACAGAGTGACCTCAGATGGCAGGAACGATCCTGGAACATGGGGAAGGGGTGCTGGCTGTGAAGGCAAGGCTGGGGCCTGCTGGTTTGAGGTAGGCCATGAGGAGGAGAGAACAGAGGCAAGGTGTACAAACAGACTGGGAACGACTTGCAGAGGGAGTGACACACTGGCGAATTTTACACAGTGATAAGAATTCACAGTAATGTGTGCCTGGGGCAAATGGGAGAGGTCAGTGGTCAGCGATAGAGCCTACGGAGAGTGTTGTCAGTGCCCGGGCCGTTTGAGCCCAGGAAAGAGCTCTTTGTAAAGGAACAGTCACGATAGTAAAAGGGACAGAAATTGGTGTGGGGAGGAGGCTTCTTAACAGCAGGACATGGAGCTTGCTTGCCTTGGGCTGGGCCCTGCAGGGGAGTTTTTGGTCCTTGAGGGAGCGTGTGGTCCTGTGGGTTCGTATACAGGAAGATTCCAGATGGGCATGAGCCTGTGATCATGGCACAGGTTTGTCTGGGTGCTGGGTGCACTCTGATCCCTTTCAACCCTCACATCTCCCCCATGGACTGTTTTCTTCCTTTCCAGGTTGCCTGTGGATGGGGAAAGGAATGTGCTCATCACCAGTGCCCTCCCTTACGTCAACAATGTCCCCCACCTTGGGAACATCATTGGCTGCGTGCTCAGTGCCGACGTCTTTGCCAGGTGGAGCCAGCTGCTGGGGGAGAGACCTGAGGGAGGAGTGGGCCTTGGAGTAGGATACCTCAAGGTGGGGTGTGAAGGGACCCTAGGCACAGGGGAATGACTGAGACGGGCCCCTCATCGCTGCTTTCTCCTACAGGTACTCTCGCCTTCGCCAGTGGAACACCCTTTATCTGTGTGGGACAGATGAGTATGGTACAGCGACGGAGACCAAGGCCATGGAAGAGGGTCTCACGCCTCAGGAGATATGTGACAAATACCACACCATCCACGCGGACATCTACCGCTGGTTTAACATCTCATTTGATATTTTTGGTCGCACCACCACTCCGCAGCAGACCAAGTAGGTTTCCTCTAAGGAGGAAGAAATAGGGGTTGGAGGCTGGAACTGGGAGCTACGAGGATATCCTGGAGGCAGGAGGAACAGGAGTGGCTGTTCAGACATGCCTCCTAAACTTAGGGCCTAAGCGTTGCCCCGGGCAGTTCTCCAGGCATTCCTGAGGGAATCTGTATAGAAGCCCCACCAAAGGCTGATGGAACAGCAAGGGAGGGCAGAGATGGGACTTAGGCTCCTGGAAGTGTCCCTCTTCCCTCTTGTGCCTCCCCTCCTTTCTGGCTGTCCCAGCAGCTTAAGACATCTTTGCCCACTTCTATATGCATTTATAATCAATGCACTCTTCCCTCTTGCCAATATCCACCTTTATAAAAACTACACAGTTTTTGTACTGCCTTGAGGGAGGTGGGGAAGCAGGATTGGCAGTAGTGGAAATCTGTCTGGGGAGGGGTGGGCACACCTTATCGACAAGGGTACCTATATAATGAACATTTGTATACCTAACCCTGAACTGTACCCCACATCTTTTAAAAAAAACCCAATAATAATAATAATAATAATAAAACCAAAAACAACAACAAAAAACTACGTAGTAGACGGCTGCCAGCTTATGGTGCTGCTCAGCTTAGCATGGGGCTGCCTTGATTTTTAGGACATGTTCAAGAACAGACACAGTCCTGACCAAACATTCCTTAAGCATCTGGCCCCCTCTCCTGTCTTAGAGAGTTGGATCCACCTTATTTCTCTGATCTACTTTCTAAAACTTTGGGGTTTAAAAAAATTTTTTATTTTAAAGATGTGGGGTACAATTCATTCAGGGTTAGGTATACAAATGTTCATTATACAGATACCCTTGTCGATAAGGTGTGCCCAGCTCTCCCCACACAGATTTCCACTACTGCCAATCCTTTTTTAAAGGAAGTCTAAAACTTCCTTTAAAAAAAAATGAACAGGCCGGGCTCGGTGGCTCAGCCTATAATCCCAGTGCTTTGGGACGCCGAGATGAGTGGATTGCCTGAGCCCGCGGGTTCGAGACCCACTTGGGCAACTTGGTGAGATCTCATCTCCACAATAAATCAAAAATTAGCCGGGCGTGGTAGTGCACGCCTGTAGTTCCAGCTACTTGGAAGGCTGAGGCGGAAGGATCGCCGGAGCCCAGCAGGTCAAGGCTGCGGTGGCCAGGAGCGGCCACTGCACAGTCTGGGCGACAGAGTGAGACTCCAACTCAAAAAAAAAAAAAAAAAAAAATTAACAGACACAGTCCTGTTCTGTTGGAGGTTTTTTTTTTTTTTTTGCTTTTTTTTTGAGTTGGGGTCTCTCTCTGTTGCCTAGGCTGTAGTGGCACAATCACAACTCACTGCAACCTCAACCTCCTGGGCTCAGGAGATCCTTCTGCCACAGCCTCCTCCCTCAGTAGCTGGGACAACAGGTGCATACTACCACACCTGGCTAATTTTTTACAGAGATGAGGTCTTGCTATGTTGCCCGGGCTGGTCTTGACAAACTCCTGGGCTCAAGCAGTCCTCCCACCTTGACCTCCCAAAGTGCTGGGATTACAGTTGTGAGCTACCACACCTGGCCAAGAAAAGTACATTCTTTTTTTTGTTTTTTTTGAGTTGGAGTCTCACTCTGTCGCCCAGATTGGAGTGCAGTGGCCGCTCCCGGCCACCGCAGCCTCGACCTGCTGGGCTCCGGCGATCCTTCCGCCTCAGCCTTCCAAGGAGCTGGAACTACAGGCACGCACTGTCACACCCGGCTAATTTTTTGATTTATTGTAGAGATGAGGTCTCACCAAGTTGCCCTAGGCGGGTCTCGAACCCGCGGGCTCAGGCAATCCACTCACCTCAGCCTCCCAAGGTGCGGGATTACAGGCTGAGCCACCAATCCCGGCTGAAAAGTACATTCTGAAGCATTGAGGGAAAAGACTGTGTGTGCAGTTGGAATATGCCTGAGGGTCTGGGCTCCTCTAGGAAATCTCAGAAGATGAACAGATGGCCTTTGCCTTGAGGAGCCTTCTGCCCGATTGCTCTGGCACTTAGATGGAATGAGATTGAGTCCTTGGATGGCGCTGGCGGGAGGGGTGCACCACTTCTTCTGTCTCTCCCCCTCCTTGCTTACCTCACCAGAATCACCCAGGACATTTTCCAGAGGCTTTTGGCACGAGGTTTTGTGCTCCAAGATACTGTGGAGCAGCTGCGGTGTGAGCGCTGTGCCCGCTTCCTGGCTGACCGCTTCGTGGAGGGCGTGTGTCCCTTCTGTCGTTATGAGGAGGCCCGGGGTGACCAGTGTGACAAGTGTGGCAAGCTCATCAATGCCATCGAGCTCAAGGTGAGAGGAAGGACTCATGGGAACCCAGAAGGAACAAGTCCTTATTCTTTTTTTTTTTTTTTAGTTGGAGTTTTTTCTTTTGAGTCTGTCTCCCAGACTGGAGTTCATGGCCACCACAGCCTCGACCTGCTGGGCTCAGGGAATTCTTTCCCTTAGCCTTCCATGTAGCTGGAACTACAGGTACATGCCACCACGCCCACCTGAATTTTTGATTTATTGTAGAGATAATGTCTCTCCAAGTTGCCCAGGCTGGTCTCGAACCCCTGGGCTCAGGCAGTCCCCTTGCCTCTGCCTCCCAAAGTGCTGAGATTACAGGCCTGAGATACCGTGCCTGTCAATAATCCTTATTCTTAAGGTACTCTCATCTTGTCCTATTCAGGAGTTTTGTTGTAGCATTCCAGACCTTTTTACCAGTGGCCCTTTCTGCCCCATCTCAGCAACTCATCATTTAGTTCATTTGAAGAATATTTACTGAGTATTTACTGTGTGCTTAGCACCATGCTAAGAAATAGACAAGTTGAGTTTATACTTCCCGACATTGGCACTCACTTCAGGCTGCCTGATCTTTAGATCCTTTTCTCTTCCATGAATGCCTCCTCCTCTTCTAATCCATGTTTATTCATTTGTTAATTTATTCAAACATTTTATGAGTCCTTAGAATAGGCCAGTTATAGTTCTAGGTGCTGGGATATAGCAGTGAACAAGACAGACTTTTATCTAGTGTGGGTAAACAAATAATATTGTTACAGAATAAACTGCTAGAACATGTGATAGAATGGCTTCTGGGGGAAGGCTGAAGCGAGATAGTTACGGAAGGCCTCTCAGAGGCGGTCCCTTTGAATTGAGAGTTTAACTGAAGGCTGAGAAAGAGCAAGCAAGCAGGGTAAGCAGGGTTAAGAGTGCTTTGAGCAGCTGGACTAGGGCATGCAAAGGCCCTGAGACATCAAAGAGCTGAAAAGGCAGCATTGAAAAGTCCAGAGAGCCGGGCTCGGTGGCTCAGCCTGTAATCCCGCGCCTTTGGAAGGCTGAGGTGAGTGGATTGCCTGAGCCCGTGGGTTCGAGACCCGCCTGGGCAACTTGGTGAAACCTCATCTCTACAATAAATCAAAAAATTAGCCAGGCGTGGTAGCGTTTGCCTGTAGTTCCAGCTACTTGGAAGGCTGAAGTGGAAGGATCGCTGGAGCCCAGCAGGTTGAGGCTGCGGTGGCTGGGAGCAGCCACTGCACCCCAGTCTGGGCGACAGAGTGAGACTCCAACTAAAAAAAAAAAAAAAAAACCAGAGAGAAAGGCAGGGGCCATGTCGCCAGGACCTGTTAAGCCTTTGCGGGAATTTAAGTTTTGTTCTGGCTGAATGGCAAAGTGCTCTGTGGAAGACAGATGGGGGGAAGCAAGGGAAGGATCTGAAGGCTCAAATTCAGAAATAGGACGATGTTGGCTTAGACTAGGTTTACAATACTAGAAATGGGAAAAAAAATAGAAGGACTTGAAGTATATTTTGGTGGCAAACTCTATAGAGCTAGACAGCGTGGAACTTGGGATGGTTGAGAAAAAGAGGACATGTAAGTTTTTGGCTTGAGCAGCTTGAGTTAATGGTAGCACCGTCTATGAACATGGGCAAGATGAGAGAGGAACAGGCTTTCGGGTAGGGTGCAGTGGTCCTGTCTGGGTTGGTAAAGCTCAAGATGCCTCTCAGACAATCCAGGTAGAGATGTTAGGTAGGCAGGTGGCATTCAGGAGAGAGGTCCTGAGAGAATTAGAATTGCTCATCTTCGACCAGGAATGGTGGCTCATGCCTGTAATCCCAACACTTTGGGAGGCCGAGGCGGGAGGATCGCTTGAGGCCAGGAGTTTGAGACCAATCTGGCAACATACTGAGACCTTGTCTCTACAAAAAGTTAAAAAATAAAAATTAGTCGGGCGTAGTGGCATGCACCTGTAGTCCCAGCTACTCAAGAGACTGAGGCAGAAGAATGGTTTGAGCCCAGAAGGTCTAGGCTGTAGTGATTATGATTATGAATATGATTATGATCCTGTGACTGCACTCCAGCCTGGGTGACAGAGTGAGATCCTGACTCAAATAAAAAAAAAGAATTTCTGGCCTTCAAAAACTTAGATCAGAACTCACTTGGAGGCTCCACATCGATTAGTAACTTGATCCCTCAGTGTCACCCTTCTGTGTTTACACAGTCAGTTGGTACCACACTGAGAAGGCTTTCTGAGTGTTTTGCTTTGTGAGGGTCTGTTGTCTCCCTCCCTTGTCTGTAGCCTCCTCAAGGAGAGGGCCTGTATGTCTTGGCTTTCATTGCTGCTTCTCCCTCACAGCTAAGTACAGAGTAGTGCTCTGTACCCAGCCTGTGCTCAGTGAATGCTTTTCTGTTCTGGAGTGATAGGACAGAGACTCTGAGGAGCAGATGTTGTTACTGTGCAGACTCAAGTCTCCACAATCAGAGCAGGCCATATAGTGGAGAAGTTGGCTGGTGTGAGCAGGATGCCAAGCAGGAGCTCATGCCTGTCTGTCCCCTCCCCGCCTTACCTGGACACCTCCCCTGGCCTGTAGGCCTGATCCTGATCGTCCCACCCTGGGTCACCCTTCTCTGGAATTTCCCTTCACAGAAGCCTCAGTGTAAACTCTGCCGATCATGCCCTGTGGTGAAGTCCTCTCGGCACCTGTTCCTGGACCTGCCTAAGGTAAGTGGACCTTTCCTTAAATCTGGTTTTCAGGAGACCTCTTCTGCCCCTCTGCCTCAGCCACAAATATTGATAGCATATTACTCTTATGTCCATTAAAAATTAAACATCCTAGCTGGGCACGGTGGCTCACATCTATAATCCCAATACTTTGGGAGGCAGAGGCGAGAGGATTGTCTGGGTCCTGGGGTTCGAGACCATCTTGGGTAACTTGGCAATACCTGTCTCTACGGTAAACCAGAAAATTAGCTGGGCGTGGTGGTGCATGTCTGTGGAAGGCTGAGGTGGAAGGATCACCTGAGTCCAGCAGATCTAGGCAGTGGTGGCTGTGAACATACCACTGCACTGTAGCCTGGGAGACAAAGTGAGACCCCTACTCAAAAAACAAAAATTATACATGCTATTGTAAAGAGAAGAACAAATGTAAGGGCACAAAACGAAAACCCCAGACCCACTTGCCAGAGGTATTTACTACTCCTCATTTCCCTAGTGTCATATGCGGCACGGTATAGTGACTCATACCTGTAATCCCAGCACTTTGGGAGGTGGAGGTGAAAGCACTACCTGAGCCCAGGGGTTTGAGACCAGCCTGGGCAACTTGGCAAGACCTAGTCTCTACAATAAATACAAAAATTAGCAAGGCATGGTGGTGCACCCCTGCAGTTCCAGCTACTTGGAAGGCTGAGGTGGAAGGACTGCCTGAGCCCAGGAGGTCAAGGCTGTGGTAGCTGTGAGCCTGCCACTGCACTCCAGCAACAGTGACTCAAACAAACTCCGAGTCAAATAAACAAACAAAAACCAAAATTAGCCAGGCATGGTGGCGTACACCTGTAGTACCAGTTATTCAGGATGCTGAAGTGGAAGGATTGCCTGAGACCAGGATGTTGATCACGTGAGCCATGATCTTTGTCGAGGCTACGGTGGCTGGGAGCGTGCCACTGCCCTCCAGTCTGGGCGACAGAGTGAGATTCCAACTCAAAAAAAAAAAAGAAAGAAAAAATTTATTTTTCTTATTTTCTTATTTTTATTTTTTTGAGTTGAAGTGCAGGCTGGATTGCAGTGGCACACTCATGGCCACCGCAGCCTTGACCTGCTGGGCTCAGGCGATCCTTCCACCTCAGTCTTCCAGGTAGCTGTGATTATAGGAGTGCACCAGCACACCTGGCTAATTTTTTGATTTTATTGTAGAGATGAGGTCTCGCAAGTTGTCCATGCTGGTCTTGAAACCCTGGACTCAGGCAGTCCTCTCACCTTGGCCCCCCAAAGTGCTAGGATTATACGCATGAGCCACCACGCCTAGCCTATTATTGTTTTTTTAAGTTGGGATCTTACTCTGTCACCCAGGCAGGAGTGCAGAAACATGATCATGGCTCACAGTGGTCTCAACCTCCCGGGCTCAGGCAATCCTTACACCTCAGTCTTCCAAGTAGCTGGGACTACAGGTGCACACCACCACGCCCAGCTAATGTTTCAATTTTTGTAGAGATGAGGTCTCACTATGTTGGCCAGGCTGGTCTCGAACTCTTGTGCTGAAGAGATCCTCCTGCCTCAGCCTCTCAAAGTGCTAGGATTACATGTGTGAGCCAGCACGCCTGGCCTCTCTCTCTCTTTTTTTTTTTTGTTAGTCAGCAGGAATTTATTTACAAGACAGGAAGGCTCCCAGCACTGGGTTTTTCCCTCTTTTTTTTTTGAGATGGAGTCTCACTCTGTTGCCCAGGCTGGAGAGCAGTGGCACTCTCATGGCCACCACATCCTCAACCTGTTGTGCTCAGACGATCTGTCCACCTCAGCCTTCCCAGTAGTTGGAACTATAGGCATGCGCCACCATGCCTGGCTGATTTTTTGATCTATTGTAGAGACGAGGTCTTGCCAAGTTGCCCAGGCTGGTCTTGAGCTCCTGGGCTCAGGCAGTCCTCTTATCTCCGCCTCCCAAAATACTGAGTTTTCAGGTGTGAACCACCACGCCTGGCATTTTATTTTTTATTTTAAAGATAAAGGGTACAATTCAGTATTAGGTATACAAGTGGGCATCGTACAGGTAAAGTTTGGGCCTCCCTTTGGTCCTCACTTTGCCTGGTTTGTGATCAGGTACCCTTATTGATGTTGTGCACCCCCACCCCACCCCAGCAGTATCTTGCTACTGTCAATCCCTTTCTTAAAGTATTATGGTAAAAGTTCAGGGTCCACTTACAAGTGAGAATATGTGGTACTCAGTTCTTTGTTTTTGTGATAAATTGCTGAGTACGATAGACTCTAAATCCATTCAAGTTGCTGTGAGGTTCATAATTTTGTTCTTTATGGCTACATAATATTCTATTGTGTATATGTACCACATTTTAAAAATCCAGTTCAGTTTTGATGAGCAGCACATTTGATTCCATGTTTTTGCTATAATGTAATGTGTCTTGACCAATTTTTTGCATTAGTGGATATGCCTCATTTTTTTAACTCTTTATTTGGAAATAATTTTTTTTTTGAGTCAGAGTCTCACTCTGTCGCCCAGACTGGAGTGCAGTGGCTGCTCCCGGCCACTGCAGCCTCGGCTTGCTGGGCTCCAGGCGATCCTTCCGCTTCTGCCTTCCAAGTAGCTGGAACTATAGGCGCGCGCCACCACGCCTGGCTGATTTTTTTTTATTTATTGTAGAGATGAGGTCTTGCCTGCCCAGGCGGGTCTCGAACCTGCGGGCTCAGGCAATCCACTCACCTCAGCCTCCCAAAGGTGTGGGATTACAGGCTGAGCCACCGAGCCCGGCTTCTCCTCACATTCTTAAAGTGAATTGTGATCTCTGATCCCTTGCATATTTCCTTCGCCTAGAACACCTCCCTGCTCTACTCTCTCCAGTCTTAGGTAACTCTTACTCATCTCTGAGATCTCAGCTGAAAGGTCACTTGCACAAAAAAGCCTCTCTTCACCCTTTTTTTTTTTTTGAGTCGGAGTCTCACTCTGTCACCCAGGCTGGAGTGCAGGGGCATGCTCATGGCCACCGCAGCCTTGACCTGCTGGGCTCAGGCGATCCTTCTGCCTCAGCCTTCCAAGTAGCTGGAACAACAGGCGCACAAGGCTGGGCTTGGTGGCTCAGCCTGTCATCCCAGCACTTTGGGAGGCCAAGGCAAGTGGACTGCCTGAGCCCACAGGTTCAAGACCCACCAGGGCAACTTGACGAGACCTTGTCTCTACAATAAATAAAAAATTAGCCGGGCGTGGTAGCACACACCTGTAGTTCCAGCTACTAGGAAGGCTGAGGTGGAAGGATCGCGGGAGCCCAGCAGGTTGACATCAGGTACCTGGGAGCGTGCCACTGCACTCCAGTCTGGGCGATAGTGTGAGACTCCAACTCAAAAAATAAAAATAAAAAAGAAAGAAGTGTGGCAAGCACCAACCCCCACCAAGTGACACAGTACAAGAAGGGCAAGGATTCTCTGTACTGTGTCACTTGGAAAGCGGCGTATGACAGGAAACAAATTGGCTATGGTGGACAGACTAAGCCAATTTTCTGGAAAAAAGGCTACAACTATAAAGAAGACTATGTTGAGGCTGGAGTGCATTGAACCCAACTGAGGATTTAAGAGAATGCTGGCTAGTAAGAGATGCCAGCATTTTGAACTGGGAGGAGATAAGAAGAGAAAAGGCCCAGGGATCCAGTTCTAAGTGTCATATATTATTTAATTATGAAGAGAATAAGCTTGAGGTTATGTTCACTTAAAAAAAAGAAGCCAGGTGTGGTGGCTCACATCTATAATCCCAGTGCTTTGGGAGGCGGAGGATAGAGGATTACCTGAGCCCAGGGTTTCCAGACCAGTCTGGGCAACTTGGAGAGACCTCATCTCTAAATAAAGAAAAATTATTTGGGTGTGGTGGCACACACCTGTAATTCCAACTACTTGAAAGAATTGCCTAAGCCCAGCAGGTCAAGGCTATGGTGGTCATGAGTATGCCGCTGCACTCCGGACTGAGTGACAGAGACTACAACTACAAAAAGAAATATATATCTTTGTTTTTTGGCTTACAAAGGTGATAAAAGCTTGTTTTTAAAATTTTCAGATAGAAATATGCAGTATAAAAAGTAGAAGTTCCCATAATATCACTTGAGAGAATATTTTCAGCACTAATGCATATTTTCTTTCAAAAAAAAATTTTTTTTTGAGTTGGAGTCTCATTCCTTTACCCAGGCTGGAGTGTAGTGGCATGCATGCGTATGGCCACCCCAGCGTCGACCTGCTGGGTTCCAGCAATCCTTCCGCTTCAGCCTTCTGAGTAGCCGGAAGTACCTACATGTGCTACCACACCTGGCTAGTTTTTAATTTATTGTAGAGAGAAGGTCTTGCCAAGTTGCCTGGGATGGTCTCGAACCTGCGGACTCAGGCAATCCACTCGCTTCGGCCTCCTAGAGTGCTGGAATTACAGGCAGAGCCACCGAGCCTGACCTCCTTCAAAATTTTTTGAATCTTATATTAATGTGTGTTATTTAACATTTTTATAATAGGATCATATCATTGTTTTGCAGTTTTGTTTTCTTTAATGTATCTTGGAGCTTTCTTCACATTAGTACTTAGAGGTCTACCTCACTCTCCTTAACAGCCTTGTAAATATTGTATTGATATACCATACTTCTTTAAACTCATGTGATCCATGGGAATTGGTTTCAATTGTTTGCTGTCATGAGCAGTACATTTCTTTTTTTTTTTTTTGAGTTGAAGTTTCACTCCGTCACCTAGACTGGAGTGCAGTGGCTGCTTCCGGCCACCACAGCCTTGATCCGCTGGGCTCCAGTGATCCTTCCGCCGCAGCCTTCCGAGTAGCCGGAATTACAGGCGCGCGCTACCATGCCTGGCTCATTTTTTATTTATTGTAGAGATGAGGTCTCGCCAAGTTGCCCAGGCAGGCCTCGAACCCGCGGGCTCAGGCAGTTCACTCACCTCAGCCTCCCAAAGGTGCGGGATTACAGGCTGAGCCACTGAGCCCGGCTACATTTCTTTATGTACATACCTTTACGCTCTCGTGTGCATATTTCTTTTTTTTTTTTTTTTCTGTGTAGGAGTCTCACTCTGTTGCCCAGACTAGAGTGCAGTGGATGCTCATGGCCACTGCAGCCTTGACCTCCTGGGCTCAGGTGATCCTTCTGCCTCAGCCTTCCAAGTAGCTGGAACCACAGGCGTGCACCACCATGCCCAGCTATTTTTTTTTTTTTGAGTTGGAGTCTCACTTTGTCGCCCAGATTGGAGTGCAATGGCACGCTCCCGGCCACTGCAGCCTTGCCCTGCTGGGCTCTGGCGATCCTTCCGCCTCAACCTTCCAAGTAGCCGGAACTACAGGCGTGCACTACCACGCCCAGCTAATTTTTAAAAAATTTATTGTAGAGACGAGGTCTTGCTAAGTTGACCAGATGGGTCTTGAACCCGCGGGCTCAAGCAATCCACTCGTCTCGGCCTCCCACTGTGCTGAGATTATAGGCTGAGCAACTGAGCCCGGCTTAATTTTTTTATTTATTGTAGGGACAAGGTCTCTCCAAGTTGCCCAGGCTGTGTTGAACCCCTGGACTCAGGCAATCCTCTCGCCTCTGCCTCCCAAAGTTTTGGGATTATAGGTGTGAGCCACCACGCCCAGCTTGTATTCATCGTTCTGTTGACTACGTTCCTAAAGTGGAATTGGCATGCCAAAGTCATGACTTTTTTCATTTTAATTATATATTGTCCAAACTGTACTCCAAAAAGATTACATGTATTTACCCTTAAGCTAACCATGTATGAGGATGTCTTGAGTCAGCCTTCCGTCTTTCTCTGCCATTTCAGCTGGAAAAGCGAGTGGAGGAGTGGTTGGGGAAGTCGTTGCCTGGCAGTGACTGGACACCTAATGCCAGGTTTATCACGCGTTCTTGGCTTCGGGATGGCCTCAAGCCACGCTGCATAACCCGAGACCTCAAATGGGGAACCCCTGTACCCTTAGAAGGTTTTGAAGACAAGGTAAGAACCCTTTAACCTTTATTCATATCTCAAATTATTCAGCCTCGGGTTGAGTCCCTGGGCTAGCAGATTAGACCATTCATTATATCCTTTTTCAGTCTGAGACTTTGGTTGGTCCCTGCCATGTTTCCCTCCTCCTGACTCCCCAGGTATTCTACGTCTGGTTTGATGCCACTATTGGCTACCTGTCTATCACAGCCAACTACACAGACCAGTGGGAGAGATGGTGGAAGAACCCAGAGCAAGTTAGCAGTTGTTGGTTAGCCTGTCTGTGGGGAGGGTGTGCATGGGGGTGGGGGTCTTCGGGTTGGTGTCTGGTCTTTCTTGGGCCTTTGAAGATGGTCTCAGGAAATCTCTCTCCTGACTGTATTTCCCTAGGTGGACCTGTATCAGTTCATGGCCAAAGACAATGTTCCCTTCCATGGCATAGTCTTTCCTTGTTCAGTCCTGGGAGCTGAGGACAACTACACCTTAGTCAGCCACCTTATTGCTACAGGTACCCCGGAAGACTACAGCTGGGGTTCCTAGAGATACGGGTTGAGGCAGAACTTGGAGGAAGATCCTGGGGAAGTGTTATGGCTTAAGTCAGGAGTTGAGATGACACGATAAATAAGATACGAGACTGAACTGAGAGAAAGGACACAAAAGTCCAGCGCTAAATTGCTGTGTAGGTGTGGGTCAAGAGAACAGAGGCCAGAATGGTTGGGGAGGGACTCCCACCTTCTGTGCATGCCAGCCAGTCAGGGAGAAAAGCTGCTGGACAGCCATGGTTGAGGTTGAAGAAAGAACGGTTAGTGGGTCAGTGGGGAAAGGTGGATTTGAGCAGATGGTTCTCGTTCCCTCTCCTCTGTCCAGAATACCTGAACTACGAAGATGGAAAGTTCTCTAAGAGCCGGGGTGTGGGAGTGTTTGGGGACATGGCCCAGGACACTGGGATCCCTGCTGACATCTGGCGCTTCTATCTGCTATACATACGGCCTGAGGGCCAGGACAGTGCCTTCTCCTGGATGGACATGCTGCTCAAGAATAATTCTGAGCTGCTGAACAACCTGGGTAACTTCATCAACAGGTAGGACTTGGAAAGGGGACAGAATCAGCAGATGAGCTGGGATGGGCTCATTTTACTTCTGTAGAGAGAGCTAGAGAACGGAGAGCAGGCTGTGGGGGTGGGAAGGCCAATGCGGAAAGATGATTTCTATCCACTGGGATCTGCTCCTGGCACAGTGGGCTGTGTGTGCACAAGGGAACAGCTAACCATGGAGATGTAATTTAGTGGAGTTGGTCACAGAGTGAATTTTCGCCACTTGTTTCCTTATTAATGTAGAATTGAAGATGTAGTCTCTTCTGGCAATCTGGTTCACTTACAGCTCATTGAAAAGTTTTATTTTGGTGTAGGGGTAGGAGGCTTCGACTGTTGTCTTCCAAGTTTTTCTTTCTCACTTTCCCTTGTTCCTATCTCAGCTCTTAGGCAATCTAAAGAAATATCCTAGGCTGGGTGCTGTAGCTCACACGCCTATAATCCCAGCACTTTGGGAGGCCGAGGCAAGAGGATTGCCTAAGCCTGTGGGTTCAAGACCAGCCTGGGCAACTTGGCGAGACCTTATCTCTACAATAAATAAAAAAATTAGTCAGGCATAGTGGCATGTGTCTGTAGTTCCAGCTACTTGGAAGGCTGATGCAGAAGGATCACCTGAGCCCACCAGGTCAAGGCTGTGGTGGCCATGAGCATGCCACTGCACTCCAGCCTGGGCGACAAAGTGAGACTCCAACTCAAAAAAGAAAGAAGAAGCTGATAAAGTTAAGCAGCTGAACATCTTATTTTTAAGAAGTCAATATTCAAATGACCCAGTTGAAATATGTGTTAGCTGGGTGCAGTGGCTCACACTTGTAATCCCAGCATTTGGGAGGCAGAGGTGAGAGAACTGCCTGAGCCTACGGGTTCAAGAACAGCCTGAGCAACACGGCAAGACCTCTACAGTGAGTCAAAAGAATCAGCCGGGTGTGGTGGGCTGTACCTGTCGTTCCAGCTACTTAGAAGGCTGAGGCAAAAGATCGCCTGAGCCCAGCAGATCGACGCTGGAGTAGCCGTGAGTGTGTCACTGCACTCCAGCCTGGGCGACAAAGCAAGACTACAACTCAGCAACAACAACAACAAAAACATGGGTTAACTGTTTTCAAACAAATATTCTAGAAAGGACTGCCTATTTTTTTTTTTTTTGAGTTGGAGTCTCACTCTATTGCCCAGATTGGAGTGTAGTGGCCGCTCTCAGCCACCGCAGCCTCAACTTGCTGGGTTCCGGAGATCCTTCTGCCTCAGCCTTCCAAGTAGCTGGAACTACAGGCGTGCGCTACCGCACCCAGCTAATTTTTTAATTTATTGTAGAGATGAGGTCTCACCAAGTTGCCCAGGTGGGTCTTGAACCTGTGGGCTCAGGCAATCCACTCACCTCAGCATCCCAAGGCGCGGGATTACAGGCTGAGCCACCGAGCCCGGCTTATTTTTTTTGAGTTGGGGTCTCACTCTATTGCCCAGACTGGAGTGTAGTGGCCTGTAGTGGCCGCTCCCGGCCACTGCAGCCTCGACCTACTGGGCTCCGGCAATCCTTCTGCTTCAGCCTTCTGAGTAGCCGGAATTGCAGGTGCGCGCTACCATGCCCAACTGATTTTTTTATTTATCGCCAAGTTGCCCAGGTCGGTCTCGAGTCCGCGGGCTCAGGCAATCCACTCACCTCAGCCTCCCAAAGCATAGGATTACAGGCTGAGCCACCGAGCCTGGCTAGGACTGCCTATTAAATGTGGCTAACAACCAAAGCTAAAAGTGAGTAGCAGGACTGAGCTGAAGGCCCAGAGCTCTGAGAGCAGGATAGAGGAATCTGAGCCATGGAGGGTATTTCCTTCTTTCTTTTTTTTTTGGAGTTGGAGTCTCACTCTGTTACTCAGGCTGGAGTGCAGTGGCACGCACACGGCCACCACAGCCTCAACCTACTTGGGCTCAGGTGATCCTTCTACCTCAGCTTTCCAAGTAGCTGGAACTACAGGGCTGTGCCACCAAGTACAGCTAAGTTTTTTTGATTTATTGTAGAAATGAGGTCTCACCAAGTTGCCCAGACTGGTCTTGAATCCATGGGCTCAGGCAATCCTCTCACCTCGGCCTTCCAAAGTGCTGGGATTATAGGCATGAGCCACTGTGCCCGGCTTTATCAGCTTCTTTATGTGCAGGATTGGATTCTTAGGGAAGAGACAGAACGTTAACTTTTTTTTTAGATTGGAAAATAGAGTTTATCTAGAAAGTGAGAGAGAGAGAGAGAGAGAGAGAGAGAGAGAGAGAGAGAGAGACACACAGAGACAGAGAGAGAGACAGAGACAGAGAGAGAGAGATGCGCGCTTCATCTCCCCAAGGTAGGGGAGGGGTCCAAAGCTAGGAAACATGGTGACCATAGCTCAAATAGCCATATGGTCAGACCGGAGGTTAGCAAAGCAATAGCCTAGCTAACTTTTTTTTTTTTTTTTTTGAGTTGGAGTCTCACTCTGTTGCCCAGACTGGAGTGCAGTGGCCACTCCCGGCCACTGCAGCCTCGAACTGCTGGGCTCCGGCAATCCTTCCACCTCAGCCTTCCAAGTAGCTGGAACTATAGGCGCGTGCTACCACACCTGGCTAATTTTTTATTTATTGTAGAGATGAGGTCTCGCCAAGTTGCCCAGGCGGGTCTTGAACTCGCAGGCTCAGGCAATCCACTCACCTTGGTCTCCCAAAGTGCTGGGATTACAGGCTGAGGCACCGAGCCTTGCCTAGCTAACTTATTAGCCTTTGCCTTCTAGCTTGAGGGAGCAAGGAGGTGTCAGTTCTGGGCAGGAATCCTGAGAGAATATCAGCTGTGGGAATTGGGTCAAGTTTCCATGAGAAGACTGAGTAATAACTCCCCTTTTTTCTTCTCCTTCCATACTTCCAATCAAGAGCTGGGATGTTTGTGTCCAAGTTTTTTGGGGGCTGTGTGCCCGAGATGGTGCTTACCTCTGATGACCAGCGCCTGGTGGCCCATGTCACCCTGGAGCTCCGGCACTATCACCAGCTGCTCGAGAAGGTTCGGTAAGTAACCCCACCTCTGTCTCTCCTACTGACATGGTGAGAACCCTATGCTTCCATCTTCCACTGTGCCCTGCCTCCTCCCTTCCCAGGATCCGAGATGCCTTGCGCAGTATCCTCGCCATATCGCGGCATGGCAATCAGTACATTCAGGTGAATGAGCCCTGGAAGCAAATTAAAGGCAGTGAGGCTGACAGGTAGGTGCTGGGGTTCTGGTTACTGGACTGGAGTGACTGGTAGACTGTGCCCTCCTGGAGGTCTTGACTCACACCTCTTCTTCTGCAGGCAGCGGGCAGGCACAGTGACAGGCTTGGCAGTGAACATAGCTGCCTTGCTGTCCATCATGCTCCAGCCTTACATGCCAATGGTTAGCGCCACCATCCAGGCCCAGCTGCAGCTCCCACCTCCAGCCTGCAGTATCCTGCCCACAGACTTCCTGTGTACCTTGTCAGCAGGACACCGGATTGGCATCGTAGGTCTCCAAGGGTTGGAAGAGCCACCCTCTTAAAATTCCTATTTCTGCCAAGCATCTTCTGGGGTGGGGTTAAAGACCTAACATCTTTCCAGCTTTACTTTGGGCATGAAGCTCTTATATTTGTGATATAAAGTTCTTGGTATTGGGTCACAAGTCCGTATTATCAGTAGGTCCTCATTGTTTTTCATGCTAGAACCCAGTACCTGGCGCAGAAACCAATACCCAGCTTTTGCCCTGACGACATGGTCTCTAGAGTGCTAGCAATCAGTGGGCAGGGAGAATACAGGGTGGCCGTTTCCTCTTTGACATAAACTTGTCGATTGACCTAGCATTATTAGATCGCTTAAATAATCTTTGACCCTAAGTTATTTGGGCTTTTGTAGGGAGTGCTAGTGTTTTTTTGAATCCTTTCATGAAGTCAGCAGATACAGTCTCAGTCAAGCTCATGTTTCTTTTAAAACACACCAGGGATTGGGGTTGGAGAAGTCCTCTGGATGGTCTCGGATAGTCTATAGCTAATCAGTGAATGATTCTGGAGTTTTTTTTACAGGTCAGTCCATTGTTCCAAAAATTGGAAAATGACCAGATTGAAAATCTGAGACAGCGCTTTGGAGGGGGCCAGGTGAGAATTCTAGACCGTGCCCTCCTCACCCACCACACGGCACCACGTTAGTTGTCTTAGTAGTGCTCACTCATCACTCTTCTTCCCATCTTTTGGCCCTGCTGCTTCTCACTTGTAGTTTTTTTTTCCTGTCTTAGCTAGAAGAGTCCTTCAAGTTAAAGGTAATCACCTTCCCCTGAGATATTCTAACTAGAGGTTGGGGCATGTTTATGGTAGCTGGTGACTACTCTGTTCTTCTCCAGGCAAAAGCAGCCCCCAAGCCAGCAGCTGAAGAGGCTGTTACAACAGCCAGGCCACAGCAGATTCAAGCACTGATGGATGCAGTGACAAAACAAGTATGATACCTATGCCCAGTGGAACACTGGCAAGGCTGAATCCTAAACAGGCCCTTTCTGGTCTCACTCTTCCTCTCCCCACCCCTTTCTCTTAGGGCAACATTGTCCGAGAACTGAAAGCACAAAAGGCAGACAAGAACCAGATTGCTGCAGAGGTGGCTAAACTCTTGGATCTAAAGAAACAGTTGGCTCTAGCTGAGGGGAAACCCCTGGAAACCCCGAAAGGCAAGAAGAAAAAGTGAGAACGTGGCTCATAGAAAGTCACTTTAATGGATATAGACAGTAATAAATAAATGTGTAATCTCTCTAAGCTGAGACACTTTGTCTACACCAAGTTTCCCCTGACTATATTGGGGAAAGGGTCACCTCATTGGCACTAGTGAGAAGGTGGTCAGTAGCCACTTCTGGAAAGGTGGGTAGTGTGGCCCGAGCTAGGGAGTGATGGTCCCACAGTTCATGCTTAGTGTAGATGGACCATGCGGTCGATCAGAGCTCGGCGAGTCACCTCTACCTCCCTGGTCAGGCGCTCGATCTCCTGCCTGAGCCGTTCGTTCTCCTCTGCTAGCTGTGCCGCTCTCCTCTCATTGTCTTGTTCTTTCTCCTTCATGCGCTGCTTCCCAACCCGGGCTGGGGAGTGACCACCCCGTTTCCGTTTCCTGTTTCTTCCTTGGGCTTCCTCCTCTTCCTCCTGAGCCAGGGAGCTCCGACTGGAATCTGGAGAGTGCGGGCTCTGGGAGGTGCTTATGACTTCTGCTGGTCCTGGCTCCTCAGTCAGCCAGGCCAGAGAGGCGGGGTCAAGAGTGGTGAAGGTTTTTGATTCTTCCTTCAAGAACATGAGGAAAGGGAGGTGGATATTACTTGAGAAGGGAAAGGTGACAATCCACACCCCACCCCCAGCTTTAGGCCTAGCATTCTTACCTCTTCATTTTCAGGAGGTGATATATAGGTACCCCCATTTTCATCCGAGGACAAGACCTCTTGCAGGTCCTCATACCAGGCTTCCAGCTCCCAGCTGGAGAGTGTCCCGAAGGAGAAAGGCAATGACTCAGCTGCCATCTCTGCAGTTGGATCAGGTCTGGAAAATGTACATACTTGGGATAATGGGAAGTGGGTGGGACAAGCCCCACATTCCAACAATCTATGCCACAGGCTGGCAAATGGGTCTGCTGCCTGCTTTTGTAGATAAAAAGTTTTATTGGAACACAGCCACATCTATTTATTTACATACTGTTTATGGCAGCATTCATGCTACAATGACAGAGATGAACAGTCATGACAGAGACTACATATGGCCCTCGACATCTGAGATATTTACTATCTTGCTCTTTAAAATTTACCATCCCCTAGGCTATACTAATATTCCTTCCTTGTTTTGTACCCAGAACTTGAAAAAGCAAAGTGCCTGGATACACATTCTTCTGGAATCCTAGTAAGAGTCCTCAGCTCCACTTGGGAACTCTATTGGTCGTTTCCAGGGGCAATCATTAGGCCATTTGTGTTCCTTTCTCCTGTGGGAAGCTTGGGCAAACAGTCCTTCAGGTCAGCCAAACCTTGATGGGGTCTGAGGTCATTGTGTTGGGGCTGACTTTTTTGATTTGAGGACTATTTTTTTTTAATTTTTTGACTTGGAGTCTCACCCTGTCGCCCAGGCTGGAGTGCAGTGGCACACTCATGGCCACCACAGTCTTGACCTGCTGGGCTCAGGTGATCCTTCCACCTCAGCCTTTCAAGTAGCTGGAACTATAGGCATGTGCTACCATGTCCGGCTAATTTTTTTTTTTGTTTATTGTAGAGATGAGGTCTCGCCAAGTTGCCCAGGCTGGTCTCAAACCCCTGGGCTCAGGCAATCCTCTTGCCTTTGCCTCCCAAAGTGCTGGGATTACAGGCTTGAGCTGCTGTGTCCGGCCTTTTTTAAAGTTTTAAAACAAAATTTATTAGAGAAAAAGGAGAGGAAGGAAAGAGAGACATGCCAGAGTTGGCATGGGTGAGAAAAGCTGCTGAGGATCAGCTTTCAATTAGGGCATTCTTTAAGAGCAGGAATTTGGTCACTTTGTTAGGGCCAGGCCAGGAGGACAGAGTATGACAGCAGAAACTTGCTGATTCAGACCCTCCTAGAGTCCCAGCAGAGGGCCTAAGCAGCATCTCTTAGGACTTAGTTTTGGGAAAGGGTTTACCTGCTTTCAGGTGTGGTGATGTATGAAGATACACTTCCTTCTGGAACACTGCGATGAACAAAGATAAATGTTAGTCATTTTTGGAAGGAGGAGGGGCAAGTTCTTTTCCTTTTATCTCTAGCCTTTTATTGGTCCTTACCTCGGTCGTGTTGGGTATAGTCCCTGCAGCCATTTCCAAGGAGAGAAGAGAGCCTGACTTCCTTTATTTTTAGTTGCTGATATTTGTAGTCCTGATTACATAATAGCAATGTCCTGACCAACTGAGCTTTCTCTAAATTCAAGGCAGGTCTCAAACCTGCCAGGGTAAGGACCAAACTACAGGGAAGGGAACAAATCAAGTGGCACTGTCCTGACACCATTCCTGCACTGACATCTTCCAGCACACTTTCAGTCTGGGCCTCTTCTGGAACCTCCAGTGCTGCTGCCTACTGCCTACTTGCCATTTCTTTTTTTGAGCTAGAGTCTCACTCCATCTCACTCACAGCTACCCCAGCCTTGATCTGCTGGGCTCAGGTGATCCTTCCACCTCAGCCCTTCAAGTAGCTGGAATTACAGGCGTGCGCCACCATGCTTGATTTATTGTAGACATGGTCTTGCTATGTTGCCCAGGCTGGTCTCGAACCCCGGGGCTCAGGCATCCTCCCGCCTCTGCCTCCCAAAGTGCTGGCATTACAGGCATGAGCCATCGTGTCCAGCAGCCATTTCTTTTTGGCTGTCCAACAGACATATCCAAAGATTGAGTCCAAAGATAAACCCAATAAATAAATCCAAGTAACTGGAACTACAGGCGCGCACTACCACACCCGGCTAATTTGATTTATTGTAGAGATGAGGTCTCGCCAAGTTGCCCGAGCGGGTCTTGAACCCGTGGGCTCAGGCGATCCACTCATCTCAGCCTCCCAAAGCGCGGGATTATAGGCTGAGCCACTGAGCCCGGCCAGTTCCATTGTTTTAGATCAATTTTCCATCGCCTCTCCCTGATTTACTGCAGAAGCCTCCTGTGTGCAGGTCTCCCCATTTCTCTTGTCACCTTTCCATGAGTCTACTCATGATACAGCAGCCATAGTGAGCCTTTCAAAACGTCATTCCTCTGCTCTAAACAGTCTGATGACTCCCATTTCATTTCACGCAATTAAATACTGGTGAGGTGCAGTGCCTAACACCTGTAATCCCAGCACTCTGGGAGGCCGAGGTAGGAGGATTGCTTGAGTCCAGGAGTTTGAGACTAGCATGGACAACATAGTGAGATCCTGTCTTTAATAACGGCTTACAAGGCCCTATGTAACTTCCTTCCCCACCACTGATTTTTCATCTACCACTCTCCCTCTTGCTTATTCTAGTCCAGTGCACTGGCTTGTACCCTAAAAATACCAGGCACATACCGTTTTAGAGCCTCTGCTCTGGCTATTCCTTCTTCCTTCGGCACATTTGCATGGCCCACTGCCTTGCCTCCTCTGGGTCTTTCAGTTAAAATGTCACCTCAGTGAGGTAATTCTTGACCACCTGATGTTTTTAAAACTGAAACCTCCACCCCGAACGTTTTCAAGCCATGTTTGGTTTTCTCCATGGCACGCCTATTTTGTTTACTGTATGCCTCAAGCTGAGATGCTTTATTTCCCCCTTGTTCACAGACTACCCTGGGCGGCAAACTCCTTGGCACATAGTAGGTGCTCATTAAGTATTTGTTAGGAATGACTGGGTAAATTCCCTCCTCTTATAGAAAAGGGAGGAAGAGCAGCAACTGCCTACCCCTGGAGACCAGAGATGTAATCTCGCCCTGAGTATTTCTCTGCAGGGCTGTCCTCCCTGGGGAATCCTCCCTTGCCTCAGAGTGTGGGACTTGGCTTTCATCAGCAGTGGAGCCACAGGCCAGAGGGCTGCAGAGCCAAACAGGGGGCTGGCCTGATGCAATGGTTACAGAGATTAGACGGGAGACAAAAGGGAGGAAAGAGGCAGGGACCAAGCTCAGGGGAAGGACAATACACTGGAGAGACCCCAAATGGCTTCCCAGACCTAAGAGATCCAGGCTGCTCTCTTCTGCGGGAGGCCCAGACCTCGGGGGAGGAAGGGGTGGACGGACAGGAAAATCATCTCCGCCCCCGATCCATCGGCACCTCTCCTCCCAAGGGCTTGTGCCAGTCTCCTCAAGGTTCTCCTATCCCCCGCAGGGTCCAGGAGTCCCAGCTGCCGAGGTGGCCATGCTGACCCCCGAGGCGCTGCGGCCGAGACACGAGTGGAGGTGGGGCGGGGGAATGCTGCTGGCGGCCAAGCGGCCTAACCCACGGTCACCAAGTCTTCCTAGCGCGGGGGTGTGTCCTGCTACTCCGCCCCCCGCCCCCCGCCGGACAGGCCCAACAAGGCGGCCTGAAGTTGGCACCGGGAGAGGATTGATTTCCCAAGGGCGGCCAGGGTCCCTTCGCCCCGCAGCACAGAGTAGGGCCCATGCCTCGGGCAGGGACAGAGCGACGCTGTCGTCTGAAGGAAGAATGGTCTTCAGACACCACCCACGGAGAAAGGATTCTCTTGACCCCTCCCACGGACGGCCCCTAACTTCACAGTGTAGGGGTGGGGCCAATCCTAGAGCGCGGACGCCCCAACTTAGAGGAGACAAGCGGCTTAGCGAAGACGGGAGGGCACGGGGCAGGTGGAGCGTCAGTACTTACCTCTCTCCTCAGGTTCCGGCTCTGATTTTGGCTCTGTCGCTGCCACCCGCTCATCTTCAACATGATACACTCTATGTTTCAGACTCAAGCTTCTGACCTCGGGAATCCAGAGCCGTAATCTTTTACCAGAGCCTGGCCCGCCTCTCCTGGGTGGGATCCGGACACCTACCAATCAGAAAGCGGTACGCCGGCGCTAGCCCCGCCCCATGCCTCACATCCGCCACTCAGGAGCCCCGCGGCACCGCCCCCATCGCTCCCTCCCGCCTGGGGGTCGACGTCGCGTTGGACCCGGAAGTGGCTTTGGGTCACGAGGCTCAGCGGAGGCGGTGGGTGAGTCATGCGCGCGCGCGGAGGGGAGTGCAGACGGGGGAGGGGAGGAAAGGGGGGCGGGCATGATGCAATGTTTGGCAACCGGTGCCTGCGCGCGCACGCGCAGGGGACAACGAGAGTGGTGGGAGGTGCGGGGGGTGGCGGAGAAGAGAGAGGGCGGGGCGCCAGCTCCCGGCACCCAACGGCCCCAACGGCTATCAACCTTGGCCCCCTGCTGGGTTGCCGTGTGGAGCCTCCCTGCAGCCTGTCTCCCCCAGGAAATACTGCTCTGCCCACCTAGCCTTGGCCCCCGTTTGCCCCCTTCACAAGGGACTTCCACTTTCCTCGGCCCCTCCCAGCTCATGGGCTATATACATAGGCCTTTTGAACCTCTCTCCTTTGAAAGTTCGCATCTATCCAGCGGAACGGTCGACGGAAGTCTTCTTAAACAGGGCTCCTCTTTTAGCCTCCTAATTCCCCCTAAAGGGACCGAGGTCCTGGGGTCTCCTCTTGTAGCCTCCTAAGCCCCTCCCCACCAAAGGAGCCGAGGTACTGGGGTCTCCTCTTGTAGCCTAAGTGCCCCCAAAGGGGCGGAGTATTCACCTTGGTAGTCACTTCCCGCTTCTCTCAGCACAGAGGCCTTGACTTTGATCTTGTAGTTTCTGATAAACTCTGCATGCCAGAATTCATGTCTTTGGCTCGGGGGACCCTGTTCTCACGGCTTCCCCACTTCCCCCAGGATGCTCTCATGCCTTTCAAGACCAAGACCCTGCCTTTTGATTGTACGGATAGCAAGTCCTGCGGCTCCCTGGTGGGCGGAGCTGGGCACAGGCCTCCTGGGTGTTGGGGGTCGTGACCTACAGGAGAGCCTTGGCGCCTGGGACGTGTGCGTGCACGTCAGCGCAGACTGCCCCGGGCTGGGCTGTCAGGAGCCCCGGTTATCCGGCCTCAGCTCCCCCTCTTGCCCCGGGATCATATCGTTCTGGCTTGTAAGTTAAACATAGGAGTTATGAAGGGCGAGAGAGAACTTTGAACTTGGGGGCGACTTGAACAAAAGTGAAACGCAAAGTATTTTTGCGTATTTGCAAAACGCACATTATTTTTTCTTGTGTCATGAAGACAGAGGCCACGTAGGGGCCTGTTAATATCCTGTCATACCCTCATGGGGGCAGTCAGAGTTTAAGTAGAAACTGTCACAAGGCCGGTTGTGACTGGAGTGGTGTGGCGGCGACAGGTCCTTGGCCAGGCTGCTCGGCTGCTTCAGACCTCCGTTTCCCCTTCTGTAAATGGGGGTGGCGGTGGGTTGAACCAGATGGTCTCTCCGGGCCTAAAGACGGACCGGGTTGTCAGTGACAGAGGTCATGTGACTTGACAGGCCGAGGTCGTGTTGTGACATGTTGACCTGGGGAGGCGGGTCAAGTCCCAGCACACTACCCGGGGAGCCTTTGGGGCGGGGCAGGACAAGTCGCGACTTTCATCTTTCGGGGCTGGCCCCTCCCGGACCTGGCATTCCTGGCTCCCCCAGCAGATTGTGGCTTTGGAAGGGGCCCCTCCCCGGGGAAGGCTGGGATTGGCCACCGGTGGCCTAGGAAGAGGCGCAGATCCTTCCGCGGAGGGCGGGGGGGGCCCGCGTGGGGTGTTTGTTCTCTTGGGGATTAATGGGGGGTTGTGGGGGAGGGGTAGGCGCGCTCCCGCATGCGCACTACGGCCCCTCCAGTTGGCTCGTCGCTGTCCGCTGGGCGGGGGCCCGGCCCCGCCCCTCTCCCGTCCGGGCAGCGGCGGCGGCGGCGGCGGCGGCGGCTGCGGCGGTGGCGGCGGCAGCGACGGCGGCGGCGGCTGCGGCGGCGGCAGCAGCCTGCGCGGTGCCTTCTGGGAACGGAATCCCCAGGGCTGCCCCTGGCCCCCATGGCGCATGCGCGGGAGGCCGCTCGGTGATCCGCGGCGGCGGCGGCGGCGGCGGCGCTTCCTGCTAGGACCGGCCGGGGCCGTACCGGAGGCTCGGGCTCCGCCGACCCTCCTCCCACCCCCTCCCACTCACCCTCTGGGCCGCGACTGCGCAGGGCGGGGCCGGCCGAACCATGGGCCGCGGTGAGTGCGGGGCCCGGCCCCCCCCACCCCGCCCCTCCCCCTCCCCTCCCCTTCTGTCCCTACCCTCTGTCCCCTCCGCGTCCTCTCGGCCCCCTTTCCCGGCCCCATCCCTACTCCCCGCCCTCACCTGCCCCCGCCGTTCCTCCCTCTCTCTGCCTGACTTCTGCCTTCTCACCTCCCTCCGCTCAGTGCTTCGCCCACCCTCCACCCGCCCTCTCCCCAAGTTCCTTCCTACTTGGTGCGCTTTCCCCTCCTCCCCAAGCTGGGGGAACCACTCTGGGTGACAGGGCGCCTTGTTGTGAGAGGGAAAGTTTGGCAGCCGCCACTGTGGGGTGGGAGCGATGGTGAGGTTGGGGACGCTACTTGCAGGTTTGAGGGGCGGCCCCACGTATCAGAGGAGACTCTCGGTGCGAATTTGAAGCTCTGGATCCCCTTGTCTCGGGCTTGAGGGACCATCAGGAGCGTCTCAGGGACCTGGGAGAGAAGGAACTGTGATTCGAACCTCTCTCCAGACCCGAATGAACTGGATCAGTGCTCCTCTGTTGGGGCAGGCATGGGGGGAGTCCTGCTGGTACCACCCAAGCTGGCAGTTGGGCAATGGCCTGGTGACCTGTGGGGCAATCTGTACTTTTTATATGATCTTCCTGGGTTGGGAACAGCTAGAGCCAGACTCTCTGGGAACCTTCCTGGTGGCCTCGCATTTTGGGAATTAGCACACACTCCCGATTGAAGTCGGCTGTCCCTAATGGGACAAAGAGGCCTTGCCCTTTGCGTGTGTCTAAGAATTGGGCTATGATTCCTTGGTCCCTGGGAGTTGAGGCACTGACCCTCTGGTCCCTGGGGATGGGGCCTGGAAAGGATGGTTGTGGACTCTGCCAGCCGATCCGAGGTCTCTAAGACACTCACTTCACATTATGGAGGCTCTTTCTCTTGAGTGTGTCCTGGTCTGTGGTGCTCTAAGGTGGCAGATTCCTGACAGTCCCATATCTCTCCTTGTGTTGCAGGTGTGGGCTAAGCTGGTGGCCCCGGCTTTAGACTGGACCCCACAATGTTTGCAGAGATGTTCAGGTAGCTGTGGTAGGATGGCAGAGGACTCCTCCTCCTCCCACCCCGCGCTTGGGGCTTCCTGGCGTGTCTGGGTCTCCCACCACCTTTGCCTTCCGGAATAGTCCCTCAGGTACCTGGCACAGCCTAATCCTCCTGGTGCCTACATGGATGTCTGTGTTATCAGGCACGCGGGAGCTGATTACACACAATGAATGGGGGCAATGAGAGCAGTGGAGCAGACAGAGCTGGGGGCCCTGTGGCCACATCTGTCCCCATCGGCTGGCAGCGCTGTGTGCGAGAGGGTGCTGTGCTCTATATCAGGTATGGCTCTGTGGAGTCCCCCAGGTTGCCACCCCAGCTGCCCTCCAGCCACCTGGGTCTTCTTTCTTGCACATCCCCTCAGCCCAGCCCTGGTACCCCCTGCTCTCGCCCGTTCCCTCCTTCCTCAGCCTTCCCTCTCTGTATCTCCGGGCCTTTCAGTCAATTCTCCTTTCTCTGTCTTCCCACATCCCCAACCCTCTGTCCTTCCTGGAAGGTCTGGGAACTGTCCTGTAGGAGTATTTCCGATTCACTGCCACCTAACCCCATGTCCCCTGACCCTGTCTTCTCCCAGCCCAAGTGGCACAGAGCTGTCTTCCTTGGAGCAAACCCGGAGCTACCTCCTCAGCGATGGGACCTGCAAGTGCGGTCTGGAGTGTCCACTTAATGTCCCCAAGGTCAGAGTGGTGAGGGGCGCCAGAGAGTACAGGGATAAGCCCAGGGACAGCGTAGCTCACTGAGTAAGGTGGCCCTTCTCACGGATTCCACTCCCTCAGGGTCCATGTCCATGCCTTCCACCTTTCAGGTTTTCAACTTTGACCCTTTGGCCCCGGTGACCCCGGGTGGGGCTGGGGTGGGGCCAGCATCAGAGGAGGACATGACCAAGCTGTGCAACCACCGGCGGAAAGCTGTTGCCATGGCAACTCTGTACCGCAGCATGGAGACCACCTGCTCACACTCTTCTCCTGGTGAGTCTTCTGCCACTTACCGGAGCTGGGAAACCCAGGGCCTGGAAGAATGGTAGTGAGAGGGAGCTTGGTGGGGAGGGGTGGGATGGGAGCTGTGGGGGTTGCAGGGAGGTTGGGAACTCGTGGGAGATGGGACTAGGAAGACAAAAGGAAGTTCTTGGCAGGGAGCCACTGGCTGACCCCTCGTTTTTCATTTATTGCAGGAGAGGGAGCGAGCCCCCAAATGTTCCACACTGTGTCCCCAGGGCCCCCCTCTGCCCGCCCTCCCTGTCGAGTTCCTCCCACAACCCCTCTTAATGGGGGTCCTGGCTCCCTCCCCGCAGAACTGCCCCCAGTTCCCCAGGCCTTCCCCACTCTAGCAGGCCCTGGGGGGCTCTTCCCACCAAGGCTTCCTGACCCAGTGCCCAGCGGGGGCAGCAGCAGCCCCTGCTTCCTCCCTAGGGGCAACGCCCCTTCTCCAGCCCCACCTCCTCCACCTGCTATCAGCCTCAATGCCCCCTCCTACAGCTGGGGAGCTGCCCTCAGACCCAGCCTGGTGCCCTCTGACCTGGGCTCTCCTCCGGCCCCCCATGCCTCCTCCTCCCCACCCTCAGACTCTCCTCTCTTCCGCTGTAGTGATGCCTTAACACCCCCTCCCCTGCCCCCGAGCAATAATCTCCCTGGCCCCCCCGGTCCCCCCGGCCCTGCCACTCAGCCACCAGTGTCTTCAGCCACTATGCACCTGCCCCTGGTCCTGGGAGCCCTGGGAGGGGTCCCCGTGGCGGAGGGGCCCGGGGCACCCCCCTTCCTCGCCAGCAGCCTCCTCTCTGCAGCGGCCAAGGCACAGCACCCCCCACCCCCCCCGCCCAGCACTTTACAGGGCCGAAGGCCCCGTGCCCAGGCACCCTCAGCCTCCCCATCCTCGTCCCTTCGCCCCTCTCAGCGGCGTCCCCGCCGACCCCCAACTGTACTGCGACTGCTGGAAGGGGGAGGCCCTCAGACCCCTCGACGGAGCCGTCCTCGGGCCCCTGTTCCTGTCCCTCAACCCTTTCCTCTCCCGGAGCCATCCCAGCCTATTCTCCCTTCTGTGCTGTCCCTGCTGGGACTCCCCACCCCTGGCCCTTCCCACTCTGATGGAAGCTTTAACCTTTTGGGGTCAGACGCACACCTTCCTCCTCCCCCAGCCCTCTCCTCAGGGAGCCCCCCCCAGCCCAGGCACCCCATCCAGCCCTCCCTGCCTGGGACCACCAGTGGCAGCCTCAGCAGTGTGCCAGGTATGTGAGTGTCCTGGAGTCCTCCATCACTGGGGCGGACAGAGGCAGTCGGGGCACTTAGGGGAAAGTTGAGAGTGCTCTGGCTGTCTTTCGGCTTGGGGCAGGGAGGCTGGGTTCTTTGGACGATGAGAGGAAGGGCCTCCCTTGAGCTGAGTTTCTCTTCTTTTACAGGTGCCCCTGCCCCACCAGCTGCCTCCAAAGCCCCGTAGTCCCCAGCCCTGTGCTTCAAAGCCCATCCGACGGCCTGGGGATGGGGGTGGGCCCAGCCTGCCCTCTGCCTCCCCTGGCAGGTGGAGAGGCTTTCCCCTTCCCCAGCCCTGAGCAGGGCCTGGCGCTGAGTGGAGCTGGCTTCCCTGGGATGCTGGGGGCCTTGCCTCTCCCTCTGAGTCTGGGGCAGCCTCCACCTTCTCCACTGCTCAGTCACAGTTTGTTTGGCGTGCTGGCTGCAGGAGGAGGACAGCCTCCTCCCGAGCCCCTACTGCCCCCACCAGGTGGACCCGGCCCTCCCCTGGCCCCAGGCGAGCCCGAAGGGCCTTCGCTTTTGGTGGCTTCCTTGCTTCCACCACCTCCCTCTGACCTCCTGCCGCCCCCTTCCGCGCCCCCTAGCAACCTCCTTGCCTCTTTCCTGCCCCTGTTGGCCCTGGGTCCCACAGCTGGGGATGGGGAGGGATCTGCAGAGGGAGCCGGGGGTTCAAGTGGGGAGCCATTTTCAGGTTTGGGAGACCTGCCCCCCCTCCTCTTCCCCCCCCTTTCAGCCCCCCCCACCCTCATAGCTTTAAATTCTGCGCTGCTGGCTGCCAGCCTGGATCCCCCCTCGGGGACGCCCCCCCAGGTGAGGATGGGGTGAGTGGGTGGGACGGAACAAGAAGTGGGATCGGAGATGAGCCTTGGGAGTCAGAGGCTTTGCTTCATGCCTGAGCTCTTCCTCAGGGCCTGTGGGCGGCCTTACTTCTTGGCTGGGGGTAGGATGGCTGCAAGAACCAGGTCTGTGTTTAATAAGCGCGGCCTGCCTCACGTGAGGCTTCCGCCAGGGAGCGTTCAGGACAGCGCCGCGCTGCTGCTGGATCTTGCAGAGCCGTTCTCTCTCCTCAGCCCTGTGTCCTGAGTGCCCCCCAACCTGGACCACCTACCTCCAGTGTCACCACGGCAACTACTGACCCCGGGGCCTCCTCTCTGGGCAAGGCCCCCTCCAACTCAGGGAGACCCCCCCAACTCCTTAGCCCTCTGCTGAGTGCCAGCCTGCTGGGTGAGTCTGAGGGTGTCCTCTGTGTCTCGGGAAGCGCGTGGGAAGGAAGCCTTGGCCACTGGGCGAGGCCCAAGGAGGACAGGGGTCTGCTCGGGGTGAGCTCACCGCAGCGGCTTGCTGAGGGAGAGACCCGGATGTTGGGACTTCTCCACAGGTGACCTGTCTTCGCTGACCAGCAGCCCTGGAACCCTCCCCAGCCTGTTGCAGCCTCCTGGCCCTCTTCTCTCTGGCCAGTTGGGGCTGCAGCTCCTCCCTGGGGGCGCAGCTCCTCCCCCCCTCTCAGAGGCTTCTAGTCCCCTAGCCTGCCTGCTACAGAGTCTCCAGGTGAGGGGGCTGATTTGTCAGGGAGATCATTTTTTCTCAGACTGGCAGTTTAAGGCTTTCTGAGTTTCAGCAGCAGGACTGTGTTTGAGACTGATCAAGAACTTACTTTTTGCCAGCAGATCCCTCCAGAGCAGCCAGAAGCCCCCTGTCTGCCCCCCGAGGGCCCCACCTCAGCTCTCGAACCGGAGCCTGCCGGGCCTCCCCTCAGTGCCTTAGCCCCACCCCATGGTTCCCCCGACCCCCCAGTCCCTGAGCTGCTCACTGGGAGGGGGTCAGGGAAACGGGGCCGGAGGGGAGGAGGGGGACTTAGGGGCATTAACGGTGAGGCCAGGCCAGGCCGGGGCCGAAAGCCTGGCAGCCGGCGGGAGCCTGGCCGACTGGCCCTCAAATGGGGGACACGTGGTGGCTTCAATGGACAAATGGAACGGTCCCCAAGAAGGACCCACCACTGGCAGCATAATGGGGAGCTGGCGGAAGGGGGTGCTGAGCCCAAGGATCCACCCCTTCCAGGGCCCCACTCTGAGGACCTTAAGGTGAGTGCAGAGTGCTGGAGGGTGGGGCTCAGGGCTGAGAGGCTGGGCCGGTGGCCTTTTGCTAGCTTCCCCCCAACACACAGTCCGTCTTTTCTCAGGTGCCCCCGGGGGTAGTCAGAAAGTCCCGTCGTGGCCGGAGGAGAAAATACAAGTGAGTGTTGCCCACCACAGCACTGGCCTTGGTCTGCTGCTGATTGGCTTGGATGATTCCAATGCCCAGATCGTAGCTGGTTTTCAAAAAGGGCAGACGCTGCTTTGAACGTGAATAAAGATATTCTGCCTTTACTGTCCGAATGTAGAAGGCTTCCCACCCCAACTTCTGAAAGCCACCCGGCGCTCGGGAGCTGTTCCTGATCATCTGTGCCCCTTATTGCAGCCCTACCCGGAACAGCAATAGCTCTCGTCAGGACGTCACCTTGGAACCCAGCCCTGCAACCCGAGTGAGTGTGAGTCTGGGTGGGTGGGAGGACGGAAGGGACCAGGCAGCAGCAGGAAAGGGGGCTAGAGGGAGTGGGGAGGAGACATCCTGACGCCTGCAACTGACCTCGTCTTCCCACACCCCCCTCGTACAGGCGGCTGTCCCTCTGCCTCCCCGGGCCCGCCCTGGCCGTCCTGCCAAAAACAAGAGGAGGAAACTGGCCCCGTAGCAGCCATACCTGGAGCTGGATCTGACCCTGACTGGGGAGAGCTGAGTGCTGAGCCCTGGGAGCCCCTGCCAGCCACCTGCACCTGTGGACAGTGGGTGGGGCACTACTCCCCACTCAGAGCACAAATGCAACCCCTTCCCCTACAATCCCATCCTGAGCCATTGCAGGGGGTAGGGAAGTTCACCCCCTCCCCCCCAAAGCCATGTCACTGAAAAGGCCTGGGGGGGTGGTATATGGCCCTCTCCCCAACAGGCGCTAAGGGGAACACCCCCTTCCCCAGGTCTTTTATTTGTTTAAGTTATTTTTGCACAAATGATTCTTTTATATTTAATTCGACTTCATTGCCTCCCTTCTTAAAGCCAGCAGGCTCAGTTTACAAACCTGTGAGCTACTGTTGGCTGCCGCCCTCCTTCCCAGTGAAAGGTACAAAGCAATAAGCATCATGCATCCTCCCCTCGCCCTCCAACACCCTCTGCCTCTGGCTCAGGTTGCTCAAAGCACAGATCCCCTCGCACCCCGGCCCCAGGTCTGAAACACATAGCCTCATTTCAAGGTGTAGCCAGGTTCCCTCCACTTTCCTCTGGGATATGAAAAGGGGGTAAGGGGGCAAAGAGTGCCTCAGGCCTCTCCTCCCACACACACTACACTGCCCCTTCTCCCCCATCAAAACGCTCAGAGACGTTGTGATGATGCGACTGAGGATTATGCAACGTGGTCCAGCCGGAGCGGCCAGCATGACCAGCTGTCCAGGGGCTGCCTCCTGCCTTTTCTTTTGTAAAGACAAGACCCTTGGGAGTTTTAATTCTGTTTTGTACTTGCCCTGTGGGGCCTCCACTGCTTTTCTATGGGAGACACTCTTAATTTAACAGATGAGAATATTTTGAAACTCTGGCTCTGGCTCTGTGCTCATTTTTTATTTAGTTCTTTGGTAAGAACAGGTTGCAATTCAAATCCTTCTCTTGGAGTAAGAGTGGCTCAGACTGCCTGTTATGCTGTAAATGTCCATCTGTGTCCTAGTGCTGCCCTTTCCCCAGGAAACAGCAGAGGCCACACAGAGCACAACAGCATTTAATGGTCAGAACAGTTGTACAGTGTTACAGCCAGCCACAGAAGCCGTGATGGAGGACAGGACCCAACCCTTCCCCACACCAGGCAAAGCAGTATTGGACATGAGCTGGCGTGTGGCTGGGCCCGCGTCCTCACCTCCCGGGCCTGAGGGGAGACCCCCATCTAATAACCCCCAGCTACCACTCTGTATTCATCAGGGGAGGGGTGTCAACCCCACATGCAAGAAGAACCCTTGCCCCAGTGTCAAATGGGATGGGGATGCGAGAGTCAGAGTGAAGGGAAGCCGCATGTCAGCTGTTAACAGAGGTCAGAGAGGTAGGGCTGACCCCTGCCCTCCAGCTCCCACACTGCTCACTTCCCCAGCTTCTTCATCCGCTCATCGATGCTGGCAAAGTTCCCCTCTACTGTGGCCAGATTTTCACGCATGGTTGTCTGCACCTGCAAATGGTAGGGAGAGTTTACTTTTTGTCAGGTCCAGCTGCTCACCTGGATGAGGACCTGAAAAAAAATTCTCTAAGCGAGGACAAAAGAAATGGAAACACAGCTGATGGACCCCAGGGGGAATGTTTATAGCAAGCAGTTTTAGACTATCCTCAGAGCACCACGAACCAAGCTCAGGGTCAACCAAGCAGGCAGGACCCTTGAGAACTCCCACCCTGACTTCAACGAGAACAGTTCTTTGATCTGTTTTATGTAATGAGAGCCAAGTAATATTTTGTTGAAGTGAAGGTTTTACTGGTTCAAATTTTTAGAGAACTGCTTTAGAGGAAGAGGATATTCTCCCAAGTCCTTCAGGTATTTTGTCATTGGTCCTAATAGTCCTATGATACTGGTCTCGACTTTTAAAGTTCCCTCCAGCACCGAGAACAGTGCTTCCGACAGAAACTGAGGACTCACTGTGATGGGTACTACTGAAAGAATGAAGGAATGAGGCAAGGCCAGGGCCTGGCCCCTGACTTCAGAGCCGAGACTGTTTCCAATGTACTGTCTTCATCTTATGAGGACCCTAATGGCAATAAAGCCAAGATGAGACTACAGAGGGAAAGAAGAGGCTTTATTAAAAAAAAAAAAAAAAAAAAAACTCACAGGCTCCTGACAGTTCACCTGTTATTCCACCTCATCCACCTAAATCTGAGGGAGAGATGATTTCCCAAAGAGAAAGATGGAGGTTCCCAGATTAAATATGTTGTCAAAGGCCCCTCAGCCATTGAGAAACTGGAGACTCAAACCAGCTCCTGCCCCAACCTCATGCTACACAACGGGCTAATGCAGAACCCTATGCCATCAAGCTGGGAAGCCAATCTGCATGTGCTGGAGACGGGATGGCAGGTGATCAAGGGCACACACCTGGGTCAGGAGAGTGGTATTGTCCTTAAGGGAACTCGCGATCATCTGCTGGGTAGTGTCCAAGTGTGTCAGGAGTTGACCAAACTGCATGGCTACAGAAGAAGAAAGAGATGGTGGCGATCAGAGTCCAAGATGAGGGAGACACAAAGCTGCCCACTTCCCACCTCTCTCGGCACCCAGAACTGGCCTCCCACCTTGCTCGTGCAGCTGCTTGATGGTGACAAGTCTCTGCACCAGCTCAGGCAGGGTGGAGGCGATGGGGCTCCAGCGCTGTATGGTGTCGTACAGCTGGTGCACCTGAAGGCACACGACAGGGCCGGGGGGGATGGCTGAGGCAGCCAGCCGAGTGCACACGGCCTGCTACTTTGCCAGAGCGCAGAGTCAAGTGGGCAGAGGGAAGGCTGGCCCTGACTGTCCCGGTGATGAGAGCCTATGAAGACAGGGGCCTGCGGACCTGCGGTGGCCTCAGGCTCTATACCACCACTCGGAGGGCCTGAGGGGCGCAACAGGTGAGGATGGGGAGGGTGTCCTCCTGACCTTGCTCTGTGAATCTGCATCCTCCACTGAGGCTTTGTGCTTGGCAATCTCATTCACCTTTCCAAGGACACTCTGAAGGCACAGATTAGAAGGCTGATAATGACAGCACTCCAGGCATCCAAAGTCCCAAGCTGCCCACAGTCCCCTCTGCCCTCCATTTCATACCTGTAGTCGAGCCTCCACTTGGTCCAAAACCGCAAGGTCCAGGGCGCTCACCTTTGCCTGCAACAGCTCTACAGTCTCCTGGGGTGGGGGTTGGGAGAGGGTAAGGATCAGACTAGGAGGAAGCCGCCCATATTCCACTAGAGGTAATTAATCTATAGCCACAGACCCAAAGATAGTTCTCAAAGCAAATCCAATCCCAACATCCCCTCTGTAATCCAAACACTCCAGTTCCTTCCCAGCTCACCATAAGACAAGCTCCCTGCAGTCCTGCAGAAAGGGGATTCTGGTGGGAAAAGGAGGGAAGAAATCAGAGGGCCTCTTATCACCATGTGATGACCACCTTCTCCCATCCCACCAGGTCCAAGCCTGGACCACCAGCTGACCCTGTGACTGAAGCCCTTTCCTGACTCCCCCCAGGCTGTGGGAGCTGTGGCTCTCAGGGCTCAGGGTGCAGGATCTAGGACTCAGACGACGCACACAACGCCTGACCTGTGCATCCTGGTCGCAGCGCACAGTTGCCTCCAGCTCCATGAGGCGCTTTTCGAGTTCTGCAACCTAGAGGGAGGAAGGAGGTGAGACCCGCCACCCGCATCCCTGCTGCTCCAGTGGGAGGAACAAGGTCCTACCTGCTCTACCCAGCGCTCCCCTCCATTTCCCACCCCGGGGCCTCCTTTCCCTGGAACGCATCCGGAGCCATGCTCTTCAAACCTAACTGGAAGTGGAATGAGAGTTCCCTCCCCTTGGAGACAGGGTCCATCGCCCCTGCTCCCACCCGGCGCTGTACCCGTAAGTACCTTGGCAGCTTGAGAGAACTTATCCTGCTCAGGCCGAGAATGTAGTTCATAAGTGACAAGACTGCTGTCTGGGGGAGTCCCAGTGGTGCCTTTCCCCCCTGAGCCCCTTTTGCTGTTCTTTGTTGCTTCCAGCTGCAGCAGTAGGCGCCTAGGTCGGAAGACCAAAGATCACACCATGACTTGAGAGAAGAGAGCCAGCCACTCTCTCACTCACTTTATAACCACATCAGGGACAGCGAGACCACCTCTCCCGTAGCTTCCCTGCCAGGGGCTGGCTGAACCCACCCAAAACCCCAGTCAGCAATGATCTTCTGATACAGTAGGGCACCCACTTTGCCAGAGCGCCGTCGGGGTCAGTGAGGTTGATTGCAGCGTCTGGGCCCAGCAGCTTCTCTAGGTGGGAGGAGACCAGCTGCTGCTTCAGGGCCGCCAGCTGCTTGGCCAGCACCACGGGGGTCAGCTTCTCCTCGGTGGCTGACTCCTTCACTGTTGTCTGGTATGACAAAAGGCAGATAGTGGGGGTGGCAAGCATGGATCGAAAAGAGAAAAAAATGGATCAAGACCTTCAAGGACAGTTGTGGCTGGAAGTCACCGGGATGGCTTTTGGCCCAATAGACCACCTGCCTGCAGTACTGAATGCAGATGCATGTGTACCCCTAAACTCAGGCAACTCCAGCCTCTAAGCTAGGAGCCTAGGAAATCCTCTTGCTGGAGGTCTTCTTTTTACTGTGTAATCACAGCAGTGAGGGGAGAAGAGAGTTTACAGTTACCTTGATTTTCTCGACTTCAGTTGTCAGCTCTTGAACCTCATGTAGTAGTCGCTGGTACTTTTGCTGGGGTGTCTCCTTCACTCCCAGACCCTCTCCAAGCTACAGAGCAAGCACAGAGGGTAATGTCATACCTCCTCCCATCACAGGGAGCCTCAAAAAGTTATCTATACCCTGGGCCTAAGTCACAAGGGTATCACAGCCAACTGAGAACCCACAACATCCTAGCATAGAACTGGAGACGGCCAGAGGCTCAGAGCAGGGGACAGAGCTGCCTCGACTGTACCCTGCTGGGCTCCTCAGGACTCTCGATCTGAGAAACTCAGAACCCCAACTGTACCCCTGACATGCCTCCTAAATGCCTGCGAGACAGGATCACCGCACCCTCCCCACCAACACACAACAAACCATCTCATAGTCTCCAGATTCGTATCCTGTCCTCCTGGTTTTTCCAATACGATCTGAGAAATCTGCCAAGAAAAGAAGATGAAACTGAGGGCCAGCCGAGGCCCAGGGCAGCCATGGTCTCAGCGGCTGTGAGGGCTTCCACACCAGATCTCCATGAGGGACCCTTTCCCAGAGCAGAAGTCACTGAGCCCTGAAGACAGAAAGCCACTTCTCATGCTTGTCTCCAGGCTTCCCCGCACCCAACTTCCAGCCCAGTCTCACCAAGTCCCTTTGTCCCCACTCTCTTGTCCTTGAACTTGTCATAGGCAGCATTGGGATTGACAATGATGTGTTCTACACTTGTGCTTGTCAGCTCCTCCTGCAAGAATGGGTAGTTTAGGCCAGGGCAGACTGGGTCCCACCCTAGAACTTCCTCTACCCCACAAAGGCCCAAGCCATCAGGAGACGGGGCTCTACTAGTCCAAGGAAAGAAGGGTGGCTCTATTCCAAGTTGCCGACCCAGGCTAAACCTAGGAAACGGAAGCTTCCTGGTAAATGTGAAGCCTCGGTTGTATAAATATTAACACCCTGATTCAACTGGGAATAGAGGCAGCATAGCCTCCCCACCCTCTCTGTACATAAGCCTCTCTATCCTCCAGCCCCGCCCCGCCCCTCCCAGTTATCTGGCACACATCATGCACTCAAGACAAGAAACCAACCTGACCTCTTTTAACCTCCCCCTCCCAAAAGCAAACCTCCCTGCCCACTGAGCAAGTCCGTTTTAAAGCTGACCTCCCATCTCTGCTGAAGGAAAAGAGGAGGGAAGGCAATCAGGCCGCTAATTCTGAGTGTGAGTATCAGGCCTTTAAACCTGCTGAAGGTAGACACCAGTCTCAGATTCTGAAGGAAGATCGGAGAGGGCCTGACCAGAAGCCTGGTTTCCAGGCAGCCATGAGGCCAGTGAATTCAAGGATAGAAAGAGGCAGGGCTTACTGGATTGTTTTTTAAGGGGCATCTTAGAAGCAACAAAGCAACATCTGCTTGCCAAAAGCACCTATGGGCAAGGGCTGCACAGAAGCCTGGCAGGGATGCAGCCCAGCATGGCTCCACAGGGGAGCCATAGCACCTGCCTTTTCTCCCTAACCCCTCTGCTGTGCTTTAAGCACCAAAGCTCTTCCATAAGCAGGGACCCAGTGGAGAGTGAGACTTCACCCTAGAAGCCGAAGCAGAGAAGCTCCCTCTTTCTTAGATGGCTAATGCTGTGCAGACCCCAGTGACTACAACCAAGCCTGGCGCTACTGACTGCACCTGCTTCCTCCAGCTGTCAGAAGCCTGACAGCTCCCAAGAGTCCTGGAGGAAGGGGTAGGAGGCCGGGGATCCTTTCCCATTGGGGATGACATCCTCACCCTACACAGGAGAAAGGCACAAGGAGTCTTCTTTCCTTCACCTAGGACCATGGCTGTCCACTCTGGCTGCACATTAGAATCTCTTAAAAATGGCTTTACAGAAAAGGGGCCTGGGCCCACTTCTGCAAATTCTGATTGAACTATGCCAGGTAGGGCCAGCTACCCAGGTGGCTCTAACCTGCAGCCATGACTGAGAAGCTCTGTCTGTGTGTGGGGGTGTGGGGAATCGCTGAGGGGAATGGAGGGACATCATGGAGAAGGAGCGGAAGTGCTGCCTTCATCTCTGCTCTGCTATTAGAGGAGTCAGTGTGGGCGGTAGCTTTAGCAATAATGGGAGAGAGGAAAAAGGAGAAAGTATCCAGTTTGACCTTCACCTCTTCTTCAGAGAGCTGCTGGGCAGAGGGGTGAGAGCTATAGATCAGAAAAACAAAAGGGCTCAGAGTCCCACATGCAAGTGCCTGGGGGAAGAGACATTTGAGACCCAAATGCTATCTCTTTAACCCTCGCTGAAATGATACAGCCAGGACCCCCACCGCCAAATAGTTATGTGGTCTCTGGCCTCTACAAACTGTTTGAGGAATCAAGCTTGGGACAGACAACCATCTTCTCTAAGGTTTGCACCCAGGAATGTGCCACTTCTCCCCGTGAAAAGCCCTAATCAAAGCCAAGGAGGCAGAAATCCCCCCTCCACCCCCCTTTTTTTTGGCTCCCCGTCAGGGAAATGAACCCCCTCCCCTTTTAAAACCTACAGACCAAGGAAAGAAATGAATCATAGCTATGGTTTATTAAGCCCTTACTAGGGGCAGACACTATGCACATGGGAACCTACTTTCTCACTTATGTTCCAACGTAGGGAGAGGGGAATAAAAAGGCATGAACACACAGGTGGGTCTCAGAGGTTCTGGCCAGTCACAGGGTGGACAGCACTTCCATCCCGCTATTCTCCACTGTAGGAGCATGTCCTGGGCTAGGAGGGCTGCCCGATGCGGGTATCCTCTTGGAGCCTCTCCAAGGCTGTGGCCTGGAAGACTCAGGTGGGCAGCACGCTCTAGTCCTCTGGTAGTACCTACTCCACCAGTGTCTTGAAGAGCAAAGGCATGGGCTAGGGGCGGAGTCATTTACGGTGACTTGTGAGACAAAAAGGGTCAGCTGGGTGTGGGACTCAATAGGGAATGAAAGATTTAGTAGGGACAAAAGGACAGAGAAACAACTGCCCATCACAGCACACCCCGTTAAAAAGCAGACGAAAGAGGTCAGGCTTCTTACCAGCTCCTTGTGGTTTCCCCAGAGGTGAGAAAATCAAGAGTTAAAAGGAAGGGGAGTGGGGGAACAGGGATGAGGGAGGGAAAAAAAAGACAAAATTGTTATTAGCAAATTGTCACATGCACTACATGAGTCTTCAAACACACTGCACCACAGGGCCCCTGGGGAGCCTAGCAAAATCTGGGGGCCGAGACATTTCAGCTGGGGTCACCGCATACCCCAAGAGGAAGAACATGAGACCCTTTCTGGTGGTGAGGATGTCATGAAGCTTTGCCATTAACAACAGCAACTTAGGATCATCTGAGCTCTAGGATGTCACAAGCCAGTGGCATGGAGCAGTGTGGGAAGAGAGGGGGGCAGAGGTGGCGGGATGTGAAGCAAAGTTGTGAGACGCTGAGGACCCGCAGCTGAGGAGCCTCCCTCACTCGTTCATGGCCCACGTCTTCCTGTCTCTTGGTTTCTCCGACTGCGGAAAGTCAGACCTTGGATGGCAGAATCGGTCACAGGGTGCTCAGATAGGTGGTCTGAGATGACTTTAGGTTAGGCAGAACAAGACGTGTCAGGTGCAGATGGTGAGCTGAAGGGAAGATGAAGCACCTAACTGCAGCCCCGTGCCCATTTCCTGCTGCCAGAGAGCAGGTAGGTAAATCCTGGCTCCTCCCGCCGCCTGGCATGTCTGCATCCACCTCAAGTGGTGGCGGCTCACCCTGCGGCGCTGAGGGACACAGAACAACTCTGCCAAGATGTCCCAGCACAGAGTCCAGGGGACACCTGGATTCACAAATACCAGCCCATGTGTGGACATGTCTCCTCCACCTCCTGTTCACAAGACCCAGAGGGGTTGGAGGGCGGATAAAGCAGAAGGATGAGAATATTTCAGAGGCCTCATTTTAGCACAGACCTTTAGATAAGCACCCACTTCCAGGCAGACTGATTCAGAACTGCCAGGAGAGGAAATCAGCAGCATATACCCTGCCACACCAGGAGGTCCACTGACGAGTAGATGAAGTGTGGAGGGCTGGGCATGGTTACGTGGATATGAAAACCTTTCGTGGGAGAAAGACAAGTGTTTCCTGCACCAAGATTTCAGTCAGATACACTGGACCCTAAACCTCTCCGTCCCTGGCTGATGCTAGGGACCAGCCCAGCCAAGATTCTGTCAGCTCGGGGTACAGGTGGCTCCAGGTCCTGTGGTCCAGGCTAGGATGCCTCTGCAGAGTGGGCATAAGCACCCATAGGTGCACACATGCAAACACACAGGAAAGTACACACCCTACACCTTTCTCCGACTCATTCCACCAAGCTACAACCAGCTTGGGAGAAACTCAAGGAGAGAGACAGAGAGGACAATGGGCCATAAGCTCAAGTGCAAACTATGAGGAACGGCAGAATGCAGAGGACAGAAAACCAAAGAAAAAGTGGCCTATTAATTCATAAGTAGCATATACCACCTCCAGGTCTATCCTATGGGTGGGTGGAGGGATGATGAGATTTTAGGCATAATTCCTGTAATCTGGAGTAGTAACAGTCGCCTTGGAAACCTAGTACACCACAGCCTCCTGGACCGGAAATTTCAAGAGCCCTGGCCCTGGGTACTAGCTTACCTGGTACATGACTCCCAGGCCCTTTCACTAATGGACTCCCAGACTCCCAGGGCTGTTCAGCTAAGAGGCTGTGCCTCAGAGGGCAAGACCTGAAGTTCTAAATCAGACAGGGAAGGTGGCCACTGCTGCTCTCTGAGCCTCTTCAGGCTTTACACCAACACTGCAGCCAGGGGGACTTCAGAACCATGATGACAAGGAAGATGGACAGGGCTGCAGAATAAAACTGTCCCGGATGGACCGGCCCAATGCTGACCATCCATCCATTTCTAAAGGAGGGGTGCAGAAACAGAAAGATGAGCAAAACACAGATAACTCAAGTTATTATCTAAAGATTGCAAATAATACCTCCTTCTCATCCCATTTACACTTCTCTAAAGGCTTAGCATGAGTTTTTGCCAGGGATAATCCACATATAGCTAAGAAGTAAGGACTGTGGCTGTCCCTTGGTTCTTCTCCATCTTTGCCTAGAATCGCTAAAAGTCATCCCATAAGAAGTCTCTTAATTTGATCTCATCTGAGAAGACAACTCCCTTCTAACTAGAGCCTCATGTCAAAAGCACTCATGGCCTCTGTGTTTCTATCCCAACCTCCGCTGGACAGTTTTATTCTGCAGACCTCACAAGGGGAAGAGACAATGATTCGTGGCTCATAGTTGTGTTTTTAACCCTTGATTAATGATCTTTAAACAGTAGGCCAGCAGGCCCCTCAGTGACCCAGCGAGGGACTCACGGGAATTTAAAACGATTAGCTATGACAATAGCACAGTGGCAGAGCATTGCATGCGAGATGGCAGATGAAAAAAAACATGCAGAGAAGAAGCATTGAATGGTCTTACTTGTGCAAACTAGTGTCCAGGCAAGGTGGTAAGGAGGGAGGATGGGGGAAGCATTAGGAAAAACTCAGGTAAGTTCAAGTGTGCCAACAGTCAATGAACACAATCAAGCATACTCTATGATAGTCTAAACTGCAAGGAAGGAAACCTGCTGGCTCTCATCTCAGGCGGCTCCAGAAGGATCTACCTTCAGATAAATGAAGCCTCTGCTAGGGCCCATCAAACTCTGGCTAGGTCCTGTCCCACCTTTTACACAGCACTGGGGGTAGTTATGCCATAAAGAGAGAAACTAATTCCTGTGTATAGTGAGGTTTTCTCCATTTACTCAAGTATATATTACTCCTTGCTTCAGCAGTTCAGAAGCCATGAGCAGAAGGCCTCACTGACTCAAAGCAGACTGTGGACCCAGCGGGGAGGAAATTCTCTTTGGGAATTAGCTGTCCTAAACAAGACTTTTTTTTTTTTTTTTTTGAGTTGGAGTCTCACTCTGTCACCCAGACTGGAGTGCAGTGGCCGCTCCAGGCCACCGCAGCCTCGACCTGCTGGGCTCCGGCGATCCTTCCGCCTCAGCCTTCCGAGTAGCTGGAACTACAGGCGCGCACTACCACGCCCGGCTCATTTTGATTTATTGTAGAGATGAGGTCTCACTAAGTTGCCCAGGCGGGTCTTGAACCTATGGGCTCAGGCAATCCACTCACCTCAGCCTCCCAAAGGCGCGGGATTACAGGCTGAGCCACCGAGCCCGGCTCTAAACAAGACATTTTAAGAAAAGTCTCTAAGCAAGCCAATTGCTCCAATCAACCCAGGAAGATCGGAAATGCAGAGATCTTCCTAGACTGAGGAGAAAAGGGCTACTGTGTGAAGTTTCCTGGCCCATTCCTGCTTTAGAATATTTTACTTCCTGCTAAACTTGTTTTAAACGAATGGTAGAACAATCAGGATCAACTGTAGCATAATTTAAATCATTTACTACTTTTCTCCCCCATCCTCCCCACTATGGAAACATAAAACTTTTATGTTTAAGTTGAACTAGCAATTGAAATCTTTAAGGAGTATTAGAGAATGTGATTTTCTTCAGTGGATTTCTTCCACAGTGGAGAAACTGGAGAAGAAGGCTAACACACATGCCTCAACTATTTCTTTCTTTTTTTTTTTGAGTTGGAGTCTCACTCCGTCGCCCAGACTGGAGTACAGTGGCACGCTCCTGGCCACCACAGCCTCGACCTGCTGGGCTCTGGCGATCCTTCCGCCTCAGCCTTCCAAGTGGCCAGAACTACAGATGCGCACTACCAAGCCCAGCTAGTTTTTGATTTATTATAGAGATGAGGTCTCGCCAAGTTGCCCAGGTGGGTCTTGAACTCTCAGGTTCAGGCAATTCACTCACCTCGACCTCCCAAAGTGCTGGGATTACAGGTTGAGCCACCGAGCCCGGCCGACTATTGCTTTAAATAGAAATCGAGAGACCCTTCAAAAGGTTCCACAAGAGTTTGGCCATATTGGTTGTCTCCAGGGAAGAGATCTGAGTGGTGGCAGGCAGGGGAGGGAGATAGACTTTTCACTACACAGCCTTGAACCTTTTGTAACATGTGTATATATTACTTATTTTAAATACTAATAAATTAAAGTTGAAATAATCTGGAGACTAAGGCAGAGAATGCTGTTGCCTGGAGTTGGGAAGGTCACTGAAAACCTCATGGTTCAGCCACAGAGCGGTCAAGTGCACTGTCACCTGTACTAGGTCTTTGGTGGGTAGGCGAGAAGGGGACAGGCTGCTAGTGAGATCCCAGGTCCCATGGACATGATGTTTCTGGATTATCTAAGCATACTGCTCACTGCTGCTCCGGTTGCACGTTGACGTCAGTATTAAAAGCAGCAGCAGAGCCATCACTCAGCCGACTTCCCGAAAGCTGCTCTCCTAAGGCCCACAGGGACACGCAGGGGCCAGAGACATTAGCGAACATCAGGAAACAGCTCAGTTCTGAGGGCTCCTGAAGCAGTTGAAGGTCTCCCTGCCCCACTCCTCCCAGTGATGGAGAGTCACTTAGCTGAGCCTTACTCAGGTGATGGAGGCAACTCAACTCCTCTTGCATTTCCATCCAGCTCCGGTGCCCTCCTATACCAGCATCCTGGGCAACACGCCACAGGCAATGAACACTCATGGCATTCTCTGCCCATCAGCCACCCCACTAGATGCTGCTAAAATAGGCTGCTCAGGCTCTGCTTGGACAAAGAGCCAATCAGAGCTGCACACTCAGGTCCTTCTGTACCTGGAATGGGTGTCAGCTTCTTTTTATTAAGAAATATCCCAATACCTTCCAAAGGCAACTACAGTGTATTTTTTGTTTGGAAAGGGGAATACTGTGATACTACCTGTTTGTATCACAGTGCGTGACAAAAGGATGGAGTTCTACTCATTGGCTTACCATGAAAGCTTGATATTTCATAGGTAGAGGCCTAAGCCTGAGTTGAACAGTCTCTGAACTGTGGTAGCAAGTTCTCCGCATACAGTCGTCTCTCAGTGTCTATGGGAGATTGGTTCCAGGATCCCCCTCGGATACCAAAATCTGCGGATGCTCAAATCCTTTATATAAATTGGCATAGTATTTGCATATAATCTACACATATCCTCCTGTATATTTTAAATCGTCTCTAGATTACTTAAAATACCTAGCACAACACAAATACTGTAAATAGCTGTTAGACTATGTTTTTAAAGTTTGTATTATTTTGGCAGTAGACACTCTCGCTGTTGTCCTGCCTATTGTGCCCTTCACAATGTATCTTTCTTTGCATTATTTTTTATTGTTTTACTGTTATTTATTTATTTTGAGTTGCAGTCTCACTCTGTTGCCCAGGCTGGAGTGCAGTTGCTCGAGCATGGTTCACTGTAAGTCTCAAACTTCAGGACTCAGGTGATCCTTCCACTTCAGTCTCCTGAGTAGCTGGGACTACAGGCGTGTGCAATATGTCTGGCTAACTTTGGTAGAGATAAGGTTTCACTGTGTTGCTGGTCCTGAATGCCTGGGCTCAAGCAATCCTCCCATCTCAGCCTCCCAGAGTGCTGGGATTACAGGTGTGAGCTACCACGCCCAGCCATGTATTGGTATTTTTGATTTAAAAAAAATATTTTCAGTCCATGATTGGTTGAATTTGTGAGCACAGAACCCACAGATATGGAGAGCCAACTGTATACACTCCTACCCTGTGAGGACAGAGGCAGTTTCCTACTTTTAGAGTGACAGATACACACCTAGGTCCTTGGGCAACAACATTATCTGCATTATCTCCAAGATAACTGAAGCTCTGGGGACAAATTGACATGCCAGCAAGTACAGAAGCCACAAGGAACATACCATTGAGGGCGGGCACAGGGAAGGTGCTTCCCACAATGTAAGAACCACTTCCACAAGGGGGAATCACATTAGAAATAAGTGAGTACGCCAAGCCATACATTATAAGCCAGCAACCAGCATTCCCCAGAACTAACCAGCCCCACAGACAGAGCCACAGGACTCACAGGACTTACAGACACGCATACTGAGCCTGCATACTACAATAATTCTTGGGCACACCTTTACTGAGATCTCACACTGTTAACACGATCACGGTCCAGCTCCAATCGGAAATAACAGAACCTAGAACACACCCTATAAGACCTGCTAGCAGATCTCTGTCCCCCTTGGCATTTACGCAGAATTTTCACTATGTTGATTTCCATGCACTCACCTTTAGCCTTTTCCTACCATATGTTTCCTGAGTGAACCCTAACTCCCACATTAATCTGGGGCTCTTTGAAGGCAGGGACATTTATATCTCTGCATTGCTCAAAAGTCATCACAGAAGGAACACATTCAATAAACAATGCTAAGTGTTTCCCTTCATAGTTAAAAATGCATCCACAGTGAATTACTCCCTCCTCCTTCTTGGTCTGAAAGTGCTACCACAGGCTCTCCTCTGCTGGTATAAAAGATTTATGTTCTTCCTCAAATTTATTTTGCTCTAAAATCTCTAAATCATTGTGTTACTCCTTGTCCAATGGATAATGGTTATTCCCATAAAAAAGTATTTTTATTTCAAAGCCTAGTTCTTGATAGTAACTAGTGAATGTGTATTGAATGAAATGTTTTATGAAACAGAAGGCCTACTTTCTATTCTCAAGCAGTTTATTTTAAGTGCTCAGGCTTCATGATGCATTGCCAGGGACCTAAGTCACTAGCCCCAAACCTTTGTTTTGAGATACTTCAATTTTATATAAAAGGTCCAAGGATCAGGGCTTTGCAAACAGGTCTCATTAGTTCTAATTCCCCTGATTTGACTCTCCTTCCCGGTACTGCTCAGTAGTGGCTGCGAACCCAGCAAGGCTCCTGCGAGCCCTGCAACCTACATACAACACCCAGGCTGGGGTTGGCATACCCACTTATTGCTGTGACTTGCCGGAGAAGGGGAAGGGCCTGTCTGGGGTAAGAGGTCAGAGTCCGGAGGAATCCAGTGGCAGCACACAGTCTTACCGCATCAAACTCGGCTTGATCATCCTCAGGTAGGTCGCTGGTTTCGTAAACATCGGGCTCGTTCCTGGCCTGCAGGTAGAAGCAGTGACCACCCAGCCTCACTACCCAGCAGCTACCAACACCACCTACCCCACTCCATTTGAACAAGCTAATGGATTCCGTCCTTTCTCTTCCTCCTCCACCTGCCCTGTGGACAGCATGTCAGTGCCCATGTCTGAGGTGGGGGAGTGGGGATGACAGCGGGGACAACTGGGATCTGATGGTAAACAATGAGTGTAACTGATCACAACGATGTTATCCCGAATGTGGAAGGGGGCGGGAGCCTGACAGTCACTATGTCAGATGTGGGTGGGGGCTGTCCTCGAATTAGACCCGGGCACAGGGGTTGAAAGTGACTCAGGACCTTAGTACCCAACGTCCTATGCCCCAACCCCCACCCCGAGGACGCAGGCAGGACAGCACGAAAGGAGGGTGCACTCCATGGGGGCGAGGGGGTCGGGGCCCGGGGCCCCGGCTCCCCGAAGGACAGAACCCCAACTGGCACAAGAAGGATTCTGCCCAGGGTCACCCCTTCTCTGGCAGGATGGAGGCCATCACTAAATGGCTTGGTGTGAGTCCGGGGTAGTAGGGATGGGGGAGCCTTATGGGGAGGCAGGGGCGGCACGGCGGGTTGACACCGACGGTACAAACACCCGGGCGCAAGTATAAGCGCCCAAGACGATTTCTGGGCCGGGAAAGGGAGTCTGGGGCGCCGCCCGCCGGCCCGGCCCGGCCCGCTGGGTCGCACGAGTCCGGTAGGCGCCGCGGCCGGTCAGGGAGCGCGCCGCGGGGCCCGCGGCGAAGGACGGGCCGCGGGCGGGAGGGGCCGCGGCTGGTTTCTGTCGGGGTCCTTGGGAGGTCCGGGGCGCGGTCCTGGGGAGCCGGGGCCGGCCCTGTACTCACAATGCCGGGAAGATCGGCGTATTTAGGGTCCGCCATGGCGGCGGCGAGGCGGGGTTGGGGTACCGGGGCCTCGGTGGAGCCGGGGCCGGTGTTCGGGTAGGGGAGAGGCTGGGCTCGGGTCCCCGGCTAAGGCGGCGGTAAAGGGAGCGGCGGAGGAGCAGGAAGTCTCGCGACAGGAGGAGCGCAGCCGAAGGGTAGAGCAAAAGTCGCGAGAACTGCGTGCAGCCACACCCCTGGAGAGGCAGGGATTGGCGAGAACGAGGCCGGGGGATGAGGTAATGGTGAGGCGCGCCGCCTAGGGTTGTGGGATGTGTAGTCCTGGGCCGCTGGGGCTCGGGCGGGGGCCGGCAGGTGCGCGCCGTGGGGAGCTCGTGTGTCTAGCTTGTTTTCTTTCATTTTTACAGCAGGTCTGCAAAAGAACTTTTATAGTTGCAGTTTCGGACTCCCAGAGATTGAGTGATTAGATCAAATCAAACAGTCATTTGTGCCGTAGCCAGGGCTTCAAAAACAAGTAAAATTTGGTGGCTCACGCCTGTAATCCCAGCACTTTGGAAGGCGGAGGCGAGAAGATTGTCTGAGAACCCAGACTGGGCAACTTGGCGATACACTAATCCAAAAATTAGCCAGGCGTGGTGGCACTCGCCTGTGATTCCAGCTATCTGGAAGGCTGAGGAGAAAGGATTGCCTTAATCTCCCAGGTCGAGGCTGCAGTGGCCGTGAGCGTGCCACTGCACTCCAGCCTGGGCGACAGTGAGACTCCGATTCAAAAAATAAAAAATAAATTTTTAAAAAACAAGTAAAATTTAGTAAATGCCGAGTGTATGTCAAGAATGAAAAAGTTAAAAGATTTTCTCAGGGTAAGGGCTGCCTGATAAAATACAGGATGCTTCGTTAAATTTGAATCTTGGACAAATAATAGATTTTATTTGTTTGTTTGCTTGTTTAATGTATGTCCCATGCCATATTTGAGAAATACTAGCACACGTTCACACACACACACACACACACACACACACACACACACACACCCCACACACAACTATTATTATCTGAAATTCAGATTGAACTGTGACCTTGTTTTTGTTTTTCAAATCTGGCAATCCTATCTTAAGTTCATAAATAGATAAGTGGTGGCTCTGTGCTCTTAAGCACTTCACTAATAGTTCCTGGACTTTTACATTTTACTGGTTCAATAAAATTAAAACAACAACAAAACTTGAGGTCTTGCAATTTTTCTATTTGACGAAGTAAGCACATTACAAAGAGAAAGCCTACTGCTTGCTATCACCATCATTACTTGGTAGAAAAGTAAGAAGGACACACTCTCAATAATTAAGACAGCCCTTTGAAACCTAACACATCCAGCTTTATGAAAACCTCACCACATTGTTCTTTTGGAAATGGGGGCATGGCCGGTGAACTTTTGTCTCTGACCAGTGACCCTCCACGGATTGGCATTTTGAAACTCCTTCACTACGGAGCCCCTGGGGACCCAAGGTTGGGATGTTTCCTGAGCTTGCAAGATGCTGCAACATTTAGAAATAGTGCCAAACTAAGTGACTGGAGAGTTCCTGAGTTTGGAACTCATTGTGGTTCTTTCTTCTGGCTCCTCCCCAAGCCTCCAACCCCTTTCTCCACAGTCCTACTGCCTTCCCGTCCAGTTCCTTATGTTGGATCCGTTTCCTTTGTTTCCCTTAAGATTCAAGGTAGGTTAGGGGGTTAGGCCGAACGTGGGAAAGCTCCCTCAGCTGAGTTCTGAGTGGTTGGGTCTTGGCTGACTAGGCCAGCAGCCTCTCAGCCTTGTCCCACACTGTCTACGTGACCTTAAACACTCGCCAGACAATTGTTAAGCAGAACCTCCATCCCTTCCTTCTTTCTCCCACCACTCTGCCCTTTCCCTTGGCCTAGAGCCTCAACTCCTGCAGTCCAACTCTCTGTTGGCCAGCAGAGGCCTGTGACATGGAGAAAAATCAATTTGGCCAGCTTCTTGGTGGTTCTGCTCAGGGGCTGCAGCAGGAGCCTGACCCAAGGGGAGAAAGGACAAGGAATCACTGGGCTTGGCTTTTATTTTATTTTATTTTATTTTATTTCCCCCCCCAGGGAAGGGGCAGAAGCAGAGTAGAAAAACCTGCGAAAGCAGCTGGGGTATTGGGACACCATCCAGTGGTTACTGGGAGAAGAAACACACGCACATATGTGCAGGTGCGTAAATCTGCCTGAAACCCAGATGGAGGTGTTTACCTCTTTGAAAGCCCCTCTTTGAAAGCATGCCTGTAGTTCCAGCTACCTGGAAGGCTGAGGTAGAAGGATCGCCTGAGCCCAGTAGGTCGAGCCTGCAGTGGCCGGGAGTGTGCCACTGCCCTCCAGACTGGGTGACATAATGAGACCCCAACTCAAAAAAAAGAAAAAGAAAGAAAGCAAGCCCCTCTGGTCTTGCCCACCTCCATCATCACACCTCCTTCACTGCCTTCTAACTTCCTTTCCCTTGCAAAAGTTATTCCTACCCACCTCCACCCCAGTGCCAACCCAGAGGACAAAAATAAGTATTGTATCTGCTTTTGAATTCCCATAGACAGCCCAGCATGGGAGTTTGTCTTCCCTCAAACTGGGGACCTGGTGTGTATGTTGGGGAGAGTAGAGTGTACCTTTGGATGTGGAAGGGACAGAAAGCAGCCAGACCCTCCCATGCCACCCCTCGCTGCACCCCTCGAAGGCTGAGCGGGTTGGGACTCCAGCTCCTGCCTGTGGGGGTTGGGATGAGGGAGGGAGAATGAGACGCGTGCTGCTAATTTGGGAGAGAGACTGTGACGGGGTGAGGGGTGCTCCGGAATAGAGCGAGTGGAAGTCTGTTGACCCTCTTCCCTGCACAGACGACAGGCCCATCCCAGTCCCCTCATCCCTTCCAGGGGGTGGAGTCTGAGGGAGGGAGAAACGGGTCGGGGGTGTAGGGGTGGGATGCCGAGAAGAGTGAGTCGCGCGGGGAAGGGGTGATTGCAAGGTCCTCTCCGAACGCCAGAGGGGCGGGAGGCAGGAGGCGAGAGGACGCGTGCGGTGCCATCCTCCGGGGGTCGCCGGCGCGCGACCGCCCCCCGCAGAGGCAGCCCCGCCCCCGCGCCTCCGGGCGGCCCCGCCCAGGCCCGCAGCGCGGCGCTGCAGAGCTAGGGGCGGAGAGGCAGCGCGCCGGCGAGGACCAGACGCCAGTGCCCGCATCCCGCTGCCGCAGGAGACAGTCGGCGCCCGGCCCTGCTGCCCAGCCCTCGCCCGGCGCCCGCAGCCGCCCGCCCGGCCCCGGAGACCGAGCACTCGCCCGCCGCCTCGGCCTCCGCTGAGCGCCCCCTTCTCCGGAGCGCATCCCGCCCCTGCAGCCCGAGGAGCGTCCCGGCCCTGCGCCGACGACCACCATGGCGGAGACCAACAACGAATGCAGCATCAAGGTGCTCTGCCGATTTCGGCCCCTGAACCAGGCGGAGATTCTGCGGGGGGACAAGTTCATCCCCATTTTCCAAGGGGACGACAGCGTCATTATTGGGGTGAGTGTCTCCCGGGAGGGAACTCGGGGCGGGAGCGGGAGGCTGGATCCTCCCCGCACCCTCCCCGCCGCTCATCCTCCATCCTCTCCGCCGCAGCCCCTCCTGCTGTCCCCCGCATCAGGATGGCAGGGTGTGGCCCGTCCAGGCCGGCGACTGGGTCTCTGCAGAGTGGGAGGGTGCTACTGAGCCCATCATCGGGAGCCCAGCGACCCTTTGCTGCTCTCTGCAGCGTTCCTACCCCTTAGAGCCAGTCCCGTGTTTTTCTGACGTTTTCCCTTACTCCCCACCCCCCACCCGGAGGAAGCGCATCTTCCCTTTGTTATTGGCTCAGATCTCTACCCTACCTCCCAGGAAGGGAGAGGGAAGACTGTTAGGTGGGCTCGGTGGGAGGTGGGCAGTCCAGGGTCTCTGCGGAGGCATGGATGGGAGCGGGCTTCTAGGACTAAGCCCTCCATCGCTCCCTGAAGTAGTTAGAACCTGGACTTTGGAGGAGGGGTGGTGCACAAGTCCGATGAAAGATTTTTTGAGAAAGAAATATGTTGATGCCACACCCAGTCCTGGGGGAAGCCTCTGGAATTCTAAGGACATGTCTGCCTTTTGGTCCTAGGTACAGTAGAAAGAAGACTTCAGACTCCCCAACTGTCTTCCCCCAAGAAGAATGCTCAAACCCTAAAATTCTAAGAAGTACTTATTCATCCTTTCTCTTGATGACTCAATAAAAAGTAGCAAGGCACCTCTATCCCATCATGGCAGTCCTACATGGAAGAGATCGTAAGGAGAGCTAGTATTTATAGTGTGCTTGTTACTCTATATTTTTTAACCCTCAAAACAATACTCTGAAGTAATATCAATATATCCATTTTACAGATCAGGAAACTGAGGCCCAAAGAACTTGAATAACTTTCTCAAGGTCATGTTGTTAGTTCATGCATCTGAACCAAGTCTGTGACTCCAAAGCTCACATCCTTTCCTTTGTGTCACATTGTCTGCCCAGATTTCTGTTCTATCTTTATCTGCGATGGCCCAAAGGGAAATTTCAGGCCTTGCCTCCTTTTTCTTTCCTAGACTGATAGGTACCTTTTGGCTGTGTATAGGTTGAAAGGATCTGGGGCCAAGTCCTGTAGGACTTGAGGGGTGCTGAGCCAGGAACGGTGGCCAATGTGAGAAGGGAGTGGCATATATGAGGGCAGCCCTCAAGGTCAGGAGCGCTTTTATGTATCTTTATCCACAGTGCTTGGCACAGAGCAGCTGAAAACATTCTTGTTAAAGGAATGGAGGAAAGAAGGGGAGGAAGCCTGGGAGGCCTCAGTGAGAATGGGACTTTGAGTAAACATGCCTTAGGAAGAGACCTGCAGACCTGTCCCCAGGGACCCCAGTCTGCCACCACCATATGCCCTCACCCACAGTGTGAACTCAATGGGTGCTTTTGCGTGTGTGTGTGTGTGTGTGTGTGTGTGTGTGTGTGTGTGTGTGTGTGTTTGCCACGTAGGTGGGCCTCTGTTTCCTTTTGCCTCAGGGACACCTCAGGCCTTTCAGTCTGCTCAGCCTGGCCCGGCTGAAAAACAAAAGCCCAAACTGACCCTGGAGGACCCCTCCTGGAGTGGCCTGGACAGCAAGCATCCAGTAGGAGAGCTGAAGTTCCCCCTGAAACATAAAGGCTGAGAAACAGGAGGGGGATGATGATGGAGAGCAAATCCACAAAAGGTTTCCACTTTCAGGTCCAACTTCCTTTTTCTGGAATGTTTTTCCAGCAAGTCCGAACCAACTCTTTTAGGCTCTCTAGGCCATCATGCTGTGATGGGGTGGGGTAGGGCGGGGGGAGGGCGGCTGGGTGATGTCGGATGTTGTGCTGTTGATCTGTCCAGTTAGCCCAGCTGAGCAAAGAGACACACGGGAGGTGGGGAGGGAGGAGAGAGAAAGAGCAGCCCGGGGTCCCCTGCCAACTCTGATTCTATCTCTGCTCCACAGCTGGCATGTCCCTGTCTGTTTCACTTGATAAGCTGTACCTTTGTCTCACTCTGTATCTTCCCTCGCCCCAGCCCTCCCTGTCAATCTCTCACTCAAAGATAAATGCTTACAGGGGCCATTTTGTCTCAGACAACCTCCTTGGAGCTTACCTTTTCAGACTTGTTCATTCTTTATTCAGGGGAATGTGGGCTACAGGGGACGGGATTTTGAGGAGACCCTTGAGGCTCCCAACAAGAGAAGGACATCTCTACCCCGTTCCCTCTTTCCTCCTCTGTCTCTCTTTGGGCCCACTGTGTGGGCCACTGTCTGAGGAGTTAATGGAGGAGGCTGATTCAGGTTGGTGGGGAAGATGAGGGAAGAGTGAAGTGGGGAGAGCTTATCTCGCCAAACCCAGCCTGTACTTCATTCTGTGACGACTCTCCCCTTTGCCTCTGCAGCGCTGCGGCTAGCTCTGAGCTTTGGAGTTCGTTCCATCGTGGGCTTTGTTCTGCTTGACAGAGGATGGGAGGACAAGCTGGAGGGACAGCTCTGGGTGCTTTATTTCTTCCCTGTTCCTCTGACTTCTCCCAGGAACCTGGGGGATGGAGCTTAGCCACAGTGAATGGCCTGAGTCATAGGAGAAGGGTGTCTGGGTCACTGTCTGTGTGTGGTGTGCATCTGTTCGGCCCTTTGCACGTTCAGGATCCAGTGAGACGTTTTCACTGGACCCAGTTAAGTGTATCTCTGGTCATCTTTCTCTGCCTTGGTCTTTCTCAGCAGTGTCCCAGTGCCTGCTGTCAGGGCTGCTGCATTGTACCAGATGTGGGAGGGATGACGGTGAAGAAACACAGACCCACACACTCTCCCCTTCACTTGGTTGTCCACATGCTACCTCCCTGAATTCCCCCCGGTGGTTAAGTGGGTTCTCAAGGAGGCAGGAATCCAGGACCAGCCAGTGTCTCATTTGGAAAAGCTAGTTAGGACCTGTGGGGTTTTTGGAGCAGAGCTGATATTGTCTAGGGTGACCTGGGATTCCTTTGATCTCTGAAGTGGGGGACAGGGCTCCCCTTAGCTTGGGCGAGTCTTATCAAGAAAAACGGAGAAGGGAAATAACGTTCACTGTGGCCAGTATCGCTCCAGTGTTACCATGGCAATGATCCCCCGGGGGTGGGGGTGGGGTGTCGCCATGGAAATCGGGCCTGGTGCTTGAAGTTCAGCTTCTAGCCAGTGCTGTTCCGAGGGTTAAACGGGTTGGTTATCTTTGGAGTCCTGATCTTAGCCCCCCAGTTAGCTTTGGTCAGCATACATGATGGAAGGCTACAGAAAGGTGCCGGGATACACATGAGGTGCTAAAGATCTCTGGACTGTGGGGCTCTGAAAAGAGGCAGAGTGCTTAGGCGGCTGGAGTGGGAGAGAGTCGGATCTCAGGGGCATTCCTAAGAGGTGGGGGGACTCTGTGAGTGTTTTTTTGTTTTTTTGTTTTTTTGAGTTGGAGATTCACTCAACTGAGCCACCGAGCCTGGCCTGTGAGTATTTCTAACGAACATCCCACAGGGGCTTCCATTACCTGGGGGTGGAGGCGATGAGGGAGGCCCTTCCGAAAGGGTGGATGGGAGAATCGCAGACTTCTGATATGCCACTGAGATTAGAAAAAAGGAGCATGAAAGGCTTTGGTTCTGTCTGGAAACACTTGGAAAAGTGCCTAAATGTGGACAGGGCTGTGGGGGAGGGGAGGGAAAGGCCACGACAAGGATCTAACCCAGTGTTGGCTTTAAAGCTCTTTGCTCACTTTGGCAGTGTGGTTCTGGAATCAGATTGCTTGAATTTGAAACTGTGCTCTTAGTTGTGGGACTGTGGGCCTCAGTGTCCTCATCTATAAGATGGGAATAATAATAATCTTACCTCCTAGGATTACTGTGAACATTAAATGAGATACTGTGTATAAACTGCTTTGTAACGGTGACAGGCACACAATGAATTCTGGATAAGAGTTATATGTTATTGAAATTTTACAGCTGTCTCCCCACAAGCTAGCTTTTGATGAAATTGGGAGATGAGGCTGGGTTCGGTGGCTCAGCCTGTAATCCCAGCACTTTGGGAGGCCGAGGTGAGTGGATTGCCTGAGCCCGCGGGTTCGAGACCTTCCTGGGCAACTTGACGAGACCTCATCTCTACAATAAATCAAAAAATCAGTTGGGTGTGGTAGCGCGCGCCTGTAATTCCAGCTACTCGGAAGGCTGAGGCGGAAGGATCGCTGGAGCCCAGCAGGTCTGGGCAGCAGAGTGAGACTCCGACTCAAAAAAAAAAAAAAAAGAAAAGAAAAGAAATTGGGAGATGAGTAATACTTTCCCAAACACCCAGGTCTCAAGTATCTTCTTGCTCTCTTCTTCATCAATATCTATGTTTATTCAGCAGATATTTATGAAGAGCAACTGTCTTAGTCTGTTTTGCGTTGCTAGAAAGGAATACCTGAGACTGGGTAATTTATAAAGAAAAAAGGTCGATTTGGCCCATGGTTCTGCAGACTGTACAAGGAGCTTTGTGCCAGCACCTGCTTCTGATGAGACCTCAGGAAGCTTCCACTTATGGCAGAAGGTGAAGGGGGAGCAGGTGCGTCACATGGGGAGAGAGGGAGCAAGAGAGAGACTGAGAAGCAAGAGGTGCCAGGCTATTTATTTATTTATTTTTTGAGTAGAGGGTCTCACTCTGTTGCCCAGGTGGAGTGCAGTGGCATGCTCACGGCCACTGCAGCTTCAGCCTACTGGGCTCAAGTGATCCTTCCACCTCAGCCTTCCAAGTAGCTGGAACTACAGGCATGCAGCACCACGCCCGGCTAATTTTTTGATTTACTTTAGAGATGAGATCTTGCCAAGTTGCCCAGGTAGGTCTTGAACCCCTGGGTTCAGGCAATCCTCTGGCCTCCTCCTCCCAAAGTGTTGGAATTCCAGGCATGAGTCCCTGCTCCTGGCAGCCAGGCTCTTGTAACAGTTAGCGCTCCTGTGAGCCAATGGCACAAGAACTCACTCATTACTGAGGGGAAGGCACCAAGCCATTCGTGGGGGATGGGCCCCATGACGGAAGCACCTCCCCCTAGGCCCCACCTCTAACACTGGGGATCAGATTTCACCAGGAGATTGGGAGGGGACAAATATCCAAACTCTACCAGCATCCTGTAGGCCAGAAACTTTGGTGTTGGGGATTGAGGAGTAACGCTTACCTTTCAGAAACTTGGGATCATCGCCGGAGCCCAGCAGGTCGAGGCTCTGGTGGCCGGGAGTGTGCCACTGCACTCCAGTCTGGGCGACGGAGTGAGACTCCAATCAAAAAAAAAAGAAACTCTGGATCAAGATGGTGATCCTTCACCTGGGCAGAGGTGGGCGGGGGCAGAGGAAATGCATGTTCGCTCCCCCAGTCTCTGATTAGGAACCTTCCACAACGTACTACAGCCTGATTCAAGTAATGATGTGTTATGAGAACTGTAAATAATGGTGATGTTTCCCATATCTAGAGGCAGAAAAGGTAGAAAATCACTGGCTTAGTTATTCTCATGAGAAGATCAGAAAAAATTAATTCATCCTGAGTATAATCAATAGAAAATTAAAAGAAATTTACATGTAAACAGTAATTAAAGTCTTAAAGAAGTAAAGAGTTAGACTTGGAACTTAAGGGCCCAGCCAAGGGTAGGGAAGTAGGTATCAGGCCTCTGCAGATCCCTGAAATCGCATCCTCTCTCTGTTCACAAGATGATTCTAGCTCTTGGATTTCTTTTATACTCACAGATTGAAAGCCCCACCCTTCTTCCCTCTCTGCTCTCTTCCTTCTTCCCAGAGGAAGTTTGGAAAATGGGTTCCTCAGGCAATCATTGACTTCAGCATTTGGAGAGCACCTTCCATTTTAATGCGCTCTCTGGGACTTCTGGAATCCTATAGTTGGGAGTGTTGAGAGAGAGAGATTGATTATGTGGGTGTGTGTGTGTGTGCGCAAGTGTGTTGGCCCCTGTGTTCCCAGGAGGGAGGGAGGGGCAAGGTTGGCTTGAGAGTTACATTTAATCCTCTGGCCAGATGCCTGGCTTCATGGAGTATGGACAGAGACTGTGGGTGAGGAGACGAGTGCCATTGGCTTGCAATAGATGTGCTTTATTTGTTTCTGTTTCCTGGCCATTGGGTGGGAGAAACATTGAGATAGATTGCAATTCGAGGATTAAGGTAGATTTTTTTTTCTTTAATAACATTAAAAATAATGTCATTACAACACTAATACATTTTAATTGTTAACAAAATTAAAGACAAAAAAATAGAAGAAACTAAAAATCACCTCAAATCTCACTGCCTCCAAAAAGACACTGTGAATAATTGATGTATTTGTTTCCAGTGACTTTTTTTGGTGCATATAATATATTAATGTTAATAAAATTATATTATAAACTATATATTGTTCAGTAGTCGTTTTTTTTTTTTTTTTTTGAGTCAGAATCTCACTCTGTTGCCCAGGCTGGAGGCTGGAGTGCAGTGGCACGCTCAGGGCCACCGTAGCCTCGACCTGCTGGCCTCAGGCGATCCTTCTGCCTCAGCCTTTCAAGTAGCTGAAACCACAGGCATGTGCCAGCATGCCCAGCTAATTTTTTAATTTATTGTTGAGAGGAGGTCTTGCCGTATTGCTCAGGTAATCCTCTCACCTCTGCATCCCAAAGTGCTGGGATTACAGGCTTGAGCCACCGTGCCCAGCATCAGTATTTTTATCATTAACAAAATATTATGACTATTTTACCATCATTCAACATTTTTATATAATTTTATTTATTATTTTATGGTTTGTAATTTAATTTTTGAATAAGACTTACAAGCACATGTGACAAAATTCTTCTGATATACAAAGGTATACAATGAAAAGCAAGCCTCTTTCTTTTCTTTTCTTTTCTTTTTTTTTTTGCGTAGGAGTCTCACTCTTTTGCCCAGGCTGAAGTGCAGTGGCATGCTCACAGCCACCGCAGCCTCAACCTGCTGGGCTCAGGTGATTCTTCTGCATCAGCCTTCCAAGTAGCTGGACCCACAGGTGCATGCCACCACGCCCAATTAATTTTTTGATTTATTGAAGAGACTTGGTCTCACGAAGTTGCCCAGGCTGCTCTCAAACTCCTGGACTCAGGCAATCCTCTGGCCTCCGCCTCCCAAAGTGCTGGAATTACAGGCATGAGCCACCAACCTTAGCCTGCAAGCCTCTTTCTTACCCCTCTTTCCCGGACACCCAGGCCCCTTTCCAGAAAACAATCATTATCAGTTTCTTGTGGATCCTTTCAGAAGCATACTATACATTTATAAACAGATACGTATATACATTTATCCTTTTTTTTTTTTACATAAATGGTAGTATACTATACATACTGTTCTGCATCTTGCTTTTTTTTTTTTTTTTACTAAATATTGAGTCTTGGAGATCTTTCCATATCATAAAGGTTTATCTCATTCTTTTTTTTTTTTTTTTTTGAGTTGGAGTCTTACTCTGTCGCCCAGACTGGAGTGCAGTGGCTACTCCTGGCCACCGTAGCCTCGACCTGCTGGGCTTCGGCGATCCTTCTGCCTCAGACTTCCAAGTAGCTGGAACTACAGGCGTGCACTACCATGCCCGGCTTATTTTTTGAGTTATTGTAGAGATGAGGTCTCGCCAAGTTGCCCAGGTGGGTCTTGAACCCGCGGGCTCAGGCAATCCACTCACCTCAGCCTCCCAAAGGCGTGAGATTACAGGCTGAGCCACCGAGCCTGGCTTTATCTCATTCTTTTTAACAACTGTATAATTTTTTGTAGGCATAGGCTATAATCTATTTAACCAGGCCTCTACTGGTGGACATTTAGGATTTTAATAATTTATGATTACAAACAGTTGAATGATCTTGTATATATATATATATATATATATTTTTTTTTTTTTTTTAATTTTTGTCTCAATAACTTTAGAGGATGCAAATAGTTTCTGTTTTTTTTTTTAGTTAGAATCTCACTCCATCACCCAGACTGGAGTGCAGTGGTACACTCACAGCCACCCCAGCGTTGACCTGCTGGGCTGCAGCTATCCTTCCGTCTCAGCCTTCCAAGTAGCCAGAACTATAGAGGAGCACCACCATGCCCGGTTAATTTTTTTTTTTTTTAATTGTAGAAATGAGCCGGGCTCGGTGGCTCAGCCTGTAATCCCACACCTTTGGGAGACTGAGGTGAGTGGATTGCCTGAGCCCGCGGGTTCGAGACCCGCCGAGAAACTTGGCGAGATCTCATCTCTACAATAAATCAAAAATTAGCCAGGTGTGGTAGCGTGCGCCTGTAGTACCAGCTACTTGGAAGGCTGAGGTGGAAGGATCGCCGGAGCCCAGCAGGTTGAGGTTGCGGTGGCCGGGGACGGCCACTGCACTTCAGTCTGGGCGACAGAGTGAGACTCCAACTCAAAAAAAAAAAAAATTGTGGAAACGAGGTCTCGCTAAGTTGCCTGGGCTGGTCTCAAACCCACAGACTCAGGCAATCCACTTGCCTTGGTCTCCCAAAGTGCTGGGATTACAGGCTGAGCCACCGAACCCGGCCTGCAAATGGTTTTTGCTTACATGGTTGCATTGTATAGTGGTGAAGAAGTCTGAGCTTTAAGTATACCCACCACTCTGACCTGTGCATATTTTACCCAATAGGTGATTTTTTTTTTGTCCCTTCACCCCTTCCCTCCCCTCAACTCTGTATATATGTGTATATATTTTTTGCATATGAGCAGTATATCTATAGAATACATTTTTAGAAGTGGAGATCATAAGGTATATGCATTTAAAAAATGTAAGCGCTAACAACTTAGGTGACACAGAGAGATCTTGTCTCTACAAAGAATAGAAAAATTAGTCAGGCATGGAGGTGCATGTATGTAGTCCCAGCTACAGGGGAGGTTGAGGTGGAAGAATAGCCTAAATCCAGGAGGTCAAGGCTACAGTAAAACATGATCATGCTACTGCATTCCAGCCTGGGCGACAGAGTGAGACCCTGACTCAGAAAAATAAAAATCTAAGAGCAAGTTCTAAATTGCTTTTCATAGAGTGGGCTCCAGTTCATATGCCCCTCACCAGAAATATGTGCAAATGTCTGTTTACTCGCATTCTCACCAAGGCAGTGTTTTGTCTATTTTATTTTGACCACTTTGATAGGTAGAAGTAGTGAGTCATAGTTGTTTTTTGTTTTTTTTTTTTTGAGTTGGCGTCTCACTCGATCGCCCAGACTGGAGTGCAGTGGCCGCTCCCGGCCACCGCAGCCTCGCCTGCTGGGCTCCAGCGATCCTTCCGCCTCAACCTTCCAAGTAACTGGAATTACAGGCATGCGCTACCACGCCCGGCTGATTTTTTGATTTATTGTAGAGATGAGGTCTCGCCTGCCCTGGCGGGTCTCGAACCCGCGAGCTCAGGAAATCCACTCACCTCTGCCTTCCAAAGGCGCGGGATTACAGGCTGAGTCACCGAGCCCGGCTGAGTCATAGTTTTAATGTGCATTTCATTTATTAACGGTGAGGTTGAGCATTGATTCATGTATTTAAGAGCCATTATAATATCATTTGATGATGTTATAACTTACGATAGCAGTGTTAAGCAAACAGCTTGGTGAATTCCATAATGCATATAGACACCACCACCCAGTTGTGTATATGTAACCACTACCCAGTATGTATGTAACCACTACCCAGCTGAAGACCTAGAACATTTCTGTCACCCTGAAAGCTCCTTCATGTCCCCTTCTAGTCAATACCACTGTTATATTGTTATGTGGCAGGTAGTTGCTCTTGTGACTTCTATCCTACAGATAAGTTCTGCCCGTTCTTAAACTTCATATAAAGGGAATGATACGATATATGCTTTTTTGTGTTTGAATTCTTCCAGCATGTTTTTGAGATTTATTGATGTTCTATTTGTGATATCATTTTAAATAGCAGCAAGGCATAAAATACACACACATGCTATCATTTAATCAGTTCATTAGGTTGACCAGTCCCCAAATGGAACTCCTTTAAGTTGTTCTCAATTTCTTATTATTATAATCAGTGTGGTGATAAGCATCCTTGTAGCTTACCTTGGCTCTTGTGTATGGTTTTCATAATAGCAATTCTTAGAACTTCTGGGTCAATGAATATGTAAAGTTTAAGGCTTTTGATGATGCATTTCTGAATTTTTTAAATAGGAGAAATTGCATACAAATTTACTTAACATGTATACACAAGGAGAACCACAGAGTATCCTCATTTTTGAGTTGTATATGGACGTACTCTCCTACCAGAAAAGAATGAAGGCTCTCCTCTGAGCACTCATTTACACTGCATATTTCAGGTGAAAAGAGATGTTACCATTTCCGCTCCTTTTAAAAAATTTTATTTTATTATTATTATTATTATTATTATTTTTGAGTCGGAGTCTCACTCTGTCGCCCAGACTGGAGTGCGGTGGCCGCTCCCAGCCATCGCAGCCTCGTCCTGCTGGGCTCCGGCGATCCTTCCACTTCAGCCTTCCGAGTAGCTGGAACTACAGGCACGCGCTACCACGCCCGGCTAATTTTTTGATTTATTGTAGAGATGAGGTCTTGCCAAGTTTCCCAAGCGGGTCTCGAACCCACGGGCTCAGGCAATCCATTCACCTCGGCCTCCCAAAGTGTGGGATTACAGGCTGAGCCACCGAGCCCGGCTTTTATTATTTTTTAGTAGGAGTCTCACTTTGTTGCCCAGGTTGGAGCGTAGTAGCACGTTCATGGCCACTGCAACCTCAACTCGCTGAACTCAGAGGATCCTTTTGCCTCAGCCTTCCAAGTAGCTGGAACAGTAGGCATACACCATCATGCCAGCTAATTTTTAAAATTTATTGTAAAGACAAAGTCTCACCAAGTTGCCCAGGCTGGTCTCAAACCCCTGTACTCAGGGAATCCTCTGGCCTCAGCTTCCCAAAGTCCTAGGATTACAGGTGTGAGCCACCACGACTGGCTCAGCTCATTTTCTTAGAAACTATGTTGAACATCTTTATGTTTATTGAACATTTTCATTTTTTCATTGTTACTAGTTTCTACCTCTTGTTCATTTTTCTCTGTTTAGTTTTTGTCTTCTTGTTACAAATTTATTAAGAGTTTTTATGTGACAAGAATATGGATCTCTTTGTTTTAAAAACTTTAAATTTTTATTTTAAAATTGTGCATTTTTGTTTTTTTTTTAGATTAAAAATGTAGTTTATTTAAAAGTAAATTAGAGAAAGAGAAGGGAGACAGGAGATTCACCTCCCTGAGGTGGGGGAGGGGAACAAAGCCAGAAAGCATGGCGACACCCATAGCTCAAAGAGCATATGGCCACAGGAGAGTCTAGCAAGGCAATGGCCCTGTATTTTTATTGAAGTTTTTTTTTTTTTTGAGTTGGATTCACTCTGTCACCCAGGCTGGAGTGCAGTGGTTTGCTCATGGTCACCGCAGTCTCGACCTGCTGGGCTCAAGTGATCCTCCCAACTCAACCTTCCAAGCAGCTGGCACTACAGGTGTGTACCACCAGGCCTGGCTAATTTTTTTTTTTTTTATGGTAGAGATGAGGTCTCACCAAGTTGCCCAGGCTGATCTCGAGCCCCTGGACTCAGGCAATCTTCTTTCCTCGGCCTTCCAAAGTACTGGGATTACAGGCTTGAGCCACCACACCTGGCCTTATTTTAGAAAAGTTTTAAATCTAAATAAAAAAGAACAAAATTTTCTAAGACCCTACTGTCCAAGGATAACCACTATTCATGTGTTTTTCTGTGCAGGGTATGCATATACACATATATATAACATACAGGTTGAGTATCCCTTATCTGAAATGCTTGGGACCAGAAGAATTTCAGATTTTGAAATATTTGCATTATTTACCTGATCATCTTTAATCCAAAAATTCAAAATGCTCCTTTGAACATCATGTTGATGTTTAAAAAATTTTGAATTTTGGAGCATTTTGGATTTCGGATTTTCGGATTATGAATGCTCCACCTGTGTGTGTGTGTGTATATATATACATATATATATATATATATATATATGTATGTGTGTATATATACATAAAATTACAGAAATGGAATCATCCTTTTTTTTTGTTGTTTACAATACTGTTTGCATACTATTTTTTTTTTTGAGTTGGAGTCTCACTCTGTCGCCCAGACTGGAGTGCAGTGGCCGCTCCCGGCCACCGCAGCCTCGACCTGCTGGGCTCCGGCGAACCTTCCGCCTCAGCCTTCCAAGTAGCCAGAATTACAGGCATGCGCTACCATGCCCAGCTGATTTTTGTATTTATTGTAGAGATGAGGTCTCACTGCCCAGGCGGGTCTCGAACCCATGGGCTCAGGCAATCCACTCACCTCAGCCTCCCAAAGGTGTGGGATTACAGGCTGAGACACCGAGCCCGGCTTGCATACTATTTTAATTTTCTTTTTTCCCCTTCTCTTTTAGTAACTTTGGTATGCATACTATTTTAAAAACCACATTTTTTGTTTTATAGTATTTTGTGCATGCCTTTTTTTTTTCCTTTTTTCTTTTTTTTTTTTTTGGTTGGAGTCTCACTCTGTCACCCAGGCTGAAGTGCAATGGCACATTCACAGCCACTGCAGCCTCGATCTGCTGGACTCGGACGATCCTTCTGCCTCAGCCTTCCAAGTTGCTGGAATTACAGGCATGCGCCAACACGTTTGGCTAATTTTTTGATTGATTGCAGAGATGTGATCTTGCAAAGTTGCCCAGGCTGGGCTCGAACCCGTTGGCTCAGGCAATCCTCTCACCTCAGCACCCCCAAAGTGCTGGGATTACAGGCGTGAGCCACCACGGCCAGCCTTGGTTTTTCTTTAATGCAAACTGCTGCACTGACTATCCTTCTACATATATCTTTAAGTTTTTCAGGAAGTGTTTTATAGAATGAACTCCTAGCACTGGAATCCTGGTACAGACCATAGACAGTACAGACATTTAACTGTTTAATAGAATTGTCCTCCAAAAGATTCAATCAGTTTACAGTGTATTACAGAGAAGCTTCCCAACTTCCTCTCCTTTGTTTTCTTTTGTTTCTTGAGCTTCAGAGGCTTTCTTCATGATGTCAGATCAATGTTTCAGGTAGATTTTTTGCTATAAACCAGATTTAATTTTTTGATATTTAAAAAATAACATAGCCGGGCTCGGTGGCTCAGCCTGTAATCCCGCGCCTTTGGGAGCCTGAGGTGAGCGGATTGCCTGAGCCCGTGGGTTTGAGACCTGCCTGGGCAGCGAGACCTCATCTCTACAATAAATCAAAAATTAGCCAGCCGTGGTAGCGTGCGCCTGTAGTTCCAGCTACTCGGAAGGCTGAGGCAGAAGGATCGCTGGAGCCCAGCAGGTTGAGACTGCGGTGGCCGGGAGTGGTCACTGCACTCCAGTCTGGGCAACAGAGTGAGACTCCAACTCAAAAAATAATAAGAAGAAGAATTAAAAAAATAAAAAATAACATATATTAGTTTTCCCTTATGCAAATAAGTATAAAGGAGAACACAAGGCCAGGCTCAGTGACTCAGCCTGTAATCCCAGCACTTTGGGGGGCTGAGGCGAGTGGATTGCCTGAGCCCACGGGTTTGAGGCCCACCCGGGCAATTTGGCGAGACCTCATCTCTACAATAAAGCAAAAACTAGCCTGATGTGGTAGCGTGTGCCTGTAGTTCCAGCTACCTGGATGACTGAAGCGGAAGGATCGCCGGAGCCCAGCAGGTCGAGGCTACGATGCCAGGGAGTGTGCCACTGCACTCCAGTCTGGGCGACAGAGTGAGACTTCAATTCAAAAAAAAAAAAAGAAGAAGAAGAACACAAAATAATACACTGTTATGTCATCTTATTTGCCATTAAAATTCTAAAAGTATAATGCTTGTCCCTGGTTAAACAATGTAAGCAATTCAGGGTACAAAATGAAAAATGAAACTCTCTTTTCTCCTAGTTTCTCTCCTTAAAGTAACTACTATTAACCTTTTTGTATAACTCCTTCTAGAAAAAATTCTGTATATATCCCTGTAATATTGTAGATATGCCTAGAGCTACTTCTCCAGCTCTAGCCACGTTTGAAATTGTTTTATTTTATTATTTTATTATTTTTTTGGAGACAAGGTCTGGCTCTGTTGACCAGGTTGGAATGCAGTGGCTGTCTATCGTAGCTTACTTCGGCCTCAAACTCCTGGGCTCAAGTGATCCTCTCACCTCAGCCTCTCAAGTAGCTGAGACTACAGGTGTGAACCACCATGCCCAGCTACTAGCCACTTAAAACATTTTTTTGGCCGGGCTCGGTGGCCTAGGCTGTAATCCCGCGCTTTGGGAGGCCGAGGTGAGTGAATTGCCTGAGCCTGCGGGTTCGAGACCCGCCTGGGCAACTTGGCGAGACCTCATCTCTACAATAAGTCAAAAATTAACTGGGCGTGGTAGCGCGCACCTGTAGTTCCAGCTACTTGGAAGGCTGAGACAGAAGGATTGTTGGAGCCCAGCAGGTCGAGGCTGCAGTGGCTGGGAGCAGCCACTGCACTCCAGTCTGGATGACAGAGTGAGACTCCAACTCAAAAAAAAAAAAAAATTTTTTTTTGAGCCAGGCACAGTGACTCATGCCTGTAATCCCAACACTGTGGGAGACCAAGGCAGGAGGATTGCCTGAGTCCAGGGATTCCAGACAAGCCTGGACAACTTGGCCTGACATCATCTCTACAATAAATAAAAAAAATCAGCTGGGCATGGTGGCACATGCCTGTGGTTCCAGCTACTTGGAAGGCTAAGACAGAAGGATCGCCAGAGCCCAACAGGTCAAGGCTGCGGTGGCCTGGCTGGTATTGAATGCCTGGCCTCAAGCAGTCCTCCCACTTCACCCTCCCAAAGCCCTAGGGTTGCAGGCGTGAACCACAACTGACTCAGCCTCTAGCCAAGTTTTAGGACTTTCCTTAGTTAGTTAAAACATATCCCCCAAACTCTGATGTTGGTAGACCTTTTTGTTTGAGTTGGAGTCTCACTCTGTCTTCTAGACTGGAGGGCAGTGGCAGGATCACAGCCCACCACACCCAATAAGAAGACATTTTTTTTTTTGAGTTAGAGTCTCACTCTGTCGCCCAGCCTCCATCTGCTGGGCTTCAGCAATCCTTCCGCCTCAGTCTTCCAAGTAGCTAGAGCTACAGGCACGCACTACCACGCCCAGCTAGTTTTTGACTCTATTGTAGAGATGAGGTCTCGCCAAGTTGCCCGGGTGGGTCTCAAACCTGCGGACTCAGGCAATCCACTCACCTTGGCCTCCCAAAGTGTGGGATTACAGGCTGAGCCACCGAGCCCTGTGCTGGTAGATCTTGAAGGCTACATTTTGACTGGATAAAGATAAGCAGTGTAGTAAAACAATTGGATAAGTCATAGTCTCTTAATACTAAACGGCGCAAAAACACAACTGGGAAATTTGTCAACTTATGATAGAGAACAAGCATACCTCATTTACTCTTTTTTATTTTTTTTTGAGTTGGAGTCTCACTCTGTCGTCCAGACTGGAGTGCAGTGGCCGCTTCCGGCCACCGCAGCCTTGACCTGGTGGGCTCCGGCGATACTTCCTCCTCAGCCTTCCGAGTAGCGAGAATTACAGGCTTGCGCTACCACGCCCGACTGATTTTTTGATTTATTGTAGAGATGAGGTCTCACTGCCCAGGCGGGTCTCGAACCCGCGGGCTCAGGAAATCCACTCACCTCAGCCTCCCAAAGGCACGGGATTACAGGCTGGGCCGCTGAGCCCGACTTAGCCCACTTTTTAATATTGATAAATTGTTCTTTGCTTTCCACAGCCTGTGGCCTTAGGGTCTGTTCTCATTTGGCTTCCCAGGGAGAGTTTGGGGGTGGTGGGGTACGAAATCATCACACCAAAACTAAGATCCTGACACGCAGTCTCATGCGCGATAGTCCTCTACCTTACAAACACGACTTTTGGTGTCACTGGCACACGTAGTGTCCCTCATTCCCCCAAGTTTTCTACACATGTGGAAGAACAGGGTGACTGTCTCAGGCTGACGGAAGCCGCTGTGATATTTCTTCTCCCTTGCACCTGTCTGCTGATGGCTGACGTCTTTCACTTTCCTTGTAGGGGAAGCCGTATGTCTTTGACCGTGTATTCCCCCCAAACACGACGCAAGAGCAGGTGTATCATGCGTGTGCTATGCAGATCGTCAAAGGTAATGGATGGATTTCCAGAACGTGTTTTCTCAGGCTCCCCATTCCCCATTTACGTCTACAGATTTCTCTATCATCTCTTCCAGATGTCCTTGCTGGCTACAATGGCACCATTTTTGCTTATGGACAGACATCCTCTGGGAAAACCCATACCATGGAGGTGAGGGCTGACGCTGTAGGGTGTGAACAGCTGGGAGTGTTGGAAAGGTCAAGGAATCTCGGGGGTGGGGGAGTGTGGGTGGAGATATAGGAATCAACAGCTGCCTAGACCAGAGGCAGATGGGTTCAGAGGATGAACTGAAGTGTGACACACTGGAGGGGAAGTTGAATGGGCTTCCTTCAGCCTGCTGCAATATACCCTCCTCTCCACAACTCGATTTCTTCTTTTTCTTCTTTTTTTTATGGAGTCGGAGTCTCACTCCATCACCCAGGTTAGAGTACAGTGGCATGCTCACGACCATTGCAGCCTCGACCTGCTGGAGGTGATCCTTCCACCTCAGCCTTCCAAGTAGCTGGAACTACAAACGTGTGCCATTATGCCCGGCTAATTTTTTGGTTTATTGTAGAGAGGAGGTCTTGCCATGTTGCCCAGGCTGGTCTTGAACCTGTGGGCTCAGGCTATCCTCTCACCTCGGCTTCCCAGAGTGTTGGGATTATAGGCGTGAGCCACGTGCCCGGCCTCTTCTTTTGATTTGGAAAAGCAGCAACAATGAGAGTCCCAAGGACTGCTCCATTGTCTCCTCCCACCACCAAAACACAGACGTAATGGTGACAATCTCCTCACTTAGAACAGTCTTCTTTTCAATTCTTGCCTCTGTGTTCCCCTGCATACCTCTGAGTTGTCTCATTCTCCCTGAGCCTCGGCTTCACTCTGGAATACCCTCACTCCCCAGGGAAAGCTGCACGACCCCCAGCTGATGGGAATCATTCCTCGAATCGCCCGAGACATCTTCAATCACATCTACTCCATGGATGAGAACCTTGAGTTCCACATCAAGGTGACCAGGGCATGACAGCGGGACACTCTTGGATGGGGCCTGGGAGGGGAGATTTAGCCTGAACCCCCTGAAGATCCTGGGCTCCCCAACGTGGCCTCCCCTTCTATGGTTACCGCAGTTGTCCTTCAAGGTGTTCTCTTCCACCCTTTCCCGTCCACCCTCACCGTTTGAGCAGGTCCCATTAGTTTAGGATTCCTGTATCCGATTTAAGATAGGCTCTCTTCACCTCACACTCCTTCTGTCTCCCTAACCAGGTTTCTTACTTTGAGATCTACCTGGACAAAATTCGTGACCTTCTGGATGGTGAGTGCTCAGCTTCAAAGGGTGAGGGTGTGTGAGGAGGGTGAGGAAAAGAAAGACACGTTGCTCTTTGAGTTCGTACTGCTTGGCAGGAGATGCAGAGGGCACACAGGATCTGAGACTTGGTTCCAAGGATTGCTACAAACGGAGAGGGTCTGAAAATGAGCTTAGGGTGCAGGCCCAAATGGAAACAGCCCAAGCAGAGCTGGATCAGGAGAAAGAGGAGGAGGAGGAGGAAAAGGGGGAGGAGGGGAAGGGGAGAGGAGTGCAGAGGGGTAGATGGAAGAAACGGTCTTGCTCACACTGCATTCTCTTGATTCAGTGACCAAGACGAATTTGTCTGTGCACGAGGACAAGAACCGGGTGCCGTTTGTCAAGGTGAGAGAGGGGGCAGGCACCTGTGAGGCCAGTGTATGGAGATTGTGGGCGAGGGAGCAGAGGTCAGTGACCCGGAGGCTGGAGGGCCGATGTCCTGGCGGCGTGAGATGTACCAAGGGCTCAGGGAAAGTCTGGGGGCTTGGCAAAGACACTGCGTTGAAGGGTCATTTGGTGAGCGTGCGGGCAGCTTCATTTGCAAATCAGAGTGTGTGGGTCATTGTCCCCTGCAGGGTTGCACTGAACGCTTTGTGTCCAGCCCAGAAGAGATTTTGGATGTGATTGATGAAGGGAAATCAAATCGTCATGTGGCTGTCACCAGTGAGTGGGACTATAAGGGGCTCTTGATTCGGGATCTGTCTCTCTTCTGTGCCCGTAGTTGGAGGGACTGGAAAGTAAGCAAAGGAAAGAGGAGGGTCCCTTGTTGGTGTGACCCTGCTGCTTGGGGGATGTGGCATCAGGGGCAGTCCTGGTGGGCACCTTCTCTCTTGGCGGGAGGGGCGGTAGTCAGCAGACACCAAGGGCTGAGGACTTTGGTTCCGCAGGTTATATAGGTCCCGTTTCTCCCCTGCTCCTGCAGACATGAACGAACACAGCTCTCGAAGCCACAGCATCTTCCTCATTAACATCAAGCAGGAGAACATGGAAACAGAGCAGAAGCTCAGTGGGAAGCTGTATCTCGTGGACCTGGCAGGGAGCGAGAAGGTTGGAGACCTCGTGGGCATGGGGCGAGTGGGAGCCTTTGGTCTTTTTAATTTTAAAAAAATTTGTGGTTTTTGTTTTGTTTGGTTTTTTTTGAGTTGGAGTCTCACTCTGTCGCCCAGACTGGAGTGCAATGGCCGCTCCCGGCCACCGCAGCCTCGATCTGCTGGGCTTCGGCGATCCTTCCGCCTCAGCCTTCCAAGTAGCTGGAATTACAGGAGCGCGGTACCATGCATGGCTGATTTTTTGATTTCTTGTAGAGATGAGGTCTCACCAAGTTGCCCAGGCGGCTCTTGAACCCGCGGGCTCAGGCAATCCACTCACCTCAGCCTCCCAAAGTGCTGGGATTACAGGCTGAGTCACCGAGCCCGGCTAATTTTTTTTATTTATTGTAGAGATAAGGTCTTGCCAAGTTGCCTAGGCTCGTCTTGAATCCCTGGACTCAGGCAATCCTCTCGCGTCCCCCTCCCAAAGTGCTGGGATTACAGGTGTGAGCCACTGTGCCTGGCCCCTGCCAACTTCTAATCTACTTTCTGTCTCTATGGATTTACCTCTTTTCAACATGTCATATAAGGGGAGTCGTATATTATGTGGCAGGAGGTAGGTGCAAGATGGCCTTTGGCAAGAGAGTTTAGGGGAACAGAAGAAGGGCCTTCCTTGATCCCGGGCAAGCATCTCTTTTGCTCCCTCTTCTTCCTCTTCCCTCCTTTCTCCTTGGACTGAGCCCCACCGTGTGGAAAGAGGTGGTGACAGCCATCTCCCTTTGCAGCTGCTCATGACACACTCGTCCCTTCTGCCCTGGTAGGTCAGTAAGACTGGAGCAGAGGGCGCCGTGCTGGACGAGGCAAAGAATATCAATAAGTCACTGTCCGCCCTGGGGAATGTGATCTCCGCACTGGCTGAGGGCACTGTGAGTGTCCCTTAGGGCCCCTCCCTCCTCAAGCCCCGCCCACCTGCCTCCACCTTCTCTTAATTTCCCCCCCACCGCTGTCAATTCACAGACGGCTTGATCCCTAGTCAACACCATTATTCTTTCTGTTTCCTGCTGAATTCATTTTTCTGAGTCACAGTCTCCCTCTTCCTCCAGAAAAGCTATGTTCCATATCGTGACAGCAAAATGACACGGATTCTTCAGGACTCTCTGGGAGGAAACTGCCGGACGACCATGTTCATCTGTTGCTCGCCGTCTAGCTACAACGATGCAGAGACCAAGTCCACCCTGATGTTTGGGCAGCGGTCAGTGTCACAGTCCCCAGAGGGATCTCTGCCACCCCTGTGGCTCTGTTTCCTCAGTGTCACCCAAGTCTGATGCAAGCCTCAGTTCTCTGTCCCTCTTTCTCCTCTCCCAGGGCAAAGACCATTAAGAACACTGCCTCTGTGAACCTGGAGCTGACCGCTGAGCAGTGGAAGAAGAAGTATGAGAAGGAGAAGGAGAAGACAAAGACCCAGAAAGAGACGATCGCCAAGCTGGAGGCCGAGCTGAGCCGGTGGCGCAGTGGTTAGAAAGGGATCCGGCGAGCGTGGGAGGCGGTGGGAGGAGGAGGAGCAGGAGGGGGAGGAGGCCGCAGGGCGGCCAAGGCCAGCCTGTCTGGGTGCTGTGAGGCCAGTCTCCCAGAAGGAGGGCTGTGTTTCTACAGGGGTGAAGGCCCACTAGGCAGGAGAGCACAAGGGCCTGGGGGCCTTGGCATGGAGGAGTGAGAAAGGAAGAGCGCCCTTCTCCCGTCCCTCACTTGTTCTGCCCCTTTTCCAGGAGAGAACGTGCCTGAGACAGAGCGCCTGGCCGGGGAGGATGCAGCCCTCAGGGCCGAGCTCTGTGAGGAGACCCCGGTGAATGACAACTCGTCCATCGTGGTGCGCATTGCGCCCGAAGAGCGGCAGAAGTACGAGGAGGAGATCCGGCGCCTCTATAAACAGCTGGATGACAAGGTGAGGCCCAGGCAGAGTGGCAAAGTGGGCTGGAGGCGGGGTGGGGTGGGATGAGTTGAGAGCTAAAGAATGCAGCTCATATGGCCTCCATCTGATTTTAAAGGGAGTAAATGCTCACTATTGAAGATGTGGAAAAATAAATAAAAATATATAGCAGAAATTGAAATCACCCATCATCCACCATTCAAAGATGACACTGTTGACGTTTTACTTTTCTCTGTGCATACACCAGGCAATTGAGGTATATTGTGGTATATTTTTTTTTGAGTCAGAGTCTCACTCTGTTGCCCAGGCTGAAGTGCAGTGGCATGCTCACGGCCACCGCAGCCTTGACCTGCTGGGCTCAGGTGATCCTTCCACCTTAACCTTCCAAGTGGCTGGCCCATTCCACTACACTTGGCCAAGTTTTGAAATTTACTGTGGAGACGAGGTCTTGCCAGGTTGCCCAGGCTGGTCTCAAACCCCTAGGCTCAAGCAGTCCTCTCGCCTCGGCCTCCCAAAGTGCTGGGATTACAGGCTTGGGCCACTGTGCCTGGCTTATCATTTTGCTGATTTTTTCATTCGGCAATTATATACGAGCAATTTCCCTTTTCCTTAACAGTTCTCTTAAAGTATTATTTATTTATTTATTCCTGAGACAGGGGCTTATTTTATCACCCAGGCTGGAGTGCAGTGCTGTGGTCCCAGCTCACAGCAGCCTTGACCTCCTGGGCTCAAGGGATTCTTTTGTCTTGGCCTCCCAAGTAGCTGGGACTAAAGGCAAGCGTCACCACACTCAGATAATTTTTGTATTTTTTATAGGAACAAGGTCTCACTATGTTACCCAGGCTGGTCTCCAACTCCTAGGTTCAAGCAATTCTCCTGTCTCAGCCTCCTAAAGTGCTGATATTACACCCATGAGTTACCATGCCTGGCCTTAAAGTATTTTTAAGTGACTGCCTAAGAGTCTGTTTGTCAAAATGTATGAGGGGGGACCCCAAAAACTCTGAATTTATTTATTAAAAATTGTGTATTTTTACATTTAAACTTCAGTCACTTTCTTTTTTTTGCTTTTTGTTGTTTTGTTTTTTGAGTTGGAGTCTCACTCTGTCGCCCAGACTGGAGTGCAGTGGCCGCTCCCGGCCACCATAGCCTCGACCTGTTGGGCTCCGGCGATCCTTCCGCCTCAGCCTTCCAAGTAGCTGGAACTACAGGCGCGTGCTACCACGCCTGGCTAATTTTTGATTTATTGTAGAGATGAGGTCTCACCAAGTTGCCCAGGCGGGTCTCGAACCCGCGGGCTCAGGCAATCCACTCACCTCAGCCTCCCAAAGGCACGGAATTACAGGCTGAGCCACCGAGCCCGGCTCTTTAGTCACTTTCAAAGTGCTCTCTGTTTGATGCAATACTCGTTTCGTAACTCCTTTTCTACTGCTCAAAACAGTTTTTGGACTGGGCGTGGTGCCTTAAGCTTGTAATCCTAGCACTTTGGGAGGGCAAGGCAAGAAGATTGCCTGAGCTCAGGGGTTCGAGACCAGCCTGGGCAACTTGGCGAGACCTCATTTCTACACAATATCAAAAAATTAGCCGGACGTGGTAACACGTGCCTATAGTTCCAGCTACATGGAAGGCAGAGGCTACTTGGTCACCTAAGCCCAGCAGGCCGAGGCTGCAGTGGCCATGAGTGTGCCACTGCACTTCAGCCTGGGTGACAGAGTGAGACTGACTCAAAAAAAAAAAAAAAAAAAGAATCTCCAAAAACAATCCACTGAAGCCAAAACAGCCTCTTACAACAACACTAGCTGGTACACCTGATGTCGATTGTTTCCTAGAACACTTACCTGGTGAGAAAAGCCTGTACTACAATGGGGTTGCCCTCCAAAAAATTATTCCAGTTTTTTTTTGGTGGGTCCTCCTGTATTGAACCATTTACTTATTACAAAGCTTCTAGTTTCTTTGGTTTTTTTTTTTTTTTTTTTAGCTATTATAAATAACTCTGAAATGACTATTTTTGCTTCTTGTACATAAAACTTTGCTTTTGATTACAATAGTGTGCTAAAGTGGAATTCCAGGTTAAGATATATGAATATTTAGTCAATTGGCCAGTTGTGGTAGATCATGCCTATAATCCCAGCACTTTGGGAGACTGAGGCAGAAGGGTTGCATAAGCCCAGGAGTTTGAGACCAGCCTGGGCAACATAGTGAGACCTGGTCCCTATAAAAAAAAAATCACACAAATTAGCACCAACACGTCCATAGTCCCAGCCACTCAGGAGGCTGAGGTGGAAGGATCACCTGGCCCAGGAGGTCAGGAGTGCAGAGAGCTGTGATTGTGCCACTGCATTCCAGCCTAACAGAGTGAGACTCCCGACTTAAAAAAAAATAACACAAATAAAGTCTTTTGGTGGGTGTGGTGGCTTGCGCCTGGAATCCTAGCTACTGGGGAAGCTGAGGCAGGGGAATCACATGAGGCCAGGGATCGATACCAGCTTGGACAACATAGTAAGTCTCTGTGTCTAAAAAAAAAGCAAAAATAAATTAGCTGGTGTGGTGGGTCAGGCCTGTCATCCCAGCTACTTGGAAGGCTGTGAGGCAGGAGGATCGCTTGAGCCCAGGAGTTAGAGGCTGCAATAAGCTATGCTTGCACCACTGCACTCCAGCCTGGGCAACACAGCAAGACCCTGTCTTTGTCATTTATTTATTTATTTATTTATTTATTTATTTATATATTTTTTTGAGTTGGAGTCTCACTCTCTCGCCCATGCTAGAGTGCACTGACATGCTCACGGCCACTGCAGCATTGACCTGCTGGGCTCTGGCGATACTTCCGCCTCAGCCTTCCAAGTAGCTGGAACTACAGGCACGTGCTACCACACCAGACTTAAGACCCTGCCTTTAAAATAAGTAAATAATTAAATTAAGGGATCTGAAAAAATTTTTTTTAAAACCTTTTGCTGTTTGTTGTCAAGGTCATACCAACTTCTAGGAAGAAATAAATTTAAAGGTAAGGGTGGGAGCCCAGAAAAGAAGCCGAGAAAAAGGAGCTTTTAGGACAGGGAGTTTCTTTGTAGGATATGGAGTTTCAACCTCAAAGCTTAAATTATTTGGATGTCGATCAGGGTCCCACCCCAGGTCCAGCCCTTAACTCCAAACTGGAAAGAGTCACCCCATTCACCCAGCTTTCCCCCTTGCCTGCCACAGGATGATGAGATCAACCAGCAGAGCCAACTCATAGAAAAGCTCAAGCAGCAGATGCTGGACCAGGAAGAGGTAATGGGCGGGAGGGCCGGCTGTGAGGGGAAGGGCCCATCCCTACAACACACAGGAAAAGACCTTTTTTAAAAATTTTTTTAGGCTGGGCTCGGTGGCTCAGCCTGTAATCCTAGCACTTTGGGAGGCCGAGGTGAGTGGATTGCCTGAGCCCGCTGGTTCAAGACCCGCCTGGGCAACTTGGTGAGATCTCAACTGTACAATAAATCAAAAATTAGCCGGGCGTGGTAGCGCGCACCTGTAGTTCCAGCTACTTGGAAGGCTGAGGCGGAAGGATCGCCGGAGCCCAGTAGGCGAGGCTGCGGTGGCCGGGAGCAGCCACTGCACTCCAGTCTGGGCGACAGAGTGAGACTCCGACTCAAAAAAAAAAAAAAAATTTTTTTTAGCCGGGCTCGGTGGCTCAGCCTATAATCTCGTGCCTTGGGAGGCTGAGGTGAGTGAATTGCCTGAGCTTGCAGGTTCGAGACCTGCCTGGGCAACTTGGCAAGACCTCATCTCTACAATAAATCAAAAATGAGCCAGGTGTGGTAGTGCGCACCTGTAATCCAGCTACTTGGAAGGCTGAGGCGGAAGGATCGCTGGAGCCCAGCAGGTTGAGGCTGCGGTGGCTGGGAGCGGCCACTGCACTCCAGTCTGGGCAACAGAGTGAGACTCCAACTCAAAAAAAAAAAAAAAACCCAAAAAACCAAAACAAATAAATAAATAAATAAAATTTTTTTAAGTCGTGGTCTCACTCTGTTGCCCAGGCTAGAGTATAGTGGCAAGCCCATGGCCACCGCAGACTTGACCTGCTGGGCTCAGGTAATCCTTCCACCTCAGCTTCCCAAGTAGCTGGGACTACAGGCGTGCTTCACTGTGCTCAGATAATTTTTAAATTTTTTTGTAGAGACGAGGCCTTGCTATATTGCCCAGGCAGGTCTTAAACCCCTGGCCTCCCAAAGTGTTGGAATTACAGGTTACTGTAAGCCATCGTGCCTGGCCTGAAAAGAGCTTTTTAAACCAGATGGAAGGAGGGCGCATCCTGTGCAGGGGCTGGCCACTCCCCTAAACAACAGATGTCTGGGAACCTTGCTGCAGCTGGCAGTCCATCAAGCACAGATTTGGAGTCTGGGTGTTTCTTTATTCTGTGGCTCCACTTCTTGAAAGCCTGGAACTTACTTCCTCTAGGCTCTTGCCTTGGGAGGGGGGCTCAGCTTCCCCAGAGCAGGGGGCCGTGGATGTGATCACTGACGGCGAGCTCGCTTGCCCACGTGCCCCTCCTCTCCCTTGAAGCTGCTGGTGTCCACCCGAGGAGACAACGAGAAGGTCCAGCGGGAGCTAAGCCACCTGCAGTCGGAGAACGACGCCGCCAAGGACGAGGTGAAGGAGGTGCTGCAGGCCCTGGAGGAGCTGGCGGTCAATTATGACCAGAAGTCCCAGGAGGTGGAGGAGAAGAGCCAGCAGAACCAGCTCCTGGTGGACGAGCTGTCTCAGAAGGTGGTAAGTGCCTTGCTGGTAGCCTGAGAGCTCCCTGACCCCTGACGGCAGGCTGTCCTCCACGCAAAAGGGGACCCCTGCTTTCTGCAGGGCTGTATCGCGTCTGCACCTCTGCACTGCCATTCCGTGCCTCGGGGGACCCGCCCCCACCCAGCCTCGGCATGTTGCCTCCGACCCCTCTCGCTTCCAGACACTTCTGCAGGGCCTGTGTTCTCGTGGCAGTCCTCAGTGTCAGAATGAAGAGAGGGGCCTCTTCCCCTTCCCTGGGCTGGAGCTGGGGAGGGGAGCAGGAGGATGGCCATGGGAATGACCCCAGGGGCTGTTCCTAGGCCACCATGCTGTCCCTGGAGTCTGAGCTGCAGCGGCTCCAGGAGGTCAGTGGACACCAGCGAAAACGAATCGCTGAGGTGCTGAACGGGCTGATGAAGGATCTGAGTGAGTTCAGCGTCATCGTGGGCAACGGGGAGATCAAGCTGGTGAGTAGGAGAGACAGCAGACTTGCTCAGGCTGTTCTCGCTCTGGGCACTGGTGGGAGACTCAGGGCGAGACCAGCCCTCAGGGAACCCCAGTGGCAGGTGGAAGATCCAGGAAGCGAGCCTTCACGCTAGACACAGGAGGGCAGGTAGAGGCTGGCGTAGACTCAACGGAAAGACACATTCTAAAGGGTGCTGGTTGCAGAGGCAGTGGAGATGTGCTTGCAGCCAGAGTCAGAGGTGGGCACAGAGCTAAGAATGACATATACATGTGCAGATGCTCTGAGCAACCAAGCAGATCAGTTTGATTACAAAAGAAAATCATCCTGTACTGGGCACAGAAGCTCAAGCCTGCAATCCCAGCACTCTGGGAGGCTGAGGTGAGAGGATTGCCTGAACCCAGGGTTCGGGACCAGCCTGGGCAATTTGGCGAGACCTCGTCTCTACAATAAATCAAAAAATTAGCTGGGCATGGTGGGCCTGTAGTTCCAGCTACTTGGAAGGCTGAGGCAAAAGGATCACCTGAGTCCAGTAGGTCGAGGCTGCGGTGGCCAGGAGCATGCCACTGCCCTCCAGCCTGGGCGACAGTGAGACTCCAGCTCAAAAAAAAAAAAATAAGAAAGAAAATCATCTTGCTTTATGAGATTTATTTATCTTGCTTTTTAGTTCATTCATTCATTAGAAACGAGGTCTCACTCTCTCACCCAGGCGAAGTGCAGTGGCATGATCACGGCTCACCGCAGCCTTGAACTCCAGGGCTCAAGTGTTCCTTCTGCCTCAGCCTCCCGAGTAGCTGGGACTATAGACATGTGCCACTACACCTGGCTAGTTTTTCTTCCTTCCTTCCTTCCTTCCTTCCTTCCTTCCTTCCTTCCTTCCTTCCTTCCTTCCTTCCTTCCTTCCTTCCTTCCTTCCTTCCATTTGTAGAGAGGAGGTTTCACTATGTTGCCCAGGCTGGTCTTTAACTCCTGGCCTCTAGTGATTCTCCCATCCCTATCTCCCAAAGTACTGGGATTACAGGCGTGAGCCACCGCATCCAGTGGAAATTGTGTTTTTGAACGTACAGAGGGAATTTAATGTGAAATGCCAGGAGACAGAGAGCCGCTAGAGGTTGTTTGGAAAACACCTGTCCTGCCTGAGTCCCTGTTTGCGTGGATGTGAGCGTGTTGGGGGGTGGGTGGGTAGGAGGCGGAAGGGAAGGATGAGGGCTTCTCCGCAGCTAGAAAGCATCTCTTCCTCCTCTGCCCACCCTCAGCCAGTGGAGATCAGTGGGGCCATCGAGGAGGAGTTCACCGTGGCCCGACTGTACATCAGCAAAATCAAATCGGAAGTCAAGTCTGTGGTCAAGCGGTGCCGGCAGCTGGAGAACCTCCAGGTGGAATGTCATCGCAAGATGGAGGTGACTGGGCGGGAGCTGTCATCCTGCCAGCTCCTCATCTCCCAGGTGAATGCCAAGGTTGGGAGCCTATGGGAGATGTGGGAGCCGGAAGGCTTCCTTGGAGCTAATGTGCACCTTTATGTCAGAGGCAAAGTCCCAGGGTCAACTGAAATCAAGAACAGAGGGCAGGGGTGGTGGGTGTGGATCCAGGCTAAAGAAGTGAGGGCTCGGGGCTTCTGCTCTCTGAGCTAAGGGGATTTAAAGGAGGAGCCTTGCTGGGCTTGGTGGCTCAGCCTGTAATCCCAGCACTTTGGGAGGCCGAGGCGAGTGGATTGCCTGAGCCCACAGGTTCGAGACCCACCCAGGCAACTTGGTGAGACCTCGTCTCTACAATAAATCAGGAATTAGCTGGGCGTGGTAGCGCGTGCCTGTAGTTCCAGCTACCTGGAAGGCTGAGGCGGAAGGATCCCTGGAGCCCAGCAGGTCGAGGCTGTGGTGGCCGGGAGCATGCCACCGCACTTCAGTCTGGGCGACAGAGTGAGACTCCACCTTACAAAAAAAAAGGAAGTGCCTCCACGGGAATGGCCCCATCCCTGCATCTTCAGGGAGGCGCAGCAGGAGGGAGGGCTTGGGAGCAGAGCTGGAATGCATGGGGCTCTGTGCTGCCCGGAGTCATGGTCCTTGCCCTGTCCATCTTCTAACTCTTGCCAACCTTCTCCCCCTAGCACGAGGCTAAGATCCGCTCACTGACGGAGTACATGCAGAGCGTGGAGCTGAAGAAGCGGCACCTGGAAGAGTCCTATGACTCCCTGAGTGATGAGCTGGCCAAGCTCCAGGCCCAGGGTGAGGCCTTCTCATACCTCCATCCCACCCACCCCAGGATCTGAGATCCCAGAGGGCACAGAGTGAGGAAGTCACAGGCGTCAAAAGCCACCACTGACAGCCGCTCGCCCAAGCATGAGCCTGGGATCGTAGATGCCGGCTCCTGGGCTAGTCAACAAGCTTTTGCATGTGACTCGTTTTATATGAGCCATCCACCCGCTGATGTTCTCTGTCCCTGCTATATGAAACCCGACTGTTCCAACCTGGAAGAGCAACCCTGTGGGCCCGTCCCCTGCCCGGCCCGGTCAGCTCTGGTCTGAGTTCTTTTTGAGACAGGTGGGTGTGATGTAAGGTGTCTTCTATTTCCCTTAGAAACCGTGCATGAAGTGGCCTTGAAGGACAAGGAGCCCGACACACAGGATGCAGACGAAGTGAAGGTGAATGGGAAGGTGTAGGGGACAGTCGGGGCCTGGCAGGGCGAGGGCTGTGCTGGCCCTCGTGGAGTGCGTGTCTGCGAGTCTGACTCTGAGCTTGGGCGGGATCAATTGCAGAAGGCCCTGGAACTGCAGATGGAGAGTCACCGGGAGGCCCATCACCGGCAGCTGGCCCGGCTCCGGGATGAGATCAATGAAAAGCAGAAGACCATCGATGAGCTCAAAGAGTAAGGGCTCCCATGGTTGGCTCTGGGCTCCCTCGGTGGCACTGGCTCCCCGGGTCCTTGCGCCTTGCTGTGCCCACTCACAGCCCCCAGGACACATGCTCTGACTTTCATGTGTCGTTCCCCTAGCAATGCCACAACTTGGCAACCCAGTTTCAAGAGCTGCAAGGAACAGGGACTCATTCCTATCCTGGGGCTTTTTTTTTTTTTTTTTTTTGAGTTGGAGTCTTATTCTGTCACCCAGGCTGGAGGGCAGTGACACACTCATGGCCACCCCAGCGTCAACCTGCTGGGCTCAGGTGATCCTTCTGCCTCAGCCTTCCAAGTAGCTGGAACTACATGCCCGTGGTACCATGCCCGGCTGATTTTTTGATTTATTATGGAAACAAGGTCTTGCCCAGGCAGGTCTCAAACCCATGGGCTCAGGCAATCCTCTCGCCTTGGCCTCCCAAAGTGCTGGGATTATAGGCTTGAGCCACCGAACCTGCCCCTGGAGGCTCTTTTGGTTAGAGGGTTCAGGGACCTTGCTCTGTCATGGAAACTCCGATAGCTGAAGGTAGAGGCATCAATTCTAGCTGGACTCGCTCCTGCAAGAAGACAGAAGTGTCTGAGGGACTGATGTTTCCATCCGCCCTCAGCATCTTTATTTTTTTTCTCTGCAAACCTCCCGACCCTCTGTAGCCTGAATCAGAAGCTTCAGTTAGAGTTAGAGAAGCTGCAGGCTGACTACGAGAAGCTGAAAAATGAAGAACACGAGAAGAGCACCAAGCTCCAGGAGCTGACGTGAGTCCACAAGCCTACAGCCACGTGGGCTCAGCACTGCTACTCACACACACTTGCTGGGGAGGGCACACACGTAGACACGACACGGTGACTCACACGAGGCAGATCTGATGGGGGGAGGGAGAAAAGGGAGACTGTCGGCAATGATCTCCGCTGAGTGTTAGCCAACATGGAAAGGTTTGTGATGTTCTAGAAAGTGCAAATGTAGGAGACAAAATGAATGGTACGAGCCCACACAGATGTATATGTGGATAAAAACGTACAGAAAAGCATGGTCTGGAAACATGGATGCCAGAAGGTTAATACTGTTTTGATCTGTAAACAATAGAATCATAGGCTTTTTATTTTTATTTTTAGGGGGTTGGGTTTTTTTTTTGAGTTAGGGTCTCACTCTGTTGCACAGGCTAGAGTGCAGTGGCACGATCATGGCTCACCATAGCCTCAAACTCTTGGGCTCAGGTGATCCTTCTGCCTCGGTCTTCCGAGTAGCTGGGACTACAGGCAAGTGCCACCATGGCCAGGTAAATTTTTTTATTTTTTGTAGAGACAAAGTCTTGCTGTGTTGCCTATGGTGGTCTCTAAATCCTGGCTTCAAGCAGTCCTCCCACCTCTGCCTCCCAAAGTGCTGGGATAATAGGCGTGAGCCACCATGCCCAGTCTTTGGGGGGTTATTCATAGAGACTGGGTCTCATTAGGTTGGCCAGGCTGGTCTTGAACTCCTGACCTCAAGTGATCCTCTTGTTTTAGCTTCCCAAAGGGTGGGATTATAGGCATGGGCCACTGTGCTCAGCTGATAGGCTTTTTCTTTATTTACAATAATCCACCTTATCTCTCTTTTTATTTTTTAACTTTTAAATTTTTTTGTAGTTGGAGTCTCGCTCTGTCGCCCAGACTGGAGTGCAGTGGCACTCTCCCAGCCACCACAGCCTCGACCTGCTGAGCTCCAGCTATCCTGCCGCCTCAGCCTTCCAAGTAGCTAGAACTTCAGGCTCAGCTAATTTTTTTGATTTATTGTAGAGACGAGGTCTCACCAAGTGGCCCAAGTGGGTCTCGAACCTGCGGGCTCAGGCAATCCATTCGCCTTCGGCCTCCTAAAGTGCTGGGATGACAGGCTGAGCCACCGAGCCCAGCTGATTATCTCTCTTTTTAAATTCTTCTCGAATTGTTGCATAGTAAACATGACTAATTTTATAATGAATAATAATGAAATAGAGATAAAAAGAGTGGAAGAAGAAGGGGAGGAAAGGGAGTCCTGAGGTATTTTTCTGTTTCCCTTGTTTTCCTGATTTTTCTTACTACAGATTTCTGTACGAGCGACATGAGCAGTCCAAGCAGGACCTCAAGGGTCTGGAAGAGACAGTTGTGAGTGGCATCCTTCTGTGCCAAGTTACCAGGACTTGTGGGGAATGGAATGGGTGCTTTATCTCTTCCCGCGGGTATCTTCCTGACCCCGTTCCCCCTGCCCTTCTGCAGTCAGTCTGTGACATAAATAAGATACATTTTTCCTAAAGACTGAGTGATTCACTTGGCTATAGAGACTGAAGCTTCCAATAACGGCCACCCCAGCGTCGACCTGCTGGGCTCCGGCGATCCTTCCGCCTCAGCCTTCCAAGTAGCCTGAACTACAGGCGCGTGCTACCATGCCTGGCTAATTTTTTACTTATCGTAGAGACGAGGTCTCGCCAAGTTGCCCATACTGGTCTTGATCCTGCAGGCTCAGGCAATCCACTCACTTCGGCCTCCCAAAGTGCTGGGATGACAGGCTGAGCCACCGAGCCCAGCCCGTTTTTTTATTTTAGAGATGCGGATTTAGGTATACAAGTGGTCATCATACAGGCAAAGTTTGTGCCTCCCTTTGGTCTTCACTTTGACTGGTTTGAGATCAGGTAGTCTTACTCATGTCGTGTCCCCACCACCACCCTCCCCCCAGAGTATTCCTTTCTTAAAGTATTATGCTGATTGTTCAGGGTCCGCTTATGAGTGAGAACATGTGGTACTCTGTTCTTTGTTTCTGTGATAGATCACCAAATATGATAGATTCTAGATCCATCCAAGTTGCTGCGAAGTCCATATGTTTGTCCTTCTTTATGGTTGCATAATATTCCAGTGTGTATATGAACCACTTTTTTTTATCCAATCCAGTTTCAATGGGCGGCATGGTTGGTTTGTTTTTGCTATTGTGAATAGTGCTGCAGTAAACTTGCATGTGCAGCTATCATTTTTTTGAGTTGGAGTCTCACTCTGTCACCCAGACTGGAGTGCAGTGGCCGCTCCCGGGCACCACAGCCTTGACCTGCTGGGCTCCGGCCATCCTTCCACCTCAGCCTTCCAAGTAGCTGGAACTATAGTCACGCGCCAACACGCCTGGCTAATTTTTTGATTTATTGTAGAGATGAAGTCTCACCAAGTTGCCCAGGCGGGTCTTGAACCCGCAGGCTCAGGCAATCCACTCACCTCAGCCTCGCAAGGCGCAGGATTACAGGCTGAGCCACCGAGCCCAACTCAACTATCATTTTTGTAGAATGATTTGAGTGCCTCTGGGCGTATTCCCAGTAGGGGGGGTTGCTGGGTCATATGGAGGTCAATTTCTGCTTCCAATAACTTTGGAGCAAGAAGGCTGACCTGGGACCTGGCTGTCCCCAATGTCTTGTCATTCTTTCTAGGCCCGGGAACTCCAGACCCTCCACAACCTTCGCAAGCTGTTCGTTCAAGACGTCACGACTCGAGTCAAGAAAGTGAGTGCCATTCTCGGGGTCTGAGCAGTCCCACATTCTCCTTTCATTCTCTGGTTTCTCCTGGCGCTGTTGCCCCCTGTGGCGCTGGCTTGACCTGGCTGGGTGGGACCTGTGTGTCCTCAGGATGGCCATATCTTTCCATCTATCTCTATTCAGAGTGCAGAAATGGAGCCCGAGGACAGTGGGGGGATTCACTCCCAAAAGCAGAAGATTTCCTTTCTTGAGAACAACCTGGAACAGCTTACAAAGGTTCACAAACAGGTAAGAATCAGAGCAGGGCTGAAGAGTCCTTGTGAGGCCAGGTACCTAGGATATAGCCCAATCCTCGGGAGCCCCTTGGAGTCAGGAAAACCTAGCTGCGAATTTTCCTCACTATCCTCTTTTACTTTCCCTGTAAGTCCCTTCTTTATGAAATATGTGGTCCCACTTTTCCCTTGCTCTTTGTTTCATGCCTGTTTTCCCTTCTCAAAATTTCTAACCCATCTCTGCTCAAAGCGCAATTCCCTGCTGACCTTGGAGGGAGAGGTTGAAACTGACAGAGGTTGAGGAGGCGTGGGCTGGAACTCTGTACTGAGAGACTGGCCAGGCTGCAGCCAGAGATGGAAGGCAGGAAGGCAGGGAGATGAGAAGAAGCAAGGGAGTTGGGCTTTTTCTCGTGGAGAGAACTCCATCTGCCTAGGCTGAACTCAGGCAGTCAGGGACACCATTGATGTCCCCGAGATGGCCCTGCCAGCCCCTGGGCGGGACCAGTCAAAGGTCGTGTGTATCAGGTTGCGGCTTCTCTGTTCCCTTCCCTGTTGCTGTGGTTCCTTAGGAGGGTGACTGGGTTTCAAAGGCGTGGGGTGGGGAGGCAGGAGGGCGGTTCACAGGAATCAGGACAGGAAACGTTTGGTGTATATGGAGGGGCACACTCACTGGCGCCGACTGTCTGAGCTTGATGACAGGGCTGCACAGCCTGTCAACTGACTCTTTTTTTTTGAATTGGAGTCTCACTCTTGTCGCCCAGCCTTCCAAGCAGCTGGAACTACAGACACACACTACCACGCCGGGCTAGCTTTTGTGATTTATTGTAGAAACGAGGTCTCACCAGGTTGCCCAGGCTGGTCTTGAACCCCCAGGCTCAGGCAATCCTCTCGCCTCGGCCTCTCAATGTGCTAGGATTACAGGCTGAGCCACCGCTCCCGGTCAACCGGCTCTTTTAATAGAGTCATACGAAGTACCCTAACCTACACTTCATTCCCTTCCTTTCAAATCCACCTTCAAATTCCATGGGAACTCATATTCTCACTAGCCTCCAACATCCACGTCTTTTTCCTCCAGTGCACACGGTAGCCTAGATGGTAAATGCTCGGTACATCTTTTTTGGACGTGTGTAATGAGTCTCAAACCTGTGACCCTTGATGGTCTGCAGGGTGTATTTATTTTCTGTGGGCCTGCAGAGGGCGTTGCTGTATCTCTTTTCCCTTTGTTTATTATGAAGCCGAGTACCAACATTCCAGAAAAGTTGAAAGGCAGCTAGGAAACGTTTGTTATCGGTTCTGCCATTCTGTTTGTATTCTGTGTTCACTCTCCCTCCCCCAAATGCATTATAGTATATTGCTTAAAAACAAAAAAGAAAAAAAAATCCAACCACATGCTGTTTGCTTTTCCCTCACTGAAGCCTCGAAGTCCCAAAGACCAAAAACTACTCAGCTCCAGGAAATTTCCTACCTCACTCAGCAAGCACAAGACAGAAAGGAAAAGGAGGTGTTAGGTTCGGAGGGTCCAGACGGGGCCGGTAATCAGAGATCCGAGTAATGCAAAGAATTACAACACACACACAAAGAGGCAATGAAAAAATTTTATTTAAGTAAATTAGAGAGAGAGAAGGGAGAAGGAAGATTCACCTCCCCAAGGTGGGGGAGGGAGCCAAAGCCAGGAAGCATGTGGCCACACCAGAGTCCAGCAGGCAGTGGCCGCTGGGTGCTTGTGGTTGAGTCCTTTTAACCATTCCCCTTGATGGGGAAAGATCATTAAGCTGATTGGGTGGTGGTCCGTTCCATGTCATCACAAAGGGGCAGGCAAGCGCAGGTACTGATGTCAGGTGATGGACAGCAGGCAGATGGGTGGGTTAGTCACATGATTGCTGCCATGGTGAGGTTTATCTGTGTCACTTAGGTCGCAAAGGGCTGATTAGGTTAATTTGGGGAGTTTGGGCCTGGAGGGGTTTTTTCTGCAAGAGACTTGGTAGATATTTACAATTCACAAACTCCTTGACTAAAGGTGGTCATCACTTTTATGACTTTGGCCAGTCAAAGGGTGATCTTTGATCTTCGGCCTTGACAAGGAACATAAGTTTACTAGAGATTATTATGCTAAACCATGAATTGAAAGGTTGGGCTGTCCTGGTCTAGCATCTGATAGAGATTTGCTGAGAGGGGATGGGATAGGCTGCTGCTTGTCCTGCAGTAGAATGTCTGAATGCTTTCTAATGACTATGCTGAGGCAAAAAGACTAAACTAAGAAAAAGCTAAGTTTCTTCCCGGTTTCTATAGGTACCACCTTTCAGGAGAGAGATGTAAAAACTTCTCAGTTAACAGAATCTTGCTTGCCAGGACTGAGCCTGATCACCTAGTCTGCTAAACTAGGATCACAGCAGAACATTGCTTATAATCCATAACTTATCCAGATGAAACCTCACGGAAGGGTTTCTGGCTCTGCCCTTTTACCCCAGCCTTCCCTGCTACACCGATTTACCTGCCATCTTCCAAGGCCCTGCCCCCATTGCTCTCCCCCAGTAGTTGCACAGAAACCTGTAGAAAGATCAGGAAGTCTATTCTGGCTGCAATGTGGTTGCTACTACGCTCTGCTTAATTTAAATGAGGGAGGGACAGCCCAGGAAATCCTTAAATGTGAAGATAATGAACAAAAATGTCTGCTAGACCTCAAACATCTTCTTTCCTTCCTACGGGGCACCTCTGCATGTCACATGTATGTGGGGGGCTCTGAGTGCCAGCTCCCACTCCCGCTCTGTCCTTTCTAACCTGCACTCATTCTCCACACCATAAGCACCCTGCACGCCACCACTGTGCCCCTGCCGCCCCACCCTGTGTGTGTCCCCAAAGCTCTCTCTGGGGAAGGGGGCGTCTCAAACCATGGTCACCTTGGGGCTGTTGGTCTGGCACTCAGATGTGAGGGAGGAGAATGTCTAGGCCAGATGGAGACAGGACAGGGTGCTGTCACTAGAGCTCTGGGGCTGCACTGGAGATGGTAGGTGTTGCTACCTAGAAAATTATGTCACTTTTAAATGTGTGATCACTGTACCCTTCACTCAGGGAGAAGGAAAGAACCGGACAGAACAGCGTGGTACATTAAGGAAATGAGTCCTTTTGAGGAAACAACATGGTCTCCATCTTCTCTGACTCCTGATTTTTCTTTCTTCTCTCTCCTCCCACCCCCACATTCCGCCTGGCTGTCTTGGGCCACTCACCTTTGTTTCGGTTCTTCCTTCCGGCTCACCCTGTAGCTGGTACGTGACAATGCAGATCTGCGTTGTGAGCTTCCTAAATTGGAAAAACGACTTAGGGCTACGGCTGAGAGAGTTAAGGCCCTGGAGGGTGCACTAAAGGAGGCCAAGGAGGGCGCCATGAAGGACAAGCGCCGGTACCAGCAGGAGGTAGACCGCATCAAGGAAGCTGTTCGCTATAAGAGCTCGGGCAAGCGGGGCCATTCTGCTCAGATTGGTGAGTGGATATCAGTAGGCAAGGTGGGATTCAAGGTGGAGCAAATTCAGCAAATCCCTGAGTGCTGAGCAGCTAGATTACTGCTTACATTTTTTTTTTTTGAGTTTTTTTTCTGTTACTCAGGCTGGAGTGCAGTGGTACATTCACGGCCACTGCAGCCTCGACCTGCTGGACTCAGGCGATCCTCCCGCCTCAGCCTTCCAAGTAGCTGGAACTACAGGTGTGCACTACCATGCCCAGCTCATTTTTTTGACTTATTGTAGAGACGAGGTCTTGCCAAGTTGCCCAGGCGTTCTTGAACCCTGGGACTCAGGTAATCTTCTCGCCTCTGCCTCCCAAAGTGCTGGGATTATAGGCATGAGCCACCATGCCCGTCCATACCTGGCTAATTTTTATAATTTTTTTTTAATAGAGGTTAGGTCTTGCTATGTTGGCCAGGCTGGACTTAAACACCTGGCCTCAAGCGATGCTCTCACCTTGGCCTCCCAAATTGCTAGGATTATAGGCGTGAACCACCATGCCTGGCCAATTATTACTTCCTACCTACTCCCAGCCTCACCCTACTTCCCTCCCAAAAAGTGATTATCTTACAGGCAAACAGTTAAACCTCGGTAAATGAGCACAGGGACCAGGACAACTGCAGGGTAACAAGCCTTCTCACAGGTATTTCCTGTCTTTTCCACAGCCAAACCTGTCCGGCCCGGCCACTACCCAGCATCTTCCCCCACCAACCCCTATGGCACCCGGAGCCCTGAGTGCATCAGCTACACCAACAGCCTCTTCCAGAACTACCAGAATTTGTACCTGCAGGCCACACCTAGCTCCACTTCAGATATGTAGTGAGTGACCAGGGGTGCGGGCTGGAGTCCCAACCCAAGGCTCACTGGATGTGACAAGGCATAGGGTTGGGTCAGCGATTGGTTGAGGCTTAATTGTCTTCTGAAGTAACTTCATTTCATTTTTTTTTTTGAGTTGAAGTCCCACTCTGTTGCCCAGGCTAGAGTGCAGTGTCACACTCACGGCCACCCCAGCATAGACCTGCTGGGCTCAGGTGATCCTCCCGCCTCAGCCTTCCAAGTAGCCAGAACTACAGGCGTGCACTACCACGTCTGGCTAATTTTTGATTTATGTAGAGATGGGGTCTCGCCAAGTTGCCCGGGCTGTTCTTGAACCCGTGGGCTCAGGCAATCCACTCGCCTCCGCCTCCCAAAGTGCTGGGATGACAGGCTGAGTCACTGAGCCCGGCCAGTAACTTCATTTCTAACCCTTTCTCAATTCCGTGCCTATTGATCAGAGCGTGGGCATCTGCCTCCCCCAGCCTGTAGCTGTGTTTATTGTCCTCTACTCTCTGGGGCTGGGAGGGGTGTGTGCCTCTGTTGCTGAGTGTGGATTAGCGGTCCTCAAAATAGCGGCAGGTCCTCAGAATCGGCTATGTCTCTCCCCTCTCTCTCCTCTGCCCCCTTTCCTCTGTGCCCAGCTTTGCTAACTCCTGTGCCAGCAGTGGAGCCACGTCTTCCGGCGGTCCCTTGGCTTCCTACCAGAAAGCCAACATGGACAATGGTGAGTGAGAAAGCCGGGCAGCTCAGCCTTTGAGGTCCCCCGGGCAAGCTGAGAGATGCATGTTAAGTGACCCTAGTCCACAACAAACATGAATCGAACCTTTCTAGTGTGCCAGGGCTTCAAACAAGAAGACATGTAAGAAGGTGTGGTGGTGCCCTGAGGGAGGCTGAGGCAGGAGGATCCATTGAGGCCAGGAGTTCAAGGTGATAGTGAGCTGTGATCAGGCCACTGCACTCCAGCCTGAGCAACAGATTGAGACTCTGTCTCTTAAAAAGAAGAAAAGATGCATATGCCAAAAAAAATAAAAAAGTAACCCTGTTCCCACAGCCTGAGCATTGGCACTGCCTGTTTCTTTAGCTCTTGGATTCCTCCTATTACCATGCCTGCCCCATCCTTACCTTCCTGTCCTCTTTCCCTTTCCTTAGTGAGGGGTCAGGGAGACTTTTTCTCAAGCAAAAGAATGCTGCAGCTTGAGACCGCTGAGGATGGCCAGAGTTTACCTTTCTCTCTGAGGGATTAGGATAGGAGAGGGCTTGGGGAGACTTTCTAACGCCCAGTCTCCTTTTTCTTCTGCTTCTGTGTTCTCAATGATGACTCTTCAGGAAATGCCACAGATATCAATGACAACAGGTACACCAGCCCCCACTACCCTTGGCTTCTCTGGGTGGCACCAGAAGAAATGATCACATTTCCCTCGTAACCCACTGAGAGGTTCCCTGGAGCCTTGGGGGAAGGAGGAGGAAATGAACATCACTCTTGCCACCACCATATTGTCCTGGAGATCCAGTCAGTCGTTCCCCCGTCTCAGTACAGAACGTTGTCTTCTTCTCAGTCCCCTCTCTGGCTTCTCCCCAATCCCGTGATGGGGTCTGGAAGAAAACATCGCGGTGTCTGATGACCTGGGTTTCTCTTCCCGCCTTTGGGAGCCTCGTGACTTTGGACAAGGCATTGACATCCCTCTGGCCTTGAGTTGCCCTGTATTCTTGCAAAACACGAGTAGTCCCTGCTTTCCTCACTGCACAGGAATGCAATCTGAGTGACCATGACAGGAATGCCTTCATTTCTATGGTGCTGATTGGATGGGTCTCTTCCCCTAGGAGTGACCTGCCGTGTGGCTACGAGGCTGAGGACCAGGCCAAACTCTTCCCTCTCCACCAAGAGACAGCAGCCAGCTAATCTCCCACCCCGACGGCTACACCTGCACTTTCAGGTAGCTTCCGGCCGCTGCCTCCGGCCAGCCTCAGGTTGCCTCCTCTCTTGCTCACAGCCTCTTTGGTTCTCCTGCTTCTTCTCTTTTACCATCTCAAAACTTTTACCCCTCGACTCCTGCCTTCCCCGCGCTGGGGGCTCGTCTGTGCTGCTCCGGGTCATCTGGACACCGACCTCCCCACCCACTCCACACCCCCTAGCGCGCACTGTAGTAGTAACTGCAGTACTGCATTTTCACCACTAGGGGTCACTGCCACACGTCCAAAGAAATGAGCACCGGGAGGTGGATGAGAGCCACACCGGGGTCTAGATATTAGGAAACCCAGTACCTATACCCTCATATATTTGTGGATGAATGGGTGTTTTCCAAACTGAGACTTCTCCAGGAAAGGCGATGTTTGAGTTGCCCCTGTGTCCTTTCCTCATCTCTGTATATGCCACCAGTAAGCTTTAGGAACTGCCCCCACGAAGTCCGGCTTGCCGTCCCTCTAGCTAGCAACAGTCAGCACTCCCCTCCCGTCTTGCTCGACGGTGGTGGGAAAGCCCCTTTCGCTCCTGTCCCCAGGTCCTGTCCTCTAGCAGCACAAGCACCTTCTTGGTTCTTGTGTGTCACTGGGCTTCTTGCCAGGGCTGTTTTGGGACCCAGAACTGGGCATTGGGATTCTGTTTTATTGGACAACTCAAGCAAGAGAACATGACCAATCTCTTCCTGGGGGCGTCTAAGCCAAGCTCCCTCCAGGGGGTTCCAGGAATAGCAGGTGGGGGACACACACAGGGGGACACACAGAGGCAGAATCACCTGAGAGGCAGAGAGGCAGGAAAGCAGGAGAGGAGGTGGGCCACTCTAGGGTGGAGGGGCAGGGGCTGACAGGGCGGGGTGTCTGGTTGTTGCTGTTAACAGAACAGGACAGTCAACCAGAGTGTGTGCGATGCCACCTGTTCCTGTTCTGTGGCTGGGCTGCAAGCGGGGTCCTCATAGCCTCTTTCTCTTTCTTCCCCAGTTTCTAAGAGGGACTGAGGCCTCTCCTCTCAGCATGCTGCAAACCTGTGGTCTCTGATACTAACTCCCTCCCCAACCCCTGTTGTTCGACTGTACCATGTTTGATGTCTTCTCTTACTTACGCTGTATCTCTTTGTACTCTGTATCTATATATCAAAAGCTGCTGCTATGTTTCTCTTCTCTCTGTCTCACTCTCCAAGTATCTAATGATGTATTTAGCAATTTCTAAGTATAGCCCTGTCCACCCTCCTCATTTGGGGCAGTAGGGAAGAGGGTAATGTTTCTTCTTTCTCTCTGTATACGCGTCTCTCACACTGAGTTATGTTAGTCACTGAGTAGAGGTCACAGAGATGACAAAAGGAAAAATGGGAGCTGGGGGGCTGTGATCCTTCACACACACACACACACACACACACACACACACACACACACACAGCCTTAAGCTTCTAGAAGAATGTCTTAGCAACATAAGACAGAGAAAGAGACCTTCCTCCCTCCTCTTTCTCATATGGCACAGGGGAAGGTATAATGGAAGGGCTGCTGAATTAGACATAGAATGTTCTCCCTAAACTCCTCACCTGAGTCAAGAGATTCTGGGTGTTTACCTCTGCCCTACAAAATCTGCCTTTTCCTCCCTCTTCTTGTTTTCCCTGGACTGAGAACACGGGTTGTCCAAGGAGCCATTTCCCCTTCTCCAAAGCTCCTTTTGATATTCCCTGCCCCAGAGTTTATGACTGGAACCCAGAGTTGAGTAAAATTGTTTTGAAAAATGGAGGGGCAACCTTCTCCCCTCAGTTTGTCAAATGACTACTCATCTGTCCATGGCAATAGTTATAGGCAAGTGTAGTCCAAATGGATGATTCCTTGGGTTTGGGGGGGAACAGGCTGGGAGGTTCCTAGGTGTTTTTGCCACCGTGCCCTCAGGTGGAAGTGAGGAGCTGGATTCCTTTCTTTGTCCCATATTGGGCTGCCCCACCCTCCCGGCTCCACCTTTTGGTTTGGAGGCTTCCAGGTCATGGACAAAACATCTCTCTCCAGTTACCTTCCTTCATGCTGGAACTGACTTTTCCCCAATGTATATTTTCCTCCCTACAAAGAGTTCCTTCTATAATGTCCCCATCTGGTATTAAGTGCACTTTAAAGAAAGGGACAGGGCAGATTTTCCAGAGGTGGGAGAGTCCGAGGGCTTGGCTCTGAGGGCTCTCTTCCCCAGCCATTCTCAGCCCAGATTCCCTCGTATGTAAGAGGACTGTTGTTTTAGTTCCAGATGGTCCTTTCCTTCCACATGGTGCTAAGGTGGTTTTCTAGGTAACTGCAGGGATGGAGGTCACTAGCCAGTTTAAGCCAAGAAAGTCTGGTGTCCTGATATCCATCTTATCTAGGATGGAAGACCAGGAGCCTCCAGCAGCAGGGCAACCCCTCATCCAGCTTCTCCTAAGTCAGGGACGAACGCCCAGTGGGGGGGCCAGCTGGTACACACAGGCTGCACTGGCCTGTGACTCCTTTAAGGGAAAGAAGCCCTGCTCCCCTCACCTGTTTAGCAAGCAAGGAGAAATGCTCTCCTCACCTGTTGAGCCCATTTAGCAGATGAGGAGAGATGCAGGGGAAAAAACTACCAGAGGGGTGTGGAATCAATACAAAGTGGTGATTTTCAAACATTTTTCAAAACAAATCTTATATAGAACCCTGATATAAGAAATAACATAAAATAATGCAGATCTCGGCAGTGTTTTTTTGTTTTTTTTTTTCTTTTTTTGAGTCAGAATATCACTCTGTTGCCCGGGTTGGAGTGCACGATCTCAGCGCAGCACAGCTCTCCTGGGATTAGGGGATCCTTCCACATCAGCCTCCCAGGTAGCTGGGACTACAGGTGCATGCCACCATGCCCGGCTAATTTTTTTAATTTTTTGTAGAGAGGAGGTCTTGCTATGTTGCCCAGGCTTTTCTTTTTTTGATGGAAAATGCTTCATTAGCTCAGAAGCCTTTGGACAGTCCTAAGAGACCCGGAGGATTCAAAGAGGAGTTTGAAAACCACTGTTCTGAGGAAGGAGGTCTAATCTGGCTCCTGTACACAAAACCTGCAGCTCATAGAAAGGAGGGAAAGGGTGGGGTCCATGAGCCATGCTGTCTCCGGGCCCAGCAGGGAGAGGAAGGGAGAGACCTGCGGACTTAGGCTCACACTTCCAGCAGGGCACCTGTGAATCCGAAGGGGGTGGGGTGGGGGGGTTGTGTAATCTTGCATCAAACCGTTCTTTTAAAAACACAAGAGAAAATGTGAGGGTGCAGGACAGATAAGGAGACAGACGACAGGGAGCAGTCTTCTCCTCAGCAAGATGTAAGGGAAATGGAACTCACTTGCATAAATAAGCCAACACACACACACACACACACACACACACACACACACACCCTTCACCAGAAGCTTCATGCTCCATCCTCCTCCTCCTTCCTGCCCCACCTTGCCGCGTCCCTCCTTTCAGAGCGCCAGGGTCACAGCCAGGGGCACCTGGCCTGCCCACTCACATCTGCCAAAATCTTGCATGCCAGTGTGGAAGACAAACCAAACTGCACAAAGCCCAATGTGTATTTACTTGGTGTACATAGATATCTTTAAAATAAAATAAATCCGATGATGACTCTGTGCTGTTGAATCTTCTCTATCCCTCCGTGATCTCTCGCCCTCCCTTGCATGCAATACAATTTGACAGTGTAGTCTATATATATTTATGTACAGGGTTGGTTCATTTTCTCGCTTCACAATATATCCTGGAGATCTTTTTTTGTCAATTTATATTGATTGGCCGCATTAAAAAATATATAATTTTTTTCATGTTTTTTGTTTTGTTTTGTTTTTTAGTTTTTTGGGTTTTTTGAGCCAGAGTCTCAATCTGTCACCCAGGCTGGAGTGCAGTAGCCTGCTCATGGCCACCACATCCTCGACCTGCTGGGTTCAGGTGATCCTTCCACCTCAGCCTTCCATGTAGCTGGAACTACAGGTGTGCACAACCATGCCCAACTAATTTTTTTATTTTTTTATTTTTTATTTTTTGAGTTGGAGTCTCACTCTGTCACCCAGACTGGAGTGTAGTGGCCGCTCCCGGCCACTGCAGCCTCGACCTGCTGGGCTCCGGCGATCCTTCCGCCTCAGCCTTCCGAGTAGCTGGAACTACAGGCGCGCGCTATCACGCCCGGCTGATTTTTTTGATTTATTGTAGAGATGAGGTCTCGCCTGCCCAGACGGGTCTCGAACCCGTGGGCTCAGGCAATCCACTCACCTCAGCCTCCCAAAGGTGCGGGATTACAGGCTGAGCCACCGAGCCAGGCTAATTTTTTTATTTATTGTACAGACGAGGTCTTGCCAAGTTGCCCTGGCTGGTCTCAAACCCTTGGACTCAGGCAATCCTCTCACCTCAGCTTCCCGTAGTGCTGGGATTACAGGCATGAGCAAACACACCCGACTTATATTTCGTATGTTTATCCTGTAATTCCTTCAACCATTCCACTATGGGTGGATAGCTATGTTGTTCATAACTTAGTTTAATTGATTTATTTTGTGGTCCCTGCTAGGAAGTTGTTTGTCATTTAAAAAAAAATGGTATCTCATCCTCTTCATTTTTTACCCAGACCATCCCCTCAGTTCCACCCTTGATTCCTTCCTATTCTGCGTCACCGTCTTCTGGCTGGCAGCACCATTTTCCTGCCCCAAGATCGTCTAGCACAATCACCTTCCAACCCCCATTTTAGAACACACCCCACCTGTCTATCTTCTCTGCCCATACCTGAAAGCTTCTGAGACGAAGGAGATGGCACGACCAAAAAGCTAACGGGGCAACCAGAAACGAAGCACCTCCAGATCTCTGGATATTCAGTGGCCCTCAGAGTTCCTTCTGTGTATTCCTGTGCAGTTTCCCCTCCTACCCCCCAGAGCAACTGGTCTAAATCCTCATCCTCAAGACCTTCCCCACCTTCCTCTCTCAGGCAACTACTTTACCACCTGATTCAAAGGGAAAACCAAGGCCATTGAGCATGAAATTCTCTATCCCCCCAGCCCAAACCTCCACACTTACCTGTATCTCTGCATATTCCTTCCTTCTCCCTTCTTTTCTTTTTTATTTTTTGAGTTGGCGTCTCACACTGTTGCCCAGACTGGAGTGCAGTGGCATGCTCACGGCCACCACAGTCTCAACCTGCTGGGCTCAGGCGATCCTTCTGCCTCAGCCTTCCAAGTAGCTGGAACTACAGGTGTGTGCCACCACACACGGCTTATTATTATTGTTTTTTATTTATTTTAGAGACGAAGTCTTGCCAAATTTCCCAGACTGGTCTCAAATCCCTGGGCTCAGGCAATCCTCTCACCTCCGCTTCCCAAAGTGCTGGGATTATAGGCGTGAGCCACCATGCCTAGCAAGATAACAATTTTCAAACCAAAAAGGGTAGCATTAATACTGGCAGGCTAGTTGAAATTAAAAATTCATGAAACTTTTTTTTTTTGAGTTGGAGTCTCACTCTGTCACCCAGGCTGGAGTACCGTGGCACGCTCACAGCCACCACAGCCTTGACCTGCTGGGTTCAGGCAATCCTGCCTCAGCCTTCCAAGTAGCTGGAAGTACAGGCACACGCCACCATGTCCGGCTAATTTTTTTGATTTATTGTAAAGATGAGGTCTCGCCAAGTTGGCCAGGCTGGTCTCGAACCCATGGGCTCAGGCAATCCTCTCACCTCAGCCTCCCAAAGTGCTGGGATTATAGGCGTGAACCACCATGCCCAGCCTTCCATCTCCCTTCTGACAAGTGATACCTCTCCTTTCTTTGGGCTAAAGTGAATCCCTTCTAGATATGTAATTATTGAGATACTTACACAGAACCCCAATATAGAACAACACTAAAGTGGTGCCCGTTTGGGGAGTTGCATCTTTGTTAATGTCTGTCTCCATGATCTCTTCCTGTAAAGTCCCCTCCCATAAGAGTCCCTCCCTTTACCGTGACTTTTCATCTTACTTGTTTTCTTACAGCCCAATATCCTGAAACAACCCCAAACTTCCTGCTCCTGCTTCCTCACCTCCCAGTCATTCCTCAGCCCACCTCGATGTGGTTCTTGTTCTGCTCAAACCGCTTTCCCCAAATGGCACCAGTTTCCAAATACAACGGGCATTTCTCAGCCCTGGGCTTATTCACCATGATATACAACACTGTTCTTCCATCCTTCCTCCTTGAAACAACTCCCCGTGGTTTCTGTGAGCCTACTCTCCTGGCTCCTTGAACTTCTCCAGCCACCCTTCTGAGTTAGCCCCCACCAGCCTCTTACACGCTGCTCTATCCCAGGGTTCAGCCCTGGGTCCCTTCCTTGCTCTTCCTGGGAGATGTCATCCATGACCACAGAGTCCACGATCCTTCTGTCTGCATCCCCGGCCCAGATCAGTCTACTGCACGGGGGAGCACAGGTCCAATTGTCCTCAGGTGCCTCAAATATGTTCCAAACCGAACTCACCTTTTACCCACAACTGCCCCTTTTCTTTTCTTTTGGAGTCGGAGTCTCACATGTCGCCCAGACTGGAGTGCAGTGGCACTGCTCATGGCCACTGCAGCCTCGACCTGCTGGGTTCATGTGCTCCTTCCACCTCAGTCTACCAAGTAGCTGGAACTATAGGTGAGCACTACCACACCCAGCTTATTATTTTTTTTTATTGATTGTAGAGACGAGGTCTCACCTTGTTGCCCAGGCTGGTCTCGAACCCATGGGCTCAGGCAATCCTCTCGACTCTGCCTCCCAAAGTGCTGGGATTACAGGCGTGAACCACCGCGCCCAGCCAAATGTCCCCTTTCACATCACCACCACCATCACTCCTCACCTCGGCCAGAAACCTTGGACTCATTCTCAATGCCTCCCTTCTCCCTCAAGCCCCACATCCACTGTGAATTTTCCAAACTGGCATTAAACTATATCTTTATTTTTTTAATTTTTTATTTTTTTGAGTTGTAGTCTCACTCTGTTGCCCAGGCTGGAGGGCAGTGGCATGCTCCCAGCCACCGCAGCCATGAGCTGCTGGGCTCCAGCGCTCCTTCCACCTCAGCCTTCCAAGTAGCCATAACAACAGGCGCGCACTACCATGCCCGGCTAGTTTTTTATTTATTGTAGAGACAAGGTCTCACCAAGTTGCCCAGGTGGGTCTCAAACCCGCAGGCTCAGGCAATCCACTAGCCTCAGCCTCGTAAAGTGCTGGGATTACAGGCTGAGCCACCGAGCCCAGCTTAAACCACATCTTCAGATGCCACCTCATTCTTTCCAACCCCAAAACCACTGCTTTAGTTCATTCTCAGTGCAACACTCCAGTCAGCCTCCTGGAGCATGCCTGGTGGTCCTGAAAGGCATGTCTAATGGTTTCAAAGTGCTTAAGGGATCTCCAGTGCCTGCCCTCTCTAACCTTAGGTCTCGCTTCTTCCCACTGGTTCTCAAAATTCTAGCCCCACCATAATATGTACATCTTCTGGCTGGGCTCTGTAGCTCAGCCTGTAATTCCAGCACTTTGGGAGGCCAAGGTGAGTGGATTGTCTGAGCCCGCGGGTTCGAGACCAGCCCAGGCAACTTGGCAACACCTCATCTCTACAATAAATCAAAAATTAGCCGGACATGGTAGCACACGCCTGTAGTCCTGGCTACTTGGAAGGCTGAGGCGGAAGGATTGTCGGAGCCCAGCAGGTCAACACTGGGGTGGCTGTGAGCATGCCACTGCACTCCAGAAGGGCCTCGGAGTGAAATTCCAACTAAAAAAAAAAAAAAGTACATCTCCCCAAAACAGACTAGTTCTTTCTGATCTTATATGTCTTTGTATACTCTTCTCTCTGTGTAAAAAGCCTTTTAACCCCAAGCCCTGAACTCCGCCCATCCCTTCCATCTCCCCCAGTCTCTATCCTCTTCAAAGCCTTCCTGACCAGCTGCACTTCCTTTCTTTTTGTCATTAGCATTGCCTCATACACTGCTGAGTAGTGCCTGTATTTCGCATAATGCAATTTTCTCCTTTGGCCTGCTGGTGCCATTAGACTCTGAACTCCTTTAGGGCAATAACTGTTTTATCCCCTGCTTCAAAGAAGGAGAATCAGCTCCTAAAACAGTACCTGGTACGAGTAAGTGCTCAAAAAATACCTATTGGGCCAGGTGAGGTGGCTCATGCCTGTAATCCTAGCACTTTGGAAAGCCGAGGCGAGAGGATTGAGCCCAGGAGTTCGAGAGCAGCCTGGGCATCATAGCCAAACCCTGTCTCTACAAAAAATAAAACAAATTAGGCAGATGTGATGGTTCAGGCCTGTAGTCCCAGCTATTCAGGAGGCTGAAGCAGGAGGATAGCCTGAGCCAGAAGGTTGAGGTTGTGGTGAGCCATGATTGTGCCACTGCACTCCAGCCTGGGAGACACAGTGAGATCCCAATGCAAAAAATTAAATAAACAAACGCATACATAGGCCGGGCGCGGTGGCTCACGCCTATAATCCCAGCACTTTGGGAGGCCGAGCTGAGAGGATTGCCTGAGCCACGAGTTCGAGACCAGCCTGGGCAACTTGGCGAGACCTCGTCTCTACAAAAAATAAAAAAAATTAGCCAGGAGTGATGACGCATGCCTGTAGTTCCAGCTACTTGGAAGGCTGGGGCGGAAGAATCGCCTGAACCCAGCAGGTCGAGGCTGTGGTGGCCGTGAACGTGCCGCTGCACTCCAGCCTGGGCAACGCAGCAAGACTCTGACTCAAAAATGAATAAATAAACAAATACATAAACACGCAAACAAATACACAAATACTTGTCGAATGGATGAATTCAAAGACTCTTAGGGCCACTGTTTTAGATTTTCAAGGCTCGCCCCTCCCCAGGCCCTACTTGGAAAAGAAATGCTTTCGCGTTCGCCTCAGGCCTGGGTTTACTCAGCAGAAACTGGGCAGAACGTGGAAGACAGCGACTTGCTGCAAAGAAGCCCCCATCCGGTGACTCAGGGAGGCTCGGGCCGGCGGATCCCGCCGGCCGCTCGCCGCCCTCCGGGCACGAGGCGCCCCGCCCCGGCCCCAGGTGAGCCCACCCGCGGCGCGGCACTGGGCTGCGGGCGCCGGGGGGCGGGGCCGGAGTCGTCCCGCCCACCCGTGGCCAGCCTCCGGTCACGTGACGGCGGCGCAGGTGAGCGCCGCTTCCGGGGTCGGTCGGTCGGGCGCCCGGATCGCCGCGGCTCCGGCGTCCACTCGGCCGGGTGCGCGGGAGACGATGGCGTCCTCGTCGGTCCCACCGGCCACCGTACCGACGGCGACAGCGGGCCCCGGCCCGGGCTTCGGTTTCGCCTCCAAAACCAAGAAGAAGCATTTCGTGCAGCAGAAGGTGAAGGTGTTCCGGGCAGCCGACCCGCTGGTGGGCGTGTTCCTGTGGGGCGTAGCCCACTCGGTGAGAACCGGCCCAGACCCCGCACCCGGTCCGGAGCCCTCCGCTCCCGCGCTCTCGGCGTGCCTGTCTCCAGGCTGCTGCCTCCCGAGCCCCTCGCGGCGCCGCCACTCCCTCCGCAGCCCCGGGCTGTCTCGGTCCCTGCCCACCCGCCCCCGCGTGTCCCCCAGCGTGTCTTCTGGCCGTGGTTCTGTCTCCCACTCGGCCCGTTTCTCCTCCGCTCGAGTTCCTCCTTCCCCACCTGAAATCCAGCTCCCAGTTCCCTGCCTCCTTCCGGCCAGGTCTGGCCTCAGCCCCCAGGCTATGGAGACTGGCCGGGACCCGGCTCCAGCCGGAAGGGCAGGAGGGGGAGTGGCTCTTTGGGGTTGTTGGTGGCGATCGAGTGTGTGGAGGGTGGGGGGCGGGGGAGTAGCTGGATGGAGGGGATCTTTCACTTTCCTTTCCACCTTGCTTTCCAGCCCCGGTCCTTGGCTTTGGAACCTTGACTTTGTCTGGGGGAAGCTCCAGGCTTCCTGGACCTTCTAATCCTGCTTGCCCCTTCCTTTCCCTTCCGGAGGTACAGCATTTCAGAGAAGCTACCCCACCCTGAGCTAGAGGTTGTGCTCACTCAGGACCTGTGTATACGTATGCCTTTGGTTTTAACTGCATCCCCGTTGCTGGCTGGAGGGATGGTGTTTGGTGTAAGTGGGAGTCATCTTTGACCAAAGGGAAGGTTGTAGAGCTCTGGTCCTGGGGGCGCTATGGTGGGGAACTTGAGAAGGAGGAAACTGCTCTAGAGGATATGGCCTGGGATGGGGAGAAAGCTAAGGAGACCACCTCCTTTCCTCAGAGCACCTCTGGTGAAGAAAGCACAGTCACTGCCCCTCTTCCCTGAGAGCTGGAGTGGGAGGGATGCAGGGATTGTGAGTGAGGCAGGGAGTATTTTAGAAATCATGGCGGGGTTATGGGGTAGAAGGGTGTCGATTGGAGTCAGTCGCTTCCTTTTGCATTTGTGGCTCTCCGGGTGGCCTTGTCTGATTAGTGAGAGTCTGGTCTAAGGCACTTGGCATGGGGAAGGCTGATGGAGGCAGGGCTGCCTCTCATATGTACCTTCTAGGCGGCTCCCCCATCCCCGTGGGAAGCTTAGGGAGGATTTTCCCTTGGTAAGGATTGGGGGAATTACATGTAAGACCTGCCTCAGCTTCCCTAGGTATATATACTTTAGCTCCAACACCCCACCCTCAGCCATCACACGTCGACTTCAAGTGTCTGGAATGGAGAGACTCCTTGAACATATGTCTTAGTGATGATTCAGCCTGATTAGCAGGTGGCAAGGAGGGGGCAGGAACTGCTGTAGCTGAATTTTAGGCTGGGACTCTCAAGTGGCTTTTTTTTTTCCTGGAGGAATGTTCTGTCCTCCTTTTCTACTGAGAGCCAGAAGAATTTGTTGTACTGCAGTGTGTGGGATTTAGGTTAGACTGCAGTTCATCACCTCTGTCGAATGATCAAGTAAGGATGGGCAAGGCGTTCATTTATTTAGCTAATAAACACTTCAGGATCACTGTGTACCAAACATTGTGCTAGTGAGGCATGTAAGAGATGCAGAGGACTAGATCAGGCCCTTGCTCTTGAACTCACAATGTAAGTGGGGAACGTTTGTGAACTGGTGGAGTCATGTGATATCTGCACAAACAAAGGCAGGTGAGAGGTTCTGTAGCAACCCCAAGGAGAAAACACGCATCTCAGGCTCTTAGTACCAAGTCTCCTTTTCTACCCTCAATGAGCAGACTGCAGATCCCGGGCGCTCAGGAGAGCATGTGATGCTTGTGTCCTTCAGGCTGTGGGTTGGTTTGGCTTTGGGGAACCTAATGAGCTCTCACCTCTGACTGCCTGCATTCCCTCTGAAATCAGCTGCTCTTCCTTTACCTTACACCTAGGCAGGTGGGACCTGCTGCAGAGAACTGGATCAGAGTGGTCTGGAAGGACTGGTCCCATTTGGAAGGAGAGGCCTTTTGCAGGATATGGCCATTTCATTCTTCTTGCCACTGTTGACCTGTCAGAGTCCTATTAACTCTTTTGTGCAGAGTCCCGTTAACTCTTTTTTTTTGAGTTGGAGTCTCACTCTGTTGCCCTGACTGGAGTGCAGTGGCCGCTCCCGGCCACCGCAGCCTCGACCTGCTGGGCTCCAGCGATCTTTCCGCCTCAGCCTTCCAAGTTGCTGGAACTACAGGCACGTGCTACCACACCTGGCTAATTTTTTGATTTATTATAGAGATGAGGTCTTGCCAAGGTGCCCAGGGGGGTCTTGAACCCGCGGGCTCAAGCAGTCCACTCACCTCAGCCTCCCAAAGCGTGGGATTACAGGCTGAGCCACCGAGCCTGGCTCTTCCTTTTTTTTTTAGAGTAGGAGTCTCTGTTGCCTAGGCTGGAGAGCAGTGGCATGGTCACGGCCACCACAGCCTCAACCCGCTGGACTCAGGTGACCCTTCCGCCTCAGCCTTCCAAGTAGCTGGAACTGCAGGCACACGCTGCCATGCCCAGCTAATTTTTTAGAGACAAGGTCTTGCCAAGTTACCTAGGCTGGTCTCAAACCCCTGGACTCAGGCAGTCCTCTCGCTTCTGCGTCCTAAAGTACTGGGATTACAGGTGTGAGCCACTGTGCCCAGCTCTTTGTACATCTTTAAAATGCACCCCCCCCTTTTTAAGGCTAGGCATGGTGGCTTACACCTGTAATCCCAACACTTTGGGAGGTCAACATGGGAGGATTGCTTGAGCCCAGGAGTTCAAGACCAACCTGGGCAACATAGTGAGACTTCGTCTGTACAAAAAAAAAAAAAAAAAATTAGCTAGGCACTGTGGCTCATGCCTCGTAGTCCCAGCTACATGGGGGACTGAGGCAGAAGGATTGCCTGAGTCCAGAAAGTTGAGGCCATGGGGAACCATGATTGTGCCACTGCACTCCAGCCTGGGCGTCAGAGTATGACCCTGACTCAAAAAAAGAAGCCTCCCCTGCTTTTTTGTTTTCCCTAATGGAGCATGTTGCTGTTTGTCTTGAGTCTGCAGAGGTTTGTTTTTTTTTTTTCCTAGACTTTCTCACAGCTTTAAAAATAGTCCTGAGTTGCTTACAGGGCTAGCCTAATAAAAAAATGACTGTTGTGAGCATGAAGTTGCAGGGGCGGGAGTGTGAGGGGCTGTGTGTGAGGTCAGCTTACTGCAGTCCTAGGGCAACAGAAGGGGTCAGACACAATGGCTCACCTCTGTCAAGCGCGTGCGTAGCCAGTGTTTGTAAAGGTGTGAAGCCTGAGATGCACTTACCTGACTCTTGCCCAGACACAATGTACGGGTGGCTCTCCACATCCTTCCTCATGGCCTCCCTGTTCATGTTTTTCTTATCAGATCAATGAGCTCAGCCAGGTGCCTCCTCCTGTGATGCTGCTGCCAGATGACTTTAAGGCCAACTCTAAAATCAAGGTCAACAATCACCTCTTCCACAGGTAAGTGGGGATCTTTGCCTTTCTCATATCCCCCCTTCCTAGAAAAGAGTAATACATAATTTTAAAAGTTTTAATGAGTTGAAGGTTTTAGATTGTTTTTTTTTTTTTTTTTTTGAGTTGGGGTCTCACACTGTCACCCAGGCCGGAGCAGCTGGGATTGCAGGTACACGCCACCATGCCCAGCTAGATTTTAGATTTTTTTTTTTTTTTTTTTTGAGTTGGAGTCTCACTCTGTCACCCAGACTGGAGTGCAGTGGCTGCTCCCGGCCACCGCAGCCTCAACCCACTGGGCTCTGGCGATCCTTCCGCCTCAGCCTTCTGAGTAGTCAGAATTATAAGTGCGCGCTACCACGCCTGGCTAATTTTTGATTTTTTGTAGAGATGAGGTCTTGCCAAGTTGCCCAGGCAGGTCTCGAACCTGCGGGCTCAAGCAATCCACTCACCTCGGCCTCCCAAAGAGCTGGGATTACAGGCTGAGCCACCGAGCCCGGCCGATTTTAGATTTAGAAGACCATTTATGAGTTGTGTGGTCTAACACCCTTCCCAATGAAGAGATTAGTTTTGTGTAGAGAAACCATTAAAATAACTTCCAGTGTTCTCCTACACACATATATCCAGTATAATCTCTCCTCTAGCCTGGCAATTCCACTGAGTAGATGTGGAATAGTAGATAGTTCAGATGCCACTGCCATTAGCTTCTGATAGAGACTCCCTAAAAGAAAAACTTGAGTCCTCTAAGCCCTCTTTGGTGTCAGAAAAAGGCGTTCAAAATGGCAGTACCTATTGCTGACTTTAGGATGTCTCTGACTTGCTTGAGATTTGGGAAATGCTGCTGTTTGGATGCGTAGATCCTGGCGCTACTTACACCATTTACCAGCCATGTGACTTAGGCAGGTTACTCAACCACCCTGAAACACAATCTCCCCTTCTATAAAATGGGAATAATATACTTTTTTTTTTTTGAGTCAGAACTTCACTCTTTTGGCTGGAGTGCAGTGGCACGCTCATGGCCACCACAGCCTCGACCTGCTGGGCTCAGGCGATCCTTCTGCCTCAGCCTTCCAAGTAACTGGAACTATAGGCATGTGTCACCACACCAAGCTAATTTTTTGGTTTATTGTAGAGAGGAGGTCTTGCCAATTTGTCCAGGCTGGTCTCAAACCCCTGGGCTCAGGCAGTCCTCTCACCTCTGCCTCCCAAAGTGCTGAGATTATAGGCGTGAACCATCGCCCCTGCCTGAGTAATATACTTTAAAGGACCTCATAGGGTTTTATGAGAATCAAATGAGGTACTGTGTGTGAAGCTACGTTATAAACCATCAAGCATTATGTTAATGTAAGGTGATCGTGTTTGTTTTCTTCCCTTGAAAACCTGAATTTCAGGGAAAATCTTCCCAGTCATTTCAAGTTCAAGGAGTATTGTCCCCAGGTCTTCAGGAACCTCCGTGATCGTTTTGGCATTGATGACCAGGATTACTTGGTGAGAGTCCATTAAAGGGTGGGGATAGTCCTTTCTCCCCAGCAACAGGGAGTCCTCGGGATAGTCATATTTGGAGAAATGAGAACCTTGGCTTGTGGTCACAAGCATTTTCAAAAATGTAATAAAAACTCTAAACCTTATTCTTGGGTGGGAGGTGGGGATGTAGATACACTGAAAATTTTGCATTCAGTTTCATTGAGTCCATATATGGACACCTGATCTGGAAGCCCTGCTCTGTCTCCTACCCCAGGGTTTCCCCCACTTTCAGAAGTGTTCAGTTGACCATTATCCTATGACTTCTACCTCCGTAAAGAGGGGGAAAGAGCCTCTGGCCTATTCTGTGTCCTCAGGTGTCCCTTACCCGAAACCCCCCAAGTGAAAGTGAAGGCAGTGATGGTCGCTTCCTTATCTCCTACGATCGGACTCTGGTCATTAAAGAAGTGTCGAGTGAGGACATTGCTGACATGCACACCAACCTCTCCAACTACCACCAGGTCAGACCTCGTCAGCCCGTTCTTTCCCTCTCCTGCTTGTTCAGTGCTCCGCTGCCAGAGCACAGAGGGGACTTCCTATCTCTCTTTCTCCCGTCAAGCCACTTTTCTGCCCAAAAAGTATTTGGATATCATGTTTTTGAAAGCTAGGAATTTCAAAAAAAGAGTCTTTGTATACCTATTTGTGTTCGACTTAGAAGAATTTAGATGGGTTCCTTCCCATTTGATACTTACCATTGAAAACCGCTGTAGATTGCTATGTAAGGGCACATAAGTAGCAAACTGTAAACTATAGATTAAGTCAGGCGAAGTGTTCACAGCAAATATGCTGTTATCAGGAATAAATGCAGTTTGGGGAGAAAACCTGGATAAATACACAGTTGGGATAATTTGGAGGGGAGAATTCACAGTCATATCCAGCCCTGAGCGGGACTGGGGAAGTGATTCCGTCTGCTCAGCTTGACTTGGAATGTGGAGTTTATGGAAAGTTTTGGTGATAAAGACACTCTTCCTGAATGTCTTCCTACGGAAGAATCATTTCACCAAAACCAAGGAGCAGGAGTCCATGAAATACTCTAAAAAGAGTTTGTGGTAGCCAGGCTCGGTGGCTTAGCCTGTAATCCCGCGCCTTTGGGAGGCTGAGGTGAGTGGATTGCCTGAGCCCGCGGGTTCGAGACCCGCCTGGGCAGCGAGACTTCATCTCTACAATAAATCAAAAAATCAGCTGGGCGTGGTAGCGCATGCTTGTAATTCTGACTACTCGGAAGGCTGAGGCGGAAGGATCGCCGGAGCCCAGCAGGTTGAGGCTGCGGTGGCCGGGAGCGGCCACTGCACTCCAGTCGGCAACAGAGTGAGACCCCAACTCAAAAAAAAAAAGAGTCTGTGGTTTATGCAGCAAATGCTGAATGTCTCTTATTACTAGGCCCCGTGGCAGGCAATTGAGAAAGAGGTGAGTGAAACATTGGTAGCTCTTGAGGAGCTCTTGGTCTAATGGCAGAGACCAGTACACCAGTGTCAGCACACAGCAAGATATGTATAACAGTAGAAGTATGCACAGGATATTCTGAGGGTGCAGAGAAGAACATCCTAACTCACCTGGAGGAGGAAGTGCACTTGGGAGGCTTTAGGAGCGTTTTTTTTAGTGGTGATATCATAGGAGTTGGTTCTTGAAGAACTGTTGGTATTAACCACTGGACAAGGTGGAAGAGAGTGTTATAGGTCAAGGAAAACAGCACTTGGAAAGGCACAGAAACATGAGGGAGCTTCATGTTAGGAAGCTGCTAGAAGTTCCGTTTGGCTGCATTGTGGTATTGTGGGAAATCATTCGTCAGGAAGCAGTGTGTGAAGAGGCTTATAAGCTACACAAAGAAGTCGGCTCAATCCTGAAGCTGGTTTGCAGGGGAGTGATGGACACACCGAATGCATTGGAGAAGGAGAGTACTGCGAGTGTAGACACTAGTTAGAAGGCAATTTTACTTTCTTTTTGGTAGAGACAAGGTCTCACTATGTTGCCCAGGCCGGTCTCAAACTTCTGGGCTCAACAATCCTCTCACCTCGGCCTCCCAGGGTGCTGTGATTACAGGCGTGAGTCACCATACCCAGACCCAGGAGGCAGTTTTAATAGTTGAGGACAGAAATGCTGAAGGCCTGGAGGGGCGATGGCAGTGGGTTGGAAAGGAAGACCTGTGAGAGAACTGTGGGAGTTCAGGCACCAGCCTCCAGATTCCTGGTTAGGGATAACTGGGTGCCCACTCACCAACAGTTGGAAACAGAAGGAGGAGCAGCTTTTTGGAGGAAGAAAGATCAGACTTGGACATGTTGAATTTGAGGTTTCTGCAGCTTTTCCAGATAAGGACATCCAGTTAGGTGGTTGGGTGTGGTGTGGAATTCAGGAAAGAGGATTAGACTGGGCGTATGGGACTGAGAGCTGTACATTAAAACCATGACTGTGATATGACTGTTGAAGGAAGTGTGTGAAGTGAAAAGAAGAGAAGCCTGAGGGCAGAGCCTTAAGTAACAAATGAAGAAAAGAGCCCATGAAGGAGATGAGGAGCAAGGGGCACTTTTGATTGTGTCTACCCTGCTCTGTTCCATAACGAGTTCCACAGACAAGGAGAGCCAGAAGGGTGGCGTGACGGGAGCTGAGGATGCAGAGTCTAATAAGAGAGACTGGTCAACAGATCAAGTACCACACAGTTGAAATATGACAGTGGAGCCAGGCATGGTGGCACGTGCCTGTAGTTCCACCTACTTGGAAGGCTGAGGCGGAAGGATCACCTGAGCCTGACAGGTCAAGACTCCGGTAGCTGTAAGCATACCACTGCACTCCAGCCTGGGCGACAGAGTAAGACTCCAACTCGGAAAAAAGAAAAAATATGACAGTGACTAGAATACTTACTGGATTTGGTACCTGAGGAATTGTGAGGAGATTTCAGAGGGTATAAGTGTGGTTTCGGTGGTCTGAGGTGTGAATGACAGATAGGAAATGGATTGATTTCTGATTACTTTTCTGAGAAGGTTTGCCATGAAGAGAAGAAGGCAGCAGCACCAAAAGGGAGAGATAGTAAGCACTGAAAGTAGGATTTTAGCCTATAATACTCTCTTCCACATTGTCCAGTAGTTAACGCAGTAGTCCTTCAAGAACCAACTCCTATGATATCTCCTTTGGAAAACTCTCTTGAAGCCACCCAAGTGTACTTCCTCCCCCAGGTGAGTTGGACACTCTTCTCTGGCGGCTCATGCCAGTATTCTCAGCACTTTGGGAGACTGAGCCTGGAGGATCACTTGGATTCCAGGAGTTCAAGACAAACCTGAGTAACATAGCAAGACCTTGTCTCTGTTAAAAAAAAAAACTAAAAAGGAAAAAAGATTTTTATTTTTTATTTTTAGAGATAGGGTCTCACTATGTTGCCTGGGCTGGTCACAAACTCCTAGGCTCAAGCAGTCCTCCCACCTAAGCCTCCCAAGTAGCTGAGATTACAGTGTGAGCTCAACTCAGAAGACTTTTTTTTTTTTGAGTTGGAGTCTCACTCTGTCGCCCAGACTAGAGTGCAGTGGCACGCTCCCAGCCACCATGGCCTCTACCTGCTGGGCTCTGGTGATCCTTCCGCCTCAGCCTTCCAAGTAGCTGGACCTACAGGCATGTGCTACCACACCTGGCTAATTTTTTATTTATTGTAGAGATGAGGTCTCAACAAGTTGCCCAGGTGGGTCTCAAACCCGTGGGCTCAGGCAATCCACTCGCCTCGGCCTCCCACAATGCTGGGATTACAGGCTGAGCCACCGAGCCCAGCCGTGACTTCCTTTTTTTTTTTTTAAGAATCCATTTTTTTTTTTTTTTTTTTTGAGTTGGAGTCTCACTCTGTCACCCAGACTGGAGTGCAGTAGCTGCTCCCGGCCACCGCAGCCTTAACCTGCTGGGCTCCAGCGATCCTTCCGCCTCAGCCTTCCAAGTAGCTGAAACTACCTGGCTAATTTTTTGATTTATTGTATAGATGAGGTCTCACCCAGTTGCCCTGGTGGGTCTCGAACCCACGGGCTCAGGCAATCCACTCACCTCAGCCTCCCAAAGCGTGAGATTACAGGCTGAGCCACCAAGCCCAGCTTAAGAATCCATATTATATAGTCCATAATGCAGACTTTTTTTTTTGAGGTATAAAAATTTGTATATCACAATGACAGAACAACACAGCAGATATGCTTTACTATAGGAATCTAACCCACTAGGAAACACTGATCTAGATAAAATCATATAATTGATAAGAAGATGTACATTTAATCCTGGTTCTGTGGTCACTTGCATAGAGACAAATCAGGCTGATAACACCTCTGTTCCTCATCTCAAAGAATGATAAAGGTAAAGCGAGAGAAGGCACTTTAAAATTAAGAGCCGTTGTACAAATGGAAGAACTCGGAGGAGATGAGGACTCAGAAGCTGCGTGGATAGCCAGGGCACCTTTTAGGATGCTCCCATCCCTTCTGACCTTAGGGCTGCTTCGCCTGCCCTGTGGGGGTACTGTCTGAATTCCCATCCCGGGCTGGGGCTGGCTGTGTATCTACTCATCAGCCTCTCCCCTTTCCTTCCCTCCATCTACCACAGTACATCGTGAAGTGCCATGGCAACACACTTCTGCCCCAGTTCCTGGGGATGTACCGAGTCAGCGTGGACAACGAAGACAGCTACATGCTTGTGATGCGCAATATGTTCAGCCACCGTCTGCCCGTGCACAGGAAATACGACCTCAAGGTGAGAGGTTAGCTAGGGCTGAGCGGAGGCTCCCGACAGCCTAGGATGCAGAATGGGCTGGGAGGGCGCTGGGAGATTCCTTTTGAGCAGAAAGGAGGCTGTGGATTAGAACACTCATCTTGTTCTCTTAGCCACTTATGCTGACTTGTCTTTGGTCTCTCCGCAGGGTTCCCTAGTGTCCCGGGAAGCCAGCGATAAGGAAAAGGTGATCCTAATTTTAGGTGAGGGGTGAGGGATGGGGAGAGCAGATGAAGGGGTCATCTTAGGATGAAGAGGCCATTCTCCATAAAGGGATAGGGATCACCAGCTGTTTATGCTTATCTTAAACCGCCGAAGAGAAGAGCCTTGGGCTTGTCTGGAAGGTCCATAGGAGTGGCCGCTACGTCAAAGGTTTGGGAATGGGGGCGGATGCCAGACTTTAAGAGCCAAATACTTACTCTCCACCTCCCATGCTGGGCTCTTGTATTTAAGCAGTCATTTTTGCTTAAGAAGAAGAAAGAAAAGTCAGCGTGGAGGGTCTGACTGCAAAGCCAAAGCAGAAAGTAGTGGGAAGTGACTTGGGGTACAGTTGCGGTGACTGAGTCTGGGGAAGCATGACAGTGTGGAGACAGGTGGGCTCTCTCTCCCCTGGAGGACGCTGAGGTGAAGGCAGGGCTCTGAGCCTTGGACATGTTCTCGACATCCCTCTACCTATGCTTAGGTGAAGGAATTGCCCACCCTGAAGGACATGGACTTTCTCAACAAGAACCAGAAAGTATATATTGGTGAAGAGGAGAAGAAAGTGTTTCTAGAGAAGCTCAAGAGAGATGTGGAGGTGAGGACGGGATGCCCCGAAATGACTGCCTTGGTCTGTTTTTGCTCTTCCACGGGTAGTTGTCTCTCCCGTTCACAGTGTGAGGACGCACCTCCCCTTTTATTATTCTTTGTGTTCTCTGCGTGGAGGGGGTTGGGTAGGAGGCATGTAAACCCCTGAGGTGACCTGTGGAGGGAGGCTGCAATGGGCCAAAAGGATGATCTTAGATACCAGAATGTTTGGGCACTAAGGGCAGTAGTGTACTCCCAGCCTCAACGCTTACACTTCTTTTCCCTAGGAGGGCCCCAGGAGTTCAGGGTGGAGGTGTGAGGGTGGTTCCAGGTGTGAGGAGGGAGATCTGTGTTGTCTGACTGGTCAGTGGGTCTCAGTTTCTAGTGCAGCTGAAGATCATGGACTACAGCCTCCTGCTGGGCATACACGACATCAGTCGGGGCTCTGAGCCTGAGGAGGACGGGCCCGTGCGGGAAGACGAGTCCGAGGGGGATGGGGACTGCAGCCTGCCCGGACCTCCTGCTCTGGTGGGCTCCTATGGCACCTCCCCGGAGGGTATTGGAGGCTACATCCATTCCCATCGGCCCCTGGGCCCTGGAGAATTTGAGTCCTTCATTGATGTCTACGCCATCCGGAGTGCTGAGGGTGAGAGGTCCTGGATAGCTGAAGGGCGGACTGGGGAGAACTGTCCTTGCAGGACAGAGGCCAGGGTGGTGGGTGGAGAGCCTGATAGCTTTCAAAATGAAACCGACTGGCTTCTGGAGAGAGGGAGTTGGGACTATACCCGTTCTTCGCTGTTGGTGTCTCCCCAGGAGCCCCCCAGAAGGAGGTGTATTTCATGGGACTCATTGATATCCTGACACAGTACGATGCCAAGAAGAAAGCAGCCCATGCAGCCAAAACCGTCAAGCACGGGGTGAGCATCTCAAGACAGGATTGTTCTTTGGGGGAGAGAGAGCTGCTTGTGCCAGAGCAGTAGGTAGCAAAAGGATGGGTGTGGTCTGGGATGGGTTGGAGGGTGGGGAGTGGGGATGGGTAGTGGGGTGGCCTGACACACACTTCCGTACTTCCTTTCCCAGGCAGGGGCAGAGATCTCTACTGTCCATCCCGAGCAGTACGCGAAGCGATTCCTGGATTTTATCACCAACATCTTTGCTTAAGAGACTGCCTAACTCCCTGACATTCAAAGTGGCAGAATTCTGAGAGGCTTGGGGGTATTGTGGGCATTCTGGCCACAACTTCTCTTCCTCCTTGGATAAATTCAGGCCACAGGCTCCTTCCATCCAAATAACTCCATCTGACCCTGAGAAATACACTGTCCCTTCTCCCCTCTGTCCATATTTCTTCCCTCTTTCCTCCTCCAAGTCTGCTTGCTTCATTAGAGTGTTACTGTTGACTCTCTCCCAAGTGCCTTGACCTTTGAAAAATGACCTGTTGTTTCTGTAAAGCAGGAGGAGCTGGGGGGAAGGGGGTTGTTTGCTGTCTTCAGGACTGACTGGACAGATGGTCCTGACTCGAGCAACTACCCTGGATGCACTTTGCTGAGTGGGATGAACTGAGTGTGTGGATTTTGCTGATAACTTTATAGAACTCACTATTGGTGCACTTCCCTCCTGGTAGTCCTTAGGACGGAGGACAGTCAAGATGCTGCAGATGTGGGTGCAGGTGTGCACACGCAAGATGTACTATGTTAATTTTACACAAGAGGTGGGGTAGGGAATGGCCAGCACCTCCCAGGAGTGAGACTTGAGAGAACTCCTGTGATGGTGCAGGGAATGGGAGAGGGTCTCTGTCAGGGACTGACTGGTCTCTTCCTTCACCTCACTTCCCTCTCCACCCACCTGTTCTGGGCCCAGGAGCCCAAAGATGGCCAAAGTGTCCAAGCCTGGGTGAAGTTGTCTGACCCTTGCTGCTCTTCACCAGAACCTGCCGGGGCTGAGGTTCATGGGGGGGTGTGTGGAATTCTGGAGCCTGGGATGATGGACCAGGGGTGTTGGGATCATTTCCCAAGGCTAAGTCCCTTTCTTCCTGTCTGGCTGCCCTGAGGTTCGTTCCTGGCAGAAGGGAACATTTCTGTTATCTCTACCTGGGTCAGTTCTGATCAGTGCAAGAGGATGGATCAAGTGTGGGGGCTTCCCCGGATGTGTGCACCTGGCACACTGCCCTCCCCCACCCCTCCTCAGGCCCTTTCTCCAGTTGGATTTGTTACCATCCTGTTCTCTCCTGTCCTGTCTTGTACTGCTGCTGTGTCTCCAGGGGGACAGATGGCCTTCTTTGTCATCTTCACTCTCCACCCCCAGAGAGGAGTCAGAACCATAATTCAATCACCCCGGCCTCTCCAAAGATAGTGGTGTTGATGCGCGATCTTTTCACAATGTGGAGGACCTTGAGGAGATGAGATTGATCATCATCCCTCCCCCGAATGCCGTGGGTCCAGGACACCCATTCTTCTTGCTATTCTCTGTCCCCCTGAGGCTTTCAGACTTTTTTAAACATGATGAGCACCAGCAACCAGCCTGTGGGGCTGCAAAGCTGCTGTGCTGTCAGTCTGGCTAGACTGATCAGTCTCACTTAAGGGAGAAGCCCTTTCTCCCCTTCATCTTCTCCAAACGAGGTAGTGAGAGGGGTCCCCAGGCAGGGGTTGGAGCCCCTGTAATACCTTCCTGCCAGGGGCCTAAAGGATCTCTTTCATCACAACCATCTCCCTTTCCCCCTGTTGAATGCAATAAAACTCTGTGACACCAGCAACTGTTGTTCTTTAGAAATGAGTTTTCTCAGTACATGGCTGATGGATCATGAGCAGTGTGGTCTTTGTTTGATGCTTTTGTTTTTCACCTTTTTTGTTTTATTAATTAATAAAGATCTTGTATATTTACTCCCATTACTATCACAATACAGAAAATAAATTATTCGATCCAAATCCCTTCATAGAAATGCCTTTTTTTTTCCTTTTCACTTCTTTGAGGGGTGCAGAGAAAGTGTGGGGCCCCTGGTTTCTGACAGACGACCCTGAGTTGAAAAGGTGGTGACAAATGTGCATGGGAATGGCAAATGTACTCTTCAGCTTTGCAGGAGCTCAGCAGTAATAAGGCAGGGAAGAGTGGAATTCTGGGACCCTTCCCCTTCTCCTTCCTCCAGGCCTCCGGCTGGATCACACTCCATCTCTGGAAAGGCGTGTGGGCCTCCCAGCCCACCAGCTAAGAGAGTGTTCCCGAAGCTTTCTGGGAAAACTGTCCCTGGCTGGTGGGGAGGGAGAACACAGCAGGGTCCTGGGAAAGTCAGGAAGAAAGTGACCAGCCCTCCAGTCCAGAGGGGAAGTGAGAAGAGGGGTGGGTGAACAGGGGCGGTTGCCAGTCTGGGAGAGTTGAAGTCTTGGCTGAGGAGGTCTTTTGCTGCTGGTGGAAAACCTGGCTTGATGTGGCCCCAGGGAAGTGAACTGGACTGGGGGCGGAGACTGCTCTGATGTGGGAAGCAGAGCACAGCTTTTTTTTCCTCTTTGAGAGTTTTTAACTCTTATTTGAACCATACACAGGACACTACCACCACCCCAAGTCATTTTAAAAAAATGTATTCCCTTCCCATTCTGCACCAGCCTCGACATCCCCATTTGTGGAAAGACAAAAGTCAGAGGCCCTCACCACACCCATGGGAGGGCAGGCTGCAGGGGTCACAGGAGGTAACAATCCAGAAGGAGGCAAGAGATGAGGGAGGGGATTGAAATAGTACTGGGTTTTGTTTATTTTTTAGAGCCAATGCTTTTCTTCTTACTATGACTCTTCCCATCCCACATTGTTCCTCAAAGGCCCTTCCACCATAAGGATTTAAACAAACTGCCGCCCCCCCAGCCCCCGTGTACCCACCGACAGCCTCACCCACCCATCCACCACCAGCAGCCCAAGCTGCCACGCAGCTGGCTGGGGAAGAAGAGAGAGGTCTCCTCCGGGAGAGGGAGGCGGGAAGGGTGGCGTCTCCCGGGATTTAACCTCCTACCCTCAGTTCCATGACGCCACCCCCTCCCTCCAAAGGCTGGGACGGCGCCTCCATTTTTGTTTTGGGGCGGAAGGGCAGGGGCTCACGGTAGAGGGGGGGTCAACGGAAACCGTGGTCATCATCACCTGCGAGGGGGAAGAGGGTGCCGCCCTCCCTCCTTCCCTTTCTCTCAGTCTGCACCCCTGCACCCCCCACCTTCTCGGGGTCTCCCCCCCCCCTTGTTGCTAAGGCCCGGACCGTCATCCCAGCAACAGCCTCAGTCATGTGACCGGCAATGGCGGCGCTGACGAGAGGTAGGTGAGCCCGGCGCCCCCCACACCCACCGCGCGGCCCCCGGACCTGGCTCGCACCCCCTGCACGCCCCCTGCCCCCCGCGTTCCCTCCCCGTTCCTCTCCCCCCTAGCGCGGCGCTGGGGCCCCCTCTGTGCCCGGCCGAGCATCTTCCTAGCGTCCTCCAGCCTTGGCCTCCATTTGGGAGTTCCGAGGGCCGCGATCGGGGCGACAGGACCCCCCACCCAGCGACGGGGATCCGGGGGCTTTGGCGAGTGAGGGGCGCGGGGAGCTGGTTCCCGCCCGGGTCTCGGAGGAGGCGGTGGGGGGAGGGGTGGAACTGCCTCCGTGGATGCCCCGGGGACCCGTGTCCTTCCCGGTCGTCCCTGCCGTTGGCCTCGGTCTGGAGGGAGGGACTGGCCCCGTGTCCGGCCTGGGTTGCCCCAAAGGAATCGCAGACCCAGCCTAAACTATGGCCCCGCCTCCCTTTTCTGTGCCAGCGGGACTTGGAGCTAGGACACCTAGGTCCTGGGTCCCCTCTGATGGGGACAGAGGTGTTCCACCGAGGCCAGTGTGGGCTGAGGCTCTGGGGTCCCAGATTCACTTTCTCAGTCTCCAGGTGCAGCTGGCCTTGAGGGGACTGTGATGGAGGCAGGAAGGGACAGATGCTCCTTTTTGCATCAGTCGAGAAATCGAGGTCACACTAATGGCCCCTCTTTCTGTTTGAGCTGTCTTCAGAGGTGTTGTGGGGACAGCCCTGTAGCTGAATGTGACCACGCTCTGGGGAAGCATCGGCCCCTCCGGCTGAGCCATTGTGCGAGCCCCGCCCCTCCCTAAATGCCAGGCTGGGGCGCTGACAGGCAGCCCTGCGTGTGCTGGGTTTAAAAGGTGACAGTGAGAACTTTGTTATTGCAGGGGCTGCCGGTACTTTGTTCACATCCTTAGCAGACTTCAGCAGGAGGGACAGAGTTAGCTCTTCAAGGAGGCCTCCCTGGCGATAGCGGCAGAATTATTTGGGAATGTGGAGCGGAGTGGGGAGTCAGGGAGCACAGGAAATATTCCTGTCTGTGTGAAGGTGGCAAGAAGACCTCTGTCTGTGGGCTTTCTCTTTCCTAACTTCTCTTATCTGCACCCTGGGCTTTCTCAAAATCCTCAGAGCTGGGGAAAAAAAGAGGCCAGCATGTTGAAGTTCCTGTAGCAACTTGGGGACAGGCTGAGGGTGGAATCTCCTGCAGAAGAGAGAGAAAGCAAACGAAAGAGGAGTTTGTCTCTGGGCTGGATGGGGAAGGGCAACGTTGTCACCATAACTTTTTAACACCTCCCCCCACTCCTCCCCACCCCACCCCAGGCCTTGTCAGCTGAGTGTGGAAGAGAGGGATTTCCGCCGCCACCGTCTTCCATGGGCTTTCCAGGTACCTGCCCTCCCAAGGGAACCTCACCTGTCACCCTTACATCGGTCTCCTTCATTCCATGTTCCAAGAAACCCCGTTCCCGGTAACCTGCCCCCAGGTTTCTGCCTCCATTCCATGGGCTGCTGGGTGAGGGCCTTGAGGCCTGGGGGAAGGGGCTTCTCACTCTCCTTCCTCGTCCCTTCTACCCCACCAGGTCACACAGCCTACAAGTAGGGAGCAGGGGAACAGAGAGTGAGCCTGCATGCCAGTTCTAAGCTCTTCAGGATCAAAGTGAGCAGAAAGGAGGGCCCAAAAGTCTCCTTCCCCATTCAAGAGCCCATGTTTCACCCAGAGCGGGTAGGGGCGGGCTGTTTCTGTGATCATGGGAGAATTGAAAGGGGAACAGCACTGATGCTCGGCTCAGATGATAGTCCACTTATCTTGCTCTTCAGTGGGTGGCTGGCGTTTGGGAGATAAGGGGATGCAGAAAATGAATTTGGGGGAGGAGGCAGGGGCCGGGCTTTGAGAGAACAGAGATCACGTAGGGTTTGGAAGGGGGCGCTGATATTTGTCAGCTGGGGACCCCCCACCCTGAGTCCCTTTCACCCTGGGGGCAGTGTCGTTCGTCCTGTCCAGAATGGCAGCCTGCGGAGGCACCTGCAAGAACAAAGTGACTGTCTCCAAGCCTGTGTGGGACTTCCTGAGCAAGGAGACCCCAGCCCGGCTGGCGCGGCTTCGAGAGGAGCACCGTGTGTCCATCCTCATCGATGGCGAGACTTCTGACATCTACGTTCTCCAGCTGTCCCCACAGGGCCCTCCCCCGGCCCCTCCCAACGGGCTCTACCTGGCCCGGAAGGCTCTCAAGGGGCTGCTGAAAGAGGCAGAGAAGGAGCTGAAGAAAGCTCAGAGGCAGGGGGAGCTTATGGGCTGCCTGGCTTTGGGGGGTGGGGGGGAGCACCCCGAGCTGCACCGCCCAGGCCCACCCCCTCTTCGAGCAGCCCCGCTCCTGCCCCCAGGGGCGCGGGGGCTCCCTCCTCCTCCTCCTCCCCTGCCCCCTCCTCTTCCTCCCCGCCTCCGGGAGGAGGCAGAAGAGCAGGAGAGCACCTGCCCCATCTGTCTGGGGGAGATCCAGAACGCCAAGACATTGGAGAAGTGCCGGCATTCGTTCTGTGAGGGCTGCATCACCCGGGCCCTGCAGGTGAAAAAGGCCTGCCCCATGTGCGGCCGCTTCTATGGGCAGCTGGTGGGCAACCAGCCCCAGAATGGGCGGATGCTGGTCTCTAAGGATGCCACCCTCCTACTGCCCAGTTACGAGAAGTATGGCACCATTGTCATCCAGTACGTCTTCCCGCCCGGTGTCCAGGGGGTAAGACGACCATGGCCTGCCCTCGCCCTTTGGTTTTCCCCTAAGCTCTGATCTAAAAAAAGGGGGCGAGGGTCAATGTGTCTATTAGACATGATGCAGTCTCGCTGTCTTCTACCACGTCTTCCCACTCAGTGCCCTGGAGATGGGAGGCTCCCTCGAGGCCCAGCTTTTCCATCCCATGGGATACACACATGAAAATCAGGCAGGGGTCAGGCACGGTGGCTCACACCTGTAATCCCAGCACTTTAGGAGGCGGAAGCAAAAGGATTGCCTCAGCCCAGGGGGACGAGACCAGCCTAGGCAACTTGGCGAGACCACATCTCTAAAGTAATCAAAAAAATTAGCTGGGTGTGGTGGTGCATGCCTGTGGTTCCAGCTACTTGGAAGGCTGAGGCGGAAGGATCACCTGAGCCTAGCAGGCTGAGGCTGCGGTGGCCATGAGTGTGCCACTGCCCTCTAGCCTGAGCAACCAAGTGAGACTCCTACTCAAAAAAAAAAAAAAAAAAATCAGACCAGGGAGAAGGGAATTGCATATTATTTCTTTGGTGAACATGGATGTTGACAAATCTTGGCAGAGGCCAGATCTGTGAAGGTAGTGGCTCAGATGCAGGCAGGCACAGCAAGGGATCTGACCAGCTTACTGGAGCTGGGAGGGTTACTCTGTTCCACATTTATGAGAGCAAAACCTTGATGCCAGTGGAAGGTAAAAACAGGAGGGGTGGAGGGCCTCCAGGTGTCTTCCTGCTGGACAAAGAGTACTGTCCAATTCCGGTTTGCAGAGGGATGAGGACGCTCCAAAGACGAGTAATGGTAGAGTGGGGACAGGCTAGGCTGTGGCAGACACGGTGAGGCGTGTTTGCAGGTGGAGAAGAGACACTGAAAGAGAAATTGTCCTCGGGCTTCACGCTTCTGCTGAGTTATCTTGGGAGTAAGGACCAGCCGAGAATCCCTTTGTTGCTGAATTGAGACTTGAGGGATTGAGACAGCAGAAAGAACCTCTTAACGCTAGGGATTATGTCCTGAAACAGGCTCTTGGTGCCCAGGCCCTGTAATCCCTCCTTCTGGAAAGCCGTCAGCCTGTTGCTGCCCTGTCGACATTAGCTGGGGGTGCACAGACAGAAGCTGGCCAGGATGCCCCTCTGATGGCATCTGGGCCTCAGGATGGCATGCTGCTCACGGCCCACTCTGCTCCCCTTCCTCCCAGGCCGAACACCCAAACCCAGGAGTTCGGTATCCCGGCACCACACGGGTGGCCTACCTCCCGGACTGCCCTGAGGGCAACAAGGTGCTGACCCTGTTCCGCAAGGCATTTGACCAGCGTCTCACCTTCACCATCGGCACGTCCATGACCACGGGGAGACCGAATGTCATCACCTGGAACGACATCCACCACAAGACCAGCTGCACAGGGGGACCCCAGCTGTGCGACATCTCTTCATTTCCTTCCCTTGGCTCCTCCCCTCTGCTCCATTCCACTGAGGGAACAACTTCAACCCCTTCTTACCCTGGGAGCCTCTTAGCTGGAGACGACCACCTCCAAACTCTTCCGTCATCTCTTCCACTGTTTCTCCTACATCCAACTGGTCCCCATGTGCCCAGTTTAACCTACAAAAATAAGCAGAACTGGGCTAAATTACCTTGGGTTTGGAGCCCTCCCCTTGGGGGAGGTGGGAACGCATCTATATGGTGCCTCGGCTGAGCCCCCTGGAATGAGCCTGAATGTGGGGTTATAGGAGCAAGCCCTATCAGCTAACACTCACCCTCCTTTCTCTTTGTTTCCAGGTTCGGGTACCCAGACCCCACCTACTTGACCCGGGTACAAGAGGAACTGAGAGCCAAGGGCATCACAGATGACTGAAGAACATCCCCTTTGCCAAGGCCCCTGCTGTCCTCCTCTACTAGGACCCAACGGAAGCCTCTGTTCTCCACTCTGCCCCCTGCCCTCCACACCACACAAGTAGGGGACCTGTCTGACTGGGGAGGGAGTTCAGAGGGGGAGGGGCAGCCCTTCCCCTGTCCCCCACTGGCCAAGTGTTTCAGTGCAGTGTGAGCCACTCCCTGCTAGCAGAGGCTGATCTCCAAGGCTCTGCTCCTGGCTGCCCATGTACATACTCCCAGTCTCCCTGCCACCCCACCCCCTTGGCTTTTTCTGGTATGTGCTGTGCTCCAGTGACTAAGCTGAGAAAGGACCTGGCTGGGGAGGGGAGGGTCTCTCGAGCCACCCCCCACCCCCAGTTGTGCTCTGCTGCCGAACTTCTGTGCAAAGGAGGAGGAACTGGGCTGCTGTGAGCCCTCCCACCCCACAGAGCGGGCTGTGTGTTCATCGGATACAATTCTCCTACCTTAACCTTGTCTTTTCTCTCCTGTGTCTCAGTCTCTGTCCGTCTCCGTCTTTCTCCCGCTCTTCTCTGCCCCCTATAAGAAGCCTCCTTGCCCTGTTCTGGAATCGCCGCCAGACTGTAGCTTTTAATTTAATAAAAATAAAGTAAAATATGCAACTCTTTATGCCACACCCGTTCTGTTCCATGGAGGGGGTGGGGGTGGGGTGGGGACCTGCTGAGACGAGGAAAGGGGATGATGGGGAAATCCCCGCGTGCCTTCCCGGTCCCTCTGCCTCCAAGGACGCGGGGAAACGGGATGTTCTTAGCGGGCTGCGTAATCGCACCGCGAAGCGCCGGGTCACGCTTCGAGATTGGAGTAGGGACGAAGAGGGGTTGGTTTGTTTTCGAACTTCGGTCGTGGAGAGAAGCACAACCCCACACCCTTGGCGAAGTTTGGCTGGGGTGGGAGTGGGGGCGGAGCCGGGCTGGGGGCGGATTCGGCAGCAGCAACTCCCCGGACGCGCGCAGGCCTCAAAGCCCCCCAGCTTCCGTGCCCCCTCAGCCCTGAAGCTTGGAGCAGGGTAGGGGTCCAGCATGAAGCCCCCGGACCGCCCCGCCCCTGGCCGCACTGACCGGATACTAGGGGTCATGGGGGGCATGCTGCGCGCATGCGCCCTCCCCGGGCAGGAGGGGGTAAGAAAGGGGGCCCGCGGTGGGGTGGCGTCTTTCGGGGCCTTCCAGAGGACTGCACCCCACCACTCAAGTTACCCGCAAACAAGAGTTCTGCGGGGCAGTCGCAGGAATCCATGAATTCCTCTTCGAGGGCCACAGCCCGGCTCTGGGCGACTCGCGTGCAACAATGTGGATTTTGACAGGTGGGAGAAGGGAGAGGCCAGGGCTTCCTAGGAGGGTGGGTTCCTTACAGGCATTCTGTCCCGCAGCCCCCGAAGAGAAGCCCCCTAGGGCCGGGGGGTCCCGAGCCAGAGTCCGACTGCACGGAGGGAGATCAGAGAGGGGATCGCGAGCGGGAAGTCCTCGCCTGGGCCCCGCAGCCCGGTAAGAAGCCAGGGGTGGGGTGGGGCGCAGTTTCCCATCCTGAGCAAAGTGGCGAATTCAAAAATACTCTCCTCTTATTAGCGTAAAGTTCGCATCTAATTGGCATGAGACCCATTTAATCGCCGAGACCTCCGCGCTTCTCCTCGCCCCCTAGTCCGATGTGTGTCCCCCACCTCAGCCAGCCTCGAGCCCCCGCAGGCGGAGTGTCCCCGCGCCCCACCCCTGGCCTCTCGCCAGCCCGGGCTCCAGGACTTCGCCTTAATTGGTGATTAGTCTTCGCTGGAGTCCCGGGGCCTGGAGGAAAGAGGAGTCCGGCGCGGGGGCGGCACCTGGCCTGTGTTCCCCACAAAGAGTTCCCCAAACACGCACCGCCCCCACCGGGGAGCCGTGTCCACCCCCGCGCGGCCGAGGACAGTCCCAACCCCAGGACATCTTCGCCCAGGCCAAGGCCCCGTCCACCGAGCTCTCCCCTCGCAGAGGCCGAGGGGCGACTTGGGCAGACCCCGCCGCCAGGCTCAACCCCCACCCCCGGCGCTCCGCACGCAGAGCCCGGGCTGCGGGAGGACGCAGGGAGGGAGGGAGGGAGTCCCGGGGCCGGGGCGCCCGGCCTAGGGAGGAGGGGAGAGGCGCTGGGGACGTGGAGTGGGAACCTGGGGGAGGGGCGATTGGGGCGGAACCCGGCCCCGGCTGGAGGGGGCCGCGGGAGAGGGGGCGGAGCTGGGCCGCAGAGGCCCCGCCCCGTGGTGGCTCCGCGGCCCGGCCTGTTATTCGGCTCGCCGCTCGGCCGGGACCCGCGCCGCGCCGCGGCTCGGGGGTCGGCCCCCGCCTCGTCCCCGCCCGGGCCTAGAGCCGCCCCCAGCCAGAGGCCGGAGACGGAGCTGGAGTGGCTGCCGCATCCCGGCCCGGCCTCCCCCCATCCCTGCCCCCAGACTGGACATCTGGACCCAGGGCCCCGCACCGCCAGGGTTCCGGAAGCCCTCCCCGCCCCGCTGGGCAGCCCGGCCCCGCGCCTCCCTCTCTCCAGAACCCCCAGCCCTCCTCCAGACCAGACTTCCGCCTCCCCCTGGACGCCTCCTCCCGGGCCCGGCCCTCCCCCCCTCCCGCAGCCTGGACCCGGCTAGAGGGAGGGGGGGTGCGCGCCCTGCGCCGTCCCCGCCCCGCCCCCCGTGAGCCCCCCTGCATGGCCGGCCCGGGCGGGGGCGCGGGGGGGCCCGGGCGCCATGCGGGGGGGGCACAAGGGGGTCGCTGTGCCTGTCCCCGTGTGATCCGAAAAGTGCTGGCAAAATGCGGCTGCTGCTTCGCTCGGGGGGGACGTGGTGAGTGCGAGGTCCAAAGGGCCCAGTGCTGAGTGGGGGGCGGGCCGGGGGTGTAGGGCTTCTGTGAGCCCTGAGCCTAGGGGTTTAGGGCTGGAGACTGTTCGTGTGTTTTCCAGGAAAGTGACTTAAGAGATGGCCTCCAAGGTCCCTTCTGCTTCCACATTTCTGTTAGTTCAAATTAAGGGAATAGGGGAAGGGGCAGGGGCCTCATGCTTTCCACCAGTCAGATGGATACGAGAAGAACCCGCCCACAGTCCCTTCAGGCCTGGAACGGGGATCTTCCCTCACATCCTTTTGCTGAGAGTCGACTTCTGAAGAGGGACAGGGGGATGGAGGAATGAGAATGAGGGGTTCTGCAAGGGGCTTTATAAAGAATCACAGTTCTCCGTCTCTGAGCCCAGGCCAGAGACAACCCTGGGGCGCGCTCCTGGTGGCCTCCTCCGTGGGGTCTGTGCGTGTGCTGGGGAGGTGGGCTGCCGCTGTCTTTTCTTTTTATAATGAACACTGCAATTGGTGGAGGAGGGGTCTGGGAGTGGCAGATGGACTTGGCTTCCTCCCCCCCTTCCCAGGGAATGGTCTGTACCCATTGGAAGGGGGAGGGTTGTAGGAGAGCAGATGGCCACCCCCAGCTTCCAGTGTCTGCCCAGATGGCTGCCCCCACCCCCATATCTGTGCTATGCTCAGGATACGGGACCCTCCACATGTTCCTGGGGGTTCTAGGCCGCGGAGCCAGGTGTTTACTTTCCTGTCCTTCCTCCCAGGGGTGCCCTGGTGAAATGTTCTATCTTGGCCAACTCAGATGAGGACAGTGGGAGGGGCTGGCAGCATAGCGAGGAGCCCCTGGGAGTTCCCTGGGGACCCTGGGTCTGGAGCTGGGGCAATGTCTCTCTCCTTTCTTTTTCGTCCTCCGTTAGAATCCTATTCCATTGCTGGCAGTGAGGGGAGTATATCGGCTTCTGCTGCCTCCGGTCTGGCTGCTCCCTCTGGCCCCAGCTCCAGCCTCAGCTCTCGCCCCTGCTCCCCGGGCCCCCCAGGGCCAGTCAGTGGCCTGAGGAGATGGCTGGATCATTCCAAACATTGTCTCAGTGTGGAAACGGAGGCAGACGGTGGTCAAGCAGGGCCATGTGAGGTGAGCAGGGAGCGCCACGGAAGCACGAAGAACTTCCACGAAGGACAGTGGGAGAGAGGGCAAGTTGGGGCCACTGGTCACTGAGGAGACCCAGCTACTGTCCCCAACCTCTGACGCTTGGCCTCTGGCCCCCAGAACTGGATGCTAGAGTCAGCTCTAGCCACAGGAGAGGAGCTGCCAGAACTCACCTTGCTGACCACATTGCTGGAGGGCCCAGGAGAGAAGACACAGGTGTGAGGAAGAGGCTCTGGGGATGCCCCCCGCACTTGAGATGCACCCACTTGCTCACCCAGGGATGTTCTTTCCTCCCAGCTACCTGAAGAGGAGACTTTGTCCCAAGCCCCCGAGAGTGAGGAGGAACATAAGAAGAAGGCTCTGGAAAGGAGTATGTAAGTGTCCACCTCCCTGCCTCTTAATTGCACAACTTCCAGAAGACTGCTCCTCACATTTTAGCCGGAATTCCCTCTAAGGTTGGCTATGGTGATGAAGGGGCTTCTAGTTGAGGAGGGAGGAACTGGCTAAACAAAGGATGTGCCCAGACGGTGAAGCGGGGACACCCTCCTGCTCCCTTCCTAGGTATGTCCTGAGCGAACTGGTAGAAACAGAGAAAATGTACGTGGACGACTTGGGGCAGATTGTGGAGGTAGCTCCCTTTACCCCTTCCCAGCCCTAGCCCACCTGCCCATCTCCTCTGCCCGGGGCTGTTTCCAGGAGGTGTCTTGTTGCTCCTCTGTCCCGGCTCTCAATCCTTCCTACTCCTGGACTTCTTGGGAGGGCAGTTCCCTCCGCCAGCTCAGGCGCCAACCGCAATCTTCCCACAGGGTTACATAGCCACCATGGCTGCTCAGGGGGTCCCTGACAGTCTTCGAGGCCGTGACAGGATTGTGTTTGGGAACATCCAGCAAATCTATGAGTGGCACCGAGAGTGAGTGGTGGAGCCCTGGGAGGCAGGTGCTGGGGAGGGGCACTCATCTGGTTGTCTCTCATCTCCGTATCCCAATCATTGGCCCTAAAGAATGTTCGCAGTTTTGTAGGGAGCACTCCTAGAGCAGGCAACTCAAAGTTGGGGGGCGTAGGAGAGGTGGGGGTTCTGAAACATGTTTGGCCTCCCTTTCTCCACCCACCCTTCCAGCTATTTCCTGCAGGAGCTACAGCGATGCCTGAAAGATCCTGATTGGCTGGCTCAGCTATTCATCAAACACGTGAGGCTTGAGGGGGCGGGGCTCAGGGGGAGAGGCTTAGGGATGGGTCAGGGCTCTCTGGAAATGTACCCTCCCTCCTTGCCCACCCTGTCGTCTTAAACCTTACCCCTGTTAGGAGCGCAGGCTGCATATGTACGTGGTGTACTGTCAAAACAAGCCCAAGTCAGAGCACGTGGTGTCAGAGTTTGGGGACAGCTACTTTGAGGTCAGTAGCTGAGGTGTTTGGGGACACAGAGGACAGAGTCCGCCAGAGCAGGCACTCCAGGCTGCATAACCACCCTGTCCCTGTCCCCAGGAGCTCCGACAGCAGCTGGGGCACCGCCTGCAGCTCAATGACCTCCTCATCAAACCTGTGCAGCGGATCATGAAATACCAGCTGCTGCTCAAGGTCAGGGACCCCTTTTTCTCCAGGGGGCACAGCTGGCTGGGACAGCTGTTTTCTTGTTCATCTATCCATGGTTCTTAAGCCTCCCCCAGACTTCCTGTGCACCCTCACCTGTGTCCCCAAGGAGAATGTGAGCTTCTGAGGGTGTCCTCGCGACCTCCCTGAGAATTTCTTCTCTGTGTCTTAGGATTTTCTCAAGTATTACAGTAGAGCCGGGAAGGACACCGAGGAACTGGAGGTGAGGACCCCTGGTCTTCCAGGACACGCTTTGTACTCCTTATCCTCTTAGTCTCGTGGGTTCCCTCAGCCCCTTGGGTGGTTTAGAGCTGTCTGGTCTTTGGGGGGAAGCTGGTGGGGGTTGAGATACAGTCTGAAGAGGCAGCTGGTGGCTGAGGCCTCTTTCCCAAGCATGACTGTCTTCACCCCACAACGCCCCTCTCTCACCTGCGTCCCAGCAAGCTGTGGAGGTCATGTGCTTCGTGCCCAAGCGCTGTAATGACATGATGACCCTGGGGAGACTGCGGGGATTTGAGGTATGGAGATGGGGCAGGAGGCTGGTGGCCTAGTGCTCGTCTGCCCCGGGCTTAGCACTCTGGAGGTCCTTCCAGGGAATTCTCTTCTCCCCGTGGTTGGTTGGGAGTGTCAGAGGAGGGAAGTTGCCCTTTGTCTCTTCTTGTTCTTTCTCGAAGGCCACTCTCCTTTGGTTCCAGGGCAAACTGACTGCTCAGGGGAAACTCTTGGGCCAGGACACATTCTGGGTGACGGAACCTGAGGCTGGGGGGCTGCTCTCTTCCCGGGGTCGAGAGAGGCGGGTCTTCCTCTTTGAGCAAATCATTATCTTCAGCGAGGCCCTGGGAGGAGGAGTGCGAGGTGGAACGCAGCCTGCATATGTGTACAAGAGCAGCATTAAGGTGCAAGGGGACCCAGAGAGGGCTGGGCCTGGGGAGGGGTGCAGCCTCTGAGAGGATGTCTGGCTCTCGGATCCCTTGGAGGGAGCAGGAACCAGAGAGAGCCTGAAGAATCTGGGCCTGTCTCCTGTCTGCCAATTCAGGTGAGCCGCCTAGGACTGGAGGGGAACCTCCAAGGTGACCCTTGCCGCTTTGCACTGACCTCCAGAGGGCCGGAGGGTGGGATCCAGCGCTACGTCCTGCAGGCTGCAGACCCTGCCATCAGCCAGGCCTGGATCAAGCAAGTGGCTCAGATCCTGGAGAGTCAGAGGGACTTTCTCAACGGTGACAGTCTCATCCTCGTTCCCTCAGCTCCTCCCACGTTTGACCTCTCGAATTCTTACTGCCCAGCCTCCAAGCCCTGCCCTCTGATCCCGACTTCTCCCCCCACCCACTTTTCTGTTGGTAGCTCTAGACTTGGTAGAATCCCCTAAAGCCCTGAGCAGTTTGCACTGGCTGACAGTCCTTGGGAGGGAGAGCAGAATGGGTGGACGGCCCAGGCAGAGCCCCCAGGGAAGCCACCTGTCGCTGCTGTAACCCTCCTGTTCCTCTTTGCCCCAGCACTGCAGTCACCCATTGAGTACCAGAGACGCGAGAGCCAGACCAACAGCCTGGGACGGCCAGGAGGGCCTGGGGTTGGGAGCCCTGGGAAAATGAGGCCAGGAGATCGGGCCCAGGGCAGCACATACACCCCCATCAACGGCTCTCTCCCCGCCCTACTGCTGTTACCAAAAGGGGAGGTGGCCAGAGCCCCCCGGCCCCTGGACACACAGGTATGAAGAATAGCGCTCCATGATTGCAGGGGTAGGATGGGGAGGGCCTCTCTTGTTCTGGAATCCCCAGGCTCCCCTCCCCTACACCATTCCTTTCTTCCACTGCTTTTGCTTATTTATTCATTTCTGTCTGCCCCTCCCTATTTCACATCCTTCCCTTACCCTCCTCCCCTCCAGTTTAGCTCTGGGAGAAGCTGACAGGCTCAGATAGTCTAAGATATCTGGCAAGAGGAGGTGGCTTGGCTAGGGGCTTACGCTGAAAAGAGAGCAGTGTAGATTTTTGGTCTTTCAGATCCTCTGACTCGAGTCTTTCTTCAGGCTCTCAATGACGTCCCCCAGGCTCCTCCTGACTCTCTTCCGATCCCAACTCCAAAGACCCCTCCCTGCCAGGCCAGACTTGCCAAGCTGGATGAAGATGAGCTGTGACTGGTGAAGGCTATGGGGGCGTGCTGACTCAGCCGCCTCTTCTGCCGAGAGTGTCAGGGCAGTCCTTCTGGCCCTGCTCTGCAATTTGCTCCCTCTTGATGTGTCTGGAGGGTGGGCAAGGCTGGGGGTGATGTCGACTCCAACAAGAGCACCTAGACCCAAAGGAACTTCTTTCTGCTCTAGAAACCGGGTTCCTTCAGCTCCCACCCCTCTGCATGTGTCTATGGTCCCTGCCAAAGGAGGATGTGGGTGGGCGGGAGGGCTGGGGCAGGGGCCAGACAGAAATTATTGGTTTTGTTTTTGACTTTGTTTTTCCTGTTTTCTGAGAATAAAGGTTTTGTTATATCTCCAAGGCTGCTGTGTTGGCAGAGGGAAGGGGAGTCTAGTGTGGGATAGGTGGGACAGATTGGTATGGAAGAGATCAGCTGGCCTTGGTCACTTGAGGAGGAGTCTGGTGAAAGGAGAGGGGGACAGGCTGTGAGAGAAAAGATGTTGCTATCTTTGTTCCTCACCTGCAGCTGCAGCATCTCTTGGTCCAGACCTGGGGCTCGGCGCCACTGGAAAGCCCTAGATTCTTGATGTGTCCTCCCCTTTACCAAGCCTCCCTTTCCCCAATCCACCCCCTGGCCCAGACCCCACCAGAAAGCCCAGTGTGGTGTGACTTCCCACGGTTCCTCCAACACCCAGATGCAAAGCACAAGATGCCCAGCGTACCTTTCCTTCTGAGGCGCCTATGTTCAGCTGAGTGTGGATGGGAAGAGCTCCTGGGGCTGTGGCTCCTTCCTGGCTCTGGGTCTTCTCCTTCCTGACTGAGAGGTCAGGAGACATATTGATACAGAGCAGAAGGGGATTCCTCTTCAAACCACACACCCAAGAGTGGAGAGCCCGAGGGGTTCTTCACCCCTCCCAGCTTCTGGGAGACCCTCTGGAACAGACAGAGCCAGAGCTCCATGTCCAGATGTCCTGCCCTAGGTCCTTGTGCATCTGTGTGTCCACAGTGTCCATTCGTCCCTTGGGCTCGGTCACGCGCACTTAGGCTTCCTCAGCAGACAATAGACTGCTGGGGTGGGGGGTAAGGAGGAGCTGGAGTCTCCCTGTGGGCCTGAGGTCCCTCTAGCTGACAATGGGGGGAGGGCTCTGCGGGGGGGGGGACAGGACGTAGGGCCCAGATAAGACTTCTGGGGAACAATAGGAGGAATTGAAGAGGGGAGACCCACCCTCACTGCACCCCACCCCTGGGGCTTTGGGGTCAGGGACTGAGGGACCAGAGGGCCATGGGAGGGGTGCTGAGGATTCTTGTGGATGGAGGAGGGGATGATGGCAAGTAGGGTTTGGAGCTTGGGGCTTCTGTGTGACTTCAGGCACCTCAGGGGTCTGTGAGGGGGCGGGTGACCCCTTTGTACTTAGATTAACCACATACACATTTTTGAGTGCCTGCTTTGTGAATAGCATTTGGAGATAATAAGTCCAAGTTTTTTTGGCTCCTAAGAAATACAGAATTTCCTGTCAGTTCAGTATCTCCCCTGAGGCCCTGAAGTCACCCCAGCCACTCCCTGCAGAGTGGGGTCGTGACTGTGTCATTGTCCCTGTCCAGCACATGTGGACAGTAGTTTGGGACACTGCTGAGGCCAATAGAGCCCCTTACACTTTTGGGGGGGGGCCTGCTGTGTCCCATGGGAATTTAGAGCTGGGGTGGCCGGGTGAATGCAGCCACTCTGAAAGGACCAGTGACTGAAGAGGAAGAAGACTGTCTCCGCCCAAAGTGCAGGTGGGGAAGGAAACCGGAAGCCGTGAAGGGGTACTTAGGAGGTACAGGGTGTGTTGGGGGCCCACTGGTCTTTGGCCTACCTCTCTGATCGCTTCACCTTTTCCCAGCCCCGCCCCATAGCAGGCCCCAGAGGCAGCGATCCGTGAGCCAAGGATGTCTGAGGAACCGCCTAACAGATATACTCTGCCCCCCCCCCCGCGCCAAAAGGTCCCCAAGAGAGGGCGCCCTCCAGGGCCGGATTGGACCCTGGTCACAGGAGGCGGGACTCAGGGCTAGCTGGCCGAGGGGTATTTAAGACCGGGTGCAGTTGGAGGTGGCTAAGGGCAAAATGAGTGGGGTCCCGGGCGCCAGGACCTGCCCAGGCCCGGGGGAGGCCTCCGATCTCAAGTCCCCTCCTGGCACCAGGCTTAGGGAACCTCTCACTGAGGCTCGGTTCCAGCAGCTCTTCGGGGGCGAAGAGCAGCAGCCGGAGGCGCCGGCGGAGCCCGGCGTCCCGCGGCGGTGCGGGCTGTGGAGGCAGCGGGCGCGCACGGGGTCCGCGGCGGGGGCGTGGCGCCTGCTGCAGGCTCGGCTGCCCCCGCTGCGCTGGCTGCCCCGCTACCGCTGGAGGGCCTGGCTGCTCGGAGACGCGGTGGCCGGAGTGACCGTGGGCATCGTGCACGTGCCCCAGGGTGAGAGGTCCCAACCCCAGCCTGTTGGGGGCCGGCGCTCTAGAGGGCGTCAGGGAGGAGGCGCGGGGAGCTGGGGTCCGGGAGCAGGTGGTGGGTTAGTGTCGCCGAGGGATGGGGGAGAGGGATCGGAGGTCCAGTTTGGGGGGAGGTCTGTGGAGCCCCACCAGCTCCCCACCCCCACCTGCCCTCCTCTGCGCAGTCCTGCCAGAAGCCTGGGTCGGGTTCCGGCTCAGGGAACTGAAGAGAGGCATGACGCCTGGCTCCAGGACGGGCAGACACTGATCCGTGACCTTGTCCACCCCACGACCTCCCACCGAGGCCCATTAACCCCTCAGCTCCCCCATGTGGCATGATTTAGTGTCCGGCCTCCAAGAGTGTGGGAGGGGGCTGGTCGGGGAGGTGGGCAACGCCCCCACCCCCACCTTTCCTTCCACTCCTCTGCAGCTATGGCTTTTGCCCTCCTGGCCTCCGTGCCCCCAGTGTTTGGGCTCTACACCTCCTTCTTTCCCGTCCTCATCTACAGCTTGCTGGGTACTGGGAGACACCTGTCCACAGGTAAGTGACTGGGGCTTCCAGTGACACCCTCTTCTCTGGGGGGAGCATGGACAGGGGCCATACCTCCCACTCCCTCTTCATCGCTCCACCTTCCTCTCCCTCCATGCCCAACCCTGCCACCAAACTCTGACCTAGGCCATGCTGCTGGAGTGGGTGCCAAGAGGTGGGAGCTTACTTGAACCCTGTCCCCGAAATTTGGTTAAAACGAACATTTGAGGAATTGGAACCGGGAGCAGAGACGCAAGGTCCCCCAAAGGAGCAAGCAGGGTCTGCAGGAGCGTCGCCCCTCCCTCCTCCTCCCCCACGGTTCCTGGCTGTTGCACCGGCTGGTACCCTACAGCCTTGGGAGGGCGGGTCTCGCAGCATCGCGGCCCCAGAGCGCGGAACCTGGGCTGCTGCCCTGCGCGGGGCCGCACAGCTGATCTTCTCGTCTGTCCCGGCCCCCCAGGAACTTTCGCCGTGCTCAGCCTCATGACCGGCTCGGCCGTCGAGCGGCTGGTGCCAGAACCCCTCGCGGGGAACCTCAGCGCAGTCGAGAGGGAGCAGCTGGACGCCCAGCGCGTGGGGATGGCCGCGGCCTTAGCCTTCGGGAGCGGGGCGCTGATGGTGAGGCCCGGGGGATCCCCATGGGGGGCGCGGGGGAACGGGGCGGAGAGGGGAGGGGTCTGCCTTGCGCGGGAGGGTGCGGGCGCGCCCCCTCCCGCGCATCACCTCCTCCCGTGGGTGACGGCGCCTCCCTCCCCCTCACCCCCTACCCCGCAGCTGGGAATGTTCGCGCTGCAGCTCGGCGTCCTGTCCACCTTTCTGTCCGAGCCTGTGGTCAAGGCGCTGACCAGCGGGGCCGCGCTGCACGTGCTCGTGTCCCAGCTGCCGAACCTTCTGGGGCTGTCCCTCCCGCGCCAGATCGGCTGCTTCTCTCTCTTTAAGGTGGGGGGGGGGCTGGAATAACGGAGAAGGGGCTCCTAGCGTCCCCGTAAGACGGAGGACGAGGGTGGAGGGATGGCGCGTGCCCAGGGCCAAAGCCAGCGGGTTGGAACCACGTGGCTGAACGCAGCCGCCGCGGAGGTGGAAACCCTGGTGGCTGCGGGGAGAGGGGCCCTGCCTGGCCCTGCCTGGCCCCTGGGGTCCCCGCGGGAGCGGCCGACCCTGTCCCGGGCCCCCGCTCACCGGCCCTGCCCGCAGACGCTGGCCGCCGTGCTGACCGCGCTGCCCCGGAGCAGCCCGGCCGAACTGATCATCTCGGCGCTCAGCCTGGCGCTGCTCGTGCCGGTCAAGGAATTGAACGTGAGGTTCCGAGACAGGCTGCCCACCCCGATCCCGGGAGAAGTCGTCATGGTGAGGATGACCCCGCGTGCCGGCCCCTCACCCCGCCCAGACCCTGCGAGTCCCGTGGGAACCGGCCGCTGCTGCCCCCTTGTGGAACACAGAGCGGTCACAGGCGAGAGGTCCTGCCCGCACGTCCACTTTTCCAGGCCTCCTCCCGGGACACCTTGACCTTCCAGAGTCCCGCCTCCACGCTGTCCCACTAGTCTCATGCAGCCCCCTTTGAACCTTCTTCCTTCCTACAGTGCCCCCCTTGAGGTCTCGCTGGCCAAAGCACTTCCTCTCCTGTCTCACCACTCACCCTCCTCCCTGTAACTCACAGAGTATTTCCCCCACCCCCACCTCCTCCTATATTTCTCTCTCCCTCCGCCCCCAGACTAAATAAACGTTCACTTCTCCACAGACGCCACTAGATCCCTAGATAACGTCCAGCTTCCCCACTCACATGGCAGAGTCGCATCTCTTGATGGAAACTTTCCCTTGCAGGAGCCCCTCTTCCTGCCCTGGTCCCTCTCTTCAGTCCCCGCAAACATCATTTCTCTTTCCTGGTCTCCACATTCCCTCCCTCCAAGTCGGTTGTCAGCACCCCTCCCACACATATCCCGGCTTCCCCAGGTGCTGGCTCCTGTGTCATGGCCCCGAGGCCGAGCCCTTTCTAGCCTGCAAGGGCCCCAGCTCCTGCCATACCCTCACCTTGCTCTTTCCCAGGTGCTCCTGGCCTCTGTGCTCTGCTTCACATCTTCCCTGGACACAAGATACAATGTCCAGATTGTGGGGCTGTTGCCTGGAGGGTAAGAGACAAGGAAGAGACACCGGCTTTTTCTTCTCCCACTTCTACCACCCATACCTCCTCTTGTCCCCCCCCCCTTTCTCTGTCTTCCCTATCTCCCGAAGCACCCTACCTGTCTTCACCACAGGTTTCTCTCCAGATTTCCCCAACCGCTTCTTCCCAACCTGGCTGAGCTGCCTGGGATTCTGGCCGACTCGTTGCCCATCGCTCTGGTTACTTTTGCGGTGTCTGCCTCCCTGGCCTCCATCTATGCAGACAAGTATAGCTACACTATTGACTCCAACCAGGTGGGACTCTGACTGTGAATTCCAGACCCATTTGGGAGACAACCCTCGAATCTGACTTCCCCCATTCCTTTGTCTCACCCTCTTCATCTCACTGTGTTCCTCCAGGAGCTCTTGGCACATGGAGTCTCCAACCTCATCTCCTCCCTCTTCTCTTGCTTTCCCAACTCGGCCACGCTGGCCACCACCAGTCTACTTGTGGATGCTGGTGGGAACACACAGGTAAGGGGACATCTTGGTGAGGAGAAGGGATGGGGCATTCAGGCCAGGTGGTGGTGGTGGAGGATACCCAGGTGGCATTGATATGGAGGAGGATGGGGGTCTGTGAGGGAGGGTGATGGAGGGGATGGAAATTATTTAGATAGGAGAGACAGATGATATCAACACCCCATGAAGACCTCTGTAGGTCATAAGCACTGAAAAAGTCTGGTGTCCTAGTTCAAAATAAAAACAATACTAAACTATAAAATAAATTTAAAAGATGAAATTCTGATTTCTTTCCATGAGGACATTTTCTTTTAAATGAAAAAGACCACCTATCAAAATCTTCCCCTAATATTTCTGTTTTCCCTGACTTTGCTGGTGCCCTAAGCTTGTGGGGTAACCCAGCAGTGGCCTTAAAGATGGAGGTGGGCTACAAAAATGGGGAGCTTGAACTCGGTACATCTGGGGGAGGACTGGCCAATGACAGGCATTTAATTGGGGGAAGGGGAGGGTTAGGTGTGAATGGCGGAGAATCTAGAAGGGGATGGAGGCGTGAGGAATATCTGAGATGAGGCAGAGCAGGAGGGAGGCCAGATGTCACGTGGGGGTGGGGTTCCCATTCTCCTTTGCCTTCATCCCCCCTTCCCTCTAGCTGGCAGGCTTCTTCTCTTGTGCAGTGGTCCTGTCTGTGCTCCTGTGGCTGGGGCCCTTCTTCTACTATCTGCCCAAGGTAAGGAGCACAGGAGGTGTGAGCGTGGGTGGGAGGGGAGGTAATATTTCAGGACACAGGGGTGGCCACCCTCCTCTTCTGTCCCTAGGCTGTCCTGGCTTGCATCAACATCTCTAGCATGCGCCAGATGTTCTTCCAGATGCGGGAACTTCCACAACTATGGCGCATCAGCCGCATGGACTTTGTGAGAAGTGGCAGCACTACCCCCACCATGGCCCCCCTTACCTTCTCAACTGATTGTCCTTAAGTTCTGCAACTCCCCTGCCCCTCAACACACACACACACACACACACACACACACACACACACACACACACACACACACACACCTCCTAATACCCTCTACTCAGAGACAAGGGAGGAACAGGTAGGGGTTTGAAATCCTCAGATCTGACTATTTGTCACCTCCCCATGGCTGCAGGTCTGTAATGACATTCGGTGTGTGCCCCATGGGGCCAAGCCTGTCCTTTCCTTGTCATGTTTTCTACTTCCTGGGCCATCCCATCCTGTCACTTGCTTTGGTCCCTGCCCCAGGTCCCTTTCTTTGGCACTGATGGCCTGGTTTTTCTTTGGGGCGATCCACCCCGTCCGTGTCCTGTAGGCTGTGTGGATGGTCACATGGGTAGCTGTGGTGACCCTGAGTGTGGACCTGGGCCTGGCCATGGGTGTGATTTTCTCCATGATGACTGTGGTCTGCCGCACCCAGAGGTGGGCACAGAGATGAGTGGGGTTGAGATTGGGGCAGGAGTGGAGTGGGGAGAGAACAGGGTGTTTGGGGTGACACTCCTGCCAGGCCGGGCTAGCCTGGGAATCTGACCCCCACTTCTCCCCTAGGGTGCAGTGCCTGGCACTTGGACTGGCTGAGGGGACGGAGCTCTACAGACCACTCAGAGGGAGCCACAAGGTGGGTGGGCTAGAGGCAAAGAAGGAAAAGAAGCTTAGGCCTGGAAGATTCTCTGACCCCTGGCCCCTTAGCTCCTCCAGGTCCCAGGGCTCTGCATCCTAAGCTATGCAACACCACTCTACTTTGGAACCCGTGGGCAGTTTCGCCACATCCTGGAGTGGCATCTGGGGCTTGGAGAAGGAGGCAAGGTGAGGGACCTTGGTCTAGGAGGAGCAGGAGGCAGGTGGGTGTTCTAAGGGGGACCCTTTGCTTAAGAGGTGCATGTCATGCTTGTGTCTTGGGGTGGTGACTACCCTTCTTTACCCATAGAAGACTTCAAAGCCAGATGGCCCACCTGACACAGGTGAGATGAGATAAGGAGGGAGATCTGGCCATGAGCCACAGCGGCATCTGGGGACGCCTGCCTTCTCCCATCCTAGTTGCCGAGCCTGTCAGAGTGGTGGTCCTAGACTTCAGTGGTGTCACCTTTGCAGATGCTGCTGGGGCCAGAGAAGTGGTACAGGTGAGGGAGAGGGGTGGGTTGAGGAGAAAGCCCTTGTCATGTCACTCATGTGCTCTGATCTGGGACTTCACCCCTCTGCCCCACCCCCACAGCTGGCCAGCCGATGCCGAGAGGCGGGGATCCACTTCCTCCTGGCTCAGTGCCATGGTGAGAGGCGTGGAGGGCGGTGGGCAGTGCCTGGGGAATGATGGGTACTTGGAGGAGGGAAGAGGACAGGGTGTGGCCTCAGAGCCTTGGAGTCTGACACTCTCGCCACACAGCCTCGGTGCTGGGGACACTGACTCGGGCAGGACTCTTGGACAGAATGACCCCAGAACAGCTGTTTGTGAGTGTCCAGGATGCAGCTGCTCATGCCCTGGAGAGACTGGTAAGGGGGCGGTTGCATCAGGGGCGGGGACCAGGACCTGCTGGCTGTGGCAAGCGGGGTGGGGGCGAATGGCTGAGGACTCAGGGACTGGCAACACACTGAGGAGACGACCAAGGAGGATGGGGAGGGCAGGGGCCTGTAATCCCAGTCTTTGGAAGGCCAAGGAGGGAAGATCCCTTGAGGCCAGGAGTTTGAGACCAGCCTGTGTGACCTAATGAGACCCAATCGCTACAAATTTTTTTTAAAAAAGATGAAGGGGTGGGGATGAAATGAATAGTGAATTTAAGACCAAATCAAGGGAGACTAGACCCAACTACAAGTGAAGAACCGAAGGACTCAGGTCCCAAAGGGGGTGGGGTACCCCGCAGAGGACTAGCACGTCTCAGCAAGGGAGGGGTATCTAATCTATTCCTGAAATGTCCCTTCTCTTCTCTAGGAGCTCACTGGTCCAAAGATTTGCACAGTGTGGGTCTGACCCGGTCACTTGGAGTGCCGAGGGCCCCAACAATGTATGTGAGGAGGACCGTGACCCCTAAGTCCCTTGCTTAATGTAACCAATAAAATGAAACTGACAGCCTCTGGGATCCTTAGAGTGAGCCTAGGTGCCCCCGGCGCCGCTTCCTCCGTACCCACAGCATTGCAGAGACACAAATGAAAATGGTTTTCACCATGTGTTCACCAGCCCCCATCCCAGCTCCAGAGTCATAGGTTCTCTCCGTGGAGGTGGGGGTGGGCTGGAGCCCGTGCACAGTCCTGGGTCCAGAGACAGGGGTGGGGGGCACAGCCCTGGGATGATGTGTTGGGGAACTTCCCCACCCCCTCAGTCCCAAGATGAGAAAGAGTTTCCACTTAGGATCTTGGAGTCCCCCGGGCTCTTTGGCACTTGGAGAGTGACCCCCCCATTTCTTACCCCATGAAAATGGGGTGAGGGGAGGACTTGGCACTGGCTGTGGGTGAGGTTACGGCTCCATCAGGCCTCTGGGCACTCGCAAAAGGAGGGGTGTCGCCAGGACAAGCCCCTGTTCAGGATCAGATTCTGAAAGGGAGGGGTGAGGAACTAGGAGCCTGGGGACATCAGTGGAGGGTTCACTTTGCGGTGGGGTTTGCTGGAAGTTCCGCGCAGGGACAAGGAGACAGGCCCAGCCTGACAGGAAGTCCCAGTGGATGTCACTCTGCGGTCATGCACTGCAGCCGGTGTTTGAAGAAGAGCAGGCGGTGTTTGGCCATCTGACTCTCGTCCAGTGATCCCGGGTAACGGTACCGGGCGTAAGTCTCAGCGGCGGCATCCTTGGATGTCCAAGGCAGCTTCAGTTTGGATGCGTGATCCACCACGACGTCCGAGCAGGAGCCAACCCGAAGGGAACCAAGACCATCCAGGAAGAATTCTGGGGGTAGAGGAAGAGGATTACACAGTGAAGAGACCTGAGGGTGCCAAAGTCCAAGCAGTATGGGAGACATAAAATTTAGGGTAGAAGCATGTGCATGCAGAGACTCTAAGGGCCTTGAGCAAGTAAATACACTCCTCTGGTTCTCAGGTTTGCTCTTGTGTAAAATGGAGTCAGTCCACCTGTCTTGTGCTTTGAAAATGGAAGAAGTGGAGTTGTGGCTACCATGTTTCCCGGCTTTGGCCCCCCTCCCCTACCTCGGGAAGGTGAATCAATCTCTCTCTCTCTCCCCCCATCTCTTCCCTCAGCCCCCCATTCCTCACTGCCTTGCTAAGCTATGATGTGGCCATGTGTTCTTTGAGCTATAGCCAGGCCATGTTTTCCTAAGCTTTGGTCCCCTCCCCTACCTTGGGGAGGTGATTCTCCTCTCTCTCTAATTTACTGTCTAAATAAACGAAATTTTCCAATCTAAAAAAGAAAGAAAGAAAGAAAACGGGAGAACCTACACTTCCCCACGCCACCTGCCGTTCCATAAACGCCATACGGTCTGAGCAGGGAGAGCGGAGGGAGTGGGGTAGGGGTGGCGGTGACAGCGACCGGGGAGGCTCAAGGGAACCCAGGGGCTGTGCTGGGAGTGAGGTGTAAATGGCCTGCGGGGCCGAGGTAGGGTGTGCCTCCCGCCCGCCGGGTGCAGGTCTTAGTGAATCTGCGCAGAACTGCTCTGGGGCTCCCGGCGGCGCGGGCGTGGGGGAACTGCCATGACCTTGGCGCCCGGCCGCGCGGCGCGCGCGGGGTCCCTGCAGGCCCGGCCGGGAGGGGGCGCCACTCACCCAGATGCGCCACGCGGCTGAGGCGCGGGTCGAAGCCCACCTCGCGCACTTTGTCGGTCCGCGCCAGGAAGAAGTTCACCACGCCGTCGGTGACCACGCAGCCCGGGAAGCCGACGAGCTCGTGGTGGAAGCCGCGCCGTTGCCGGAGGCAGCTCCCCAGGCCCGGGGCGCCGGGCTCCACGCTCAGCAGCTGCCTGTACGTGGTGGCGAAGCCGGAGATCTCGCGCACCGCGCCCCCCACCTGGGGAGTGGGAGGGCGGCTGCAGGCGCGGCGGGGACCGGAGGGCGGGCCCGTGCTCCCGTTTCCCTCGTGGTCCCCCCGCCCCATCGTCTTCGGCATCAGTTCTCCAGCCCCACTTCGTCGACCTCCCCCTGGCCCAGGGAGGGGACATGAGGCAGGCTTCACCCCCCGCTTAAGACGCCCCACCCCCACCTCTCGGCTGCACCCATCTGGGTCTCCACCCCAGGGAGATGAGGCTGGTAGGGGCAGGGACCTATCAGATCCAGCCCTGGGGAGAGCAAATTGGGAGGGAGCGGCCCGCGGAGGGGGCCGCCATGGTCTTAGCCAGTTCAAGGTCGTTCTCCCACCCACCTCCCGCGGCGCCCCGTACCAGGTCCAGCGGCGTCCGCTCCAGCACGTCCACAAGCCTCTCCAGCCGCGTCCGCGCAGTGAAGATAAAGTCGTCGTCAACCCACAGCACGTACTTGGTGGTTACTTGGGACACGGCCAGGTTCCGGCCTGCGAACCAGCCCTGGGGGGAGAGGTGTGTATGGTTGGGGGTCTGTAGAGATGTCCCCCGCCACTTTTCTTTTTCTCTCCTTATCCCTCTCAACAGCCTGTGCCCTTCTCCAAGCAATTTTTTTTTTTTTTTTGAGTCGGGGCCTCACTCTGTCGCCCAGGTTAAAGTGCAGTGGCACCATAATGGCTGACCGCAGCCTCAACCTCTTGGGCTCAGGTGATCCTTCTGCCTCAGCCTTCCCCGTAGCTGGGATTACAGGCCAGCGCCATCATGGCCAACTAAATTTTTGATTTTTGTTTTTTATAGAGATGGGAACTCACTATGTTGCCCAGGCTGGTCTCGAATCCTGGACTCAAGCAATCCTCCTGGCTCAGCCTCCCAAAGTGCTGAGTTTACAGGTATGAGCCACTGCGCCCTGCCCCCTCATGAAATTTTTGAGTGCTTTGGAATGACCAGGAACTAAGTAAAAAAAAAAAAAAAATTGCAGGCTGGGCACGGTGGCTCAGCCTGTAATCCCAACACTTTGGGAGACCAGCATGAGAGGACTGCCTGAGCCTACGGGTTCGAGTTCAGCCGGGGCAGCTTATTGAGACCTTGTCTCTACAATAAATCACAAAAACTAGCTGGGCATGATAGTGTGTCTGTAGTTTTTCAGCCACTTGGAAGCCTGAGGCAGAAGGATCACCTGAGCTTAGCAGGTCAAGGCTGTGGTTGCCGTGAGTGTACCACTGCACTCCAGCCTGGGCAACAAGAGTGAGACTCCGACTCAAAAGAAAAGAAAAGAAAAGAAAAGAAAAGCAGCTCCCACCCCCACTCCCAGAGGTTCTGAGTCAGTGTTCTGAGAGAGGGTCTTGGCATAGGTTAATTTCTGCATGCATTCATTTATTCATCAGCTGTTTTACTGAGTGCCCAGTAGGTATTAAACACCATTCTTAAAATGCAGAGAGGGGCATGGTGGCTCACGCCCATAGTCTCAACACTTTGGTAGGCGGAGGCGGGAGGATTGGTTGAGCCCAGAAGTTCGAGATCAGCTTGAGCAACAGAGCAATTGAGATGTCATGGCTCTGAGGCAGGTGTTTCCCAGATGAATCACTACCCTGGAGGCTGCTGATGAGGGTCACCCCTTCCCAGAGTCCTCTGACCCACCAATAGCCTGCTGGCTGCCCACCTTGCCGAAGGGCATGAGATAGTGCTCCACGTGGGGGCCGCTGACGTGCTCTGGCTTATCGCTGTCATCGGCGATGACCACGGTGACCGTGGGGTAGAAGCGACGGATACTGGCGATGAGAGCCCGCAGCCGATCATAACGGAGGAAGGTCTTAGTGGCAATAGTGACCAGGGCGCTGATGTTGTACTGGGCTGAGATTGAGGGCACAGGGTTGGGTGCAGAAAGGAGACTGGGGAGAGGGGAACAGGAGGACATTCCTTCCCGGGGCCAACCACTCCCATGTTACTCCCCACCAAGGCAGCATTGAATAGGTCCCTGCCCCTACCAGTCTCACCTCCCTGGGGTAGCGACCCAGGCGGGTACAGCCGAGGGTTGGGGGGGTGTCTTATGCGGATGGTAAAGGCAGCTTCATGTCCCTTGGTGGAGAACCGGACTGGGAAGAAAGGACATGCCATTTGGCCCTGATGGCTGGGACAACATTCCTTTCTCAGCAGGTCCATATTTAAGGGCCTGTTCTGTGTCCTTCCTTTCTAGGCCTTGGTTTACAAGAACACAAGGTTCTTACCTCCGTGGAATTTACTTATGGGGAGGAGAAAGATAATAAAAGGCTTTTAAGTAAAAGCTATTCCTTACTGAGCACCTACTAGGTGGCAGACCCTCTTAAAAACTACCTTAAATTTAAGAATTCATTTAATCCGCATGATAGCCCAATGAAGAAGTCCTGCCACAGAAAAAGAAGCTGAAAAGAATCTTGCCCACGCTTATACTACTGTTAAGCAACAAAACCGGTAGGAACCTAGACTGGTCCCAGGCTAAGTAAATTTAAAGATTCAGCTACTGGTAAATATTGAATAGAAAATAAGACAAGTCATGCAATAGTGAGGCGGAGACATCTGAGCTGAGATGGAAATGACAAGAAGGAGCCAGCCATGCAGGAATCTAGGGGAAGAACATTCCAGGCAGAGAAAACAGCAAGTGCAGAGACCCTCAAGTGACCTTTAAAGCAAACAGTGTTACAAACAAGCTTTGCAGAGAAGCGGACAAGCTCCCAGGCCCCTTTTGCCAGAGAAGAAACGGCAACTCTGAAGGTAAAGACTTTTGCCCTCTAGTGGCAAGGTGGGCTGGGAACAGAGCCTGAGGCTGCTGGCTCCTGGGACAGGTCACTTCCTGGGCCCCCCATGGTTGGCCTGGAGGGGGGACACACCCAAGGTTCAGGTTTCCCTCTGGCCTGCTTTGGCCCCAGATGAACAAAGGCCCCTTCTCTCCCGCCCTGGCCCTGCTGGCCCAGTTGAAGTGCCCATTGTGTGGCTGGGAACCTCTGGCCATTGCCCAAATGCCTCCCACACTCTGCCATTTGCCCACTCCAGCCATGCTGGGTCCTCTCTGCTGGGTCCTCTCTGCTGGCCCCTTCCCCCGGGGCTCGCACCTGTGTCCGCTGTGTTAGCCTGGTAGCTTCGGCTGCTGTAAGTGACCAGTTGCAGTTGCCGGTTGAGTTGGTCCAGCTCTGGGCTGACAAGGGTGAGATCTGGCTGCCCCTCTCCAGTGAGAGTCACTCCAGTCACTTCCCCTGCCACATCCCAGGTGCCCAGGGAGGCTGTCAGGTTCACCTGGGAGAGGGGATTGGAGAGGGAGGGGTTAGGTCCAGGGCCTGGTCTTGCCTCCCTGATCCCTCCACCCCTCCCTGGTGGCCCTGTCTCCCTCCCAGCATTGGCGATGCCCACCTGGCCTCCTCGCCTTCCTGTTTTCTCTCACCTGGTATACCTCCTGACCAGAAGCTGCCTGCAGGCTCAGCCCTGGGAGGAAGATGGGATCAGAATCATACAGCCAGCCCCGAATTCTTCCTCATTTTACTGCCCTCTTTCATCACACACAAAATGGTGCTTTCCGCCCATTCCTCTTCCTGAGGCCTTAGCAGGGCACATTGCATAACATGGTTGAGAGGGACTGATTTTTTACCCCTTCCCATCAAAGCTTGCCCTTTGTTAGGTGGGGTGTGGCCCACCCTACTATCTACCTAACCTTTGTTAGTCCACAGAAAATGAATTATTTCCCCCACACTTGCCCACATAGTCTTTTGCAATTCCTGGAGTCCCTTCTGTCCTCATCTCCCACCTCCTAAGCCCCCTTCTGGCCTCAAGCCCCCTTTCATCAGAAGTTTCCACCTCCCGTTCCAACTTTGCTTACTCTTCTCCACCCACCCTTAGGGTCTGCCTCCCCCATGTGCCCAGGACATCCTCTTGGACCCTCCTCCCCACCTGGCACCAAGATGCTCCTGAGAGGCTGAACCTCCACGCCCTGCAGGGGGTATTGTAGGGGGGAGTTGGCAGGGGCGATGAGCAGCTGGTCAGCCGGGGACTGGCTCCTGGCAGTGGAGGAGGGGGAGGACAGAAGAGGAGTCAGGGGATGAGGGGTCTCCCTCCGGGGACAGCCACCCTCTGGTCCTCCCACTGCTCTCCCCCGAGTCTGCTCCTTGCGTGCTGGTACCTTGACAGGAAGGCCTGGAACTCTTGCTCCCTTGTGGCAGAGGCAGCCCTCAGCTCCTCAGGGTCAAAGGCCTTGGTGAGGTCAATGGCTCGCACCTGTCTCTGGAAGGGGAGGGAGAGGGCCCTCCCACTGGACACACAACTGCAGTTGTTCTGGGCCAGCAGTCTGAAGTGGGGAGGGAGGGTCATCAGAGGTCACGGCACAGCCCATTCGCCCCACAGACACTCATACTAGGCTCCTCTGCCTTGCCCACCCAGTATGGCCCCTTAAACACTGCTCTTCAGATGCACCTCGGGAGGGGAGCCCCGGATGGGATGACCCGTCTCCTAAATCTGGGTTTTACAGCGGCGTGGAATAGGGCCAGTGAAGAGGGCTGAGGGGCTGCCTACCCACTGCGAGGGCCCCATCGGGACTCTTCTCAGGCCTGCATCAGGACCTCAGGGAGTCTTCAAGGGCCCTAGGCTGACTGCACAGCCTCTCGTCGCCACCCCTTCCCCGTGGCAAGGCTCAGGGGAGACAGACTTCTCCCCAGCTCCAGCCCCAGCCGCCTCCCACACCACCCCACACAACCCAGCAGGGGGACGCGCAGGCATCTGAGCCCAGCGGCGGAGGAAACAAAAGCCCCCAGGCCACCCCCCGGTGAGCGCCGCGCTGCGGCCGCCGCGGTCACACTCACCCCACGACTTGCTCCTTGATCCTGACCCGGATGTGTGCGTAGCGGGGCTCAGGGGCGAGGTCTGGCAGGCCGGGCCTGGGGGGCCCCTGGGGGGGCGCCCACAGCGCGAGAGGTGCCCGGAGGCCCGGCGCGTCCCGGGTGCTCGCGTACAGGAGCCCGAGCGAGGCGCAGGCGAGCAGCAGCACCAGCGCGCAGAGGGCCCGGCGGCCCGGCCGCATCCTGGGGTGGGGGCGGGGTGGGGAGTGAGGGGGGAGGGAGGGAGGGCGAGGGCCCTTGACCCCCGCGACCTCGAGGCTCCGGCGGGCTCCCCGGGGCGCTCTCCAGCGCACACCTCGCGCTCGGGTTTGACCGCGAACGGTCTCCCCGGTACCCTCCCTTCGCTCCCGGGCGCCGGGAGCCCGGCCTCCTTTCTTCTCGCCGTCTCCCGCACCGCGGTGTCCGCTCACACCCGCGGCCTGGCATCTTGATGCAAGAGACATTTGGATGCGGCGGCTTCCACGCGGCCGCGCGCAAGTGGAAAAGCCCCGCTTTCCTGGAGCCGCGGCCGTCCCCACGCCCGTGTCCCTCGGGCCCGCGCCCCCCACTCAGTGCGCGCATCACCTGGGCCGGGTGGGCTGCCGAGGGCGGCTCCACACCTCGCCTGGCAGGAAAAATGCAGAATCACGCCCGCGCTATCGGGTGCCCCCGGCGGAGGTGACCGGCGGGTGGCCTCGGGGAGCGGCGCGGGGACAGGGTCGCACGGCGAGCGCCTCTCTCGCCTCCGCCCGCCTCCAGCTCGGCCCCCGTCCAGCCCGGCACTGACCTGTCTACCGCTCTGCGGCCGCGGCACGGTCTCGGTCCGGGCTGCGCCGGGCTCCCAGCTCCCGCCCGGGGGTCCTCATGGGGCTGGGGAGGCCCGACGGGGGAGCTGGGCGTGAGGCTGAGAATGGGGGATCCTCCTGCCTCCGAGCGCCCGAGCCCTCCCGCCTTCGGACTCTCGGGGCTTTTTGTAGACCGCGGCGCGGGGGAGGCTCTGGGCGTTTCCTGACAGGGGGTAGGGTGGGTAACGGAGCAGAGAAACCGCTGCACCCGGGTCCCCGGAACAAAGCCGGGGAGCCCAGGCGCTCTGTCCCACTGGCGGGGCAGGGAGGGCTCAGGCCGCGCCCAGCTCTGGGTACCGCAGCGCGGCGCGGCTCAGCTCCCGGCCCGTTGCAGCCCAGCGGAGGCTCGGACTCCGCGCGGGGACCGCGAGCGCCCCGGCGCCTTCTGGTGGGCGCGCGGGAAACTGCGGGGCGCGGAGCCGGCGCGAGGAGGGGCTCCCTCCTAGCCCCCCAGCCCTTCGCCCCAAATCCTGGCATCTCAACCGCCGGCCCCCAAGCCCAGTTATTCTATTCCCTGCTTGGCAGGAGCTTGGAGACAAGGATGGGCAGTGAGGGGTTTGGCCGGGGAGGTGGGCGGGAGTGCGCTAAACCGCTCTCAAGGTCTGGGTCGCTTGGGTAAGATAAGGAAACCAGCCGTGGAAAAGAAGCACTCTGTCCCGCTAACAAAGAGATACATGGCCTCCCTCCGCCCCTTCTTCCCCTCCACCCCACTCGCGCCCATTGCCTAACACTCAAGAGATAAACACTCGCAACTCAAAGGCCTGTTCCCCCAACTGCCTCTTGGTGCAAAATTGTGGGAGGAAAGAACCCCCCCCCACTCCCCAGCGGTCGCATTGGCGGCGCTCTGCCTGCCTTAGGCTGGGAGACACTGCCCAGGATCAAGTCCTGTGGTTCTAGTAAAAGATGTATCAAGATTTATTCGAACCAAGTCCATGGTCCTAATTTTTAAAAAATGTATTGCGACTTAATAGGGAAAAAAAGATGTAACAAGAAATGTAGAACATGAAAATGTGTGCGCATGTGTGTGTGAGAGATTATGGAATGGATGAATTGTACACAAATAAGTGACTAATCAGATGAGGGGGAAAGTGGAATCTACCCTCCTTATACCAAAATCACAGATCTGTGAACTATTCTAATATTGAAAATGAAATCATAAAAGTAGTAAAATGAATCACGGAGTTTTTGCTTTGCTTACAGTCGGGGAAGAGGTCTCTAAGCAAGATGTAAAAGGGATAGTTTGGCTATCTGAAAAACGAGTGAAGAAATGACTATAGGGCCAGGTGGGGTGGCTCACACCTGTAATCCCAACACTTTGGGAGGGATAGGTGAGAGGACTGCCTGAGCTCACAGGTTCAAGACCAACCTGGGCAACTTGGTGAGATCTCATCTCTACAACAAACCAAAAAAACTTAGCTGGACCTGGTGGTGCAGGCCTGTAGTTCCAAATACTTGGAAGGCTGAGGTGGAAGGATCACCTGAGCCCAGCAGGCTGAGGCTGCGGTGGCTGTGAGTGTGCCACTGCACTCCAGCCTGGGCGACAGAGGCAGACTTTGACTCAAAAAAAAAAAAAATGACTATGAACTAAACTTGAGAGATAAATGACAAACTGTGAAAAAAATACTTGCAATGTAAGACAGATAAAGATCTACCTTCCTTAAGAGCTCTAAAACAACAATGTATTTTTTTGAGTTGGTTCTCTCTCTGTCACGGAGGCTGAAGTGCAGTGGCATAACCTCGGCTCACCACAGCCTCAACCTCCTGGGCTCAGGCGATTCTGCCTCAGCTTCCCAAGTACTACACGTGGCTCATATTTTAATTATTTTGTAGAGATGAAATCTCACTATGTTGTCCAGGCTGGTCTCAAACTCCTGGTCGCAAGTGATCCTCTCACCTCGGCCTCCCAAAGTGCTGAGATTACCGGCACGACCCACTGCTCCTGGCCTAAAATAGCAACAACAACAGCAACAAAAACTAAAATAAAACCAACTATCCTTAGATGGACAAAATTTGTAACTAAGCAGTGACTAGAAAAAGTGAGAATGGCTTTTAAATATATGAAATTATACTTGACCTTATTTGTAATAAATGGTCTTGGGTTTCAGGGGAAGCCCTACCCTGTCAGTTCTCCTTGGCTTTTTGCCAAACTTAGGGCTCTCCATGGTGGCCCCACCACTGTGGCAGTTATCTTCGTGGGCCTCCAGGCTATCTGAGGCATCCTTTGAAATCTAGGTGAAGGCAGCCAAGCCCTTACAGCTGGTGCACTCTCCAGGATAGTGGAGATTGTACCACATGGATGCCACCAAGGTTTGTCACCTGTGTCCTTCAGAGGGGCAGTTATTGAGGCCCACTCCACTTGGGCCCACTTGAGCCACAGCAGGGACAGTGAAGGAACACTGCCCAGAAATGTGGAGAGCAGGGCCTTGAAATCGTTCTTCCCCCAAGGCTTTGGCATTCTGGGCCTGTGACAAGTGGGACAATTCTGAAGATGTCCAAAATGCCTTCAGGATCAGTCTTCCACTGTATTGCTGACAACGTCTAGCTTCTTTCTGTCCATGTTCATCTCCTTATCCAGTGTTCACTTGCCTACACTCTTGCTCTTTAAGAGAGAGCTTTCCATTCTTTAGAACATGGCCAGATTGGGAATTTTCCAGATCTTTTTCTGCTTCCCTTTTCATTATAAATCACATCTTTAATTCATTTCTCTCTACTCTTTTACTGTAAGCAGTCAAGAGAAGCCATGACACACCCTTGACACTGCTTAGATATTTTTTCTGTCATTATTTTACTCCATCACTGTTAAGTTCCTCCTTTAGCAAAACACTAGGATAAGAACACAATTCAGTCAAGTTCTTTGCCACCTTAGGCCGTTCTTCCAGTTTTCAATAACATATTTCTCATTTCCATTAGACACCTATTCAGAATGGTCTTTACTCTCCACGTTTCTACTAATATTGTTATTACGACTTCTTACGCAATCTCTAAGAAAAGTGAAGACTTCTGTACAGCTCTCCTCTTCTTCTGAGACCTTACAAAAATCTTCCTTAAAGCTCGATTCTTGGCTGTATTCGGTGGCTCAGCCTGTACCCAGCACTTTGGGAGGCCGAGGCAAGTGGATTGCCTGAGCCCGTGGGTTGGAGACCAGCCCAGGCAACTTGGTGAGACCTCATCTCTACAATAAATAAAAAATTAGCTGGGCACGGTAGAGTGTGCCTGTAGCTCCAGCTATTTGGAAGGCTGAGGCGGAAGGATCGCCAGAGCCCCGCATGTCGACACTGGGGTGGCCTTGAGCGTGCCACTGCACTCCAACCTGGGCAACTTGAACTCAAAACAAACAAACAAAAATGTAGGCTTTTCTAGCAGGCACCACCAAACTCTTCTGACCTTTACCTATTATCTAGTTCCAAAGCTGCCTCCACACTTTAAGGTATTTGTTATAGCAGCACCCTACTTCTCAGTATTCATTTCAGTCTTAGTCTGCTGCTATAACAAAATACCATAGACTGGTTAATTTGTAAACAACATAAATGTATTGTTCACAGTTCTAAGAGGCTGGAAAGCCCAAGATCAAGTTATATGCAGATTTGGTGTCTGGTGAGGGCCCACCTCTCATAGACGGCGTCCTCACATGGCAGAAAGGGAAAACCCTCTTTCATGAGGGTTCTAATCCTATTTATGAGGGCTCTATCCTCACTACCTAATCACCTCCCAAGGGACCCCTTTCTTCATACCATCACTTTTGGGGTTAGGCTTCAACATGGAAGTTTTGGAGGGACACACACATTTTGACCATAGCATGGTTCCATTAAACAAGGGAACAATGGATTAGTCAATATCTACTGATACTGAATGATAGCCAAGATTGTTAAAAAGAAACAAGGTTCAGAACGGCATATCTAGTTTGCTCCTGTGCATGGGTTTTAGACTCTGGGTTTGGCCAAACTCTGGAAATTGAGTACTACCCTAACAGAAATCTAAAAATGTGGAAATATAGCCGGGCTCAGTGGCTCAGCCTGTAATCTCACGCCTTTGGGAGGCTGAGGTGAGTGGATTGCCTGAGCCCACGGATTTGAGACCCGCCTGGACAACTTGGTGAGACCTCATCTCTACAATAAATAAAAAAATCAGCCGGGTGTGGTAGCGCATGCCTGTAATTCCGGCTACTTGGAAGGCTGAGATGGAAGGATCACTGGAGCCCAGCAGGTCGAGGCTGCGGTGGCTGGGAGTGGCCACTGCACTCTAGTCTGGGCGACAGAGTGAGACTCCAACTCAAAAATAAATAAAATAAAATAAATAAATAATAAAAATGTGGAAATGTCTTGGAACTAGGCCTTGGGAAGAAGAAGGAAGGAATTTGAGGAGTCTTAGTTGAAAAACTAAAGAATCCTGAAGAGTATTAATAGATGCGTGATGGCTAGCATTTGAGGAGACTGCTGTTGAGGGGAAGGACAGAAAGTATGGAAAGGGAAGGAAAGAGACCCTTGTGACATTTGACAACACTGTAACATTGTAACCTATGGTGGTATGGAAAGTAGAAGCTATACCTCCAATGATCTAGCTGAGGAGATTTCCAAGTAGAGTGTTGAAGGTGCCGTCTTGTTTCTTCTTGCTGCTTTTAGTAAAATATGAAAAGAAAGAGATAAGCTGAAGGAAGAGATGTTATACAAAAAGGAGTTGGGATTGTTGAGTGTGAAAATTCCTAGCCTCTCCAAGGACCAATGATGCTAAAATTAAAAAAAAAAAAAAAGGCTTCCGGCTATTCCTTCACATTTGGCTTATTTGTTACAAGAAGAACAAATATCTAGGGAACTCTTCAGAAAACATGGTCTAAAGATGAAACTAAGGTGTGAATATATGAGGGGGACCCCTGAAAACCCGAAATTTATTTATTAAAAATTGTGTATTTGTTTTTACATGTTTAAACTTCGGTCACGTTCAAAGTACTCCCCTTTTGGTGCAATACACCTATCAAGATGCTTTTCCACTGCTCAAAACAGTTTTTGAACTCGTCAACGTTGATGTCTTTTAGTGTTTTTGTAGTTTTTTGTTTTCCCTCTTCTACATTAGCAAAATTTCCTTTTGAGAACTTTTTTCATTGAGGAAACAACAACAAAAAAATTCGCTTAGGGTGAGATTGGATAAATACGGAGGGTAGGTTACGGGGGTCATGCCGTTTTTTGTTTTTGTTTTAGTTGAAGTCTCATTCTGTCTCCCAGGCTGGAGTGCAGTGGCACACTTCTGGTCACCGCAGCCTCAACGTATTGGGCTCTGGCGATCCTTCCGCCTCAGCCTTCCAAGTAGCTGGAACTACAGGCGCGCTACCACGCTCGGCTAATTTTTGATTTATTGTAGAGATGAGGTCTCACCAAGTTGCCTGGGCTGGTCTCGAACCCACGGGCTTAGTCAATCCACTCGCTTTGGCCTCTCAAAGTGCTGGGATTACAGGCTGAGCCACCGAGCCTGGCCGCCGTTTTTGTTCGAGCACTGGGGAACATTCAGTGCAGTGGGGGCAAGTTGCTCATGCAAATCACCTATCATGAAATGGGCAAATGAGTTGAAAGGATCTTCAAAAGAAATTTACTAAAGCTGAATGCACTGAGGTGAGTGAATTGCCTGAGCCCGTGGGTTCGAGACCAATCTGGGCAACTTGTTGAGACCTCATCTCCACAATAAATCAAAAATCAGCCGGGCGTGGTAGTGTGCGCCTGTAGTTCCAGCTATTTGGAAGGCTGAGGCAAAAGGATGGTCGGAGCCCAGCAGGTCGAGGCTGCGGTGGCTGGGAGCAGCCACTGCACTCCAGTCTGGGTGACAGAGTGAGACTCCAACTCAAAGAAAGAAAGAAAGAAAGAAAAAGTAACGGGTCTCACTCTGTTCCTCAGGCTGGAGTGCGGTGGCTCTATCATAGCTCATTGCAGCCTGTGACAGAGAGAGACTCCAACTCAAAAAAAAAAACTGAATGCAGCCTCTCACAACAACATTATGTGGTACACTGATGTAGATGGGTTTCTAGAATACTTACCCAGTAGGGGAAGCCTGTATTACAAGGAACTCACCCTCCCAAAAATAATTCTGGTATTTTTTGGGGGAAGAGGGGTGTCCTCCTTATAAATGCTTTGTTAAGGAAGATCTCTACCCTGAAGAACTTGAATCACTCTATAGAAAAGATACCTGCACATGTATGTTTATCGCAGCATTGTTCACAATAGCAAGATCATGGAACCAACCATGCTGTCCATCAAAAGAGGACTGGATTAAAAAAACATGGTACATATACACAAGGAATATTACTCAGTCATAAAAAAGAACAAAATCATGAATTTTGCAGCAACCTGGATGGAATTAGAGTTTATAATACTGAGTGATCTATCACAGAAACAAAGATCTGAGTATCACATGTTCTCACTCATAAGTGGACCTTGAACAACTATCATAACACTGTAAGAAAAGGATTGACAGTGGTGGGAAACTATGGGGAGCAGGGAGGGGAAGGGAGGTGGGATTAATGGTAGTCAATATCTGTCTGGGGACGGGGTGGGGCACACCTCATCAACAAGGGTACCTGCACAATGCTTGTTTGTGCACCTAACACTTAACTGTACCCCACAATTTTAAAATAAAAAATATGTTAAAATAATTATAATAATAATTAAATTTGGGGAATAAAAAAGAAAGATCTAAAGTGGTAGCTAAGAGGACTGTTCAGGCTAACTGCTGAAAAAGTGTTGTCCCTCAGAAGTCTAAGCAAAAGTCTCCCAGCTTTCTGGGAGGCCGAGATGAGTGAATTGCTTGAGCCCGCGGGTTCGAGACCAACCCGGGCAACTTGGCGAGACCTCATCTCTACAATAAAATAAAAAATAGCTGGATGTGGTAGCGTGCGTCTGTGTTTCCAGCTACTCAGAAGGCTGAGGTAGAAGCATCACCAGAGCCCAGCAGGTTGACGCTGGGGTGGCTGTGAGCGTGCATGCCACTACACTCCAGCCTGGGCAAAGGAGTGAGACTCCAACTCAAGAAAGAAAAAAAAAAAGAAGTCTAAGCTAAAGTCAATGCAGAGAAGAGCTGATTGCAATAGTATTTGTGCATATAGCTTTCATTTAATGTATTTTGCATCAACGTGATTAATGGAAGAATCACAAAGATTTCAAGAGAATTGTATGATATTTGCAATTTGGTGTTGCTGGTTGTTGACTAAACTTCTCTCTTCACATGGATTCTCTTCCTTAGAGAGGCTAATATGGGCTTCATGATATGGCTATCTCGGGTCAGGTCTTTTGAGGCCTTGCTTATAATTCATACAGTATCATCCCTCAGAGAGAGAGAGAGAGAGAGAGTGTGTGTGTAAGCAAGTCTTCAGACTAATCCAGACTCAAGGAGTAGGTTAAACTCCACCTCTCGATGGGTGTGGCTGCAAATAATTTGTGACTTTTTTTTTCTTTTGAGATGAGGTCTCACTATGTTACCCAGGCTGGCCTCGAACTCCTGTGCTTATGTGACCCTTCTATTTCAGCCTCCCATGTGCCTACCGCTACACCCAGCATATGACTATTTAAATCAACCATTATTGCCAACGACCTGATCTTCAAACCCAGGAGTATTGCTCAACTAGGTATTTTTAGAAGGGAAAGCTGTCTTAAGAACTTGGTGTCACGCCAGGCTTGGTGGCTCAGCCTGTAATTCCGCGCCTTTGAGATGCTGAGGTGAGTGGATTGCCTGAGCCCGCAGATTCAAGACCTGCCTGGGCAGCGAGACCTCATCTCTACAATAAATCAAAAAATCAGCTGGGCGTGGTAGCGCGTGCCTGTAATTCCGGCTACTCGGAAGGCTGAGGCGAAAGGATCGCCGGAGCCCAGCAGGTGAGGCTGCGGTGGCCGGGAGCAGCCACTGCACTCCAGTCTGGGCGACCGAGTGAGACTCCAACTCAAAAACAAACAAACAAACAAACAAAAAAGAATTTGGTGTCAACATCACAAGGATCACAAGGAGCAATGCTCTGAGGTGTCTGGCAGAACTTTATACACCAAAGGAGCCTAGAAGTAAGGACACCCCAGTTACAGTGAGCAACAGATACTCAGATCTTCTAACACCTTTCCCACCAAAGATCAGGGCTCCTTGGATTCATTCCAGGTCCTAACCCAAGGTTGAGACAGGAAAAGTTAAAGATGAACTCGGGATGTCAGAAAGTAATGAAGTGCTGTATTTTTTTTTTTTTTTTTAGTCAGAGTCTCACTCTGTCTCCCAGACTGGAGTGCAGTGGCATGCTCATGGCCACCACAGCCTCGACCTGCTGGGCTCAGGTGATCCTTCCACCTTACCCTTCCAAGTAGCTGGAACCACAGATGCTCACCACCACGTCTGGCTAATTTTTTTGATTTATTGTAGAGATGAGGTCTCGCCAAGTTGCCCAGGCTGGTCTCAAACCCCTGGACTCAGGCAGTCTTCTTGCCTCCACCTCCCAGAGTGCTAGGATTATAGGTGTGAGCCACCATGCCTGGCTATATATTTTTAAATTTTTTATTTTTTAATTTTTTTTGAGTTGGAGTCTCACTCTGTCGCCCAGACTGAAGTGCAGTGGCCACTCCCGGCCACTGCAGCCTCGATCTGCTGGGCTCCGGCGATCCGCCTCAGTCTTCCAAGTAGCCGGAATTACAGGCATGTGCTACCACGCCCGGCTGATTTTTTGATTTATTGTAGAGATGAGGTCTCGCTGCCCAGGCGGGTCTCGAACCTGCGGGTTCAGGCAATCCACTCACCTCAGCCTCCCAAAGGCGCGGGATTACAGGCTGAGTCACCGAGCCCAGCTTATTTTTTATAGGTATATAAGCTATCTGTTAACAGGCAAGGCCTACAGACTTTATTTCTTCTTGGATTCACCCACAGTGCCCAATCGTCCTGGTGTGGTGGACTTGAACACAAAAGCCCCAGAAGTGGCACTATAGGCCCAAATCACTCTTCAGTCACTCCGAGTCTTCACAGAGCTTGTTGTCTAGACCAATGGCCAAGACCTGGCTGTATTTTCCATCCTTTACTTCCTTCTGTCTGTGCAAGAACCCGTCTGGGATCTTGTACTGGCGTGGATTCTGCATAACGGTGATCACATATTCCATCTCATCCTCGGAGAGTTCTCCTGCCTTCTTGGTGAACCTCACCAATGTCTGGTTTCCTAAACATCACATGAGCATATCTTTGACCCACACCTTTAATGGCAGTGATGGCATTAATGGCAGTGATGGCATTAATGGCAGTAATGGCAAAGGTTATTTTCCGCCGTCCATCGATGTTGGCGTTAAGTACTCACAAAATGTGCTGAAACTTCTCAGGGATCACTAGAGACACGGTGGCAGCACAAGTAGTGGTGTGCAGGCCTCCTATGGAAGGCATAAAGTGCTTTAAAAATAACAGAGCATGTTAAAAGGACGCACACAGGCTGGGCGTGGTGGCTCAGTCTGTAATCCCAGCATTTTGGGAGGCTGAGGCAAGGGGATTGCCTGAATCCGGGAGTTCTAGACCAGCCTGGGCAACTTGGTGAGACCTTGTCTCTACAATAAATCACAAAAAAACTAGCCAGGTGTGGTGGTGTGCGTCTGTAGTTCCAGCTACTTGGAAGGCTGAGCCAGAAGGATCGCCTGAGCCCAGCAGGTCAAGGCTGCGGTGGCCGTGAGCATGCCACTGCACTCCAGGCTGGGTGACAAAGAGTGAGACTTCGCCGGGCTTGGTGGCTCAGCCTGTAATCCCGCGCCTTTGGGAGGCTGAGGTGAGTGGATTGTCTGAGTCCATGGGTTTCGAAACCTGCCTGGGCAACTTGGCGAGACCTCATCTCTACAATAAATCAAAAAATTAGCTGGGCGTGGTAGCGCGCACCTGTAGTTCCAGCTACTTGGAAGGCTGAGGCGGAAGGATCGCCGGAGCCTAGCAGGTCGAGGCTGCGGTGGCCGGGAGCGGCCACTGCACTCCAGTCTGGGCGACAGAGTGAGACTCCAACTCAAAAAAAAAAAAAAAAGAAGAAAAAAAAAAACAAAGAGTGAGACTTCGCCGGGCTTGGTGGCTCAGCCTGTAATCCCGTGCCTTTGGGAGGCTGAGGTGAGTGGATTGCCTGAGCCCGCGGGTTCGAGACCCGCCTGGGCAGTGAGACCTCATCTCTACAATAAATAAAAAAATCAGTCGGGCGTGGTGGCGCATGCCTGTAATTCCGGCTACTCGGAAGGCTGAGGCGGAAGGAACCCCGGAGCCCAGCAGGTCGAGGCTGCGGTGGCCGGGAGCGGCCACTGCACTCCAGTCTGGGCAACAGAGTGAGACTCCAACTCAAAAAAAAAAAAAGAAGAAAAAAAAAACCCAAAAAAAACCACAAAGAGTGAGACTTCAACTAAAAAAAAAAAAAAAGACGCACACGGCTGGGCGTGGTGGCTCAGACATATAATCCGAGTACTTTGGGAGACTGAGGTGAGAGGATTGCCTGAGCCCACGGGTTTGAGACCAGCCCAGACAACTTGACAAGACATCATCACTACAGTAAATCAAAAACATAGCTGGACATGGTGGCACGTAACTATAGTTCCAGCTACTTGAAAGGCTGAAGTGGAAGGATCACCTGAGCTCAACAGATCGAGGCTGCGGTGGCTGTGAACTTGCCACTGCCCTCCAGCCTGGGCGACAGAGTGAGACTCCAACTTGAAAAAATAAATAAGGACGCACACATAGTTGAGTGCAGGGGCTCACGCCTGTAATCCCAGCACTTTGGGAGGCAGAGGCGAGAGGATTGCCTGAGCCCACGGGTTTGAGATCAGCCTGGGCAACTTGGTGAGATTGTCTCTACAATAGATAAAAAAGTATATATATATAGCTGGGCGTTGTGATGCATGCCTGTAGTTCCAGCTACTTGGAAGGCTGAAGCAGAAGGATTGCCTGAACCCAGCAGGTTAAGGCTGCAGTGGCTGTGAGCATGCCACTGCACTGAAGCCTGGGTGACAGAGTGAGACTCTGACTCAAAAAAAAAAAAAAAAGGATGCACACAGATGCCATCTTGAAGAGGCTTGCACTGGATGAATCTAGGACAGTTCAAGCAACAAAATAATTTGGGACAGGAATGAATTATGAACTATTGAAAAAATAGGGACCCATGAGTCCACACTGATAATACACAGGTAATTAAATGGAAGGATGAAGCAGAAGGGAGAATGCTCATCAATAAACATGGCGGGAGTTGATCAGAAAATCAGAATTTTGCAACCATCATAGTAAAAGTTGGCGTGGGCAGGAGTTATTGATGAATGCTGATTCTGGGGGAAAGTTTGGTTAGGAGCAGGGTAGTTTTTTTTTGTTTTTTTTTTTGAGTTGGAGTCTCACTCTGTCGCCCAGACTGGAGTGCAGTGACCGCTCCCAGCCACCGCAGTCTCGACCTGCTGGGCTCCGGCGATCCTTCCGCCTCAGCCTTCCAAGTAGCTGGAACTACAGGCGTGCGCTAACACACCTGGCTAATTTTTTGATTTATTGTAGAGATGAGGTCTCACCAAGTTGCCCAGGCGGGTCTTGAACCCTCGGGCTCAGGCACTCCACTCACCTCGGCCTCCCAAAGCGTGGGATTACAGGCTGAGCCACCGAGCCCGGCCAGGAACAGGGTAGTTTAAAGTGTCTTCCCACAGTAGGCTTATTGGTTGCAAGAGGGAAGACTGTAGCTGCATAGTGGGGAAACAGCACCTTTTGCTAGAACATACGTGGCCAGTGAGGTGCAGGAGAGTATCATGTGTTTCCAGATATGCTATCCTGAGGAGGACATGGCATCACTTACACAGTGTTCTGGCCGGGAACATAACTTCATTCTAAGTATGAAGAAACACACAAACCCCAAATGATGAATTTTACACACACTCACACACACACACACACACACACACACACGACTGGCCAGTATATATATTTTAAATGTCAATTATAAAAAACAGACTGTGGAATTATTCCAGACTAAAGAGACATGACAACTAAAATGCGATATGTGATCCTAGATTAGATCCTGTCTTCAAAGGAAAAAAAAAGCAATAATAGACATTTTGGGATCAATTTTAAAAGCTGGAATATGGATGATATGAATATTGATAAAAGTTAATGTTTTGCGGGCACGTTGGCTCATGACTGTAATCCCAGCCCTTTGGGAGGTCAAGGTGGGAGGCTTGCTTGAGCCCCAGAGCTCAAGACCAACCTGGGAAACATAGTGAGACCTTTTCTCTACAAAAGATTTTTTTTTTTGAGTTGAAGTCTCTGTCGCCCAGGCTGGAGTGCAGTGGCATGCTTGCTCATGGCTACCACAGCCTCGACCTGCTGGGTTTAGGCAGCCCTCCCGCCTCCACCTTACAAGTTACTGGAACCACAGGCACGTGCCACCATGCCCGGCTGATTTTTTTTTTTTAATTTATTGTAGAGATGAGGTCTTATCAAGTTGCCCCGACTAGTCTGGAACCCATGGGCTCAGACAATTCTCTCACCTCAGCCTTCCAAAGTGCTGGGATTATAGGCGTGAGCCCCCGTGCCTGGCTTCTGCAAAAGATTTTAAAATTAGACAGGTATGGTGGCATGCATCTGTAGTCCCAGTTACTTAGGAGGCTGAGGGGGAAGGCTCACCTGAGCCCAGGAGGTCAAAGCTGCAGTGAGCCATGATTGTGCCACCGCCCTCCAGCACAGGTGATAGAGTGAGACCACAACTCATAAGTAAGTAAATAAATAAATAGCTCTATTATTTCCATGTACTCTAGAGTGGATTCTCTTGTTAATTTTCTTTTCTTTTTTTCTTGAAAGGTTGTAAAAGGGCCAGACATGGTGGCTCATGCCTGTAATCCCAGCACTTTGGGAGGCGGAGGTTAGAGGTTTGCCTGAGTCCAGGGGTTTGAGATCAGACTAAGCAACTTGGTGAGAACTCATCTCTACAATAAATCAAGAAAAATTAGTCAGGCGTGTGGTGGCATGCACCTGTAGTTCCAGCTACTTGGAAGGCTGAGGCGGAAGAATCGTCTGAGCCCAGCATGTCGAGGTTGTGGTATCCGTGAGCATGCTACTGCACTCCAGCCTGGGCGACAGAGTGAGACTCCTACTCAAAACAAAATAAAAATAAAAGATACTTTATCAAAATATCACAAAAGATTTTTTTTTAGGTGAGAAAGCAGGATTTATTGAGAGGACAGAGAAGCTCCCATAGTGGGAGGGAACCCAAAAGGGTTGCCCTGCAAAAGATTTTTATCTGCAGAAGTGAGTCTGTGTGTATGGAAGAATTCTGGTAGCTCAGAAAACATCCTCATCATGCTTAAAAGAAATCAGAATCAGCATCACTAAACTGCACAGGTCTTTGGGATAATCATGTCTAAAAAGAATCACCTCTAAATATTGAGGGAGGTACATTTTCTGGGGCTCATTTTTCTTTCTTTCTTTCTTTTTTTAAACTTTATTTTATTTTATTTTTTGAGTTCGAGTCTTACTAGGTCACCCAGACTGGAGTGCAGTGGCCGCTCCCGGCCACCGCAGCCTCGACCTGCTGGGCTCTGGCGATCCTTCTGCCTCAGCCTTCCAAGTAGCCAGAATTACAGGCATGCGCTACCACGCCCGGCTGATTTTTTGATCTATTGTAGAGATGAGGTCTCGCTGCCCAGGCGGGTCTCGAACCCGCGGGCTCAGGCAATCCACTCACCTCAGCCTCCCAAAGGCGCGGGATTACAGGCTGAGCAACCGAGCCCGGCTACTTTATTTTCTTTTAAAGATATGGGTTACAGTCAGGGTTAGGAACATAAGTAATCCATGTGCAGGTGAAGTCTGGGCCTCCAACTGGTCCTCACTTCCCCCCGGTTTAGGATTGCAGGTACCCTTAATGTTGTTACGTGCCCCCCTTTCCGCCCTCCCCCTGGCAGTGTCCCACAAATGCCAATCCCTTCCTTGCGCTATTGTGACTAATGTTCAGGTCCCACTTATGAGTGGAAACATGGTATTCTGATCTTTGTTTCTGTGATAGATCGCTAAGAATGATTGTCTCTAATTCCCACCAATTTGCTGAAAAGTTCATGATTTTTGTCTTTCTTTATGGCTACATAGTATTCAGTTGTGTATATGTACCACATTTTCTTTATCCAGTCTACATTTAATGGGCAGTAGGGTAGGGTTGGTTCCATGTTTTTGCTATTGTGAGTAGTATGGCAATGAACATGCATGTGCAGGTGTCTTTTTTTTGTTTTTTTGAGTTGGAGTCTCATGTTGTCATCCAGGCTGGAGGGCAGTGGCATGCTTCTAGCGACCACAGCCTCAACCCGCTGGGCTCAGGCGATCTTTCCACCTCAGCCTTCCAAGTAGCTGGAACTACAGGCACACGCCACCATGTCCAGTTAACTTTTTGATTTATTGTAGAGATGAGGTCTCGCCAAGTTGCCCAGTCTGGTATCCAACCCATGGGCTCAGGCAATCCTCTCATCTTGGCCTCCCAAAGTGCTGGGATTATAGGCATGAGCCACTGCACCTGACCTAGGTATCTTTTTTATACAACGATTTGTGCTCCTCTGGGTATATTCCCAGGAGGGGGATTGCTTGTGGTACGGAAGGTCAATTTCTAGTTCCCTCCAGTATTGCCACACTATTTTCCATTGAGTTTGGACTAACTTGCACTCCCACCAACAGTGTAGACACATCCTCTTTTCTCTGCCTCTGTGCCAGCATCAATTGTTTTTTGATTTATTAATAATAGCCATCCTTACCGGGGTAAGGTGGTATCTCAGTGTGGTTTTGATTTGCATTTCTCTGATGATTAGTGAGGCTGAGCATTTTTTCACGTATCTGTTGGCTGCTCATATGTCTTCTTTTGAATTCTCTTGTTTATTGAGCTATTTGTCTTTCATGGTGCTAATTTTCATGATGAGCTTTGACATTTTAGCTTGCTGTCTTGTCTTTTGTGTGTGAGTTTCTTGCTCATGTGTGTGTCCTGTCTAGGGTTCATTGTAGAGAGCAGAAACCACCTTAAGGGTTATTTGCTTGTTATTAAGTGGCCTATCCTGTCACTTGGGGGCTGTTTTTTGCTTCCCCAGCCATTGAAAATATGTGGGGCTAATTTTGATTGTTACCGTGGCTGGGGAAGCTCCCAGCTAAATGTCCTACAATGAGTAGACCAAGCCTGAGCAACCAAGACTGCTCTTTCCTAGATGCTGGTCGTAACTCAGCTAAGAAACATTGCTTCAGGAGGGCCTTTTGGGTACAGCTCCCAGCCTCCAGAATTACACACCTCTCTTGGTGTCAACAAAACTGAGGCCACAACTGTCCCACGCTTTTGAAAACAGGAAGCTACTAACTGCAGAGCCCCGGTGCGGCAGCTGCAATTCACATTCAAAAAGCAGACTCCTTCCAGTCAGAGTCCTCCTTTGTCCTCTCGCAGGAGGCCCACCGCGATTCAGGATTCCCAGATATGCATTTGATTGACACAAGGGACACTGACTGCGAAGGAGTTTGGAATATGTCATTTATTAGCATTCCAGCATAGTCAGACGTACCAGGGAAATGTTGTAACAGGCACTAAATATGCCAGTCCACTTTGGATTATAGCTTTTCCTTTCTTTCCACTATGGTCCTCTGTGTTGAGGGGGTTCGGTTGTGTCTAAAGTGTTTACGTTTGACACACAGTGGGGGATTTATTTATTACACCCGGAAGGCATGTTGCTATCTATCTATCTATCTATCTATAACACCTAGATGTCATGTTGCTGATCCTGGAGTCAGAATTTACAATTGACATACAGTGGGGGATTTTATTTATTTATTGAATCCAGAAGGTAGGTTGCTGATCCTGGAACCAGAATCTACATTTGACACATAGTAAGGGGTTATTTTATTTATTTGTTTGTTTATTACATCCAAAAGGCATGTTGCTAATCCTAGTACCAGAATTTGCATTTGACACTTGGTGGGGGGTGAGGGGGTTTATTTTATTTATTTGTTTGTTTGTTTTTTTATTTGTTAATCCAGAAGGCACGTTGTGGATCCTGTCTAGCCAGCTGCAGGCAAAGTCCCATTCAGCAGAGTGCCTCAAGGACTGGCTGGCCTGTGGAGCTCTTCACAGTCACTCCAGGCGAGTGGCTGTCAATGGATAGAGCCCAGCTAGCGGTCATAGCCTCATACACCTGCCTGCATTAAAACATCCGGTGAGTTCTCCAGAGGAGCTGGGTTCCTGGCGGGGCCTGTTTTTTGTCTTGTGGCCCACCAGATCTGTGGCTTCAGTCTCCAGTCATTATATTTCCATTTCCAGTTCAAGGAGCTGTTGATATTGTTTTCACTTTTGGCTTTTTATTTGTTTAAGATAGGGTCTCGCTTTTTTGCCCGAGTTGGAGTACAATGCAGCGTCCATCCTCCTACTTCAGCCTTCTGAGTAGCTGGGACTACAGGCTGGTATTCTGGTTTTTTTGAATGTGACTTGTCTTTTAAATACATATTTGGAACATATTAGCTGTCATTTTATCTGTTTGGAGTGAAGGGAGAATTTTCTCTTAAACTCACTAAATTATTTTGATGGAAGTAATCCTACAAAATTTAACTTTTTTTTTTTTTTTTGAGTTGGAGTCTCACTCTGTCGCCCAGACTGGAGTGCAGTGGCTGCTCCCGGCCACTGCAGCCTTGACCCACTAGGCTCCAGCGATCCTTCCACCTCAGCCTTCTGAGTAGCTGGAATTACAGGCACGCGTGCCCGGTTGATTTTTTGATTTATTGTAGAGATGAAGTCTCGCCAAGTTGCCTAGGCAGGTCTCGAACCCACGGGCTCAGGCAATCCACTCACCTCAGCCTCCCAAAGCGCGGGATTATAGGCTGAGCCACCAATCCCGGCAACTTTTTTTTTTTTTTTTTAACAGAAAGAGATTATACTATATCCATGAAACTCACACTGATTTTTGTCACATGATGCATATATCTTGGAGGCTTTTGATAAGGGCACATGAAAATACATCTTATTACAAAATTTTGGCCAGGTGCAGTGGCTTTTGCCTATAGTTCCAACATTTTGGGAGGTAGAGGTGAGAGGATTGCCTGATTCCAGGGGTCTGACACCAGCCTGGGCAACTTGATGAAAAAAGAAAATTAGCCAGGCATGGTGGCATGCGCCTGTTGTTCCAACTATTTGGAAAGCTAAGGTGGAAGGATAGCCTGAGCCCAGCAGGTTGAGGCTACGGTGGCCGTGAGCATGCCACTGCACTCCAGCCTGGGTGACAGAGTGAGACTCTGACTCAGAAAAAAAAAAGTTCACTGCATTTTATTATATGATATGAATATATCATTAATTATTTGAGTAGTACTGGCTGACACTTCCTTTTCATTACAAACAGTGCTGCAATAAGTATACTTGGCAGACTTTTATGAATATGTCTGATCTATTTAAACCAAGTGCCAATTATTATATGTCAGTGTGTTCTTTAATTTAGGTTTTTTTGCTTAGATTATAGCAAAGAACTGCTTCAAAGATGCCAATCAGAAGAGGTGCCAAGCAGACTGTTATTGCTCGCCATACGCACGCTTCATCTCACTCAACAAGTTGACAAAAATTAGCTTGTTGACCAGTGAAGTAGTAGCGAGAGGTAACAAAAGGAAAGCCTGCCAGGTGTAGTGGCTCATGCCTGTAATCCCAGCACTTTGAGAGGCTAAGGCAGGAGGATTGCTTGAGGGCAGGTGTTCAAGACCAGCCTGGGCAACATAACAAGACCTCATCTCTACAAAAACAAAAACAAATTAGCCGGGCCTGGTGGCACATGCCTGTAGTCCCAGCTACACAGGAGGCTGAGGCAGAAGGATCTCCTGAGCCCAGGAGGTCGAGGCTGTGGTGAGCCGTGATTGTGCCACTGCCCTCCAGCCTGAGCAACAGAGTGAGATCCTGACTCAAAAAATAGAGAAGTCTGTGCCACTTTATTCCCAGGATGTAGCCAGTCTTTCTTGGCAATTAGCCACTGTTTCGCTCATGGACATCTTTTCCCCCTAAGTGGCCCTCATAACATCCATTAAATGGTACAGGGCACTCCAGAAGGACTACTTGGAAGACTAACACTACTGTCTTCCAATGTTTGATGGCAGGCTGGGATTTTCATACTAGCTTGGGTTTTGAGTGTTTGAGACATGCCTTACATGGTATTGGTTCAATATTCTATCATACTTTTCACATTCCTGGGAAACAAGGCTGTGTACAATAGATATAATTTATTATTATTATTATTATGAATAGACGTTTCACTCTGTTGCCCAGAGTTTCACTCTGTTGCCCAGACTAGAGTGCAGTGGCATAATCAGCTCACCTCAGCCTCGACCTCCTAGGCTCAAGTGATCCTCCTTCCTCAGCCTCCCAAGTAGCTAGGATTACAGGTATATGCCCCATGCTTAGCTATTTAAAAAATTTTTTTGTAGAGACTGGATCTTGCTGTGTTTCCCAGGCTAGTCTCAAACTCCTGGCCTCAAGTGGTCTTCCTGCCTAGGCCTCCCAATGTGCTGGGATTACAGACACGAGCCACCATGCCCAGTCAGATGTTACTTCTTTACCAATTATATTTAATGTAAATACATTTATGACTTCAGGTTGTTTATATCTTAAGCACACAATAGATGCTTACCAGTGATGAAGTAATCTAATCACACACGTGTTTGTTTTTTTCAGCATGGTAGGCTCATGGCCCCATAAACATGCTTATAAGTTTAAGGTAACATGTTCACTTACAAATTGCTTCTTTTCACTTCATTCAACACATCATGGCAAATAATTCAAATAATTCAGAATGATAGAATATGCTATATTACTCTGAATGTATAGAACATATCACTGTATAACTTATTTACAAATTACATTTATCACAGTGTCCTAAGACAAATTCCTAGCAGTGGAATTTTTAAATGAAAGGATTATATACATACTACATTTGGGTAATTAGTGCCAAATCGTCCTCCGGAAAGGTCATACTGATTCACCCTCTCTCCAAGAATTACACCATCTTTTTTTTTTTTTTTTGAGTCAGAGTCTCACTCTGTTTTCACCTAGGCTGGAGGGCAGTGTCACGCTCATGGCCACCACAGCCTCGACCTGCTGGGCCCAGGAAATACTTTCCGCTTCAGCCTTCCAGGTAGCTGGAACTACAGGCATGTGCCACTATGCCTGGCTAACTTTCTGATTTATTGTAGAGATGAGGTCTTGTCAAGTTGCGCGGGCTGGTCTGTGAGCTCAGACGATCTTCTCACTTTGGCCTCCAAAGTGATTATAGGCGTGAGCCACCAAAGGGATTATAGGCGTGAGCCACCACACCCAGCCTACACTATCATTTTTTGAGGCTGTCTAATATTCCTCCATGTAGATGTGCCATAATCAAAATGCTTCGAAAGTGCTTGTTATTGTTATTGCTGCATTACTGGATATTTACACTTTTTTGCTAATCTTATTATATCATATTATTGGTGTTTTCTTAGCACTTTTTCCAAGCGCTAAGACCAAGGAAGAAGAATCACTGAGCCCAAGAGTTAGAGATCAGCCTGAGCAACGTGGCTAGACCTCGTCTCTTCCAAAAATACAAAAATTAGCTGCTCATGGTGGCACGTACCTGTAGACCCAGCTACTTTGGGAGGTGAGCAGCTGAGGTGGGAGGATAAGTTGAGCCTAGGAGGTAGAGGCTGTGGTGAGCCATGATCATGTCACTGCTCTCCAGCCTGGGTGACAGTGAGACCTTGTCCAAAAAAAAAAAAAGGAATGTTGGCCGGGCACGGTGGCTCAAGCCTGTAATTCCAGCACTTTGGGAGGCCAAGGTGAGGAGATTGCCTGAGCCCACAGGTTCAAGAATAGCCTGGACAACTTGGCGAGACTTCATCTCCACAATACATAAAAAAATTAGCTGGGGCTGGGCACAGTGGCTCACACCTATAATCTCAGCACTTTGGGAGGCTGAGGTGAGAGGACTGCCTGAGTCCACAGGTTTAAGACTAGCCTGGGAAACTTGGCGAGACCTCATCTCTACAAATAAATCAAGAAAAATGAGCTGGGCATGGTGGCACATGCCTGTAGTTCTAGCTACTTGGAAGGCTGAGGCAGAACGATCGCCTGAGCCTGGCTGGTCAAGGCTGTGGTGGCCGTGAGTATGCCACTGCCCTCCAGTCTGGGCGACAGAGTGAGACTGACTCAAAAAAAAAAAAAAAAAAAAACAGCCGGGCTTCGTAGCATGTGCCTATAGTTCCGACTACTTGGAAGGCTGAGGCAGAAGGATCACCGGAGCCCAGCAGGTCGACGCTGGGGTGTCCATGAGCATGCAACTGCACTCTGGCCTGGGTGATGGAGTGAGACTCAAAACAATAAAATAAAAAGAATGTCTTTGATGAAGCAGTGTAACAATTAATTTTATTAAATCTCAGCCCTTGAATGAACATCGTTTGAAAACTCTGTGTGACAATGGGAAGTATGCATCAAATGCTTTTGCTGCCTACCAAAGTAGGATTATTTGTGTTATTTAGATGCACATTAAACTAGCCAATTTTTTTTCCCCAGAGAACACTATTTATATTTAAAGTATGAGGAAATATATTTATTGAATCTTGGGTATTTGGCAGGCATTTTTACAGGAATGAACAAAGTAAGCCTGTCACTTCAAGGAAAACAACGGTATTTGTTGCCAATGAGAAAACTGGAGCTTTTATGAACCGGATTTTTTTTTTTAGTTGAAGTCTCAATCTGTTGCCCAGACTGGAGTGCAGTGGCATACTCCTGGCCACGGCAGTCTCGACCTGCTGGGCTCCGGCGATCCTTCCACCTCAGCCTTCCAAGTAGCCGGAACTACAGGTTGCGTGCTACCATGCCCGGCTAATTTGTTTTGATTTATTGCAGAGACGAGGTCTCGCCAAGTTGCCCGGGTGGGTCTCGAATCCATGGGCTCAGGCAATCCACTCACCTCAGCCCCCCAAAGTTCTGGGATTACAGGCTAAGCCACTGAACCCAGCCATGAACCTAATTTTTTAAGTGGTGTATAGATCAATGTGTCCCCATTAGAAGATCTGCCAAACAGAGTGAACCAATATTTTCCATGTGATCAAATCATGATGGAACAAAACCATGCATGGGAAGAAAATCCAATCAAAGTGCAAGATAGATTTTAATATAACAGTTCTAAACACCCACGTGAGAAGCATCACCTCCAGATTAGAATTAGAGAACCTTGTCTTGGATACCAGGGCGGCCTGAACCGCAAACTACCCCCAGGACATGCACTCTAAATGGGGAAGGAAAATCATGGTTGGGAGCCCTAAGATTGGGTTTTTGCAGGCACAGCCTGGCAAGTGCATGTCTGGTCCACCAACAATCCTGCCAATCTCAGTGCTTCTTAACATGCACTGCAATCCCTTGTTGTGAGTTCTGTGTTGTTGTCAGTACCGCCCTCATCAGACAAGGGTGCCATCCCATTACAGGCTGTCTCGACGTCCTTTTTTGAGTTGCTATATGAGCTGGGTGTTGCATCATTCAAAAGTTTCATTCAGCCGGGCTCGGTAGCTCAGCCTGTAATCCCGCGCCTTTGGGAGGCTGAGGTGAGTGGATTGCCTGAGCCTGTGGGTTCGAGACCCGCCTGGGCAGGCGATACCTCATCTCTACAATAAATCAAAAATTAGCCCTGCGTGGTAGTGCGCGCCTGTAGTTCCAGTTACTTGGAAGGCTGAGGCGGAAGGATACCCGGAGCCCTGTAGGTCGAGGCTGCGGTGGCCGGGAGCGGCCACTGCACTCCAATCTGGGCGACAGAGTGAGACTCCAACTCAAAAAAAAAAAAAAAGTTTCATTCAAAGGATGACAAGATGCATGTATTCCATGAGAGTATGCCCCATTGTCATGTTGCTTGGGCAGCGAAGGTCAAAGTAGAATCACATTGATACAGATTTTTCAGGTCAGCCTGGGCTTCGGGAGTGTCAACTCAATGGGACGGATGGCCAAGCCCCGGAGAGGGTCAGCTTGATGGGCTGGCAGGCCTAGCACCAAAAGTGTTGGCACTAATGGACTGGCAAGTCAAGCCCTGAGAGTGTTGCAGCCCCCAGAAGCATCTCAGTTGTGGAATCTTGCCTTCTTCCAGCAGCTCTCCCAGTTCTGCAGCTTCGGCTCCATCAGCTGGGGGGTGCACGACTCTTTCACTCCAACGATCTTCTGCAGATCTGCAGCTCTTCAGGTCGGGATTCTTGTCTCCTGCCCAGGAGGAATGAGGGACACTGACAGCTAGACAGTGAAAAAACAGGATTTATGGAGAGGACAGAAAAGCTCTCACAGTGGGAGAGGACCCATGGCGGTTGTTGATTTGGAGCTGAGATCTGGTGCTTAATGGCCCTAAGACCCAAGCGATTGGCTACCACTAGCTGTGAGCTGATTGGTCGGCACTAGCTGTACTGATTGGTCAGAACTAAGGACCAATCAGCAGGAGGTCGGGATCTAATGGTGAGTTGATTGGTCGGCACTTGGCAGCGAGCTGGTTGGTTGTTTTTCTATTCCAGCAATGAGTAAGTAAGCTCTAGCTTAAGTGGCTCTGAGGGAGTTTGTTTACTAATGCGAGTATATCAGCCTGCAGGGCTGTGGCAACATTGTTACAGGGGGACCCACCCTGTCTGGCTGCCTAACTTTTCTCTAACTATCTCCTCTCTCACCACGGGATATCCAAAAGTATGACACAACTTCCTCTCAAGGGTGGCCATGTTAGAACCAGCATAGACATGAGTGACATATATGTGTCCCTTCCAGGCAGCAAGCTCTTGTACCCACACAGGGAGTCCTTTAACGATCCAGTCACTGAGTTGCCACTCTCCAGACCAGACGACCGGGTTGTTGGCAGTGGCCCCTGAGTCTGTGAATTGTAGAAACATACAGTGGGGGATGGTCTGCTTGGCCGTCACTGCTGCATGTAGTTTGATCCATTGGGTGGAATGTCTGTATCCAGGTTCAGTCAAAAGATGTCTATCTACTGGCCAGATGGCAGCATTAGCCTGGTGGACCCTGTCTGTCTTGGGCTACAGATAGTAAGAGGAGGAGCCAAAGCATCCCTTATGGGTCATTAAGTCACATCTGGTGAGTTAGTCATTTGTTCATGAGGCTACTGGTCCCTTGGGGCCCTGGCTGGGCCCAATCTTGAATGTATCACATTCTTTGCTAATCAGGCTCAGTTGGGCCAGTCTCATTGTATTGGTGGGTTTTCTAAGCATCCAAGTGAGAACTGGCAGTTCAAGTGACAGCATCACATATGGCTGTGGCCATAGGTGTTCCGTTTTCACCAGGACCCCACTGTAAGCAAGGAGTTGCCATTTAAAACAGCTATATCTCTGTTGGGCCAGTGACTCATGCCAGTAATCCCAGCACTTTGGGAGGCTGAGGCAGGAGGATTGCTTGAGCCTAGGAGTTTAAGACCAGCCTGGGCAACATAGCAAGACCTTGTTTCAGCTGGGCATGGCTGCTCATGCCTATCATCCCAGCTCTTTGGGAGGCTGAGGTGAGAGGATTGTCTGAGCTCACAGGTTCGAGACCAGCCTGGGCAACTTAGCGAGACCTCATCTCTACAACAAATAAAAAAATTAGCTGGGTGTGGTGGTGCATGCCTGTAGTTCCAGCTTCTTGGAAGGCTAAGGTGGAAGGATTACCTAAACCCAGCAGGTCAAGGCTGTGATGGCCCTGAGTGTGCCACTCAGCCTGGGTGACAGAGTGTGACTCCAACTCAAAAAAATAAAAAGGACCTCCTTTCTACAAAATATGAAGAAAAAAAAACAGACATGGTGGTGTGCACCTGTAATTTCAGCTACTTGGGAGGATGAGGAGAAAGGATTGCTTGAGTCCAGCAGGTGGAGGCTGTGGTGGCCATGAGTGTGCTACCGCACTCCAGCCTGGGCAATGGAGTGAGACTCTGACTCAAAAAAAAAAAAGAAGGAAGGAGAAGGAAGGAAGGAAGGAAGGAAGGAAGGAAAGAAAGAAAAGGTTATATTCCATATTGCTTCAGGCAAGCTACGTGTCCAAAATCTAAGAGGGTGGTACATGCAGTGGCGGTTTCCTGTTGCCACAGACTCCAGTCAGCCTGCATGGAACACCTGTAATTTTAAAGGCAGTGCCTGGGTCATGGCTTATTGAATGGCTTCCAAGGCTCACTGGCCGCAAAGGGCCTTGTTCAGGCTGGCGGCTTTTTTTGTTTTTGAGTTGGAGTCTCACTCTGTCACCCAGACTGGAGTGCAGTGGTCGCTTCCGGCCACTGCAGCCTCGACCTGATGATCCTTCCGAGTAGCTGGAACTACAGGTGTGCGCTACCATGCCCGGCTAATTTTTGATTTATTGTAGAGATGAAGTCTTGTCAAGTTGCCCAGGCAGGTCTCGAACCCGCGGGCTCAGGAAATCCACTCGCCTCGGCCTCCCAAAGCGCTGGGATTACAGGCTAAGCCACTGAGCCTGACCAGCTTTTTTTTTTTTTTAAAGACAAGGACTCACTCTGTCACCTAGGCTGGGGTGCAGTGGCACAATCATGGCTCACTACAGCTTCAACCTAGGCTCGAATGATCCTTCCGCTTTAGCTTCCCATGCCTGGACAGTTTTTTCTTATTTTTTTAATAGAGATAAGTTCTCACTATGTTGCCCAAGCTGGTCTCCAACTCCTGGGCTCAAATTACCCTTCCACCTTGGCCTCCCAAAGTGCTAGAATTATTGCACTTCACCAAGGTTGGTGGCTTTGATGGTCACCTTGACTACTAGGGCCAAAAGAACATCCAAGTGGGGTACATGCTATCATTCATGTCCAAAGAGGTCTACCAGCCGTTAGGTCTTCTTTTTATCAGTGGGTGCTGCCAGGGTTAAACATTTTTGCTTGATTGCATCTGGGACACTTTTTTTTTAATGTCAAGATTTTATTTATAAAGTTTTTTTGTTGTTGTAGAAAAAGTAAAAATTCTGTTACAATTGTGGTGTAACCAGTAGCTACAGACAGTTGACTCACCAATCACGACTATTCACACTACAGAAACAGAAACTACACAGAAACCTTACAACGCTTACAATTTTGTTGGGGTGAAGTCCCTAAACTTAGTGGTGGATTACCAAGAAGAACTATATGGAGCAGGATGTCATGAGAAATATTCTTTGTCTCTTTGGGTGAGTGAATGTCCTGGGGTTTGTGTCATAGCTGTCTTTTTTTTTTTTTAAAGAGGTTACCAAACCCATGAGTAATCCAACCAAGATGGAATGCTTCTTTTTGTGTCATTTGGAGTCTTAATCAACTTTCCTTCATCATCTGTTTTTTTCTTACCGGGATACCTTTTTTGGCATAGGTTGGCCTTGACATTCTGCCTCTTACAGTCCATTGTTAGTTTTCATGCCTGGATGACCTTTTTGACCAGCCAAGCTGGGCTGTTGCATCACGATAGGGTAGTTTGCAAGCAAGCCTTGAACTAGCCAAGTGATATTCTGATCTCCTTTTAGGATGCAGTACTGCTTTTGTTGAATAATCCATTGGGGCTTGGCTGGCTCAGGAGGCAGGTAGGAGTAGATATGTCCCACTGTTATGGCTAGAATTGTCAGCTGTGATGGGGCACAGCCCCTCAGGAAGTGGTGATGTTTTATGCCACAAACCGTCAAAATGGCAATGCCTACAATGCACTCAGTGATAAGAATCACCAACAGCGGCACCCAAAAAGTTCTGAAGGGCTCCATTTACAAGCACCACATGCAGATAAACTCTAGGGCTGCTGTATTAATCCGAAAGCTTCTTGATATCTTCAGTTTAATTGTTTTCCCTGCGGGAACCTGGGAATATTGTCATGTGGGCTCAGGTATCCAAGAACCCAAAAAAGTCTGAATTATCTTTATCTCCCCCTTTTGTCTTGACAGGAGTATAGGGCTATTGGGTTCTGGTGGGGACCCAGAGGCCTTGTCTCCATTCTTTTTTTTTTTTTTTTTTTGAGTAGGAGTCTCACTCTGTTACCCAGACTGGAGTGCAGTGGCATGCTCATGGCCACCACAGGGCCCAACCAGCTGAACTCAGGCAATCCTTCTGCCTCAGCCTTCCCAGTAACTGGAACTATAGGTGCGTGCCACCACACCTGGCTAATTTTTTAATTTATTGTAGAGACAAGATCTCACCAAGTTGCCTAGGCTGGTCTCCAACACATGGGCTCAGGTAATTCTCTCATCTCCTCCTCCCAAAGTGCTGGGATTATAGGTACGAGCCCCTGTGCCCAGCTTGTCTCCATTCTTCTGTGTTTTTTTTTTTTGAGTTGGAGTCTCACTCTGTCGCTAAGGATGGAGTGCAGTGGCACGCTCACAGCCACTGCAGCCTCCACCTGCTAGGCTGAGGTGATCCTTTCGCCTCAGCCTTCCAAGAAGCTGGAACCACAGGCATGTGCCATGATGCCTGGATGATTTTTTTGATTTATTGTAGAGATGAGGTTTTGCCATGTTGCTCATGCTGGTCTTGAACTCCTGAGCTCGGATAACCCTCTCACCTCCACCTCCCAAAGTGCTGGGATTATAGGCATGAGCCACCATGCCCGGCTTAATTCGAGGATCTTGCATGGTGTTCCCGTCTCCACATTGCTTTCTCCCTGCCTCGATTCATTCAGCCAGTGCACTCACCAATCACCCTCCTTTCCCCATAAATCATCCACCTGAATGTCCAGGCCCTTGCCCCCAGCAGATGTCTTCACCCTGGCCCAGGCACTGGGAGTATCACCCCTCCCACTTCAACAACAAGCCATGGTTCTGTCAACGAGGACCCTGCTCACTGTGCCAATTTTGTGAGGCAGGCTTCCCATACACCACTGATCAACTTGTGTGAGTCTGGTGATGAGGCAGGGGGCCCCTCCCCCAAGTCTTATAAGATAGCAGCCTTCCCAGAATAATGAAAGAGCTCTTCTAGCACCATAAGATAAGAACTTTCTTGGATGATACATATTAGAAAGAAATGTGGCCCCAATCTGTAATGCGCAAGTGTAACTCTGCTATAATCTTGAGCTACGAAACACCCAATTAACCAGTATGTTACTAATAAGCAAGCCTTATCGGAGAACAAGGAAGCTAAAAATGTATAAAAGGCAATGCCCCTCCCGTGCTCGGGGCTCAGTCTTTGGAAGCGAATCCACTGAGTCGGTGCAGGCATAAATAAGTGCTGTTTCCTGGCAAAGTAGCCTCGGTGTCCTGTCTCTCTCTGTAGAGATTCCCGCTACAGTGAGGCGGAACACACACACACACACAGCACGTCACGTACGTGAAGCAGGTGTATGACTAGGCAGCGAGGAGCAACAGAAGCCTAGGGTCCATTGTGAGCCTGTATCCCAAGGTTCAGGCAAGATGCTTTGGGGCAGATACAGTCCCCGTAGCTGAGGGACTGGAAAGGCAGCGCTTTCTGGGTTATATATCTCAGGAGTCATGTAACTTACTGGCAAAGATTTGAAGGATGTCCTGCTTCCAGGGGCGAGAGGAACAAACCCCAGGCATTCCAGACAGTTCTTCTCTGTCTCAAGGTGTTCAATTCCATAGCAAGAACAGGAACAAGGCCAGGAAAGTTTCAAGAGATTCCTCCCTATCCCAGGTTGTTGCATTTCTAGAACATTCTACAGTTATTTTTAAGAATTACAAACAAGAAAAGGGAGAGAACTGAATGGGTTCAAGGCCACCCAGAGAACTGCCCTGCACATTTAAAAAAAATCATATAGTCCAATGTGTTAGTTTTTAATTTCATGGGTCATATTTTAATATCGTATTTAAGAATTCTCTGCCTAAACCAAGGCATGAAGAACTTTTTCTCAGAAGTTTTTGTTTTCGCTTTTATTTTCAGGTCTGTGATTCATTTTGTGTTTGTTTCTGTGAGTGACAGGGTCTATATTTTGCTCATGAACATCCAATTGTCTTAGTACCATTCGTCGATAAGACTATCCTTTCCCCCATTGAATTGGGTCCTTTGTCAGAAATCAATTGACCATAAGGGTAAAAGTTTATCTCTGGACTGTTTCAAATGTATTTCATCGATCTGCTTGCCTAGTTTTACCCGTTACCATAATCTTTTGATCATTGAGGTTTTATACTAAGTTGTAAAGGATGGGGTAAATCCTCTGAATTTCTTCTTCCTTTTCTTTATTATTATTATTTTATTTTAAAGATATGGGGCACAATTTGGGATTAGGTACATAAGTGGTCAACATACAGGTGAAGTTTGGGCCTCCCATTTATTTGTCCTCACTTCGCCAGGTTCAGGATCAAAATTAATTTGGCTATTATGGGGCCCTTGCCTTTCTGTATAAATTTTCGGGTAAGCTTGTCAATTTTTGCAAAAATTTGGGATTTTGTTATGGATTGCATTGAATCTATGTATCAATCTGAGGAGACCTGTAATCTTAAAAATATTGACTCCTTCAAGAGAATGAGAAGACAAACCACACTCTGGGAGACAATATTTGCAAAAGACATATCTGATAAAGGACTGGCATCCAAAATGTACAAAGAACACTTAAAAGTCAACAGTAAGAAAACAAACAACCCAATTAAAAACTGGGCAAAAATACTTATCTGGCAGGGAAGATACCATGATCACGAAGGTGGATTTCCCAGGGCGAGGCTTACCCATTGCACTCCGGATGTGCTGACCCCTGCGATTTCCCCAAATGTGGGAAACTCGACTGCATAATTTGTGGTAGTGGGGACTGCGTTCACGCTCTTCCCTAAAAAAAAAAAAAAAACACTGGGCAAAAGACCTAAACAGATACCTCACCAAAGAAGATATTCAGATGACAAGTCAACATGAAAAGATGCGTCATATCATATGCCTTTAGGGAACTGCAGATTAAAACAACAATGAGATATTTCCATACACCTGCTGGAAGTGTCCAAATCCAAAACATGGACAACACCAAATGCTGGCAAGAGTATGGACCAACAGGAATTCTCATTCAGTGTTGGTGGGACTGCCGAATAGTAGAGCCACTTTGGAAGACAAGTGTGGCAATTTCTTACCAAACTAAACACACTCTTCCCATATGATCCTTTCCCCCATTGAATTGTCTTGGGTCCTTTGTCAGAAATCAATTGACCATAAGGGTAAAAGTTTATCTCAAGGTGTTCAATTCCATAGGAAGAATACAAAAACCTTCACGTGAGTGTTTGTAGAAGCTTTATCCATAATTGCCAAAACATGGAAGTAACCAAAATGTTCTTCTATAGGTGAACGGATAAATACACTGTAGCCATTCAGATAGTGGAATATTCTTTCATTATTGTCTATGTGTTCTAATTACATTATGATTTCTACTTTGAACCATTAAGTTTTTAGAAATTCCTTTTCCCCCCAAACATTTGCATTTATTCTAGTTAGCTCTTTATTGCTGATTTTTGGTTTAATTACACTGTGATCAGAGAACTAGTTTTATTTGATTTGAGTCTTTGAAAATTTTTTGAGACTTGTTGTACGGTCCAGTATATGTCAGTTTCTGCGAATCTTTCTTTTTTTGAGTTGGAGTCTTACTCTGTCACCCAGGCTGGAGTGCAGCGGCACGCTCATGGCCTCCGCAGCCGGGACCTGCTGGGCTCAGGTGATCCTTCCACCTCAGCCTTCCAAGCAGCTGGGACTATAGGTGTGTGCCACCACACCCAGCTTATTTTTTGTTTTATTTTGTTTTTTGTAGAGATAAGGTCTCACCAAGTTGCCCAGGGTGGTTTGGAACTCATGGGCTCAGGCAATTCTCTCACCTTGCCCTCCCAAAGTGCTAGAATTACAGGTGTGAGCCACTGCCCAGCCAAATCTTATTTATGTTGGAAAAGATTGAGTACTCTATTGTTAGATATTATGCTTTCTGTATGCCCCTTGGGTCATTTTTTTTTTTTTTTTTTTTTTTTTTGAGTTGGATCTCACTCTGTTACCTAGGCTAGAGTGCAGTGGCATGTTTCCGGCCACCACATCCTCGACCTGCTGGGCTCAGGCGATCCTTCTGCCTCGGCCTTCCAAGCAACTGAAACTGCAGGCGTGCACTACCACGCCCAGCTAATTTTTTGATTTGTTGTAGAGATGAGGTCTCACCATGTTGCCCAAGCTGGTCTCAAACCCACAGGCTCAGGCAATTCTCTCGCCTCAGCCTCCCAAAGTGCTGGGATTATAGGTGAGCCACTGTGCCCAGCTGAGGTCATCATTGTTAATCACGGTATTCAAAATTTTATATACTTGCTGATTTATATGCCTCCCACCATAATAAACTATGCAGTTGTGTATTTACCTTATTATTCTGTCACTTGCCACTTTATGTATCTTGGAGTTGCTTATTTATTCAATAGATATTACTGCTTCTCGGTCTTTTGGCTAAGATCAGATGCAGTATCTGTTCTTCTCAGTTTAATATCTGATGCATCCTCTATTCAAGGACAATATGTTAAATGGATTTTTGGAGCAGGGAGTTGGAATAGGAGCTTGCCCCATCCACTCCATGCATTGATCTGGTATTACAGTACCTTTAGGCCCAGTGCACCCCTTGAAAGAATAAAAATAAGTAAGTAAATAAATAAATATTTATTGAGTGTTTTCTATGTGCTACATGCTGTTCTACTTGCTGAGGGACACAGCAGTGAAGCAGACAGGTGGAAATTCCTGTTATAGTTGAAAGAGTCAGACTAAAAGCAAGATAAATACAAAATTGCATACAGTTTTGAAACTACCTTCCTCAAAAATGAAATCTTTGAACATTAAAAAGTAGCCTTCTTTATAGTTAATCATTTTATTTTATTTTATTTTATCTTATTTTATTTTATTTTATTTTGAGTTGGAGTCTCACTCTGTCACCCAGACTGGAGTGCAGTGGCCGCTCCCGGCCACCACAGCCTCGACCTGCTGGGCTCCGGCGATCCTTCCGCCTCAGCCTTCCAACTAGCTGGAACTACAGGCGCGTGCTACACACCGGGCTAATTTTTTGATTTACTGTAGAGATGAGGTCTTGCCAAGTTGCCCAGGCGGGTCTCGAACCCGCAGGCTCAGGCAATCCACTCACCTCAGCCTCCCAAAGCGTGGTATTACAGGCTGAGCCACCGAGCCCGGCTATTCATTTTATTTTTATTTATTTATTGCTTTTGAGTTGGAGTCTCTGTTGCCCAGACTGGAGTGCAGTGGCATGCTCCTGGCCACTGCAGCCTCAACCTGCTGGGCTCCAGTGATCCTCCCACCTCAGCCTTCCAAGTAGCCGGAACTAAGGCGTGCACTACCACGCCCGGCTAATTGCTGATTTATTGTAGAGATGAGATCTTGCCAAGTTGCCTGGGTGGGTCTTGAACCGGCGAGCTCTGACAATCCACTCGACTAGGCCTCCCAAAGTGCTGGGATTACAGGCTGAGCCACCGAGCCCAGCCTGTAGTTAATCATTTTAATGTAAACATGAATTTATTCAATGTTAATATTGTAACCGCTTGTCTTAGTTCATTTTGCATTGAGATAAAAGGAATATCTGAGGCTGGGTAATTTATAATGGACATTTGTTTATTTGGCTCGTGGTTCTGATGGCTGAAAAAGTAGAAGACTGGACATCTGCATCTGGTGAAAGCCTCAAGATGTTTCCAGTCATGGCAGAAGGGGAAGGGAAGCCAGCGTGTGCAGAGATCATATGGCAAGAGGGGAAGAAGGCAGAGAGAGGGAGAACCGGTGTTAGGCTGTTTTGATCAACCAGCTCTTTCAGGAACTGACAGAGTGAGAACTCACTCACTCCACCTCCCATCCCCCCTCCCCTGCCCCACATAAATCTATTCATAAGGAATCTTCCCCTATGAACCAATCACCTTCCATGATGCCTCACCTCCCAGCACCGCCACACTGGGGATCCAGTTTCAACATGAGATCTGGTGGGGACAAGCAAACCAAACTTTAGTGCCACTTGTACTGAGTTACGATTTTAAAAAATATCTCCCCGTCTTTTTCCTTTCGACTTTCTGTATTCCTTTATTTTCAATATATTTTCTAGATGGCATATAATTTTGTGCTTTGTTTCTCTCATTTTTAAAAAAACATAGAAGGCTGGGTGTGGAGGCTCATGCCTATAATCCCAGCACTTTGGGAGGCTGACATGAGATGATTGCCTGAGTCCATGGGTTCGAGACCAACCTGGGCAACTTGGTGAAACCTCATCTCTACAGTAAATCAAAAAATTAGCTGGGCATGGTGGCGTGTACCTGTAGTTCCTGCTACATGGAAGGCTGAGGCGGAAGGATCGCCTGAACCCAGCAGGTCGAGGCTGCAGTGGCTGTGAGCGTGCCACTGCACTCCAGCCTAAGCAATGGAGTGAGACTCCAACTAAAAAATAAATAAATACATAGATAGATAAGCAAATAAATAAATAAAAGTAGAAGTATTATCAAGATGTCATTCACATAAGCTGGGTGTGGTGGCATGCACCTATAGTCCCAGTTACTTGGCAAGCAGAGGTGGGAGCATTCTTTGAACCCAAGCGTTTGAGGCTGCAGTGAGCTATGATCACGCCACTTCACTCTAACCCGGGTAACAATGTGAGACTCAGTCTCTAAAAACCCAAAATAAAGATGTATTTCACATATCACACAATTCACTCATTTAGAGTGCCTATTCAATGGTTTTTAATATATTCACAGAGCTGTGCACCACAATCAGTTTTAGAACATTTTCACTCCAAAAGAAACACTATACGCACTAGCAGTCACTCTCCCATTTCCCAACTTTCTGTGACACCCTCCAGCCCCATGAGAGAGGAGAAAGCTAGGAGACTGGCTAGGCAGATAGAGGGGGAGGGTCTGGAGGAGAAGTAACACCTTTGGGAATGCCCTTGCACTGCCCCTGTGGTGTAGCAGTCAATTAAAAATGTGATTTAGAATATTCTCTTAAGCCAGGATGTTTTGTTCGACATCTTTTTGCCACTCAGACACAGGCACAATAGCTCAACTAAACGTCCTAACTTGACCTGTTTATTATAATATCATTAACATGATATTTACATTGCAGTTTCACTCTCTCACTCCACCCCAGTGGGCTTTTCTGTGGTACTTATGGGTAGTAATCCAAGTGGAGTAACGTTGGACAAGGGCACGGGTGCACAGTAAAAGCTGGATCCAGGAAGCAGCTAGGAAGTCGAAGGGCAGATAAAATGCAAATAAGAAAAATTCCCCTAGAAAGGAAAGACAAAATCCATAAGCAAGTCCTTAATACTGGTAACCCATTTCAGGCCCCCTCTCTTTTCTTGAGAGCTTTCTGTAGCTAATAAATTCCTCTTTCACTCATCTTTTGGTGTCCGCATTCCTTAATTTTCTTGGTCAAGAGACAAGAACTTGAGGATCTAAGCTGACAGCGCAGTTGAAAATTCCTGCAACATCAGGTAACCTCAAATCTCCTTTCTATCTATAGATTTACCTATTCTAGACATTTTATATGAACGTAATTATACAATAGGTGGTTTTAAAGACCAGCTTCACTCACACTGCATGCTTTCCAAGACCATCCACTTGTAGCATATACCAGTACAGTACTTCATTTTATTTTTTTTTTGAGTCGGAGTCTCACTCTGTCACCCAGGCTGGAGTGCAATGGCATGCTCCCAGCCACCGCAGCCTCGACTTGTTGGCCTTTGGCGATCCTTCCACCTCAAGTAGGCGGAAGCACAGGCACGCGCTACCACGCCTGGCTAATTTTGAATTTATTGCAGAGATACTTCTCACCAAGTTGCCCGGGCTGGTCTCGAACCCTCAGGCTCAGGCAATCCACTTGCCTCAGCATCCCAAAGTTCTGGGATTACAGGCTGAGCCACCAAGTCCAGCTTATTTTTTGATTTATTGTAGAGATGAGATCTCGCCAAATTACCCAGGCTGGTCTTGAACCCCTGAACTCAGGCAATTCTCTCACCTTGGCTTCCCAAAGTGCTAAGATTACAGGCGTGAGCCACCGGGTCTGGCCTCATTCCATTTTATTGCTGAATGATATTGTATCTTATGGTTATACCATATTTTATTCATCCATTTATCAGTTTGTGGACATTTGGGCTATTTTTACTTTTTGGCTATTATGAATAATGCTGCTATGAACATTTGTGTAAGAGTTTTTATGTAGACATGTATTATTATTTCTTTTGGGTATATACTGAGAAGTGGAACTGTTCACTCATATGACAAGTCTATGTTTAACCTTCTGAGGAACCGCCAGACTGGTTTCCAAAGAAGTGCCTTATTTAAAACCCTACAAGTACTTCATAAGGGTTTAAATTTAAGCACACATTCTTGCAAACTCTTGTAATTATCGGACCTTTTCTCCATAGCCATTCTATTGGCGTGAAATGGTATTTCATTGTGGTTTTAATTTGCATTTCCTGATGGCTAACTATGTATGTCAAACATCTTTTCCTGTGCTTACTGTTAGTTTGCCTATCTTCTCTGGAGAAATGTTTGTTCAAATCTTTTGTCCATTTAAAAAATTGGATCTTTTACTATTGAGCTATAAGAGTCCTTTCTATATTCTGATAGACGTTCTTTGCCAGACATATGATTTGCAAATATTTTCTCCCATTCTGTGCATTGTCTTTTCACATTTTTGATGGAATTCTTTGTAGCACAAACATTTTTAACTTCAATGAAGTCCAGTTTACTTGTTATTCTGTTACTTGTGCCTTTGATGTAACATTTGTTTTATAGTTTTAGTGCTTACATTTAGGTCTTTGATCCATTTTGAGTTACTTTTTGTATAGTTATGAGTTGGAGGTCTAACTGCATTCTTTTTTTTTTTTTTTTTTTTGAGTTGGAGTCTCACTCTGTTGCCCATGCTGGAGTACAGTGGCACGCTCCCGGCCACCGCAGCCTTGACCTGCTGGGCACCGGCGATCCCTCCGTCTCAGCCTTCCAAGTAGCCAGAACTACAGGCACGCGCTACCATGCCTGGCTAACTTTTTTGATTTATTGTAGAGACGAGGTCTCACCAAGTTGCCCAGGTGGGTCTCGAACCCATGGGCTCAGGCAATCCACTCACCTCGGCCTCCCAAAATACTGGGATTACAGGCTGAGCCACTGAGCCCGGCCCCAACTGCATTCTTTTGCAAGTGAATGTTTGGTTGTCCCAGCACAATTTGTTGAAAAGACTACTCTTTTTCCAACTGTAGTCTTGGAAATCTTGTCAAAAAGCAATTTTTGATTAAAGGGAGGACTGAATTACAGACTTTGAATTGTATTTCAATGGTCTATATGTCTGTCCTTCTGTATGTCTTGAGTGCTGTAACTCTGCAGTACGTTCTGAAATCAAGAAATGTGAGTTCTTTAAACTTGCTCTTTCTAAACATTGCCTTGGCTATTTGGAGTCCCTTGAGTTTTCATATGAATTTTAGACTCAGTTTGTTAATTTCTGAAGACAAGCCAGGCGGCATTTTGATGAGGACTGCACTGAATCTGAAGACGAATTTGAGGAGTATTGCCATCTTAACAATATTTAGTCTTCCAATCTATAAACATGGATGTCTTTCCAGTTATTTAAATCTTCTTTAATTTTCTTCAGCAATGTTTTGGTTTTTTGGTTTTTTTTTTTTTTTTTTTTGAGTTGGAGTCTCACTCTGTCACCCAGACTGGAGTGCAGTGGCCGCTCCCGGCCACCGCAGCCTCAACCTGCTGGGCTCCAGCGATCCTTCCGCCTCAGCCTTCCAAGTGGCCAGAATTACAGGCAAGCGCTACCACCCCCGGCTGATTTTTTGATTTATTGTAGAGATGAGGTCTTGCTGCCCAGGCGGGTCTCGAACCCGCGGGCTCAGGCAATCCACTCACCTCAGCCTCCCAAAGGCACGGGATTACAGGCTGAGCCACCGAGCCCGGCTTGTTTTGGTTTTTATAGTATAGGTTTTGTACTTCTTTTGCTGGATGTATTCCTAATTATCTCATTCTTGCTGGATGCCATTGCAAATGGAATTTTCTTTTGTTTTTGGATTGTTCATTGGAAGTTTATAGAAATACCGGGGGTGCCAAAAAAAGTATACACATTTTAAAAGAGATTATCTATGTATCACTTTTCAGAGTTGAATTGATTTATGGTAGCAATGTGTAGTATGACGTTCACTCAAAAGACGGAATTAATCAAATGAATGCTGCTGTCACCATGTGACAGGCAGGACGGTCAAAGAGAATGGCAGAAGCATGGTTGTCATTCGAGGAGCGCAAGACCGTTTTGAAGTGGTATTTGAAATTCGAGAACGTTGTGGAAGTACAATAACAATGGAGGCGTGAGTGTGCAACAGAACCTCCAACACACCTAGCAATTACATGCATTCGTCATAAGTCTGAGACGCGTGGTGTGAGTGATATGCACAAGGGACAATCCGGGAGGTCTCGCACAGTAACAAGTCATCAGAAGTGTCTGGAGGCTGATGGTAACCACTTTGAGCACCTCTTGTCGTTGCAGAAGTCACACATGACTTGTATTCATCTTTTGTTATTGGAATATGTTGAGTATTACAATTGTAATACAGTTTTTTCTTTCTTAAAATGTATACTTGTTTTGGTGCCCACTATACAATTGATTCTTGTGTTCTGCAACCTTGTTGAACTCCTTTATTAGTTCGAATAGTGTTTTAGTGGATTCCTTACGATTTTTGCAAATAGAGGGAGTTTCACTGTTTCTTTCCAATATGTATGGCTTTTACTTTATTTTCTTGCTTACCCGCTCTGGTTAGAATGCCCAGTAAAAGGCAACCCCTTCGGATTTCTTCCCATTGTGGGAGCTTTTCTGTCCTCTCAATAAATCCTGCTTTCTGAAAAAAAGAAAGAAAGAAAGAAAGAAAGAAAAAAGAATGCCCAGTAAAATGTTGAGTAGAAGAAGTGAGAGCAGACATTCTTGTCTTATTCCTGATATTAGAGAGGAAATCATTCAGCTTTTCACTGCTAAATGTGATGGGTTTTTAATAGAAGCCTGGTTACTTTGATCATGGTGATTAAGTTCCCTTCTATTCTTAGTTTATTTAATGTTTTGACCGTGAAGAGGTGTTGAATTTTGTTAACTGTCTTTTCTGTGTCCATTGAGATGATCATATGGTTTTTGTCATTTATTCTATGAATAGGGTATATTACATTAATTCATTTTTTAGATTAAATCAACCTTGCCTTCCTGGGATAAATCCCTCTTGGTCATGGCATATAATCCTTTTTAGATGTTGTTGGATTCATAGTATTTTGTGAAGGATATTTAGGTCTATATTCAAAAGAAATATTAGTTTTTAAGTTCTCTTGTGTTGTTTGTCTGGCTCGGTATCAGGTTAGTACTGGCCTCATATAATGCGTTTGGAAGAGCTCTTGCTTCTATTTTTTTTTCTTTGAGAAAAGATTGTAAATAAATAGTATTAATTATTTTTAAAAGCATTTGGTAGACTTCACCAGTGAAACCATATGACCTGGCCTTTTCTTCATGGGGAGTTTTGATTAATAATTCAATTTCTTTGCTTGTTATAGGTCTATTCAGATTTTCTTTTCCTTCTTGAGGCGATTTTGGTAGTTTATGTCTTTCTAGGAATTTGCATACTTTATTTGGGTTATCTAATTTGCTGGTATATAGCTGTGCATAGTATTTCTTTATAACCCTTTTTATTTCTGTAAGGTAAACATAATGTTTCCTTTTTTATTCCTGATTATGGTAAATTGAGTCTTCTCTCTTTTTTTCTTGGTCATCTAGCCAAAGCCTTTTCAATTTTTTAAGGAATCAACTGCTGGTTGAATTTTTTATTCTATTTTATTTATTTATCTTCTAACCTTTGTTATTTTTCTTTTCTTTCTTTGGGATGAGTTTGCTCTTGTTTTTCTAGTTTCTTAAGGTGGAAGTTTAGATTATTTACTTAACTAATTTTTTTTTAAGAGACAGGTAAGAGGCAGGGTCTTTTTCTGTTGTCCAGACTGGAGTGCAGTGGCTATTCACAGGCATAGTTACAGCTCACTAAGTTCACTATAGCCTTGAACTCCTGGACTCAGTGATCCTCCTGCTTCAGCCTCCTGAGTAGCTGAGGCTGTAGGTGTGCACCACCATGCCTGGTTCCGACTCATTGTTGAATTGTCCATTTCTCCTTCCTGTTAGCTTTTGGCTGCATGCATTTTGGAGTTCTGTTGTTAAGTATATACATGTTTATACCTTTTTGGAGAACCGACTCCTTTTATCATTATAAAATATTTCTCTTTATCTGTAGTAATATATTTTGTTTTTAAGTTCATTTTGTCTGGCATTAATAGAACCACTCTAGTTTCTTATATTGCTGCTGGCATATGTATTTTTTTCATCCTTTCACTTTCAATCTATTTGTATCTTCGAATATAAAGTGTTTCTGGTCTAGATGGTATACGGTTGGATTTTGTTTTGTTTTTATTCACTCTAACACGTTCTGTCTTTGATGACTTAGTTCATTTCCATTTAATGTTGCTATTGATATAGCTGAATTTATGTCTTACTTTTTTTTTTTTTTTGAGCTGGAGTCTCACTCTGTCGCCCAGACTGGAGTGCAGTGGCCGCTGCCAGTCACCACAGCCTCGACCTGCTGGGCTCTGGCGATCCTTCCGCCTCAGCCTTCCGAGTAGCCGGAATTACAGGCGTGTGCTACCACGCCCAGCTAATTTTTTATTTATTGTAGAGATGAGGTCTCGCCTGCCCAGGTGGGTCTTGAACCCGCGGGCTCAGGCAATCCACTCACCTCAGCCTCCCAAAGGTGTGGGATTACAGGCTGAGCCACCGAGCCCGGCTATGTCTTACATTTTTCTTTGGTTTTTTCCCAAGTCTCATGTCTTCATTGTTCCTCTACTCCTCCTGCTAATTTGCTTTACATTAAGTGAATATTTTCTAACATAACATTTTCATTTATTTAATGATTTTTTTGCACTATATTTTTGAGTTATTGCCTTAGTGTTTGCTCTAGGGCTTACCATATACATCTTAATTTATTTAAATATACTTTATAGTTATACTAAATTCCAGCAAGAGTAGAAATGTTACTTCTATATGGCTCTATTTCACTTTCTCTCTCTCTGTGCTATTATTGTTTTATTTATATATATATATATAAAACATCTGTATATGTTACAAACCAAACAATAACGATAAGCATTGTTTATATATTATAACTATAGTATATAAATATTGTTTTATATATATAACATCTGTATATGTTACAAATCCAACAATAATGATAATTATTGTTTATATATTATAACTATAGCATATAATATATTGTTATATGTATTACATCTCTATATGTTACAAACCCAACAATAATTATAATTATTGTTTATATATTATAATTATAGTTTATAAATATTGCTTTGTATGTATTACATCTGTATATGTTACAAATCCAACAATAAATGATAATTATCGTTAATATAACTATAGCATATAATATGGGTTTTTTTTGTTTTTTTTCTCTTTTAATTTTAATTTTGAAATTATGGGGTACAATTCAGGGTTAGGTATACGAATGTTCATTGTGCAAGTACCCTTATTGATGAGGTTATAATACATTGTCATACGATTACATCTCTATATGTCACAAACCCAACAATAATGATAATTATTGTTTATATAATTATAGAATATAAATATTGCTTAATATGTATTATATCTGTATATGTTACAAACCCAACAATAATGATAATTATTGTTTATACATTATAACTATAGCATATAATATACTGTTATATGTATTACATCTGTATATGTTACAAATTCAACAATAATGATAATTATCGTTTATATATTATAACTATAGAATATATATAGTTATATGTATTACATCTCTATATGTTGCAAACCCAACAATAATGATAATTGCTGTTTTTATATTATAGCTATAGCATATAATATATTGTTATACATATTACATCTCTATATGTTACAAACTCAAATTAGTTAATAATTTATGTAGTTCTGTGTCTTTTAAGGAAGCTGAAGGAAGAAAAGAGAGCAAGCATATATTTATAGTAATAACCTTATTATTTACCATTTTGATTTCTTTTCCAATGTTCTTGTGAATTCAAGTTACCATCTGGTGTTTTTGCCCAGTCCAATACAGCTTTGCTCCTACCCATCTCCTTTGCACTTTGATTGGCAAATATATTACATTTCTATATGTCAGAAGCTAAGTCACCCACTTTGACTATATAATTGTCTCCTCCTCATAGTCTGTCCATTCCTTGGTTTACATTTATTTAAGTCATATTATTAGATGCATACAAGTTTACAATACATTTGCTGGTGAATAGACTATATTAACATTAGGAAGTCTCCCTCTCTATATGCAGCAATGCTTTTTGCCTTTAAGCCTATTGTGTCTGATAGTTATGTAGATACTCCAGCATCAAACACCTATAGTCATGTTACATAACAGCAAAACTAGCACCAATGATGGATATAAATATATCCAATTCTCAAGGGCTTGCACAAAAATTTATTTCTGTGTCACAGTCTAAAGTCATGTGGTTTATGAAGGGTTGGGCTCAGACAGACAAAAACTCATCAATCATTCATGTCTGGTCCCCAAGTCAACCTGTGTGCCAACAAACAGAAGAAAAGAGAGAATACAGACAATCACAAAGGATATGCATAGGGCCAGGTCTTAAAGTGGAATATACAACTTCACCCACAATTGGACAAAACTTAGTCACCCTGCTCCAACTAACCCACAGCAGAGACTAGGAAATGCAGTCTAGCTGTGTGATTAGGAGAAAATGAAACGAAATGCTGCCAGGTGCGGTGGCTCACACCTATAATCCCAGCACTTTGGGAAGCCAAGGTGAGAGGATTGCCTGAGCCCACGGGTTTGAGACCAGCCTGGGCAACTTGGCAAGACCTTATCTCTACAATTAATAAAAAATCAGCTGGGTATGGTGGTGCATGCCTGTAATTCCAGCTACTTGGAAGGCTGAGGCGGAAGGATTGCCAGAACCCAGCAGGTTGACGCTGGGGTGGCCGTGAGTGTGCCGTTGCACTCCAGCCTGGGTGGCAAAGTGAGACTAACTAAAAAAAAAAAAAAAAAAAAGTAGACTCACACATGTATAACATACTTACTCCCAGGGGAGAGAACTCGAATTCCCATCCAGTCCTCACTTCAAGTTCAACCCCAAATCTCAGAGTGATGTGAAGTCCTTTCCCTCAGTTCCAGATGGGTCTCCTCTCTGTCTCCTCCCTTGCACACCCAACACATAGTGAAGAAGGTACAGCATAGCAGCAATGAACACTCAAACTCAGGAAAGGAGAAGGTGGAAGACCAGTGCAGTCATCGACTCATAATGATACTAGCACCTGCAGGGCAGCGTGTCGAAGCTTCCAGCTGAACAGTGGAGAGGTTCTCAGATTAGACTCTGGTTCTATTACTTAAATAAAAATGGTTGCCTATTTCCTCCACAACCCATTATCCAAACTTGGTGCAAGTGGGGGCTCCCTTACGTGCCATCCTCATTCATCACCTATCGAGTGAACTTTAGAGAATATGCCCTTCTTAGGGGCTATACACATTTTAGAACTCACTTCCTGTAAGTAGAAAATTGGAAGCTGTATAAGTCAGGGTTTTCCAGCGACACAGAGCCAGTCGCACATACAGAGATATAGTGATGGAGGCTGGGAATACTCATAATCTTCCATCTGCAAACTGGAGACCCAGGAAAGCTGATGGTGTAGTCATAGTCCAAACTCAAGACTGGAGAACTAGGGAGAGCCAGTGGTGTGTAAATCCTGGTTCAAGAACCAGGAGCACTGGTGTCTCAGGACTGGAGAAGACAAATATTCTGGTTCAAGAAGAGAGCAAATTCTCCCTTCCTCTTGTTTCCTTCTGTTTCTTTGTTTTTGAGATAGGGTCTCACCATATTGCCCAGGCGGATCTTGAACTCCTGGGCTCAAGAAATCCATCCGGGCTCGGTGGCTCAGCCTGTAATCCCGCGTGAGGTGAGTGGATTGCCTGAGCCCATGGGTTTGAGACCCGCCTGGGCAACTTGGCGAGACCTCATCTCTACAATAAATCAAAAAATTAGCCGGGTGTGGTAGCACGCGTCTGTAGTTCCAGCTACTTGGAAGGCTGAAGCTTAAGGATCGCCGGAGCCCAGCAGGTCGTGGCTGCGGTGGCTGAGAGCGGCCACTGCACTCCAGTCTGGGCGACAGAGTGAGACTCCGGCCTTCCAAGTAGCTGGGGTTATCATGCCCAGGCACCTTTTCCCTCTATTTGGGTCCTTGATGGATTGCATGATGTTCACGCCCTGGGACGGCCATCTGCTTTATTCAGTCCACCAATTCAAATGTTAATGTCAGCCAGGCAGAGTGGCTCATACCTGTAATCCCAGCACTTTGGGAGGCCCAGGCAAGAGGGTTGCCTGAGTCCAGGGTTTCCAGACTAGTCTGGGCAATTTGGCGAGACCTCGTCTCTAATAAACCCAAAAATTAGCCAGGCGTGGTGGCACATGACTGTGGTTCCAGCTACTTGGAAGGCTGAGGTGAAAGGATTGCCTGAGCCCAAGCGGTCAAGGCTGCAGTGGCTGTGAGCATGCCACTGCACTCCAGCCTGGGCGACGGTGAGTCTCCAACTCAAAAAAAAAAAAAGAAAACAAACAAATGTTAATGTCCTCTCGAAACATCCTCACAGATACATCCAGAAATGTTTCATTAGCTATCTGGGCATCCCTAAGTTCAGTCAAGTTGACATATAGAATTATTCCCTCAGAGAATTTGCAATTGTTTTACATTTGAGCTATCAAAGCCATTTTTAGAACTAGCTTGTGATTTCTTGAGTTTCAAAACTTATAGAAATTTTTTTTTGAGTTGAAGTCTCTGTCACCCAGGCTTGGAGTGCAGAGGCATGCTCATGGCTACTACAGCCTGCAGGCTCAGGTGATCCCTCCACCTCAGCCTTCCAAGTAGCTGGAACCATAGGCATGAGCCACCAGGACTGGCTAATTCTTTGATTTATTGTAGAGACAAGGTCTCAGCAAGTTGCCCAGGCTGGCCTCAAACCCCTGGGCTCAGGCAGTTTTCTCACTTCAGCCTCCCAAAGCGCTGGGATTACAGGAGTGAGCCACCATGCCTGGCCTTAGGAAAATTTGGGGGAGTGATGGATCTGTTTCTTAACTTGATTGTGGTAACGGTTTCATGGGTTGATACAAATGTTAAAATTCAAATGGTAAACATTAAATGTATACAGTTTGTTATAAGTCAATTATACCCACATAAGATTCTTAAAAACGAGCAAATAAACGAAACCCCCTAGTGTCTGGCCTGTTCCCTCCTGAGCTCATTTTTTCTCTTTCTTTTTGTAAGTATCTGCTGGCTATTTAATCCTTTCCAACCCATTCCCCTAGAGCTCCAAGCTTGATAGCACATTGTGTGCTTTTCAAATAATCATGGGCACCAGTTTACCAAATATTTTGTGATTGCAAAGCATGACTTTGAGTCAGTTCCATTTGCTGCTGGTAACCACGTCCAGAGTTCTATCCTATTAATGGTTCTTAGATCTGCCACATTTATTTGCTTCCCCATTCCCATGCAGCTCTCTTAACTTAAGAGAAGACATATTTTAATCTATTCTTTGCTACAAGGCTGGATATTAGTGAGTCTTTCTGGTCAACGTCTTTTTTGAATTTATTCTCCACTATTTTCAATTGTGAAACAATTGAGTTTCCAACAATTCGAGGTCTAAAGCCCCTGGACATGTGATTACCTTTCATTTTTGCTGGCAGAAAAAAAGCCTATTCCCTCCTGAGCTCATTTTTTCTCTTTCTTTTTGTAAGTATCTGCTGGCTATTTAATCCTTTCCAACCCATTCCCCTAGAGCTCCAAGCTCAATAGCACATTGTGTGCTTTTCAAATAATCACGGGCACCAGTTTACCAAATATTTTGTGACTGCAAAGCATGATGTTCCAAAGAGAGTCTGTGGTCTCTCAGTTCTGCACTTACTTTCAGATTTCCCCTGCTTCCAGTTGGGAATCTTTTCATTGCATTTCTCAGACTTCCTAGCTGGCTGGCCTCCTGCCAGGTCCTGACAGTGGCGGTAGGTGCCGCTGTGGTGATGGCGGTAACAGAGGAAACCTGGGCTCCTCTGCCCAGTTTCAGGGGTGCAGCAGTTATGGACTCAGTGTAGCACGATTTCCCCCTTTGCAACAATGGCCCTAGAGTTAGTGGCTTCCTCCTCTTACTAATCTTTGAGCACTTTTCTTCCACTTTCTGCAACTCCACCCTTTGTGGCACTTTTGTAAATTATTGTTTTGTTTTTTTGAGTAGGAGTCTCATTGTCACTTCGGCTGGAGTGCAGTGGCATGCTCACTGCCACCATAGCCTCGACCAGCTGGGCTCAGGCGATCCTTCCACCTCAGCCTTCCAAGTAGCTGGAACTACAGGTGCGCGACCATAACTGGTTGTTTTTGTGTTTTTTTTTTGAGTGGGAGTCTCACTCTGTCGCCCAGACTGGAGTGTAGTGGCTGCTCCCGACCACTGCAGACTCGACCTGATGGGCTCCGGCGATTCTTCCGCCTCAGCCTTCCAAGTAGCCGGAATCACAGGCATCTGCTACCAAGCCCGGCTGATTTTTTTGATTTATTGTAGAGATGAGGTCTCGCTGCCCAGGCGGGTCTCGAACCCGTGGGCACAGGCAATCCACTCACCTCAGCCTCCCAAAGGCGCGGGATTACAGGCTGAGCCACCGAACCCAGCTACAACTGGTTGTTTTTAAAATTTGTTGTAAAGACAGAGTCTCACCAAGCTGCCCAGGCCGATTTTGAACCCCTGGGCTCAGGCAATCCTCTCGTCTCTGCCTCCCAAAGTGTTGGGATTACAGGCATGAGCCACCACCCCCAGTTTGTAAATTATTGTTTGCATCAAATTCTATTTGAAATGACCTTGAAATGTTTCTGTTTCTTAACAAAAACAAAGTTTACTGTATTGTTTACTGACACGAAGGGGTTGCCATCCTTTGCCTTCAGTATAGATTTTCTCATTTCCTGCCACCCTGATTGCTACACTAATGCCATCTGGTTGGGGTTTGTTACAGCAGCACTTTACTTCCTCTGTGATACCTGTATTTGTTAAGGTTAGTAGTGCTAACTGCAAGCCTCAGACTCAGTGAATTAACAAAACGTTCTTCCTTACTCGTGGTAGAGCCCAGCATGGGATGGAGGTGGTGGTGGTGGCAGGTTCCAATCCACACATTCATTCGGGTCCCCAAATGACAGAGGTCCACTGTCTTCAACATGTGGCAGCCAAGGTCTCCTTGGGAGTTATTACCCAGCATGCAGGTGGGGATAAGAGAGAGTGTGGAAGAAACATAGAACAACGGCTGGGCACGGTGGCTCACACCTGTCATCCAAGCACTTTGGGAGGTGGAAGTGAAAGAATTGGCTGAGTTCAGGGGTTTGAGACCAGCCTGGGCAATTTGGTAAGACCTCATCTGTACAATAAATCACACACACACAAAATTAGCCAGACGTGATGGTGTGCGCCTGTAGTTCCAGCTAGTGGAATGCTGAGGCGGAAGGATCACCTGAGCCCAGCAGGTTGAGGCTGCGGTAGCCATGAGCATGCCACTGCTCTCCAGCCTGAGCAACAGAGTGAGACTCCTACACACACAAAAAGAAAAGAAACACAATGCTTTAGAAGCAAGTGAAGTCCATCACTTCTGCCTACAGTTCATTGGCCAAAACTTAGTCATGTGGCCCCAACTAACTGCTGGGATGTTAGTAAAAATTGTTGATTTGTGTGTCCAGGAAGAAAAGAGAACTAGTTTGGTAAAACATTGCATTGTCTCTGTCACAGAACAAACTTTTTAATTTATAATTTATGGTATATATATATATATATATATATATTTTTTTTTTTTTTTGAGTTGGAGTCTCACTCTGTTGCCCAGACTGGAGTACAGTGGCCGCTCCCAGCCACCGCAGCCTCGACCTGCTGGGCTCTGGCGATCCTTCTGCCTCAGCCTTTCAAGTAGCTGGAACTACAGGCGTGCGCCACCACGTCCGGCTGATTTTTTTGATTTATTGTAGAGATGAGGTCCCGCCACCCAGGCAGGTCTCAAACCCGCGGGCTCAGGCAATTCACTCACGTCAGCCTCCCAAAGGTGCAGGATTACAGGCTGAGCCAGGTATTTATATTTTTAATATTATTATTCAAAAGGTGGGCAGATTGCCTGAGCTCTGGAGATCAAAACTGCAGTGAGCTGGAATTGTGCCACTGCATTGTAGCCTGGGCAACAGAATAAGACCCCAACTCAAATATATATATATGTAAATAAAGGTAATATTGTTTGTGTGACTAAGAGTTTGTTCAGAAAAACAAACATAATGCTAGATACTTCAACAGAGAATGTCTTGTAGGGAGCTGATTAAGTGTTGGAGAAATGAAAAAGCAAAAGGGATGGCAGGGGTGGGGGCATGTGGCTCACACCTATAATCCCAGCACTTAGGGAGGTTGAGGTGAAAGGATTGCCTGAGCCCAGAGGTTCGAGACCAGCCTGGGCAAGTTGGCAAGTCCTCGTCTCTACAATAAATCAAAAAATCAGCTGGGCGTGATGGCACGCGCCTGTAGTTCCAGCTACTTGGAAGGCTGAGGCGGAACGATCGCCGGAGCCCAGGAGTTCAAGGCAGCAGTGAGCCGTGATTGGTAGAGTGAGACTCTGACCAAAAAAGAAAAAGAAAAGAAAAGGAAAAGGGAAGGAAAGAGGCTGGGATTATCAGAACTAGAAGGTCAGAGAAAGGCCTTGGTAGAGCTGAGGCTCAGATCTCTGAGAATGGGATGTTTCCTGGTTGGTGATGGACTTCTAAGGGGCCACAGTGAGGCTAGTTCTGGAGAGCCGTACTAACTCCTGCTGCCAGGCCAACACTGATAGACACAAGCAAAGAGGAAAAAGAAAGCGACTTTCCCTCTTCCAACTTCCAGTCTCCCTCTAGCACTCCTATTGATAGAAACTAAGAGGGTAGAAGCTGACAAGAAATGTGAATAACACTTTGTTCACAGATGACATAATTGTCTACATAGAAAATCCAAAAGAATCAACAAAAACAACAAACTTCCTGAAACTAATAATGATTATAGAAAGTTTGCAGGATACAGGTTAATATACAAAAGTAAATTGCTTTTCTATATATCAGCAATGAACAAGTATAATTTGAAATTAAAAAGACAATACCCCCAAAATTAATTACTTAGGCACAAATCTAACAAAGTATGTACAAGTCTACATGAGGATAACTACAAAACTCTGACAAAAGAAATCAAAGAAGAACTAAATGAAAGGAGAGATTGTCCATATTCATGGAAAGGAAGACTTGATAGTGTCAAGATGTTAACTCTCCCCAACTTGATCTATACATTCAGCAATCTCAATAAAAATCCTAGAAGGTTGTTTTGTGGATATTGACAAATTGATTCTAAAAGAGAAGACCCAGAATGGCCAACACAATGGATGGTGAAGAACAAAGTTAGAGTACTGACACTACCCGACATCAAGACTCCCTATAAATCTACAGTAATCAAGACAGTGAAGTATCTGGAAAATAATGGACCAATGGAACAGAATAGAAAACCCAGAAACAGACCCACATAAATACAGTTAACTGATCTTTGACAGAGAAGAGGAGAAAATGGAATACAATGGAGAAAACACAGAGTCTTCAACGAAAGGTACTCGAACAACTGGGCATCTATATGGAAAAAAATGAATTTAGACAAACTACATCCTTGACAAAAATTGACTCAAGATGAATCATAGACCTCAATGCAAAATACGAAACTATAAGAGTCTTAGCTTATAACTTAGGAGAAAATGTAGTTGAACTTGGATATGGCAATGACTTTTTAGATCACCAAAGTCACAACCCATGAATGAAAAAACTGATAAGTTAAACTTCATGAAAATTAAAAACACTTGCTCAGTGAAAGACACTAGCAAGAGAAATAAGAAGACTAGCCACAAATTAGGAGAAAAGATTTGCAGAAGATCTATCTAATAAAGAACTAGTATCCAAAATATATAAAGAATTCTTAAAACTCAACAATAAGTGTATTAGTCAGGTTCTACAGAGAAACAGACCCAATAGGATATAGATAGGGGAAAATATTTATTATGAGGGACTGGCTCACACAATGATTCAATCCCACAATCTGCCATTTGCAAACTGGAGGCCCAGGAAAGTGCTATAGTTCTAGTTCAAACCCAAATGCCCATGAGCCAGGGGAGCCAATGGTGTAAGTCCCAGTCAGAGTCCAAAGGCCCAAGATCCAGGAACACTGATGTCCCAGGACAGGAGATGATGGATGTTCCAACTCAAGTAGAGAGAAAATTTGCCCTTCCTCCACCTTTTTTGTTCTATTCAGGCCCTCAACAAATTGGATGATGCCCACCCACACTGGCGAGGGCAGTCTTCTTTACTCAGTCTACGGATTCAAATGCTAGCTCTTCTGGAAACACCCTCAGAAACACACCCAGAAATATTATTTTATGAACTCTTTGAGCATCCCTTAACCCACTCAAGTTGACATAAAATTAAACATATCAATAAGAAAATGAACAATCCGATTAGAAATGGGCAAAAGACCTCAGCCAATGAAGATGACAAAAAGATGGAAAGATGCTCCATATCATATGTCTTTAGGTAACTGTAAATTAAAATAACAATGAGATAACATTACACACCTATTAGAATGGCCAAAATCCAGAACACTGAGAACACCAAATGCTGGCAAGGATGTGGAGTAACAGGAACTCTTGTTCATTACTGGTAGGAATGTCAAATAGTACGGCCACTCTGGAAGACAGTTTGGCAATTGTCCTTTTTTTTTTGAGTCAGAGTCTTACTCTGTTGCCCGGCTGGAGTGCAGTGGCATGCTCACTGCTGCCAGAGCCTCAACCTGCTGGGCTCAGGAGATCCTTCCACCTCAGCCTTCCAAGTAGCTGGAACTACAGGCATACACCACCACACCCAGCTAATTTTTTTGATTTATTGTAGAGATGAGGTCTCATTGAGATGCCCAGGCTGGTCTTGAACCTGTGGACTTAGGCAATCTCCTCATCTCGGCCTCCCAAAGTGCTGGGATTATAGGTGTGAGCCACTGCACCCGACCTGGCAATTTCTTACAAAACTAAACATGCCCTTACTATATAATCTAGCATTTATGCCTTTTAGTATATGCTCAAATGAGTTGGAAACTTACATTCATATGAAAACCTGCACAAAGCCGGGCTTGGTGGCTCAGCCTGTAATCCTGTGCTTTGGGAGGCTGAGGTTAGTGGATTGCCTGAGCCTGCGGGTTCCAGACCCGCCTGGGCAACTTGGCGAGAACTCATCTCTACAATAATAATAATAAAAAAAATCAGACGGGCATGGTGCCTGTAATTCCGGCTACTCGGAAGGCTGAGGTGGAAGGATTGCTGGAGCCCAGCAGGTAGAGGCTACAGTGGCTGGGAGCAGCCACTGCACTCCAGTCTGGGTGACAGAGTGAGACTCCAACTCAAAAAAATAAAAAATAAAAAAAACTCCTGCACATGAGTGTTTATAGCAGCTTTATTATTAATTGTCAAATTTTGGAACCAACCAAGATGTCCTTTGGTAGATGGTACATCCAGGCATAAAATATTATTCAGTGCTAAAAAGAAATGAACTATGCGAGGGGATTGCCTGAGCCCACGGGTTCGAGAACAGCCTGGGCAACTTGGCAAGACCTCATTTCTACAATACATCAAAAAATTAGTGGGTGTGGTTCCAGCTACTTGGAAGACTGAGGCGGAAGGATCGCCAGAGTCCAGCAGGTCGACTCTGGGGTGGCCAGGAGCGTGCCATAGCACTCCAGCCTGGGCGATTAAGTGAGACTCCAAATTAAAAAAAAAAAAAAAAAAAAAGGAAATGAGCTGTTAATCCATAAAACTACATGGAGGAGACTTGAATGCATGCTAGTAAGTGAAATAAGCTAGCTGAAAAGGCTATATAGTGTGATTCTAAGTATATGACATTCTGGAAGAAGCAAAACTATGGAGACAGTAAAAAGATCAATGGTTGCCTGGGATGGGGACGGGGGATAAATAGGCGGAGCACAGAAGATGTTTAGGGCAGTAAAACTATTCTGTGTGAACTTTAATAGAGGAAACATGTCATTACACACTTGTCCAAACCCATTGAATGTACAACACCAAGAGTGAACTCTAATAAAACTCTAATAAAGTGGACCTTGGGTGATCATGACGCATCAACCTAGACTCATCAACTGTTACAAACGTTGGGAAGTTGTCAGGGAGGCTGTGCATGTGTGGGAACAGGAGGTACATGGAAACTCTCTGTACTTTTTGCTGTGAATCTAAAACTAAAGGTTTAAAAAACGTGAATTTAAAATAAAGACGATGAAATGTGATTTGTAGAATGCCATCCGCAGCTTCATAGTGGTGTCTAAGGGCAGAGTTGAAGTTAGAAGACATCGTTTGATAACCAGCACACTCTCCTTGTAGACAATACAAGAAGTCTAGAGCAATTTAACTTTGTTCACCCACTTTCCGATGTACATGCTATTGTTTTGGTGTGTTTTAACTCTATGTTTTTACTTGAGCTCCAGAAGACATTAATGTTGTTGTTGTTACTGTTTTATTATATTTTATTCCTTCTTACATCTCTGACCTTCCATCTGGAACCACTGACCTTCAGTTTTTAGAATGTTCTTGAGTGAGATTCTGCTGGTTGCAAATCACCCTGGGCTTTTCTTGTCTGAAAACATTTGTACTTCACCTTCATTATTGAAATACATTTACACCAGCCATAAAATTCCAAGCAGAAGTTGTGTGTCTTTCGTTACATGAAAGCTATCAGCTACTGTCATTTGGCTTTCACTGCTGCCATGAAGTCAGTTCTCAGTATAATGGCTGCTCCTTTGAAGGGTACCTGTTTCTCTGACTGCTTTTAAATTTATTTATTTGTTTTACTGTGGCAAAATTTACATTCAGTGAAATGCATAGACCTTCCATATATCAGTGAGTCTTGACAAATGCATATACCTATGTAACCCATAATCTGGCTGCTTTAACTATCTGCTGTGTTCCTTTAGTGTTATTCAGTTTCACTGTGCTATATAGATTTCTTTTTATCTATCTTGCTTGAAATTTGTTGGGTCTCTTGAATCTTTATTGATTTATATCTTTCATTAGTTCCGCAAAATGCCCATTTATTATCTTTGCTCCATCCTTTCTTCTTCCAGAATTCCAATTAGTCATATTTTTTTTCTCTACTCTTTGTAAGTCTTATTCTCCTTTTCATACTCCTCCCTTTGATGCCCCGTGTTTCATTCTGGATCATTTGTTTTGATCTGTCTTCTAGTTTATTAATACTATCCTCTGCTAAATCTAAACTGGTCTCTGAGTTTTTTAAAAGAAAAATTTAATGAAAAATTTCAAACACGATCAAACGTGTAATGAATTCCCTATCATCTTGTACCTCTCACCTTGCTTCAGTAATTATAAAATATGTTCAATTTTGTTTCATCTATGTGCCACCAATTGTTTTCAGACTCTCACAGGATTCTTTTAATGCAAATCCTATACATTATGTCATTTTATTAGTAAATACATGAGTGTATCTATCTCTAAGAGTTAAGGAGCATTTAAAAAAACATACCCATAATACCATCATCACATCTAACAAAACTAAAACTTTCTTAATATCACATGGTATCCAGTCAGTGTTAAAATTTCCCTAATTGACTTATAAAAATATTTTTATAGGTAGCTTGATTCAGAATCCAAACAAGATCTATGCTTCGCATTTGGTTGCTTTGTCTCTTAGGTCTCTTTTATTCAGTAATAGTTCTCCATACTCCCTTTTTCCTCCCTTGCAATATACTTGTTAAGGATTCTGGGGCATTGATCTCATTTGTTCCTGATTACATTTCTGTGGTGTCATTGAACATATTCTCCTATTTTCCATATTTTCTGGGAACTGGTAGTTTAAAGTCTTTTTTGGGAGGGGCAAGAATCTTCATAGCAAATGCTCTGTGCTTTCTATCGTATCACATCAAGATGCCCTGGTTGCTCTTCCTTCCATGATGTGGAATTTTATCAGTATATTCACATGATATCAGTTTGATTCACTTATAATAATCCACATCCTTCCTGATGTTTGGTGGCCATCGGTGACTAGGTCATTTATTTCATTTAGGATTGCAAAATAACGGCAGGGCATCACTTCTTCGGCACTTACTAGCTGAAATTCTTCTATGAAGCATAATTGGTTCTTAAACTAATTACTTTATCCATTCAGGAAACAAAAAAAATTTTTTTTTTTTTTGAGTTGGAGTCTCACACTGTTGCCCAGACTGGAGTGCAGTGGCCGCTCCCGGTCACTGCAGCCTCGACCTGCTGGGCTCCAGCGATCCTTCTGCCTCAGCCTTCCAAGTAGCTGGAACTACAGGGGCGCGCTACCACGCCCAGCTAATTTTTTTGATTTATTGTAGAGATGAGGTCTCGCCAAGTTGCCCAGGCGGGTCTCGAAACCTCAGGCTCAGGCAATCCACTCACCTTGGCCTCCCAAAGCACGGGATTACAGGCTGAGCCACCGAGCCCAGCACAAAAAATTTTTTTGAGACATCGTTTCACTTTGTTGCCCAGGTTGGAGTGCGATCTCAGCCCACAGCAGCGTTGAACTCCTAGTCTCAAATGGTCTTCTTGCCTCTCTTCCCAAGTAGGGACTCTCTTTCCAAGTGTGCATGCAACCACACCCCACTAATTTTTCTGTTGTTTGTAGAGATGGGGGTCTTGCTTTGTTGCCCAGCCTGGTCTCGAACTCCTGGTCTCAAATGACCCCCGACCTTGGCCTTCCAAAGTACTGGGATTATAGGTGTGAGCCACTGTGCCTGACCTCTATTAATTTTTAAATGTAAAACTTTATATTTTTCTTTTCTAGAACCTCTATTTTAAGTGTGTTAGATTACTTTTTATAGTTTCCTGGTTTTCAGTATATTTCAAATTTCTCTTTTACTTCTCTAAACACAGTAAGTGTAATTATTTTATAATCTGTGTCAGATAATTACAATATTGAAAGTTTTGGGTGCTTAGTTTCTGTTGTTTCTTCTGGTTCTCATTTACTGTGTCTTGTCTCCTTGTGCTTTTTCTTATTGTTATTGTTATGAACTACTAATTTTTCTTCAAAAATGATTGGCAGTTCTTTGGGGCTTAGACTGGAAAGGTGTTTTTTCAGAGTAGATTTGTATTTATTTCTGCCTAGTCCTTGTGGATATTATACTCACCTCTTCAGGACCACTTTAAGTTAAATTTACAAAATAGTGGGGTTTTTTTTAAGCCACCCAAAGCTAATATTAGACAACAAATTTCTTTCAGGGTCTATTTGTGGTCACAGATTCCTCTGCTCTGTTTGACACTAAGACAACTGTCATTGATGTTCCCTGGGGATGGGAAAGGGAAGGTTTCCTATGGGGAGGATCTCCTCTCAGACTCCACCTCTGCTGGGTCTTCTGTCCCTTCTCCTGGAAAACAAATACAGCTCAAGTCTGCAAGTGTGGAGAATGCCCTTCATGTAAATGTGACTGTTTTTTCTGACCTCATTTAGATTTTGGTCTGTTAATTCTTTACTGTCTTGTTGATCTTACTATGCTTTTAAGAAGACAATTTCATTTTCCCCAGCATTTTTTAGTTTATAGTGGGAGCATCAATTGAATACATAATTCACCATATTGAAGAAAACAGAAATCTGTTTAGCTTTTCCAGCACTTTATATTTCCATTAGAATTAATAATTAGGCCAGGCGTGGTAGCTCAACCTGTAATCCCAGCACTTCGGGAAGCCCAGGCGAGAGAGCATCCTGGGTAACTTGGTGAAACCTCATCTCTACAATAAAACAAAAACTAGCCAGGCGTGGTGACAAGCGTCTGTAGTTCCAGCTACTCGGAAGGTTAAGGTGGAAGGATCGTCTGAACCCAGTAGGTTGAGGCTGCGGTGGCTGTGAATGTGTCACTGCACTCCAGCCTGGGTGCCAAGAGTGAGACTCCAACTTTAAAAAAAAAAAGAATTAATAATTAACTGTCTTCCCTCTTAGTTTTCTACCTACTTATCACTTACATACCCCCAAACTCTTCTCATGCAAATCTCTCCTCCCTAAGTTCAAATGCAATAGGCATTCTACTTATTTCTTGAAGAAATCACTCTCAAACCATTCTGAATTGCTCTAAATTTGATGAGTTAATCTCTAGTCCTGCTGTGCAACTTTGTGTCTCCCTTCACAATTGCCTTGGGGATTCCTCTTGTCTCTTTTTTGTGCTGCATCCCATTTCTTTGGTTTTATGCATTTCTCTTGTTGGACTTACTGATTTATCTTGGCATGATAATTCCTATCTCTTTCCGAAAAGCAATGCATGGAATATTGCTATTTTGAGAATTTGTATCTCAAATAGTTTTTATTCTTTATTCACAATTAAGTCATAGTTTCATTCAACATAGTACTGGAAGTCCTAGCCAGAGCAATCAAGCAAGAGAGAGAGATTTTAAAAAATCTAAACTGGAAAAGAGGAAGTCCAATTATCCATGTTTGCTGATGATATAATCTTATATCTAGAAAAACCTGAAAACTCCCCCAAAACTCTTAGATTTGATCAAGGAATTTAGTAAAGTTTCAAGATAGAAAATCAAAGCTCACAAATTAGCAGCACTTCTATAAAGCAATAACAACCTAACTGAAAACAAAATCAAGAAGACAATCCTATTTACAATAACTACAACAACAACAAAACTTTAGGAAAATACTTAAACAAGAAAGTGAAAGAACTCTACAAGGAAAACTACAAACCACAGATGAAAGAAATTTATGACACAAACAAATGGAAAGCCATCCCATGCTTGTCGATTGGAAAAAAATTAAAACATTAAAATGACCATACTGCCCAAAGCAATCTATAGATCTAATTCAATCTCCATCGAAATATTTTTCACACAATTAGAAAAAGCAATTTCAGAATTTATATGGATACGAAAAGGGCCCAAATAGCCAAAGCAATCCTGAGCAAAAAGAACAAAGCTGGAGGCATCACATTACCTGACTTCAAATTATTCTACAAGGCGATAGTAACCAAAACAGTATGACACTCTCATAAATATAGACATATAGTTCAATGGAACAGAATACAGAAACCAGAAATAAAGCCACATATTTTAGTCAACTGATCTTTGACAAAGTCGACAAGAACATGGGGAAAGGACAGCCTTTTTAATAGATGGCACTGGGAAAATTGGATTATCATATGCAGAAGAATGAAGCTGGACCCCTATCTCTCACCATACACAAAAATCCACTCAAAATGGTAAATTTAAATATAAAACCTGAAACTATACAAATACTGGAAGAAAATCTAGCTGGTCACAGTGGCTCACACCCATAATCCCAGCATTTTGGGAAGTGGAGGTGAGAGGATTGCTTGAGACCATGGGTTCGAGATCAGCCTGGGCAACTTGGCAAGACCTCATCTCTACAATAAAAATCAACAAATTAGCTGGGTGGGGTGGCACACGCCTGTGGTTTCAGCTACTTGGAAGGCTGAGGAAGAGGGATCACCTGAGTCCAGCAGGTCGAGGCTGTGGTGGCCGTGAGCGTGCCACTGCACTCCAGCCAGGCAACAAAGTGAAACTCTAACTCAAAAAAGAGGAGAAAACATATAGAAAACTCTCCTGGACATTAATCTAGACAAGAATTCATGACTAAGATCTCAAAAGCACAGGCAGCAAAAACAAAAATAGTCAAATGGGACTTAAACCAAAAAGCTTCTGCACAACAAAACAATCAACAGAATGAACAGATAAAATGCAGAATGGAAGAAAATATTCATCCAACAAAACTCTAATATCAGGATACACGAGGAACTCAAATAACTCAACCACAACAACAACAACAACAAAACCTCACACATAAGCTCCTTAAAAAGCGAGCAAAGGATTTGAATAGACATTTTCAAAATAAGACATACTGGCCGGGCTCAGTGGCTCAAGCTGTAATCCCAGCACTTTGGGAGGCCGAGGCAAGTGGATTGCCTGAGCCCATGGGTTTGAGACCAGCCTTGGCAACTTGGTGAGACCTCATCTCTGCAATAAATACAAAAATTTAGCCAGGTGTGATAGCGCAACTGTAGTTCCGGCTACTTGGAACGCTGAGGTGAAAGGATCGCCTGAGCCCATCAGGTCAAGGCTGAGGTGGTCATGAGTGTACCACTGTACTCCAGTCTAGGTGACAACAGAAGATTCCAACCCCCCCCAAAAAAAGATACTTGCACTTAAGTTTATTGCAACACTATTCACAATAGCAAAGACATGGAATTCACCTAAGTGTCCATCAGTGAAACACTGGGTAAAGAAAATATGGTACATGCACACTATGGAATACTATTCAGCCATAAGATGGAATGAAATCACGTCTTTTGCAGCAACATGAATGGAACTGGAGACGATTATTTTAAATAAAACAGGTCAGACACAGAAAGAGAAATATTACATGGGAGCTAAATAATGTGTACACATGTACATAAAGTGTGGAATGATAAACAGTGGAGGCTTGAAAGGGTGAAGGAATGGATGAGAATTACTTAACGGGTACAATGTACATTTTTTGCATGACAGTTACCCTAAAAGTCCTAACTTCTCTGCTACACAATCTGTGCATATAACAAAATTTTACATTTGTACCCTGTAAATCTATATAAAAAATGTGTTTAGTAAAAAAAAATAGTTTGGCTAAGAGTAGAATTCTATGTTGGGAAAGATTTCCCCTGATTTTTTTTTTTTTTTAATAGTGACAGAGTCTCGCTATATTGCCCAGGCTGGTCTCAAATTCCTGACCTCAAGTAATCCTCCTGTCTTGGCCTCCCAAAGTGCTGGAATTATAAGCATGAGCCACCGTGCCTGGCCTACCTTCAAAATTTTGCAGGCATTTTTTTTTTTTTTTTTGAAGGTAGGATTTATTGAGAGGACAGAAAAGCTTCCACAGTGGGAGGGCACCCGAAGGGGGTTGCCTTTGAAGGCATTTTTTACTGTCTCCTAGCTCCCAATGTTGATGAGTTGATAAGTCTAATGCTGTTCTGATTTTTTATCCTAATGCGCTTCTAATTTTTGATCTGTGCATGCTACTTGTTCTTTCTTTCTGGAAGCTTTTAGAATTGTTTCTCTGTGTCCAGTGTTCTGAGATTCTATAGCAATGTGGCTAGGTGTGGGTTTCATTTGTTGTACTAGATACTTTATGTGCCCGTTCAGTTTGGAGATTCAGTTCAGGGTTGTACTTTTAAATAATTTATTTGATGATCTTTTTTCCTTTCTAATTTTCTATTCTCTTTTGAAACTTTTTTCCTCCTCTACTGACTGCTCAGCAGAATCTTTCTGGAACTCTTATTTAGATGTTTAATCTTCTGAACTGATCCTTTAATTTGTATCCATTTTCTCCTAAAGTAGAACCAATTTGATTTCCTTCAACATTATCCTCCAATCTCTATATAGAATTTTTATTTCTGCTATCATGGTTTTGATTTCCAAGAGCTCTTTTTGCTTATCTGAATAGTAGTTACTATTAAGTTCTTTTTTTTTTTTTTTAATGGGGGCACTATATCTCACTGAGAAGACAGATGATGGATTTTTTCAAATTTTTGTTTTAGTTGTTTTTTCTCTTTTGTGGTTTCTGTTTTCTCTCATTTGTTTTTCTCTTCTTGTATTTTTTTTTCCTGTATCTTAAAGACTTTCCTTAAATATCTAATGATCCTTGGCTGCCTGCTTATTTTTAAGAGCAAGGACATTAAAAAGCTGATTAGAACGTGGGCGTGAGGGCTGGGGCGTGCAGACCAAAGGCTTCATTCTAATAGTCTATTTCATTAAGACAACCCTGATGAGAGTTCTTTGGGGTTTTTCTTTGCGGTTGGTGGGGATTCCCCAGAGAAGATTTTTCCAAAAGTATAATCACGCTCTTTACTTTTGTTTCGGAATCAGTTTTCTCAGACTTGCTAAAACAGTTACCATTTTCCCGTTTGTTTTCCAGCTTCCTAAATGTTGCCGTCGCTGTCTCCTTCCCCTTTCGCCCGCCGGCCACTCCCGCCCCCCTTACCTGAAGCCTTTTTATTTCTTTATTAGAGACGCGGTCCCGCTATGTTCCCCAGGATAGACTTGAATTCCTGGGCTCAAGGGATCCTCCTGCCTTAGCTTTCGAAGTAGTTGAGACTACAGGTGCGCACCACCTAGTCTGGCAACCCCCCATGATTTCTTTAGGATAATTTTATCGGAGGACAACTCCGCTATGTCATATGAAAAGGTTTTGACACATATTACCTGATGGCCCTACAGTACTATGTGCATATGGAAAGAGATAGGCTTCTGTATATAACTGTCATGCAACAAATATTAAGTAACTTCCAGGGGTACCGCATCCACCCACCAATCTGCCCTAATACTCTATCCCGCGCCGGGCGGGAGACAACACAGGTCTGAAAAAGTAACGAAATGCGCATGACAGCTGAGCGAAGACGGAGACAACACTTCTGAGAAGGGCGGAGCGCGCATAGACCACGCCTGTCTGGAATAGGGGAGGGGGAAGGGAGGGAGGGGTTCCTATCTCGTCGATGATTGGTTGGTCTTTCTGGCCAATCATGTGCAGGGACTGATTTTGCGGCTCGTCGGGATCCACCTTCCCGAGGGCCTTGGAGCCACGTTTGCAAATGGGAATAGAGTACGTGAGAAGGACAGAATGCATAGCCAATGAAATCGTGCAACGCTAATGGGCGGGGAGAGGCCGCTGCCCGGTTCAGGGCGGAAGAAGCGTCCCTGGATAAGGAGGGGAACAAAAGATGGCGGCGGAAACGCTGCTGTCCAGTCTGTTGGGGCTGCTGCTTCTGGGGCTCCTGTTGCCCGCGAGTCTGACCGGCAGTGTCGGGAGCCTGAACCTGGAGGAGCTGAGCGAGATGCGTTATGGGATCGAGATCCTGCCGTTGCCTGTCATGGGAGGGCAGGTGAGGAGGCGGATGAGGGACGAGGGTCCCGGTCAGAAGAGGAAAGGGGGAAAAGAGGTAGAGGAAGAAGGGCAGCTGCGGAGTCTGGGGCGGGAGCCTACGGGAAATACGGGAAGAGCAGGCAGGGCTTTTACGATGAGGATCGCGGACTGAGAGACGCCTTCCCTGGGATTGGTAGAGGGTGGGGCTTCCCGCTGTCAATATCCAGGTCCCAGTTCACGATCGAAACACTCAGACTCCGCCCCCATGGAGAGGCGGGAACGCCCTCTCCCCGCCTCAACCACCAGACACAGCTGGAGGACTTGTGTCTCGTTCTGTCTTTGACTGGGCTCTTCCCCAGGGTCTGAAGAGGGATTTCGTTGTTCTCCCTGATCCCAGCCTTTCTTTGCCTCCCTGCCCCCCGACCCTCCCTTCTCTCCCAGAGCCAAGCTTCGGACGTGGTGATTGTCTCCTCTAAGTACAAACAGCGCTACGAATGTCGCCTGCCAGCTGGAGCTATTCACTTCCAGCGTGAAAGGGAGGAGGAAGCACCGGCTTACCAGGGGCCTGGGATCCCTGAGTTGCTGAGCCCAATGAGAGATGCTCCCTGCCTGCTGAAGGTGAAAGGGACTGGGATGGATGGATTGAGGGTCTGGGAACTATTGAGAGAACCTGAGTGCGGTTGAATGAGGCGGAATCTAGGGGAGACCTGTAGGAGTTAAGAAGGCTATTGAGCCCTGCGCAGTGGCTCACCCCTGTAATCCCAGTGCTTTGGGAGGCTGAGGCGAGAGGATTGCCTGAGCCCAGGGGTTCGACACCAGCCTGGACAACTTGGCGAGACCTCGTCTCTACAGTAAATCAACAAACTAGCTGGGCTTGGTGGCGAGCGCCTGTAGTTCCAGCTACTTGGAAGGCTGAAGTGGAAGGATGACCTGAGCCCACCAGGTCAAGGCTGTGAACTGTGGTGGCCGTGAGCACTGCACTCCAGCCTGGGCAACAGAGTGAGACTCTGCCTCAGAAAAAAAAAAAAAGAAGAAGAAAGGCCAGTGAAGGAGGAGACAGATTATATGGACAGGAGAGAAGTAAAGAATCCCACAACCCCTGATGATAACTTTGCTGAATGCAGGGGAAGGTTAGGCAAGAAGATCTCAGAAAAGGGTTACAGCAAGACTGCAGTGCCTAAAGAGGGTTAGTGTGGGATAGGAGGGGTACTCCTTAAAGAAGCCGACCTGGTAAAGTCACCCCTGACCCCATCACTCTCTGTCCAACAGTATTGTATTTTACTTTTATCATAGTACTTTTCATGATATGAAGTCACCTTATTGACTGAATTCATTTGTTTATTTTTGGTCTGAATCCCAGCACTAGAATGTAAGCTCCATGAGGTCAGAGAATGTTACCTTGTCCACAGTTGTATTCCCAGTGACCAGAACAGTGCAAAGAATGTTGTAGAGATTCAATTAATTTTTGATTTTGGAGTCTTTTTTATTTCCCTGATATGACTGCTTCAAGGATACCATGATTTCTTATCTTTATGGAGGACAAAGAAGGATTTTAAAAAATCTTTAAAAAGGGAGGAATGGAAAGACCTCAGGTAGAACACAGACTTTAGAGGTGTCTCTCTGGGTCACAAAAGGAAAACAGCTCTCCTTCCTCACTGAAAGTCTGCAGAATTGAGTGTGGGAATAGAGGGAGATGAGAAGTTGTGTGTCTTGGAGCCAGGAGACTCTGGTTCCAAGAAGAAACATCTGCACTCCACCCCTCTGATTGTTCACTTTTTCATTGTCAGACCAAGGACTGGTGGACATATGAATTCTGCTATGGACGCCACATCCAGCAGTACCACATGGAAGGTGACTCGCTCCTACATGTTCCCTAAGCCCTCAGCATCGTATCATGGAGGGTGACTTGCCTCCCCAGTTCCCTTCTAGTCCTCTTAAAAGAGAGTAACGGTGCTTCACGGTGGCTTCTCTTGCAGATTCAGAGGTCAAAGGTGAAGTCCTCTATCTCGGCTACTACCAATCGGCCTTCGACTGGGATGATGAAACAGCCAAGGTGGCAGGAGTGTGGGATTGGGAGAGAAAGGGGTCCTGGCTACAGACTGAGATCTCTGACAAGGGGATGGGGGGGTCAGAATTAGCCAATAGGTTTCTTGGGGCTTGGCAGCCATTAGGACAAAGCCCCTGGGGCTCAGGCTGTTCTTTTGTCCCTGTGGGGGTGCAGTGTCATTATTCGTGGGGGTGCAGTGTCATTATTCCTCCTCACACTCTTGCTCATGCTCCCTCCCTCCCACCTTGTGTCTTCTCTAGGCCTCTAAGCAGCATCGTCTGAAGCGCTACCACAGCCAGACTTACGGCAATGGGTCCAAGTGCGACCTCAATGGGAGGCCCCGGGAGGCCGAGGTTCGGGTAAGTCTTGAGGGAGAGAAGTTGACACTGCCTCGGTGACAATTCCGATTCTAAGGGAAGCAGACAGGGTTGCCTCTTACAGTCAAGAGGATCTCTCCCAGACCCTAAACCCAAAGTTTAAAACATATTTCCAGCTGCCAGCTGGAAATCATTGCTTGGATACTCAGAGGCATGTCAAGTCAACATTTCTAGATCTTTCCCTCCATACCACCAATCACATATAATTTTTCCCCCCACATTTCTCCTTTCCATCACCTAAACTGTAAACCTGAGTGCCATCCTTGACTCTTCCTTCTCCCTCCCCTTGTCCCTCCTTTCTTCCTTTACCAACTTCTCAGTGATGTCTTGCTGTGCGCGTATGCATAAAGGCATCAGCCTTAGGTCTGGGGATCCAGCAGTGAGCAAACGTGTAGGCCCTACCCTTATAGAGTGCCCAAAAGAGAAGACAGACGTCAACAAAAGAATCACAGAAATGAAGTAAAATGATGGAAAGGAATCTAGTTCTCTCAGAGTAAAGAACCAAGCCCATTCTTTCTACTTCTAGGTAGTTCTCAAAACCCTCCTCTGCTTTCCTGTGGTTGGTACTTCCATTCCTCACCCACATCACCACCAATACCCTTTGGACAAGTGTTCTTCATCTAGTGGTCCTTAACTGAGTTGAGGCAGGCAGGCAGGTGCATAGTGGAAAAAGCTCCTTGGGTGATTCTAATGTATTCACAACTACAATACACACGCCTGTAGAGAACCACATGCTACCTACCAGAATTGTCTCTTCATAATACAGACTTTCACCTGCAGCCATGTAAGTGTTGAACACCCAGATCTGTGGGGGGTGGGCCTAGGGAGAAGCCCTGATTTGTAATGTTTGCCAGTGTCTGTGGCATAAACACTCCCACCATGCCCAAATCAAGTTATTCATGTGTTATCAGCCATCTTGCACCATTCCCCAAAATTGACCCATGGCGCCTACACACCTGCAAGCGTGTATCACTTCTCTGCCCAGTCCTGGAAAATCTTCAATGATTCTGCTTTGCGCAAAGCATAAGATCCAAATATTTCAGCATAGACCAGGGTGGTAGCAGTGGACGTGATGAGAAACCATTGGATTCTGGATATGTTCTGAAGGTAGAGCCAGTAAGATTGTTGATTGACTGGATATGGGATAGAATTAAGGATTACCTCAAGATTTCTGACTTGAACAACTGGTGTGATAGAATTGTCATGGGCTGGAGCACAAAGGAGCAGGTTTGGGGGAAGAAGTGAGGTTGGTTTTGGATATTTGAAGGTCGAGATGTCTATTAGACATCCTAGTGGTGATTTCCGGTTGGCAGTTGGCTCTGTGATTCTGGAGTTCAGGGCCAAGGTCTGGAATGGAGATATAAATACTCATTGTGTTTCTGCCACACTGGCCTTCTTTCTGTCCTTTGAACCAGCGGGTCTCATTGTTTGCTCTGCAGTCTTTGCACAGATCTTTGAACAGTTGGCACTGTTCCCTCATTCAGGTTACATTCAGATGACAGCTCCATTGGGAACATGGACAAATAGACACAGATACACAGACACCCTGCTGCCCCCTGTCCTGGTAAACATCTACAGTGTTCTGTACCCTTCAAAGCTTGTATCGTTACCTGAAATGATTTTATTTGTTTGAGTTTAATATCTGTCTTTGTCTGCCCCCACTAAAATAAGCTCCAGGAAGTCATAGATAATGTCTGTCTTGTTTTCTGCTGTATCCTCAGCACCTGGAACAGTGCCTGGCCCCAAGTAGATGCCCAGCCATTATTCACTGAATGAATGGAATGAACGATAAGCCAGTTCAGATGTCATCTTTCTTGACTAACCCAGGAAGTTAGTTAGTTGTGCTCTTCAGCACTTCATATACATACATTCACATCCATGTATACCTACAGGCATCTGCACATGTGCATAATCTGTGTAGCACTTCATCGTATTCTAGTCATTTCTTTGGGCATTTGCACCTTCAGTAGGCCAAGAAGTGAGGGCGAAGGCAGTGTGTCTTGCTCATATCTGTTGATGCCCTGTGCCAAGCACTGTAATAGCAACTGGGGATCAAGTGGTGATGGAGTAACCTAGTCCTGCTCCCGGGAGACATGTTAAAGGAACAGCCACAAACTGGATAAACACTGCGACAAGCAAAGTTCAGACCTTAGAGGAATACCCCATAAAGGAACGAACCAAGTCTAGGGTAAAGGGGGGCCTCTTGGGAGAATGACCTTTTAACTGACCGTGGAGGATAAGAAGTTAGACCAGCAACTACAGAGGGTGGGGGAGGAGACAAGAAGGGCATTCCAGATGGATGGTACAAAAACCCTGGAGGCAAGAGGCAGTGGCCTATTCCAGGAATCACCAGGTTCACAGGGACTGGGGAGATGACTGGGAAAGACAGTGTGGGAGATGAGGCTAGGTCATTTTCGGGGACCAGGTCACAAAGGACTCTGTGGCTGTTTGTTGGGTATGGACAATCCAAGGAACAATGGGGTGTCAATGAGGTATTCTAAGCAGAATATGATGGTGGAAATTTTGGATTTGAAGTCTCGCTCTGACTGGAGTATAGCAGCGATTGAGAGCTGAGTTCTGCTGTTGCAGTAACTCAGGTGAGATATGAAGGTTGCCCGGGGTTGAGGAAATGTGACTACATGGAAAGAGATTTGGGAGTCAAATCCATGAGAGAAAAGGCATCAAGACTGATTCCCAGGTTTTCTGGCTTGCGCCACTGGATGGGAGGGATTTGTGTTGCTGAGAGGGGTACAGTGGGAAGAGGAGGGGGTGTGCTGAGGAAAAGCGGAGAGCTTGGTTTTGAGTATGATGATTTTAGTGGCTGCTGGGAGTTCTTGTGGAGATTTCCAAGGAGGCTGTGGGTCTGTGGGTCTGAAGTTCAACAGAGAAGTCCGAATTGAACCCAGAGGCCGGGAGTCATCATCATATCAGTTATCATTGAAGCCATGGTATGGGTGAAATTTAAAGAAACAGCATGTGGTGACAAGAGTGGGACAGTTTGAGGAAGCCATCACTGAGTGCATGGGCAGAAAGGGGCCAGAGAGGAGACTATGGTGACATGGGACCAAGGAAGGACATATCTCAAAGAGAAACTGGTCTGTGGTGTTGGCTGTACCCGAATCTTCAAAGAAGAGAATTAAAAACTGCGTATAGAATGGGCACGGTGGCTCAAGCCTGTACTTCCAGTAATTTGGGAGGCCGAGGCGAGAGGATTGCCTGAGCCCAGGAGTTTGAGACCAGCCTGGGAAACTTGGTGAGACCTTGTCTCCACAATAAATCAAAATATTATCTGGGTGCGGTGGTGCATGCCTATGGTTCCAGCTACTTGGAAGGCTGAGGCAGAAGGATCGCCTGAGTCCAGCAGGTCGAGGTCGAAGCTGTGGTGGCCGTGAGTGTGCCACTGCACTCTGGACTCCAGCCTGGGCAGTAGAGTGAGACTCCCACTCAAAAAAAAAAAATACAAAACTGCTTATGGGTAATCATAGGGATGATTAGTTTAATGAAAGCAAAGTAGCATGTGGAAATTTAGGCAGTAGGGAAGAGATCCAGATGGAAACTCTAAGTGTTCTACTCCCAGTTGCCCCTGATCAGTCCTTTGGTTGGCTTTGGTGACAGAGGTCACTGGTGATCTTTGCTAGAGCACTTCAGCAGAACGAGGAAGATGAAGTGTTGAGAAAAGCGGTGAAGGGATGAAATCTTTGAAGCAGTCTGAATATGGAGGGGAGGAAGAAGGTGAGCACTAGCTCCAGGAGCTTCGGGGCTGGGGATAGGGGGTACTCTGTGGTGAGAGTGTGTTTTAAGGTGGAGCAGACCAGGACACATTGGAATTGTCTCCTTCAGATATGTCGTAGTAGAGAGGATGAAAGGTCAAGGTACAAGAGAAAGAATGAGGAAAGAACGTGGATGGTGCAGGATGCAGAACACGGGAGAGCAGCTCATCTCAGATGGAGAGAATTCCACAGTTGTAACCAGAATGAAAGGGTAGGGCATTCACTGCCAAGTCTGGAGGTCTTGGTGGCAGCAAGTTGAGGGCATTCATCTGGTTGCTTCTCAGTCTTTGTTCTTGCGCCCTGATGGACTACTGGGTGACTGGGTAAACCCCTTAGTCCAGGGCGGGCATGGTGGGGTTTCATCTTCCCAGTGTCTCCTTACAAGCAACTTGCAAGGTGTTTGCTAAAAGTGCAGTCTCCATGGGGTTTGGGGACAACTGGTTAACTTTGTGAAATTAAATAAGTTTGAATCCCTATCTCAATTCATACATCAAGGAAGATCCTAGCACTATCAAAGTTTTTTTTTTTTTATTTATGACATGTTTCAAATATACAAAAAATAATTTCATAGAGATCCATAAAGCCATGGCTATGTAAAATGTCAGATGTTAATGATTTGCCATAGTTGTTTCAGGTCTCAGGGGTTTTTTGTTTGTTTGTTTTTTTTTTAAGGAATTTTAAAAAAGGAATAAAACACAGAAACAACCACAACCATCACTATGTTTGTTTTATACTTTTATCACTGACACATGGTATCATAGATAATATATATTGTTTTGTGTCTTAAAATTATATATCAGTGACCAGGCACTGTGGCTCATGCCTGTAAACCCAGCATTTTGAGGCCAATGCAGGAGGATTGCTTGAGCCCACAAGTTTGAGATCAGCCTAGGCAACAAAGTGAGACTTTGTCTCTACAAAAAAAAAAAAAAAAGTTAGCTGGGCATGGTGATGCATGCTTGTTATCTCGGCTACTGGGGAGGCTGAGGAGGAAGGATCGCCTGAGTCCAGGGGTTCAAGGTTGAGTGACAGTGAGATGCTGACTCAAAACAAAACAAAACAAAACAAAAAACAACGACATATATATATATATATATAAAACCCACCATATCCCCCCTGGACTGAGGGGTTTACCCAGTCACCTGGTGGTCCATTAGGGCACAAGAATGAAGACAGAAGCAACCAGATGAACAAGCTGGGATATACATATATATGCCAAAAAATAAATTGTACACATTTTTTTTTTTTTGAGTTGGAGTCTCACTCTGTCACCCAGACTGGAGTGCAATGGCCGCTCCCGGCCACCGCAGCCTCCACCTGCTGGGCTCCAGCAATCCTTCCGCTTCAGCCTTCCAAGTAGCCGTAATTACAGGCATGCGCTACCACGCCTGGCTGATTTTTTTATTTTTGTTGTAGAGATGAGGTCTTGCTGCCCAGGCGGGTCTCGAACCCGCAGTCTCAGGCAATCCACTCACCTCGGCCTCCCAAAGTGCTGGGATTACAGGTTGAGCCACCGAGCCTGGCCTGTATACACATTTTAAGAGATGTTATCTATATATTACTTTTCAAAGTTGAATTAAATTATGGTAGCAATGTGTGGTATGACGTTCACTCAGCTGTGCTTCTGCCATTTTCTTTGATTGTCCTGCCTGTCATATGGTGATGCTAGCATTCATTTGATTAACGCCATCTTTTGAGTGAATATCAGAACGCGTAAACATTTTTTTGGCACCCCTGTGTACACACACACACACACACACACACACACACACACACACACACACACACATCACTGGTGTCAACTTGCTTTTTCACTGATGAATGTTTTTGCTATTTGTTGGCATGACATGGAGATCTGGTTCAGTGATTTTGATGACTATTGTTTGTGTTCCATTGTTTACTCACCCATTCCCCTGAGCTAAACAGTTAGGTTTCAACTCTAATACTCTTACACACACAGTGCTGCAATGTCGGTCTCATTGTGAAGGTGCAAGAATTTCTCCAGAGCAATACATAGAAAGTAGAATCATTAGGTTTTTTAAATTGGGGAATTCAAATTTTAAATTATTTTTTAAATTATGGAAATGTATAACACAAAATTATTCTAACAGTTTTTAAGTGTACAATTCAGTGGCATTAAGTACATTCACAATGTTGTATAACTATCACCACTATTTCCAAAATGTTTTAATCATCTCAAACAGAAAATCTGTATTCATTAAGCAATAATTCCCTACTTCCCCCTCCCCCCAGCCTCTGTTATACTTTTTGTTTGTGTGAATGTTCTGTTCTAGGTACTTTATATGAGTAGAGTCATATGGTATCTGTCCTTCTATGTCTGGCTTATTTCACTTGGTGTAATGTGTTCAAGCTTCATCCATGTTGTAGCATATAACATAATATTACTCCTTTTGATAGCTTAATGACATTCCATTGTACGTCTATACCACATTTTCTTTACCTATTCATCTGATGATGGATGGACACCTGGGTTGTTTTCACCTTTTGGTTCTTGTGAATAATGTGCTGCAGTGAACAAGGGTGTACAAGTATCTGTTTGTGTCCCTGTTTTCACTTATTTTGGGTCTGTGCTGGGAGGGGAATATGCCTTATGGTAATTCTATGTTTCGTTTTTTTGAGGAACTGCCAAACTGTTTGCCACAGCAGCTGCATCATTTTACATTCCTCTTAGCAATGCACAGGGTTCCAATTTCTCTGTATCTTCTGCATCACTTATTTTCCTGTTTTTGTTTGTTTGTTTTTTGTTTGTTTGAATAATAGCCATTTTAATGTGCGTGAAGTGGTCTCTCATTGTGGATTTGATTTGCATTTCCCTAATGACTAATGATATTGAGCATCTTTTCATGTGTTTATTGACCATTTGTACAGCTTTTGTGGAGTAATGTCTATTCAAATTCTTTGCCCGTTTTGAATTGAGTTGTTTGTTGTTGAGTTGTGAGAGTTCTTTATATAATATATTCTGGATATGGGCCAGCATGGTGGCTCACGCCTATAATTCCAGCACTTTGGGAGGCCGAGGTAAGGGGATTGCCTGAGCCCATGGGTTCGAGACCCACCTGGGCAACTTGGTGAGACCTTGTCTCTACAATAAATCAAAAATTAGCTGGGTATGGTAGTGCGCATCTGTAGTTCCAGCTACTTGGAAGGCTGAGGCGGAAGGACTGCCGGAGCCCGGCAGGTCTTGGCTGCGGTGGCCGAGAGTGTACCACTGCACTCCAGTCTGGGTGACAGTGAGACTCCAACTCAAAAAAAAAAAAAAATTCTCCCATTCTGTGGATGCCTTTTCACTCTCTTGATAATGTCCCTTGATTTATTGAGTGTTTTTTTTTTACATGAAAAGGATGTTGAACTTTACCAAATGCATTTTCTGCATCAGTTGAGATGATCATGTGAAATTTGTTTCTTCATTCTGTTAATGTGGTGTGTTACACTGATTGATTTACCTATGTTGAACCATCCTTGCATTCTTGGAATAAATCCAACATAAATCATGATATATAATGCTTTAAATATGCTGCTGAATTTGGTGTGCTACTATTTAGTTGAGGGATTGTGCATCAACATTCTTAAGGGATAGGTCTGTACTTTTCTTGTAGCATCTTGTAGTATTGTCTAGCTTTGATATCAGGGTAATGCTGACCTCCCAGAATGAGTCAATAAGGCATTCTTTGTGTATTTCAAGTTTAACTCCTTTTTGCCACCTGCATTCTCTCTATCTGTACTTTGTCTTTTTCTTTTGCTTATAGTGTCTTAAATGTACTTATAATTAAAAACATTTTTTTCAGGCCAGGCACAGTGGCTCATGTCAGTAATTCCAGCACTTTGGGAGGCTGAAGTGAGAGGATTGCTTGATCCCAGGAGTTCAAGATCAGCCTGGGCAGCATGACGAGACTCATCTCTACAAAAATAAAAAAAATTAGCTAGGCATGGTGTCATGCGCCTGGAGTGTCAGGATGCTGAGGTGGAAGGATCGCCTGAGCCCAGGAGGTCGAGGTTGCAGTGAGCTGTGATCATGCCACTACCCTCTATCTGGGTGACAGAGTGAGACACCAACTAAAAAAATTTTTTTTAAAAATTCTAATATAGTCAGATTTCTCCATCTTTTTCTTTTTTCTTTTCTTTCCCTTCCTCCCTCCCTCCCTTCCTTCCTTCATTTCTTTCTTTTTCCTTTGACTCAGGGTCTCACCCTGTCACCTAGACTGGAGTGCAGTGGTACTGTCAGGGCTTACTGCAGCCTTGATCTCCTGGGCTCAGTAGATTCTTTCACCTCAGCCTCCTGAGTAGCTAGGACGACAGGTGCATGCCACCATGTGTGGCTAATTTTTGATTTTTTGTAGAGGTAAGGTCTTGCTATGTTGTCTAGGCTGGTCTTGAACTCCTGGGCTCAAGCAATCTTCCTGCCTTAGCCTCCCAAACTGCTGGGATTACGGGCATGAGCCACTGCGCCTGGCCTGCAATTGACTTTTACAGCTATTTGCATAAGTGAATTGGTTTATAAATTTCTATTCTTATATTGTCCTCAAATTGTTTGATATCAAGTTATATTAAAAAAGGGTTTTGCAGAGCTTCCCTCTTTTGTGTTTGGTGGGACAGTTTGCTAAGATAGAAACAAATCTATTCTTTTAAAAATTATTTTAAAAATTTTTTAAAGACAGGGTCTTACTCTTTTTGCCCAGGCTGGAGTTCAGTGGCACAATCTTAACTCACTGCAGCTTTGACATGCTGGGCTCAAGTGATCCTCTCACCTCAACCTCCTGAGTAGCTGAGACTACAAATGTGTGCCACCACACACAGTTTTTGGTTTTTTTTTTTTTTAATGTTTAATTTTAAAGATGTGGGGTACAATTCAGGGTTAGGTATACAAATGTTCATTATGCAGGTACCCTTGTTGATGAGGTGTGCCCCCACCACACCCAGTTAATTAAAATAACTTTTTTTTTTTTTTGGTAGAAACTGGTTCTTGCCAGGCACAGTGGCTCATGCCTGTAATCCGAGCACTTGGGGAGGCAGTCAAGAGGATTACCTGAGCTCAGGAGTTCAAGACCAGCCTGAGCAACATAGCGAGACCTTGTCTTTACAATAAATCAAAAAATTAGCCAGGCATGGTGGCACAAGACTGTGGTTCCAGCAGCTTAGAAGGCTGAGGCAGAATGATTGCCTGAGCCCAGCAGGTCGAGGTTGCAGTAGCCGTGAGTGTGCCACTGCACTCCAGCCTGGGCGACAGAGTGAGACTCCAACTCAAAAAAAAAAAAAAAGAAAGAAAGAAACTGAGTCTCACTATATTGCTCAGGCTGATCTCAAACTCCTGACCTCAAGCAATCTTCCTGCCTTGTCTCCCAAAGTACTGGGACTACAGGTATGAGCCACTAAACCGGACTGAGATTAATCTGTTCTTTAAAGATTTGAAGGTCAGACATGGTGGCTAATACCTGTAAAACCCAGTACTTTGGGAGGCCAAGGTGGGAGGATAGCTTGAGCCCAGGAGTTTGAGAGCAGCCTAGGCAACATAGCAAGACCTTGTCTCTACATAAGGTTAAAAAAAAAATTAGCCGGGCTCGGTGGCTCAGCCTGTAATCCCGCGCCTTTGGGAGGCTGAAGTGAGTGGATTACCTGAGCCCACAGGTTCGAGACCCGCCTGGGCAGCAAGACCTCATCTCTACAATAAATAAATAAATTTTAAAAATCAGCCAGGCATGGTAGTGCATGCCTGTAATTTCGGCTACTCAGAAGGCTGAGGCTGAAGGATCGCCGGAGCCCAGCAGGTCGAGGCTGCGGTGGCCGGGAGCGGCCGCTGCACTCCAGTCTGGGCAACAGAGTGAGACTCTGACTCAAAAAAAAAAAAAAAAGTTAGCTGGACGTAGTGGCTTGCACCTGTAGGCCCAGCTACTCTGGAGGCTAAGGCAGGAGGATTGCTTATGCCCAGGTGAGCAAGCCTACAGTGAGCTATGACTGCACCACTGCATTTCATCCTGGGCAATAGAGCAAGACTGTCTGTAAAACAAACAAACAAACAAAAAAACCTTTTTAAATAAGTAGTTTCCTGCTGATGGACATATTAGGTGTTTTAAATTTTTTATTAACACAAAAGTCCTGCAGTGAATAATTGTATATCTTCAGAGTATATGTAGATTAAGTTTCTGGAAGTAGATTTGTATAATTTTGATATGTACTGCCAAATTACCCTGCTGAGGTAAATTTCTCTCCTTTCAGCAATTTATGAGAATGTTGAGTTTCTGGCAGCCATGCCAACCCAGAATATTTTTAAACTTTTGGATTTTGCCCAGTCATCAGCTAGGCATCAGATAAAGATGATTTCTTAATATGGTTTTAATTTGCATTTTTCTTAAGAAAAGATGTATGATTTTACTCGTATTTAAGAGCTATTTGTTTCTCTTTTCTTCTCTCCTCCTTTCTTTCAACTATCCAAATTTTTTGCTTGGTTTCCTAATGACTTGTTGGTCTTTTTCTTCTCGATTTATGAGTGCTCTTTATATATAAGAGAGATTATTCTTTTGTCCATGAGATGAGTTACAATTATTCTGGCAACTTCTTGAGCTGGATGCTTGCCTCACTGTATCTCAGTCTCTCTTCTTCCCTAATTATACATTTAAAGCTATGCATTTCACTCTGAGTAATATTTTAGTCACATTCCTCAAGTTTTACTGCGTGATGTTTCCATTTTCATGATGATTTCTACTTGTTTCAGAACATATTTGGAATCATGCTTATTTCTAAACAAATGTGTTTTGCTTTTGTTGTTTTTATATGACTGCTATGATTTCTAATTTTAAGCCATTGGGTCAGTGATTCTTTTGGTGATTGCTGAGACTTTCATTCTGGTGAAGACCGAAAGCATGTGTTTTCTCTAATTGTGCAGTTCAAGACTCTAACTGTGTTATTCAAATTTTCTACTAATTTTATGTCAAGTTGACCAATCATTATTGAAAGAGGTATATTAAAATTCCCACTGTGATGGTGGATTTGGCAATTTTGTTAATTTTTCCTTCATATGTTTTGAGGCTATGTTTAATTTAAAATTAAATGACTTATAGGTTTTCTAATGTTGAACTAATTATCCATTCCTGATATGAACACAATTTGGTCATGTATGTTATATTTGACTATATATCTTGCTGGATTTAATCTGTCGATTTTTAAAAAAGACTTTTGTATATAAGAGATATTGACCTGCAATTTTCCTTTCCAGGCCTCTCCTTATAATGTTTAGTTAACAAGTTTATGCTAGCCTCAACAAATAAGTTAAAAAATATTTTTACTTGTTCTGTATTCTGAAGACTATATAAGGTTGAAATTTTTAATTCCTTGAATGTTGGCTAGAATTCACCTGTAAAGTCATTGTAGCCTGGGTTTTTATTGCAGAAAGATTTTAAACTACTGATTCATTTAATTTAGTAGTTTTAGGAAATTTTAGTTTTCTATTTCTACTTGGGTCAGTTTTAGTAAGTTATATTTTTTAGGGATCTGTCAATTTCATCTGATTTTTCAGATTTGTTGGCATAAAGCCGTTCATGATATCTTTTTAGCCTCTGTGGCATCTCTGCAGAGATTGGGTTCCTCTTTTCATTCCTCCTGGGTTATTTCTGCCTCACTCATTTTGTCATTGGTCAATCTCATCAGTCTTGTTACTCTTTTCAAAGATCCAATTTCTGGCTCTGTGAGCTTCTCTGCTGTATTTGTTTCCTTTTTGATTAATTTCTACTCTAATCTTTATTTTCCCTCCTTCTACTTTTTTGGAGTGTATATTGTTATTTATTCAGCTTCTTGAGATGAGTGCCTAACTCATTCATTTTCAGATTTTCCTCTTTTTTTTTTTTTAAACTGTGTTATCCGGGTTGGAGTGCAGTGGCACGCTCACAGCCACCACAGCCTCAACCTGCTGGGCTCAGGGGATCCTTTCGCCTCAGCCTTCCAAGTAGCTGGAACCACAGGCATGTGCTGTCACACCCGGCTAATTTTTTTTAAAATTTATTGTACAGATGAGGTCTCATTGTGTTGCTCTGGCTGGTCTTGAACTCCTGAGCTCAGGCAATCCTCTCGCCTCTGCCTCCCAAAGTGCTGAGATTACAGGTGTGAGCCACCACACCTGGCCTCTTTAATGCCTCTTATAAATTTCTCTCCAAGTACTACTTAAGTGTCTCTTGCAAATTTTTTAAATTACCTATCTAATTTTTTTTTTTTTTGAGTTGGAGTCTCACTCTGTTGCCCAGACTGGAGTGCAGTGTCCGCTCCCGGCCACCGCAACCTCGACCGCTGGGCTCCGGCGATCCTTCCGCCTCAGCCTTCCAAGTACCCGGAACTACAGGCATGCACTACCACGCCCGGCTGATTTTTTGGTTTATTGTAGAGATGAGGTCTCGCTGCCCAGGCAGGTCTTGAACCCACGGGCTCAGACAATCCACTCACCTCAGCCTCCCAAAGGTGCAGGATTACAGGCTAAGCCACCAAGCCCAGCTCCCTATCTAACTATTAAATAACTCTGCCATGGTACAAAACTCAGAAAGTATACAAAGGTATTTAATGAAAAGTCTTGGCCAGGCTCAGTGGCTCAGCCTGTAATTCCGTGCTTTGGGAGGCCGAGGTGAGTGAATTGCCTGTGCCTGAGACCCACCTGGGCAACTTGGAGAGACCTCATCTCTACAATAAATAAAAAAAATTAGCCGGGCGTGGTAGCCCACGCCTGTAGTTCCAGCTACTTGGAAGGCTGAGGCGGAAGGATCACTGGAGCCCAATGGGTCGAGGCTGCAGTAGCTGGGAGCAGCCACTGCACTCCAGTCTGGGTGACAGAGTGAGACTCCAACTCAAAAAAAAAAAAAAAAGAAAAGAAAAGTCTCCCTCCCTTACTTGTCTCCCCTCTGCTCAGTACCCATTCTGTGCCTCCCTGCCCCACAGCTCCATAGGTTAACCTTGTGCTTATTTTATGTTATTATTTTATTTGAGTTGGTGTCTCACTCTTGTTGCCTAGGCTGGAGTATAGTGGCATGATCACAGCTCACCAGAGCCTCAATCTGGGCTCAGGTGATCCTTCCGCCTCAGACTCCCCAATAACTGAGACTACAGGCACACACCACCATACTTGGGTAATTTTTTTAAAAAATCTTTTATTTTGGTAGAGATAATGTCTTGCTATGTGGCTCAGGCTGGTCTCAAACTCCTAGATGCAAGCAGTCCTCCCTCCTTGGCCTCCCAAAGTGCTGGGATTACAGGCATAGCCAGTGCACCTGGCTCTCTGTCTCCTTATGTTTTAAATGTGTTCTCCAAACAGCATATAGTCATATTTTTTTGTTTTAATTTTATCCAGTCTGCCAGTGTCCGTAAAGGAAGTATTGCTCTAGCTTTTATTATAACATTTGTGAATGAGTTTTTGTGTGAACATATGTTTTCATTTGTCTTTGTATATGCCAAGGAATAGAATTGCTGGATCATATGGTAATTCTTTGTATAGCCTTTTGAGGAAGCGCCAGACTTTTTTATAAAGCAGCACTACCGTTTTACAAACCCACCAGTAGTATATGAGAATTTCAGCTGTTCTACATTGTCATCAACGCTTGTTATTATCTTTTTGACTATAGCTGTCCTAGTGAATGTGAAGTGGCATCACATTGTGGGTTTTTTAATTTTTTAACTTTTACTTATTTTGATTTACATTTCCCTGATGGCTGAAGATGTGGCACATCTTTTCATTTGCTTACTAGCAATTTGTTACCTTCTCTGGAGAAATGTCTATTCAAATCTTTCACCAATTTTAAATTATGTTGTTTGTCTTTTCATTATTGAAGTATAAAAATTTTTTATAAGCCGGGCTCAGTGGCTCAGCCTGTAATCCCGCGCCTTTGGGAGGCTGGGTGAGTGGATTGCCTGAGCCCGCGGGTTCGAGACCCACCTGGGCAGCGAGACCTCATCTCTACAATAAATCAAAAATCAGCCGGGCGTGGTAGCACGCGCCTGTAATTCCGGCTACTCGGAAGGCTGAGGCGGAAGGATCGCCGGAGCCCAGCAGGTCGAGGCTGCGGTGGCCAGGAGTGGCTAGTGCACTCCAGTCTGGGCGACTGAGACTCCAACTCAAAAAAAAAAAAAATTTTTGTATATATTTTGGATCCAAATCCTTTATCAGATATATGATTTGCAAATACTTTCTCTCATTCTGTGGGCTATAAATTCACATTCTTGGTGTCCTTTGTACCACAAAAGCTTTCAATTCTGATGAAGTCCAATTTAACTATTTTTTATGACTTGTGCTTTTGATGTCATATCTAATAAATCTTAGCTTTATCTAATTCCTATGTTTTCATCTAAAAGTATTATACTTTACACTTAGGTCTTTCATCCATTTGAGTAAATTTTTGTATATGATGTGAGGTAGGGGTCCAACATCACTCTTTTGCATGTAGATATCCAGCTGGCCTGGCATCATTTGTCGAAAAGACTACTTCCATTGAATTATCTTGGCAACCTTGTCAAAAATCAAATGATAATGAAAGTGAATGTTAATTTCTAGACTCTCAATTTTATTTTATTGGTCTTATGTCTATCCTCATGTCAGTACCACATTGTGCTCGATTGTTTTAGCTTTGGAGTAAATTTTGAAATCAGAAAATGTGCATCCTTTAACTTCATTGTTCCTTTTCAAGATTGTTTTGACTATTTGGGGGTCCCTTGAATTTTCATATGAATCTCAGGATCCATTTGTTTGTTTGTTTGTTTATGCAAAGAAACCAGCAGGAATTTTGATAAGGATTGCATTGAATCTGAAGATCAATTTGTGGAGTATTGCCATCTTAACAATGTTAAGTCTTCTAATGTATGAACATGGATGTCTTTCCATTTATTAAAGTCTCTCTGAATTACTTTCAGCAATGTTTTGTAATTTTCAGAGTATAAGTTTTGCATTTCTTTTGATGCTATTGCAATGGAATTCTTTTCTTTTTTTTTTTTTTTTTTTTTGTTTTTGAGTTGGAGTCTCACTCTGTCGCCTAGACTGGAGTGCAGTGGCCACTCCCGGCCACCGCAGCCTTGACCTGCTGGGCTCCGGTGATCCTTCCGCCTCAGCCTTCCAAGTAGCTGGAATTACAGGCATGCGCTACCACGCCCAGCTGATTTTTTGATTTATTGTAGAGATGAGGTCTCGCTGCCCAGGCGGGTCTCGAACCCGTGGGCTCAGGCAATCCTCTCACCTCAGCCTCCCAAAGGCGCGGGATTATAGGCTGAGCCACCGAACCCAGCTGGAATTATTTTCTTACATTCATTTTTTGAATGTTCATTGCAGTGTATGGAAATATAACTGACTCATGTAGCCTGCAACCTTATCGACCTTGTTTAATAGTTCTACTAGTTATTTTAGTGGGTTCCTTAGGATTTTATATATACAAGATCAAATCATCTGCAAATAAAGATAGTTTTCTTTTTTCTTTCCAATCCATATGGCTTTTACTTCATTTTCTTGCCTAATTGCCCTGGTTAGAATCTCCAGTACAATATTGGATAGATGTGGCATGAGCAGACATCTTTGTCTTGTTCCTGATCTTAGGGAGAGAACATTCAGTTTTCACCCTTAAGTGCTGATGTAGGTTTTTTGTTGATGCCTTTTATCAGATGAATAACATTCCCCTCTGTTCCTATGTTTTGATCTCGAAGTGGTACTGGATTTTGTTAGATGCTCTTTTTTTTGCTTCTGTTGAGGTGATCATGAAGTTTGTTCTTTCTTCAGTTTTGATAGGTTGTATTACATTGTTATTTTTGTGTTAACCCAACCTGCACTACTGGGATAATTCCCACTTGGCCACAGTGTATAATCCTTTTAATATATTGCTGATTTTGGTTAACTAGTATTTGGGGAAATTTTTGGAGTCTGAATTCCTAAGAGATGCTGATCTGGGGTTTTCTTTTCTTGTGATATTTTGTCTGGATTTGGTATTAGGGCAATAATATTGGGCTCATAGAATGAGTTGGAGAGTATTACCTCTTTTGTTTTTTTGGAAGAGCTTGTGAGAATATGGTATTTATTATTTTCAAATATTTGGTAGAATTCACCAGTGAACCCATCTGGCCTGGGCTTTTCTATATGAGCAGTTTTTTTTTTTATTACCAGTTCTATCTCTTTTTCTTTTTTCATCATTTTTGGTAGTCTGTCTCTCTAGTAATTTGTCTATTTTCTTGAATGTGTCTAATTTGTTGGCATATAGGGTTTTCATAGTAAGTAGTTTATAATCCTTTTTATTTCTATAAGTTTGGTAGGAATGTTTCCTCTTTCATTCTGAATTATACTACTTCAAGTTTTCTCAATATTTTTTCCTGGTCAGTCTTGCTAAAGTTTGTTACTTTTATTCATTCAAAATAATCAACTTTCCTGTTCAAATCTGTATTATTTCCTTCCCTCTGTTGGCTCTTAGTTTAGTTTGTTCTTCTTCTTCTAGTTTCCTGAGGTAGAGGGTTAGTTTATGGATTTGAGATTTCTTTTTAAAACATATTGATGCTTACAGCTATAAATTTCCCTCTAAGCACTGTTTCATCTTCATCCTATAAGTTTGGGTATGTTGTACCTTCATTGTCTTTCACTTCAAGGTGTTTTCTAGTTTTTTTTTTCTTTGACCCATTGGTTACTTAGGAGTGTATTATTTAATTTCTATATATTGGTGAATTTCCAAAATTTCTTTGTCATTCATGAAATTCACACCATTGTGGTCAGAGAACGTATTTTGTGTAATTTCAATCTTAATTCTTTGAACGTACTTCTAATGGCTACTTTTTTATTTCTTATTTTTATTTTTAATAGAGATGAGGGTCTCATGATATTGCCCAGGCTGGTCTTGAATTTCTGGCCTCAAGCAATACTCCTGCGTCAGCCTCCCAAAGTGTTGAGATTACAGGTGTGAGCCACAATATCTGGTCTATGAGGCTACTTTCTTTTTTTTTTTTTTTTGAGTTGGAGTCTTACTCTGTCATCCAGTCTGGAGTGTAGTGGCACACTCACAGCCACCCCAGCATCAACCTGCTGGGCTCCAGCAATCCTGCCTCAGCCTTCCAAGTAGCTGGAACTACAGGCGTACGCTACCACACACGACTAATTTTTTATTTATTGTAGAGATGAGGTCTCACCAAGTTGCCTGGACTGGTCTCGAACCCGTGGGCTCAGACAGTCCACTCACCTCGGCCTCCCTAAGTGCTGGGATTACACGCTGAGCCACCAAGCATGGCCAAGGTTGCTTTTAAGTCTTTGTGAAATCTAGTATCTGGGTCCTCTCACAGGTGGTTTCTGTTGCCTGAATTTTCTCCCTATATATGTGTCATGTTTTGCTATTTCTTTGCATGTCTCATGATTTTTTTTTTTTTTTGCTGAAAACTGGATATTTTAGGTAATATATTGTAGCAACTCTGGATACTGATTCCTGCCCTCCACCCTATGGTTAGATTTTGCTTGCTTATTTGTTTAGTGACATGGCTGGACTACTTCAGTGACGGTTCCTGCCCCCAAAATATGATGCCTCTGGTGCCTCTTCTCAGGAGGCAAAGTCTTAACCAGGCACACAGTCACCCTAGATGACAGTGGTTTCAGGAGGGCTCTTTTTGACTATTTCTTTTCATGGATCTGTTAAGCTGTCTGCCTCTGTGGGTATCACACCAAGCTCTTCAGCTCCACTCATTGCCAGTCGATTGCTTTATTGTTTTTGACATGTGGAGCGTAAGTGTTCCATAACCTGATCCTGTTACATACGGGACCCTTTGTAGGGTTAGTTTTTGAGGCAAGTAATTTAGGTTTGTTCTGGCTCCAGAAGGGCTCTTAACTGCTCTTTCTTTGGTTTTCTCTGTTGGACTCCTCTGAATTGCTCCGTGCCACAATCTTCATTTTTTTGAGAATTCCCCACACCCTGTATCATACACAGGCAGGTCCTTTGGAGAAAGTTTTGGAGCTCTCTGCTCTCCTGGACTGCCTCTCCTCTGGTGCAAAATCTTGGAGACCCTGCTCTGGAGTTGGTGTCAGAGACAGTGGCTTGCTTTCCCTGGAGTGACATTCCTGCTTTATGAGCAGGAGCTGGGCAGGGATTACAGCCTTTGACTTTGTCCGTTCTCATCTCCTTTGTGAAAACTTCACCCTGTGAGCGAGCTCAGGTGAGGACAGTCAAGGCCCTGATGTCCTTGTGCCACTGCACTGAGGTGAAGCCTCTGGCCTGTGAGTGTGCCTGGGTGGAGGAAGAAATTTAGTCTGCAACTTGGAGCTGGGGAGGGGATAAGAAATATTGGTGGCCTGCCCCTCCCAGTGAAATATCATATCCTATGACTGGATGCTGAGGAACAGAAGTTCCCTGCCTTTTTTTTTTTTTTTTTTAACTACACTCCCCTGGAGTGCAGTTTCTGTCCAGTTGAACTGTGGGTGGGAATTGGGGGCATAGCGTGAGAGAACAGGTCATGACTCAAAGTACCACAAACTCTCACTATTCAAGATTCAGTTGATTTTCTTGAATAAGTGTCTTTTCATTTGCTGTATTTCCCTAGGAGAATTTCCAAAGAGTTTAAACATTTTGTTTTGTTTTTATATTTTTGGTTGGGCATGGTGGCTCACACTTGTAATCCCAGCTACTTGGGAGGCCAAGGTGGGAGGATTGCTTGAGCCCAGGAGTTTGAGACCAGCTTAGGCAACATAACAAGACCTCATCTCCACAAAAAGTCAAAAAATTAGCCAGGCTGGTCGCATGTGCCTATAGTTTTAGCTACTTGGGAGGCTGAAGCGGAAGGATCGCCTGAACCCAGGAGGTCAAGGCTGTGGTGATAGTGCCACCGCACTTCCAGCCTGGATGATAGAGTGAGATCCCAACTCAAAAAAGAAATTATTTTCACCAGTTATGAAGTTTAACCAGGGAGTGGGTCTACAAAGTTCCTCAAGCTGCCATTTCTGAAGTAGGAGCTCTCTTACTTTCAATAGTTACTTTTAAAATTACAATGGTGGCCAGGTACAGTGATTCATACCTATAATCCCAGCACTTTGGGAGAGGGAAGGATTGTGTGAAACCAGGAGTTTGAGACCAGCCTGGGCAACACAATGAGATCCCACCAATAAAAAAGAAAAATGTTTTAATTAGCCATGAGTGGTGATATGCGCCTGTGGTCCCAGATGCTTGGGAGACTGAGGCATGTGGATCATCTGAACCCAGGATTTCGAGGCTTCCATGAGCTATGATGGTGATACTGCACTTCAGCGTGGGCAACAGAGCAAAACCCTGTCAAGAAAGAGAGACGGGGGGGAGGGAGGGAGAGAGAGAGAGAGAGGGAGGGAGAGAGAGGGAGGGAAGGAGGAAGGGAGAGAGGGAGGGAGAGAAAGAGAGAGAGAAAGAAAAATTTGCAGTGGTACATATTAATTTATCAAAGGCCAATATTAATATCTCTACTCTCTTTCTGAATAAGGATCTTAGAATTGTTTGAATTTTTTACCATAAGCACATATTTTAAAATATGTATATGTACACACAGGTACCATATATACATATTTTATTTATTTATTTATTTATTTTTTTTGAGTTGGGGTCTCACTCTATCACCCAGACTGGAGACACCTCAGTCTCCCAAGCATCTGGGACCACAGGCACATATCACCACTCATGGCTAATTAAAACATTTTTCTTTTGTATTGGTGGAATCTCACTGTGTTGCCCAGGCTGGTCTCAAACTCCTGGTTTCACACAATCCTTCCCTCTCCCAAAGTGCTGGGATTATAGGTATGAACCACTGTACCCGGCCACCATTGTACAAGAGGTAAAAAGAGGAACCCAACTCAGGCAGCTTAATGGAGGTAACCAAATTTTGTTTCACATTATTGCTTTATATAAATATGTTGTATAGATATATATACATATATATATATTCTTTGTGTGTATGTGTGTCGGAGTCTCTGTCACCCAGGCTGGAATGCAGTGCCACGCTCCCGGCCACCGCAGCCTCGACCTGCTGGACTCTGGCGATCCTTCCGCCTCAGCCATCCGAGTAGCTGGAACTACAGGCGCCGTGCTACCACACCTGGCTCATTTTGATTTATTGTAGAGATGAGGTCTCGCCAAGTTGCCCAGGCGGGTCTCGAACCTGCGGGCTCAGGCAATCCACTCACCTCAGCCTCCCAAAGGCACGGGATTACAGGCTGAGCCACCGAGCCTGGCTCATATATACATATTTTAAAAGAATATATATCGAGACCAGCCTGAACCCTGTCTCTACAATAAATAAAAAAATTAGTTGGGCGTGGTAGCACATGCCTTTGGCTCCAGCTACTTGGAAGGCTGAGGCGGAAGGATCACCTGAGCCCAGCAGGTCGAGGCTTCTGTGGCCGGGAGCATGCCACTGCATTCCAGCCTGGGTGACAGAAACTCCGACACACATACACACAAGGAATATATATACATATATGTATATATATCTATACAACATATTTATATAAAGCAATAATGTGAAACAAAATTTGGTTACCTCCATTAAGCTGCCTGAGTTGGGTTCCTCTTTTTACCTCTTGTCAACTGGTCAGCCTGAGCAAGTGACTTACCTACATCCAACCCAAGTTTCTTGAGCCATAGAGTTGAGACACCAATGTCTCCCTCCCTGGGTTAAGCGATAATTAAGGGAGCTGATTTTTTTTTTCCTTTTTGAGTTGGAGTCTCACTCTGTCACCCAGGCTGGAGGACAATGGCACACTCATGGCCACCACAGCCTCGACCTGCTAGGCTCAGGTGATCCTTCTGCCTCAGCCTTCCACATAGCTGAACTACAGGCATGCGCTACCATGCCTGGCTAATTTTTTGATATATCGTAGAGACAAGGTCTCACCAAGTTGCCCAGGCTGGTCTCGAACCTCTGGGCTCAGGCAGTCTTCTCGCCTGGGTCTCCTGAAGTGCTGGGATTACAGGCTTGAGCCACTGAGCCCAGCAAGGAAGCTGATTTATGTAATGTGCTGTATACCCAGTGCAGGCACAGAGCCAGACACACAGTAAGTGGTTAACAAAAAAGCTGCTCTGAGAACTACAACTCGTGATTGGCAACTACAATGCCTTGCCCTTCTGTCCTGGCAGTTCCTCTGTGACGAGGGTGCAGGGATTTCTGGGGATTACATCGACCGCGTGGATGAGCCCTTGTCTTGCTCGTATGTGCTGACCATCCGCACTCCTCGGCTCTGCCCTCACCCTCTGCTCCGGCCCCCACCCAGTGCTGCGCCCCAAGCCATCCTCTGCCACCCGTCCCTGCAGCCTGAGGAGTACATGGCTTACCTTCAGAGCCAAGTTGGTGGGTACCCAGAGGAGGAGAGGGCGGAGAGACGGGAGGGCCAGGTGGAAGGCGAGGTGGTGAGTAGCCCAGAGCGATGTGTCTCTCCGGCACCTGCTGCTTTTCAGTAGACTCCAAGCAGTACGGAGATAAAATCATAGAGGAGCTTCAAGGCCTGGACCCCCAAATGTGGAGTGAGACCAAGTCTGGGGCGCTTCCCCCAAAGAGAGGTAGGACAAGCTCCCCTGTTCTGTGAAACTTGCCTCTGTTTCTTTCTTACTGTCCTGTACGACTGGGGTGGGGTAGAGGGGCACCATGGACCCCAGTCCCTTATCACAAGGCAGGGATGTGTCCCCTTCTGCTTGTTCCTCCCTTTGGATCTCTCCTTGCTGTCTACCCCAGGTGCAAGCCCAGCCAAGGATGACGGTAAGGAATCCGATTTCTGGAAGATGCTGCATGAGCCCGAGGACCAGGCCCCAGGAGGGGAGGAGGCACAGGCAGAGGTGAGAGCCACTTCTCTGAGGAGGCTGGACCTGGGCTTGGGGTGGGGAGGGTCACAAGAACTGAGGTGACCTACATGTATCCAGGCATATGAGGACACCCCCAGAACTGTTGCCTGGAGAGTTGGAGGGCATAAGCACACTTCCCACTTAACTCTGCTCTTCTCTGCACAGCAGGAACAGGTCCCAAACCCTGAGGCAGCAGAGCCAGCTCCAGGCCCTCCCAGTGGTGAGTCAGCCCTCCCTGTCCCCTGTACTGATGTATTTTAGGATTGGCAGCAGTGGGGGCAGAAGGTAGAGTAAACACTGGGAAGGAGGCTGGGCAGCCAGGCCAGCAGTGAATTTGTGTTTACAGGAGTTAATACTCTTCGTAGACAGCAATGCTATTTTGGGAAGGTAGCAGAACACTGTCTTTGCCACTTGCTGACTTCGTAATCCTGGACAATTGTGCTTCGCCTCAATTTCCTTTCCAGCCGGCCTGATAGCTCATGCCTATAAACCCAGCACTTTGGAGTTTGAGACCAGCCTGGGCAACATAGTGAGACCTCATCTTGGCAACAAATAAAATTAGCCAGGCTGGTGGTACGCACCTATAGTCCCTGCCACCCGCAAGGCTGAGGTACAAGGCTTACTTGAACCCAGGAGATCAAGGCTACAGTGAACCGTGATTGTGCCACTGCACTCCAGCCTAGGTGACAGTGAGGCCTCCACCCCAAAATAAAATTTCTTCTCTATAAAATGTGGGTAGTAGTCTCTAACTTAGAGGTTGTTGCAGGATTAAAGAGAATGTATCAGTAATTGGTAGTAGAATACTGGAACCGAGTAGATAGTAGGTGGCTAATATTTGTGGAAAGAGGAGAAGAGGATCCAGGGAGGAAGAGCTGTTGGCTCCAGAATCTCCTCATGGTCCTGAAAACTGGAGTGACTGCCAGGGGGCCTTGGAAGTGCATGGAGGAGCAGGGACATAGCATCGTGTTGGCATCCCTACTGTGTGTCCGCCTCAGACGGCACCCTCTCTGGGGTTTTGTTTGCCCCATCTGGCTGACCAGACAGGCAGCTCCCAGAGGTGGGGCCCATGTCCCTCCTTGGTCTCTCATGACCTCTCCTTAGGAATTAAAAGGGAGTTTAGGGACATGGTGGTTCACGCCTGTGGTGCCAGCTACTCGGGACACTGAGGCAGGAAGATTGCTTGAGTCTAGGGGTTCTTGACCAAACTTGGCAACATAGCAAGACTCCATCTCTAAAAGAAAAAAAAAGAGCCGAGTACAGTGGCTCACAACTGTAATTCCAGCACTTTGGAAGGCAGAGGCGAGAGGAATGCCAGAGTCTATGGGTTTGAGACCACCCTGGTCAACATGGCAAGACCTCGTCTCTACAGTAAATTAAAAAATTAACTGGGCATGGTGGCACATGCCTGTTGTTCCAGCTACTTGGAAAGCTAAAGTGGAAGGATCACCTGAGCCCAGCTGGTTGAGGCTGTGGTGACTGTGAGTGTGCCACTGCACTCCAACCTGGGCAACAGAGTGAGACTCCAACTCACAAAGAAAAAAGAAAATGTAGACCAAAACAGGCCCATGATTATTCTTTCATCTCAGATTTTCAGAACAATGTACAGGTCAAAGTCATTCGGAGTCCTGCAGATTTGATTCGATTGATTGAGGAGCTGAAAGGTGGAACAAAAAAGGTATGGGTCCTGCTCCAGAGGTTGAGTGGAGGGGGTGGAGCCCACCTCCCAGCTGGGACAATGGATAAACCCCCTGACCTGGGCCTGAACTGGGCCCATGGGCAGCTCTCTGCCTTCACTCCCGAGTTCCCCCACTGCCACACCCCTGCCCGTCTGTCTTTCCCCCACCAGGTGTCTCTACTGAAACCCCAACTGCCTGCCTCTTTCTCCCCAATCCCTGCCCAGGGGAAGCCCAGCGCAGGCCAGGAGCAGCCTGCAGACGACGACTCGGACGTCCCTCAGAGGGAGCCAGAGGCCAAGGAAAAGGGACACGCAGAGCAGCAGAGTGAGGTGGAGGAAGAGGAGGATGACGACGACGATGACGATGAAGACGATGAGGATGAACGGCAGTTCCTGGGAGAATTTGAAAAGGAGCTGGAAGGCATCCTGCTCCCATCAGACCGAGACCGGCTCCGCTCAGAGGTGAAGGCTGGCATGGAACGCGAGCTGGAAAACATCATCCAAGAGGCAAGCCCGGCTACTGCGCCTTCCCGGGACTTCCCTGCGGCCTGTTCCTGCGAGGGGCTGGGGAGAGACTGGAAGAAAACAGAGGACACAGCATGGGCGAGGACGGCCCCTCGGAAATGTGGTTGTTTCCTTAGTTAAAGGGGGCAGGAGGCCAGGCTCGGTGGCTCAGCCTGTAATCCCACACTTTGGGAGGCCGAGGCGAGTGGATTGCCTGAGCCCGTGGGCTCAAGACCCACCCGGGCAAGTTGGCGAGACCTCATCTCTATAATAAACCGAAAATTAGCTGGGCGTGGTAGCACGCACCTGTAGTTCCGGCTACTTGGAAGGCTGAGGCGGAAGGATCGCCGGAGCCCAGCAGGTCGAGGCTGTGGTGGCCGGGAGCGGCCACTGCACTCCAGTCTGGGCGACAGTGAGACTCCAACTCAAAAAAAGCGGGAGGCTGATGAGGGGGATGAGATGAGAGACATGAAGATCAGACTCCTCCGTGGAGCCTGGCCCATGGGCCCTCCACCCCCAGCCCTTGACTCTGCACCCCCTCTTGGGTATTCCAGACCGAGAAGGAGCTGGACCCAGACGGGCTGAAGAAGGAGTCAGAGCGTGAACGGGCCATACTAGCTCTGACTTCCACTGTCAGCAAGCTCATCAAAAGGCTGGAGGAAAAACAGAGCCCCGGACTGGCGAAGAAGCAAAGGAAGAGGAGGGTTGTCCCCCAAAAGCCTCCCCTGTCACCCCAACCCACAGGTGAGAGCAGTCAGGCAAGAGGGAGTGGCTGGTTGGCTCTCTTCTTCCTTGGCTGGCCTTGTTCCCAGGGGCACCTGTTCCCTCCCTCCCGGGGGCGCTCGCTGTCTTCCCTCCTTCTGGAACACTCTTCTTACCGTTGCCTCTTCCCACCACTGTCTCCCCTTTGCATGGTCACCCCACCTCGTCCTTTTGGAAAGCAACTTTCCGGGCATGTCTGGCTTGTTCTCTGGTTTGCCCCTGCACACCGAGTGCCTAGCACTCTGCCTGGCATAGTAGGTGATCACTAGATAGTCACTGAATGACTATGTGCCTATATGCCAAAAACGACATATCTGGGAAGGATGCAGCCTGTCAACAATTAGTGCTTTGCACCAGAAGAGGCCCCAGCCATTGAGTGGGACCAGACAAGCCCAGATGCACAAGAGCCAGTTGCCTTGATAGGCTTGAAGTTATTTCTTCCTCTCACAGTCCCTTGTGTCTATTCCACAGGGTTCTATGGGTGTGGCCAGCAGACATTCCAAATGGAATGTTCCAGCTTCAAAACTTGTGTCCCACTCTCTCTACAAACATTGAAATGTCTTTAAAGTACTGACATGCAGAGGACCAGACCACAGTTTTCCAACCTGCTGCTTAAACAAAACTCCCTTGCTAATGCAGGTGGCCTGATTTTTGCTTCAGAAAACACAGTCGTTTTCCTATAGGTCATGGGCAGAGGTACTGGGTAGGGTGGGAAGAAGGAAGGCGGCATGGGGGCGGGCACACTGTAGGCTGGTGTCAGGGGGAAGTGGGGGCATGAGTATGTTTGAGTCCTGGCTCATACACGTGCTGAGACGGAACAGCTGCCAAGCCCAGCAACGGCTATGGGGAGGTGACCGGTGCAGCCCGAACTCTGGAGTCACGGCTCTGCTTTGTGTCTCCCTGTGTGTCTCCCCCTCTAAGAGGAGGATCCTGAGCACAGAGTCCGGGTCCGGGTCACCAAGCTCCGTCACGGAGGCCCCAATCGGGATCTGACTGTCCTCGAGATGAAACGGGAAAACCCACAGCTGAAACAAATCGAGGGGCTGGTGAAGGAGCTGCTGGAGAGGGAGGGGCTCACGGCCGCAGGTGGGCCCTGGAGGGCGGCTGTTCCACTGTGGAAGGGGCGCCGCCCAGGCGGAGGGCTGGGGCCTGGGGGCAGGGGGCCTGCCCTGAAGCTCCTGCGCCCCCAGCCCTCACCCCCCTGCTCTCCTTGCCAGGGAAAATCGAGATCAAGATTGTCCGGCCTGGGGCTGAGGGCACCGAAGAGGATGCGCGCTGGCTGACGGACGAGGACACCAGAAGCCTCAAGGAGATCTTCTTCAACATCTTGGTGAGGCTCCAGCACGCCCTCCCCTGGCTGCCCTGCTGTGGGCACATGGGTGCCCAGCCTTGCCAACCGCTAAGCAGGTGTTTCCTCGTGGGTAAGACGAGGCTGGTGTCCTGGGTCTCAAACCCTGCCACCCCCGGCTCAGTCCTGGGGCTCAAGCCCTGCCCCCTCCCCCCGACTGTCAGTCCTGGGGCTCAAATCCTGTCCCCCCCGGCTGTTAGTCCTGGGGCTCAAACCCTGCCCCTCCCCCGGCTGTCAGTCCTGGGGCTCAAGCCCTGCCCCCCCCAGCTGTCAGTTCTGGGGCTCAAGCCCTGCCTCCCCTGGCTGTCAGTCCTGGGGCTCAGCCCCCCCCTCCAGCTGTCAGTTCTGGGGCTCAAGCCCTGCCTCCCCGGCTGTCAGTCCTGGGGCCTCTCTGGGTCCTCGAGCACCCAGAGCTTCCCCTGGCCGGCTGCCTGCGACTCCAGCCCCCTTCCCACAGGTGCAGGGTGCAGAAGAGGCCCAGAAGGAGCGCCGGCGGCAGAAGGAGCTGGAGAGCAACTACCGCCGGGTGTGGGGCTCTCCCAGTGGCGAGGACACCGGGGACTTGGACGAGTTTGACTTCTGAGACCGCCTCACAACTGGCCCTCCAAGGAGGCCAGCGTCTTCCTAGACTGGCCTGCCTCTGCCCCATCTCCCCACCCTGGGTCCCTGAAGGCACAACTGCCAGTGGGCTGAGCCGTGGGCCTCAGGGTGGGCATGGAGGCCCCCTGGGGCCCTCACTGCCCAGAGCCACCTGGAGACCTCAGGGCCTGTGGCTTTTGCTTCCCAGGCCCCTACCCAGACCCCTCCCTTTCCTCCCTGCCTGTTCCTGTTATTGCCTCCAACACAGGCTCCGGAAGAAGCCCTTGTGAGTGAGAGGGAAGCCGGAGAAGGGGAGCCGGCAGCTTAGCAGGCCCCAAGAAAGAACGCCCCCATGCCCTTGGGAGACCCTCTGCCCCGCCCCCGGCCCCCCTGGGAGTTCCTTCTTCCTCTCCCTGTCCACTGCCCCCTACAATCTGTGCTTCGGAGTTGAGGAGCCTTCGCCTCTGCTGCTGGGGAATGGGAGGACGCTGCCATCGCCTCCGACACAATCCCAGTGAAAAGGGGTGAGGCACCCACCGTGTTCTTGAACAATCAGGTTTCTAAATAAAGAACTGGACCATCAATCATCAGCCTTTTGGGGTGGAGGGGAGGCTTAGGGTACTTTGCAGGGTGGTGAGCATGCTCTCTGGTCATGTTCTTTGCTCCCCACCTCCCTGGTGGCATGGGTGGGGCTGGAGTCTGCAGGAAGAGGCCAGGACAGCCAAGCCAAGCCCAGTGGCCTGCCAGTGCTGAAAGAGACTCTTCTGGCACTGCCATCCCTCCTTTTCTGTCTGGTCTGTGCCTGCCCTTCTCCAGCACCAATTTCCTTCCTGTTTTCTCCCCCACTTACATCCTGAAAGCCCAATGCCCACCACAGAGTCCCCCCATGGGGATCTTGTGCTGATTCCAGATTCCACTTGCCAACCATGCCCTTACCCACCTACCCATTCAGCATCTCCCAGAAATTCCCCCCCACTGGCCATGCCCAGAGGGGGCCACGCCCACACGTGCCAGCTTATTAGTATGCCAAGGGTAGGAGGCCTGGTGTGTCCATCTTCCTCACAACCAAGTGCAGCCATGGGCTCCCCCAGGACTCCCTTCTCTAGTACAGAGAACTTAAAGAGATGGGCCAAGGCTCGCTCCCTGGCCTTCCATGCTGAGGTGCTCAGCCTTTCTGCTGAGGACTCCTCCCGGCCCACAAGAAAGGGTGGGGGGTACCAAACACCCAGGCCTCCAAAACCAGAAAGCCAGGGACCCGATTATTGAAGGAAGTTGTATTCTTGCTGGATGTGGACGAGTGCCTACTGTGCACGTTTATGCTTAAATTGTTTTATTTTGAAATGCAAATGGTAGATTTAGAAATCCTGCCTCCCCGGTCCATCTGTGCATCTTGAGGAGAGGGAGGGAGGGAGGGAGGGTTCAGCTGGACAACACCTTAGAAACTGCCGCAGTCAGAATCCTGGGTCCTAAACCCCCTTCATCTACATCAGTGGGGCCTTGGACAAGTCACTTCACTTTTCCCATGCTGTTTCCTTGTTAGGACATGGTGGATAACAGCACTGGCCTCGTATGGAGGTTGTGGGGATTGGATAAGATGTAGTGTGTTGTGCTCTTAGTCTAGAACCTGGCCCAGCGTAAGCGCTCACTAACTTTTTATTAACTAGCTCCTGAGTTCTGAAGAGACTGGATTACTTGGAGGCTAGGGTCTCAGAGGGAATCTCAAAAGTCAATCAGAAGCCACAGTAAAGTCTCTTAGGGCGGGAAAGGAGAGGCTGGACAGGAAGACTATGCTGTGATTTGAGAGGATGGCCTCCACAGAAAACGGAGTTCTGGAAACCCCTGCTAGAGTAACCATTTTGTTATATTTGTGTATGTATTTATTTTTGAGTTGGAGTCTCATTCTGCACCCAGGCTGGAGTGCAGTGGCACGGTCATGGCTCATGCAGCCTCAACCTCCTGGGCTCAGGTGACCCTTCTGTCTCATCCTTCTAAGTAGCTGGGACCACAGGTACGAGCCACCAGGACTGGCTAATTTTTTTTTTCTTTTAGAGAGAAGGTCTCGCTATGTTGCCCAAACTGGTCACAAACTCCTGGGCTCAAGTAATCCTCCTGCCTCAGCTTCCCACAGTGCTGGCATTACGGGCATAAACCATCACATCTGGCCTATATTAATCATTTTGTACTCTCAATCATAAATTCCTTTTACCCTCCTTTGGCTTCTGGCAAAACTTCCACGGACATCAGTCAGCCCAGCTGCGCTAAGGCTAACCAAAGGTGGGCAGCAGAGTGTGACAGATGGCAACCAGAGGAGTGGGGAAAGGAGTAGTACATGGCAACAGGGACCCACTCGAGAAGCCCAGGGTGGGCTGCGAGGGTGGCATGGGTGCAAGGGACAGTCCCCTTGTAGGGTCCCATCGTGCCATAACCTGGAGGACTTACTCTTTTATTACTTCATCCACTACCATCCAGACCAAAGGTGCACCTCATTAAGGAAAACAGGAAGTGGATTTCTTAGTGGTGGAATTTGCTGTGGAGTTTGCTGACACCTTGACTGTTTTTAACTGCTGGAAATCAAAGGAACTCCCCTTGGGCAACTGCATTCTCTCCCAGGCCTTATTCTCTTCCCATAGTCTCCCACACCCTATGATTCTGAGGCAGAAGTGGAGGCAGGGAGTCCAGAGCCTCCAAGCTGAGGAGGGAATGGCTGGGTCTTCCAGTTGAGCCTTTGTTGCTATTTCCCCCTCTTCCTCTCATCTTGCCCAGGTCACACACCTGCCTCTGTACCTGTCACTAGACCTGCACCCCCAAATCCGCCCTCCCCCCGGGCACGTCGCTGTGCTGGCTGGTCACCCAGCCTAGGCCCCAGCAGGGCAGCAGCCTCGATGTGAATCAGCCCTGGGCCCATGCTGTAACGACACATTGCTTGTCAGCTCCGTGGCACACCTGCAGCTGAACATCTTGGGGCTGGTGGGCACTGAGGGGCGGGCCCAACTCCATCCAAAGATGCTGGAAACCTCTACTTGAGGAAACCAACGATTCCTCAAGGCAGTTGACAGCATGCAGTTATGCCCAACCTGCAATAGCTGCTGGTTCCAAACCCCCCACCCCACCCCCTTGTGCAGCCCCTCTCCCTGGGCAAACACTTTCAGCTGTACTCACGGCGCTGGTGGCGCTGTAGCCCGTGGGGGCAACGCTGGCCTCAGGCTGCTGTGGCCTTGGTGGTCCCTTTGATGACACACAGGTGGGCAGATGCCTGCACCAGCTGACATGGAATGTGGACACCAGGGACCTCTGCGGCCAGCTAGGAAATCTCTCCCAGATCTTCCACCCCTTCCCTCTGGAGCACTCCATGACCGAAGCCAGGAAAGGGGCCCTCACATGAGTTCTACCTTGATACCTGGTGCTCAGGTTGCCCTTCCCAGAGCTGCAGCGCTTACCAGGTACCCTCTAAACAGATAATGTCCCGAAGACACACAGATGCCAGCAGGTCCACCTGCCTGTCACCAAGATACAAAGTGGAGGGCCAGATTTCAAAATCACATCTGTTTCCAAAGTGCCTGCTCTTAACCAAGGCTACTACATCATCTTGCCCCCTCCTAGGCTTGTCCTCTCCTCTAAGCTACACTTGCAGCTCTTTCTGGGAACCAGAGTCAGTGACTTCTCTCCCAGCGTCCTCAGTGTTGCTCCAACCTGCTCCAGTCCTTCCGCTACATGAGCCCAGAACTGTTGTGCCCCATGCGACCACCCCCAAGCCCTGGGTACTGCCCTGCCACCAGGCCTGTGGGAGGCACCCCTGCCTGGCCCTCTCCCACCCCAGTTCCACACCCTGACCAAGGCCACACCCTGTCCTGCCTCTTTAAGAACAGACCAGCAGCTCACCCCCTAGACAAAATCACTTCCTCTTTAATTGCTGTTGAAGAAGATTCACACCACCTGCCTCCGAGGAGATGAGGGGGGCATTCCCCCCTGCCCCACCCCACTCCCCTCCCCAATTACCTGGTCCTTTGCAAAATATTTTAGCCAGGAAAAAAAAAAAGACCAGAAACCACTGACACAGACAGCCCGAGGGCTGGTTGATTGAGGGAGGCAGGGCTGGGCCAGGCTAGTCCACCCCACCACCCCCTTTCTGGGGATGGAACAGGGGGCCTGTAAACCCTCCCAGCCACCTCACATCCTCTCAGCCCTGGCTAGAAGGGATGGGGGGGTAAGGGATGAGTCTGGAGCTGCTCCAGGGGAAGAAAGGGGCTGGACAGGAAGGATGGGGGAGGGGTCCCGTGGTAGGGGTGCCCCTACCCCAGATCACCATGGGCGCTGCACAGTCACAGGTACGCAGTCACAGTCACAGACACTCACAACCCAAGAGCACCCCCACCCCACCCCGCCCCCTGCCCACCCTTGGCTTCCCCTACCCCGAAACGCCCTCCCACGCCCCTGCCCGCCCCCACCCCCATGTTGGGGAACAAAGCAATAAATTACAAGGGCCCCCCAGCCTTCTTCACCCGCGTTTGCTCCCTCCCTTCTCCCCTCCCCAGATAGTAGTGAGGAGGGACCCTCTAGCTTCCATCCAAGGGTCGGTGTTGGGGGGACGTCCTATCTGCTCCTCAAGGTCCCTTTCACGGAAAGGGTTGGGGAACCCCCACCCCCACGGGCAGCAGGGGTCCTGCCCCTCGCTGCCCGTCCCCCTTCACTGGGCAGTGAGATCAGCTTAGAAGGGGTGGAGTCCCCAGATCGGCCCAAGTCCCAGGGCCGGCCCACCCGCGCACCAACTCCTCCCCCTGGCGTGGCGTCGCCCCAGGAGCCAGCCTGGGTCTGGGCTCCCGCCCCGGGGCCGCCGAGCACAGGCAGGACTGGGTCCTTTTCCCGCCCCTGGGGCGCCGGCGGGCCTGTCCCGGCGCCCCGGAGCCGGTACCGCGGGGTCAGAGAGGCGTCCCCTCCCGCAGGCAGCGAGCGGGCAGACCCAGAGCAATCCGAGCGAGGACACAGTGAAGGGGGCGTGTCGAGCGGGGGTCTCCATGCCTCGACGGGGAGAGGGAGGTGAGTTTGTGTCGTCCGAGAGGCGTGGGGGCTGTGCCCTCGTGGGGGGAGGAGGTGCTCCCGTGGGGCGGGGTGCGGATCGGAGGCGGCGGGTGCATCGGTCCAGCGCTCCGCCGGGTGAGGTCGTGCCCGGCCCGCGGGGGTGGGGGTCTCCCGCCGGCAACTATACCAGCGCAAGCGCGGCGTCGGCGCGGCCCACGCTGGCGGCGCTGCTCCGGCGGCGGGGGCTGGGCGTGGCGGCGAGGCTGGGCGTGGTGGCCGCGCTGCCGCCCTCGCCCGGGCAGCCGTGCTGGAGGAGGATGTCGGCGCACAGCTGGCTTCCAGCCTGGCGGGCGTAGAACAGCGCCGTGCGGCCCTGCGCGTCCCGGGCCGCCACGTCCGCGCCGTACTGCAGGGCGGAAACGGCCGGTGACCGCGCGTCCGGGGGCCCCTCGCCCGCCCCGCGGCACTGCCAGGGCCCTCGGGGAACACCGGGCTCCCCGCGGCCGGCGTCTTCCTCCCCCGGCCCACGTACCCACAGCAGCAGCTGCGTGATGACCACATGGGCGAGCTCGGCCGCCAGGTGCAGCGGGGAGCGCAGCTGCGGGTCCTCTACGCTGGTGTCGAGCGGCCCGTGTCGCGCGTGGGCCAGAAGCAGGAGCACGGCGGCCACGTCCTGGGCCTGCACCGCGGCCCACAGCTGGCGGCCCAGCGGCTCCTCCGCGGTGCCCAGCGGCGCCAGGAACAGCAGCTGCTCGTACTTGGCGCGAATCCACGACTCGCGCTCCTCCCTGCAAGACCAGGAGTCAACAGGAAGGGCTCTGGGGATCTCTGTCTCCTAGCCGGGAGACCCTTTCGGGACCCGCACGCCCTCGGCCACCCTCCCCCGCGCTCACCGCGAAGAGTCCCGCGTGGGCTTAGCACGGCCCCGCGTGTCGCTCTCCCACACGCGGTTGGCCATATCGTTGCCGATGGCCGTCAGCACCAGGGTCAGCTCCCGCGGCCAGTCGTCCAGGTCCAGCGAGCGCACGCGGGACAGGTGCGTGCCCAGGTTGCGGTGGATGCCGGAACACTCGATGCAGATGAGTGCGCCCAGGTTCAAGCTGGCCCACGTGGGGTCTGGGGACACGGCGCACAGGTTGGCTCCCGGCCAGGCCGCACGGGACACACCAGCATGCATCCGCTAACCCTAACCTAGCCGGAGATGCCACCTCCCAGGTCCCTCTGCTGCCCCTTGCACTCACTGGGAGCCCCGCAGTCCACGCAGATGGAGTTCCCCTTGGCGTTCCGGATCGCCTGGATGGCCACGGCTTCGCTTTGGCTGTCTGTGCGCAGCTGCAGAGAGAGAGTGAGCGTGGCTCCGATCCTCCCTCGGAGCCCCTCCCCTTCCCCAGACGCCCCTGTTCTCCTCCCATCCGCCCACTGCCAAGCCTTTACCTTGACCTTGCTGCTCTCACAGCATTGCAGACTGGCTAGGATCTGACTCTCGATGGCCTGGACCCAGGCGTCCCGCTCCTCAAAACTGGCAGCCTCAAAGTGCCACGTCTGGCCGGTGCTGGACACGATCAGGAACTCAAAGTTTTCCTCTGGGTGGGGGGATGGGACGGGGTCAGGAGGGACGGAGTTCAAGCAGGGGCTGCCTTCCCCAAACCCGCCCTCCCTGGTGTCCCTCCCGAGCCCCTGGGAGTGGGCAGTGGGGGTGGGGGAAGCAGAGGGTGGGGGAGAGCAGGAAGCCCGAGCACATGCAGGGAAAAGCAGGGCACCCCCAACCCTCTGCACCCCAGCTGAGCGCCCCTCCCGGCTCCCCGCTTGTTACCTGCTTTATAAATATTTCTTAAACTACCAAAGGATTTTAGTTTCCACATTTTGCGCTTGGCTGGTTTCCCGAAGCGAAGGAGATAGAGACAGAATGGAGAGCAGGACAGAGAAAGACCAAGAAAGAAGGAGAAACAGGAGGAGAGACAGAGACAGTGACAGAGTGCCAGAGACGAAGCAGGACAGACAGATGGGGAGAGAAAGCAGAACTAAAGTCAGTGGCCCCGGAGCAGAGCGGAGCGGAAGCCAAGAGCCATGAGAGTAGGCAGATCTGGAACCTGGGTCTGAGCACCCGGCAGAAAGCAGGGGCGGTGGGGATGGGTTATCATGGCCACTGAGGAGCTGGGTCTCTGGGAAGAGGAGGGAGGGTCGGGATCTGAGTGAGTGAGCATGGGGGGAGGGGCCAGCAGATGGGTCACCGGGCTGGGATGAGGGGGCAGGGGTCACTGGGAGACGGGAATGGGGAGCTGTAGTCAAGGGCTGCGGGGGAAGCCTGGTGATCACTGAAAGCTCTTGGGAGCTGGGGCTAGGTGGTCACAGAGTCCAGGAGCTGGGGAGTTGGTGAGGGACGCTGAGAGCAGGGGCTGAGTCCCTGGGGGCAGGGAGGCTTCTGAGTGCGGCGGCTGGGGTGGGGTGGTAAGTGGAACTGAGGGAGGCAACAGGAACTGGAGGGTCAGGAGAGGGAGCAGGGGCGAGACATATGGGTGCCACTGAGAACAGGGGCTGGAAACGACTGGGGGGAAAGTCATCGGTGGGGAACAGGGAAAAAAGGAGAGGGCCTGAGTATGTCCATCCACTTTGTCACTAAGTCCTGTGCACTGGTAATGGTAGCCAAGCACAGCTCAGACACTTCTCCTCCTGCTGCAGAGCTGGGCCAGGACCTGATGGCGGGATGGGGGCCAGGGTGGGAGTGGAGCCGTCACCAGGGCCTCACCTTCCGCCTGCCCGGCCGAGCCTTCGGTCTTGGACGGTGTCGTCAGTTTTTTCCTCCTCTGCTTCTTCACCATGGGAGAAGGAGGGGGTTCCCGACTCAGGGGGCTCAGGTCTCCCGATGGGGTACAGTCTTAGGGAGGAGGACACAGCTGCCTCAGCTGTCCCCTCCACAGATGTCCTGATGTCTCCATAGCCTGCCTCCTCCCCTGAACTAGCCTGGCATTCTAGGGTGTCCCTCCTCAACTGTCCCTCTCCAGGAGTTCTCCCTGGGTCACTCCTAGGGCAGGGGGGAGATGAGCGGTTTAGAGTCAGACCTGCACTCAGATCCTGGCTCTGCCACTTACTGGCCTTGAGACCTCGAGCAAGTCACTTAATCTTCTGAGCCTCAGTTTCTTCATCCCTAAAATGGGGATAATCATCTTGACCTGGCAAGGCTATTGTGAAGATTATATTTTACAGCCTTACTTGCTATTCAATGCATACACAGATATACATACATATTTAATATATACACAAGTATCTATATATATATCTATAAATATATATGTATTTCTATTTTTTTTTTTGAGTTGGAGTCTCATTGTCGCCCAGGCTGGAGTGCAGTGGCATGCTCATGGCCTCCACAGCCTTGATCTGCTGAACTCAGGTGATCCTTCCACCTCAGCCTTCCAAGTAGCTGGAACCACAGGCACGCACCACCACACCGGGCTAATTTTTTGATTTATTGTAGAGACGAGGTCTCACCAAGTTGCCCAAGCTGGTCTTGAACCCTCCCTGGACTCAGGCAATCCTCTTGCCTCTGTCTCCCAAAGTGCTGGGATTACAGGCATGAGCCACTGCACCCGGCCAATATATATGTATTTCAAACATGCTGAACATGACGGCTGTCTATGTACTGGATAATGTTCTCTATTGAAGCCTCAAAGCAATCCTTGGAGGTAGAGACTATTATCTCCCTTCTACAGATGAGGAAACTGAGGCACGAGGAGGCTAAGGAACTTGCCCATGTGGCAAGCCCAGGATTGGAGCCTAGCAGTTGGCTCTAAAACCCCCTTGTGTTAGCCATTATGACAAGGTCTGACTTAGGCTGGACCTAGGGCCCAGTGGGTGGGTATTCCCATGGGGGGCTCCATGTGTTCACTCACGAAATTATTCCATCCTCCAAGCCTCCACCCCAAACTTATTTCCCACCACATCCCGTTTGGATCTGGAAGTCAGTGGAGGAAGCGTGATCCCCACTGACCGGTGCTGAGGGCTCGGGCCAAATTCCGATCTGGCTTCAGCAGGTGCTTGGATGTCTGGTCTGGTGGTAGTTGCAGGGAACTGGGGCTGGGGCTGGGGCTTGGCACAGGAGTAGTGGCATCTGCCAGGAAGAGATGAAGCCTCCGCGAGCCTGTCTCCTGGCCCCGTTCCCTGTTCAGTCCCTCATCATCACCCACCTCTGCATGTCCAGCACCAGTCCCCACTTCCCTCCTGCCCCTCCCCAGCCCTGGCCTCTCCCCTGCCTCCCTGCCATGAGCCTCGCTCACCAAGGCCTTCACCCATCTGGACGGTGCTCATGTCCTTGACCAGCCCATTGATGCTGGCGGAGGGGCCAAAGGCAGAGATGGCCCTCGGGGGCCGCTTGCCGGGGACTTTGACCGTTGTGCGCAGCAAGTCCATCTCTTTGCCGTGGGTGCTGTGGATGTAGTCCTGGAGGGGAACAGGGCCAAGAGCAGAGGGAAGGCTGGGGCGCTCGGTGGTGCCGGGAAGCAGTCAATGGCACGGCATGAAGAGGGACTGGGAGGGGACTCTGGAAGCTCGCCGGGTTGGGATGAACATCTGGAGGATGGACCCATCAAACTTGGCCCAGCAGCATCTCCTCCAGAAAGTTCCCGGAATGGCAGGCCAGAGAGAGGGCTTTTCTGGATGCTCCCTCATGAGACTGCAAGTTCCTAGGGAGATGCCATGACCCATACATTCCTGGCATGGACACATGGTGGGTTCTTAACACAAGCTTGCTCAACTTAAGAGAACAGGACTGGTTGGGCGTGGTGACTCAAGTCTGTAATCCCAGCGCTTTGGGAGGCTGCGATGTGGGGATTGCCTGAGCCCACGGGTTCAAGACCAGGCTGGGCAATTTGGCAAGACCTCATCTCTATAATAAATTAAAAAAAAAATTAGCTGGGCATGATGGTGCGTACCACTAGTTCCAGCTACTTGGAAGGCTGAGGTGGAAGGATTGCCTGAGCCCAGCAGGTCGAAGCTGCGGTGGTTGTGAGGGTACCACTGTACTCCAGCCTGGGCGACAGAGCGAGATTCCGACTCAAAAAATAAAAAGAAAAAAGAAAAAGAAAAAGAGAACAAGACTAGTGCTTCCCAGAAATGTGATGCTTGTCAGAGGCACAGATAGATAGAGCTGGAAGGGCGTCCAAAGCTGGTCAGAGACGCCCAGGCATTGCCACTCACATTAATGCTGGGGTGGTAGAGTAGGAAGCCATTACTAGACAGGGTCACGTATTTCTTCTTCCATTCTTTGTTCAAGGAATTGCCACTTCGCTTTAACAGGAAGCTCTGGAGTGTGGAAAGACACGTGTGGGAGAAAAGCCAGCTGAGATCAGCTGTCCTCAGCCCGCTCCAGCCCAGATCCTCACCTGTTTGATGGGGATGGCTCGCCCACTCCCTGTCATCTCTCCTCGGCTGTCCAAGCTCCGTTTCTCAGAGTCACTGCCCCGGCGATTCTGGAATGGTTATTGGAACCAGTGAGAGGACAGGTAGAGGGCTACATTGATGGAAGGACAAGGAAGAAAGATAAAGAAAGGCCCAACAGAGAAGTCGGGGGACTAGGGGAGATGGGCAGGGGACAGGGGACAAGAGGGTGGGGCTCAGCATGTCTAGTACCGCAAACAGGCTGGTCCTGCGCTTGGCCGCCCGGTGCAGAGACCCTGGGGTGCTCAATCCAGCTACTGCCACTGCCTCAGCTCGGAGCTCCCGGTGACCAACGTTGGGTGAGGACGGGAGGGAAGAAGAGTAGTCACTGGTGTGGCCCCCGTTACTAGCCTGGGTGTGTATGAAAGAGTCAGAGCAGAGCTGAGGTGCCTCCACCCCACCGAGCTACACTTTCATCTAGTTATGGGGACTCTGAGACATTCCTTGATCTTCTCATCATGTACTTCTATTATTATTAATCAAAAATCGACCGGGCATGGTGGCTCACACCATCACTTTGGGAGGTGGAGGCGAGAGGATTGCCTGAGTCCAGGGGTTCGAGACCAGCCTGGGCAACTTGGCAAGACTTTGTCTCTACAATAAATCCAAAAAAAATTAGTAGGGCGTGGGGGCGCATGCCTGTGGTTCCAACTACCTGGAAGGCTGAGGCAGAAGGATCACCTGAGCCCAGCAGGTGGAGACTGTGGTGGCCATGGGCATGTCATTGCACTCCAGCCTGGGCGACAGTGAGATTCTAACTCAAAAATAATAGTAAAAATAATTAAAAATCCTTGGCCGGGCTTGGTGACTGAGCCTGCAATCTCAGCATTTTGGAAGACCGAGACAAGTGGATTGTCTGAGCCCACAGGTTCGAGACAAGTCCGGGAAACTTGGCGAGACCTCATCTCTACAATAAATCAAAAAATGAACCGGGCATGGTAGTACACGCCTATAGTTCCCGTTACTTAGAAGGCTGAGGCAGAAGGATTGCCAGAACCCAGCAGGTCGACACTGGGATGGCCATGAGTGTGCCATGGCACTCCAGCCTGGGAGGCAGAGTGAGACTCCAACTCAAAAAAAAAAAAAAAAAAAAATCCTCATAGTGCTTTCAATTTTCCCAAGATTGACCACACAAATATTATCCCACGTAGTCTTACTGATAACCTTGGTAGGTTAGATGAGTCACTTAAGGACACTGCCAGTGGTTTCCCAAACCTGACTTCCAGTCCCAGGCACCCTCTACAAATATCTGCTTGTTTCCCTGTTCTCCCAGCCTTCTGGCTTGCTCTGTACCTGTCCTTGGATCCCCAGCCCTTCCCCTGAATCTTATCAGACCCTCTGTGGACTCTGAGATCCCAACTCACCTGCCCGGCTACGGGGGTGGAAGCAGCTGAGTGACTTGGGGAGCTGGGCAGGGACTTGCAGGCGGCCAGGAGCTGTTGCTGTTTGCGCAAAGTCACCACCTTCTGGGCCACTGAGAGGAGTAGAGGGGAAGGAGGCGTGAGCAGGTCGGATACCCAAAACCACCCTTCCATGCCCAGCTTGGAGACATCCCCAGTAGATAACATACGCCCCACTGCCTTGTCACCGGGGCCTTCATGCCACGTGCGGCCCCACCAGCTCCACCTGCCCAGAAGGACCTTGTAACTAGGAAGCAACCTCTGGCCTCCCTGATTTCTCCTCCCTCCCACAGAGACAAGTGCCCTGTCCCTCACAGAGAGAGAGGCCTGTACACCTGACCTCCACAAACACCCCAGGCCCCTAGCTCCTGGCTCCCCACGTGCTGGAGGTCACCACACTCACCCTCTTGGAAGACCCGATCCACATTGAGCCCATAGGTTGCACAAGTCTCATAGTAGCTGCAGCGTTTCATGTCCGTGCACAGAGCCCTGGCACGAGCATCGCCCACCACCCGAGGGGAGGAAGCACTGATCCTGTCTGAGGGGACAGGAAAGGGGCAGGTTTGGACAAGGGGTCCCTTCCCCGCTTTTCATGATTCCCTTTTCCTTGTGCTCCAGGCTCAGCGTGAGCCCACTAGGGACAGCGTGTGACCAAGTGGACAGGGAGTGTACAAGCCCTTCTTTCTGAGTGCTGGGCCAGCTCACATGCCCAGCAGCCTGTGAGTAGGCTGGGTGACTCTGTGTATGTGTCTTCAAAGAGTACTCCAAATGAGTGGCGTTTCCTGACAAGGTCACACACGAGTGATAACCACCCTGCCCTGCAAATCCACTGAGCCCTGACTTAGCAGGAAGACACCAGCGTGTAAACTAGGAAAAGGCTGGATGTTCATGGGTCACAAGGGGACCGCTCACTTTGCAGCAAGAGATCAGCAACAGGTGAGGCACACACCTATAGAACAGGCAAGCAGAGTCCCTCCAGCTTGACACAGGCGGGTCCTGGCCCCGGTAGAGTCTGAGGGCCTCTGAGTCACTACCTTGAGAACTAGAAGGGTCTCTGCCTTCCTGTTCCCTCCTCATTTCCTTTGTGTTTTCTCTTGGTTTTTAGATAAGTTCCTTTAAAAGGCATCAGCCTGACCCAGCTGTAGCAAAGGGAAGATGGAAAAGGGTTTCTATCCACGTCAGGATGAGATTTTCTGTGTGTCCCATGGTGGTGGCCCTGGGAAGTGGCAGTGTGGGAACAGAAGGTAAGTGACATCTCAGGAGAGAAAAGGTGGCTACCAAAGCTGTCCTTTCCTCCCTGGGGTCCCCTTTCTTTGCTCAGAACTTGGGAAGTTTGTGTTTGATTTCCTGATTCCCTTATTTGGAGACCAGGCTCACCCCAGAAGAGACTGGAATCCAGGTGGCCATTTCCACATCTCACCAAGCTCTCACGCATGGTGGGCAATACCCCGGTGTCTTCCTCAGGGCCTGCCCTGAAAGCAGTGCTTCCCCACCCCACCCCCTTACCTTGTGTCCCCACCAGTGCCAAGGCCAGGCCTCCTCGTCCCTCCCCCCGCAGGGAACTCAGCTGCCCATGGAGACGGCTCACAGCCTGGAAACTGTTTTCATCCTCCAGGCTGAAGACGAAGATCACAGCATCTGCCCAGCCTGAGAACTTGCGTGGGGTGAGGGAGCAAGCATAGAATCAGACAGGTCCACTCTTCGGCACGCCACCCGGGGAGAGACCGGGGAAACCGCGCCCCCTCCCTTGGCCAGGGCCAGCCCCAGGCAGGCCGCCCTGCCCCTCACCTTGGCATCAGGTGCCCCAGCCTCCTCTCGGATTAGCACCAGATGAGTCTGCCCATCCACCAACATCTCTTTCTTGTACTGCTCACCTGTCCAGAAGAGTTGGAAGGGTAAGAGGTCAGAGATGACAAGTCACCAAACCTCCCCATACTCCTTGTCCTTAGCGACCATGGCCTTATCGTCCATTGATCTTACTCCTGGATCCCTGACCCCTGTCTGCAGCTGACTAGGACTCCTGAAAACTCACTCTCTGTCTTCTCCAGCACCTGGTATGAGCCCGTCAGGAATCGGTGGATGAGCGATGACTTCCCACTCCTGGCGTCGCCCAGCACACCCTGAGGGCAGTCATGGAGCAGATATGGCAGAAATTAAGAGAAGGCAGGATGCTTGGGTCTGGACATTCCATACAGCCCAAAGGTACTGGCATGTTAAGCCATCCAAGTAGGGCCCAACAGGGCCTGGATGATACGAGAGAGCAGTTGGGAGGATCAGGACACACATGTGGTAAGAAATGATCCCAGGCTTGAAGTGGACCACAAGCTGAAGAGTGCCAGAAATTTAGTGCCAGTTTTGTATGTGTGTTGCATTGTTTAAGAAACATACTAGCCGTGCGTGGTGGCTCACGCCTGTAATCCCAACACTTTAAGAGGTGGAGGTGAGAAGATTGCTTGAGCCCAAGGGTCTGAGACCACCCTGGGCAACTTGGCAAGACCTCATCTCTACAATAAATCGAAAAATTATCTTGGTGCAGTGGCGCATGCCTGTGGTTCCAGCTCTTGGAAGGCTGAGGCAGAAGGATCGCCTAAGCCCTGCAGGTTGAGGCTGCAGTAGCTGTGAGCGTGCCACTGCACTCCAGCCAGGGTGACAGAGTGAGACTCTGACTCCAAAAATAAAAAGGAAACATACTAGACCTGTGTGTACATGTCACAGCACTAGGCTCTCGGAAAGTTTTGCCCAGTTCTAGGCAGTAGAACATGAAGGCCAAAGGGCAGATGTCAGAAATGAGAAGCCCGGAAGAGGAGTACAGACACTCAAGAAAAGGGGATGAAAGCATCAAGACTAGAGAGGAAAAAGTTGTGAGGATGCAGCCTCAGGATGGTGCTATGAAGGCAGACTGTCAGGAGAACTGGAAGATGGCTTCCCATTCTGAGAGAGAGAGAGAGAGAGAGGAGAGAGGGAGAGAGAGACACGAAGGGAGAGAGTTGAGAGAAGTGAGAGCGTTGAGAGTGAGGGGCTGGGAGGTCCGCCTTCCCTGCAGGCAAGGGGCCCGGGTTACCTACCAGGCGCAGTTCAGGAATCGAGCGGCTCAGAGTCCATTCCTGGCTATTGACCACAGCCTCTGTAACGGGAGAAGGGCAGTAAGAGGGGAGGCTCCCGCTCCCCTCCTGCCCCTGTGGCTTCCCCTAGCCCCCAGCCCCTGCGTGGCTGCGCAGGCGTGTGGCACACACGGGTCCGAGAGTGGTCCCCCGTTCTCCCATCCCAGCCCTCTCCCCACAGCTGTTGCCGCCGCTCAGCGGTTGCTTAGCAACAGCCAGCGAGACAAAAATACTTCAGTCGGCATCTCCCTGCAAGCACATCCCCAAACGTGGGCCTCTGTCTGCCCCAGACAGGGAGACCGGGTCCCTGACAGCGGCAGGTGGTTTCCTCTGGAAAGGGAGTATCAGAGGGGCTGCTCCCCGACCTCCTGCTTCCCAGGGCAGATCCCGGGAGGAGGTGCCAGGACGCAGAAGAGAGCCGGTCTTCCTCAGTCTCCATGTCACAGGACAGAAACTGAGGTGAGGGCTTTCCCTCCCGTTCTCAAGGTCAACGGCCGGGGCCCCGAGCCCTCCCCACGGCCCCCGGGAGAGAGCTGGGATCCTCCTAAGCCTCCCTCTCCCCGTCCGCGGGCGCCCTCCTGGAGAACCGCGGGGAAGGGCTCCATCCCCGGGCCCAGGGAAGCCACAGGCGGGGGAGAGGATGCTCCTTCCGCCGCCGGGTCCAGCCCCCGCGCCTGACACCGGCCGGACGTTCCCGGGGCGCCGCAGCTGCGGCGGGAACTCTGGGATCCGGAGCCATCTGCTCCCACCCGCTCGGGAGCCAAACCCGGGGGCCGCCCCCGCTCCCGGGCCCGCCTCCCTTCCCGGGAGTGCGAGCCGAACCACGAGTCCCTGCCTGTCTCCTCCCCGGGAAAAATAATAGACACCCCCGGACCAAACACCACCTTCCCCGCGCCGCCTCCTGAGTCTCCCGGGGCAAGAACTGCCTTGGCAGCAGCGCCGCCCCCTGGCTCGCTCCCGGGCCCGCCCCGGCAGGGCCTCAGCGCCGCGCCGGCGGGGGGGTGGCGGCGGGGAGGCGGGGGGGGCAAGCGAGGCGTCCCACCCGCCCCCTCGGGCTTCACACCGAGAAGCACCCGGCACGTTCCAGCCCCCGCAAGGAAAGCACGAGCAGCCCGCTCTCAGCCCAGGGGAAGCCCGTCCCTGGCGAGGAGCTGCCCGCAAGGTCACGGCCACGCCACCTGCCCCGCGCGCTCGGGGGAAACTGAGGCCTTCTCGGCCCCTTCGCCCTCCACGCCCCTCTGGGCCAGGCAAAGCCCCGTCTCCACGCTCCCCAGCGCAGCGGGGGCTGCAGGTGGGGTCTGGGGCTCCTCCGGGAGTCATTCCTACAGTCACTCCGGCCAAGGGCATCCTTTTCCCAGAAAGCTCCGAGGCTCTCCGAGTCCCCCCGAAACCGAGTCACGGCTCAAGTCGCACAACGCGGCTGCTCGCCCCGCTCCAGGACCTCCTAGACTTTGCCCCGGTCCTGGGCAGAGGAGTGCGTCGGCTTCCCCCGCCCACCCAAGGGGAGAGCTCCCCCGGTTTCCCCGCACGTCGCTCCTCTACCCAAGCCGAGCACTCCGGGGCCCTCCCCGCCCTGCTCTCAGGCCCCGGCCCTACTCACTAGGGGAGGCGCGGAGCTCTGCGCCCAGCAGCTCCCTGGACCCGCTGCCAGAAGACAGCCCGGGGGGTCCGGGGCCAGGAGGCCCCCCTGTGCTCTTGGTGAAGATGCCGCTGATAAACTTGAGCATCTTGCGGTCGCGAGTGGACGCTCGGCCCCCCTCCCGGCCCCGTTTCAGCCCCGGAGCTGGAGGCTCCAGAGTGATTGGAGGTGCAGGCCCGGGGGGCTGCGTGGAGGCGGCGGAGACAGCGGCGGCTGAAGTCGGGGTTGCTGCGACGGTTAGCGGAGGAGGAGAGCCGGCAGGCGGTCCCGGGTGCAAGTCACTGTTGTCCAAGGTCTTACTCTTGCCTTTCCGAGGCGACAGCTTCCCTCGGGCTGCGGCCCCAGCCCCGACCCCCCCGGAGGTCGTGGCTGCAGCGCCCCCTGCCCCGGCGGCGGCGGCGGACGCTCCAGTCCCGGCGCTGCTCTTCGACCCCTTGACCCTGGGCTTGCCCTCGCTCTCCGGCCATGACAGGCGGCTGCCGGCGCCCTTGCCCCCGCCGGCTTTGGCTCCGCTGGTGGTCACGGTCTTGCAAGGCTTGGGAGCCGGCGGCGGGGGCGCCACCTTGAGCCTCCGGCTGCCGGTGCCAGGGTGCGGCGAGGACGAGCCGGGGACGCCGCCGCCCGCCCGGCCTTCGGGCTCGGGGCCCCCCCAGCTCGGGCTGCTGAGCAGGGGGCGCCGGGAGGAGGTGGGGGCGCCCCCGGGCTTGGGGTCGGGGCTCAGCCCCCCGGAGAGCGGGGGTCCCGGAGGGGCGGCCCAGAGGGACAGGCGGCGGCCGGGAGCGGGGGACACGGGGCGGGCCGGACTGGCCGGGGCCGGGGCCAGGGGCTCGGCGCCCCCGGTGCCCGCGCTGCTCGTGCTGATCCACAGCGCATCCTGCCGGTGGAAGAGGCGCTCGTGCCGCTTCTTGCCCGGCTCCTCCGCGCCTCGGGGGCTGCCAGGATCCGCGGGCTCCGAGCCTCTGGCCCCGGGGGCGCCGGCCGCGGCCGCAGACGGCGAAGGCGGCGGCGGCGGTACCGACTCGAGCTTGACCAGGGTCAGCGAGATGAGGTAGGTCGTTGTCCGGCGCTGAAGCGCGCCCGCGCCCCGGCTCATGGGGCCCGGAGACCCCCGAGCTGGGGAGGGGAGGGGACGCCCCCGGCCTGCCTCAGGGGGGCCCGGCCATGGGGCCGCCCTGCTCGCCGCCCCCAGCCCCCGGACCCCGCTGAGCCCCCGGCCCGGCTCCGCTGTCGCCGCCGCCTCCGCCGCCTCCGCTTGCGCCCCCCTCCCATCACACGGGGCGCCCCCTCCCCATGCTCCCCGCCCTGCGCCCCCACCCCCTGGGAACCCCGGGACCTTGGTGCTGCTCCCGAGAGGCGCGCCGGGCCGTGCGCCCCGGCCTGGGTGGGGGCGCTGAGATGGGCGGGGGAGGGCGGGGGCAGTAGTGGGGGCAAGCCGGGGAGAGGGAAGGAAAGGGGCAGAGAAGGGACCCGCGGCCGGGGAAAGGAGCCGGTGCGGGGGAGGCAGGGGCGGGGAAGCGGGACTCAAGGGACAGGCGCCGCGGATGCGGTCGCGGAGGGGCTCTCGAGGCAGGTGGGAAGCCGGCGGGGCTGGCCGTGCGGGGGATTCGCAGGGGCGCGGGGAGGATGCTGGGGATGGAGAGACGGGAGGCGGCGGGGGGGGGAAGGAGGGAACGGCAGGGGTGGGAACCCACGGGTCTGGGGTCTGGGAGAGGAGGGGCGTGAGATCCGGGCGACGAGTCCGGGGGCCTCGCCCGGGCTCGGCTGGGTCCGGATGCGCGCTGTGTCCGGGCGCTCCCCTCACATTGAGGAGGAGGCGGCCCCCAGCCCCCCCACCCCGTCTACCCCCCCACCCTCTCTCCACCAGCACCGCTGTCTGCGAGGGCGGTGCAAAATCCAGGACTGGATTTCCCTCCCAAATCCTGGGCTGGATTTTCCGGGACTTGGACTCGCCTCCTCCAACAACCTAGCCCCCTCCTCTCGGACACTAAGGTTAGGAAGCGCGACTGTGGGGTGTGGCATTTAGGGCCAAGGGTGAAAAACTATCTACTGGGTGGACAGGCCGCAGGGAGCAGAGCAGACCCGGGCACTGCCAATTCTGGGGAAGCCGAAGTGGGAAAGTGGGGGGCCCTGAAGCCCCTTTGCCAGGACTCCCTGTGTCCCCCAGGTGCCTGGACGCGTCCCCTTTTCTCATGACCCAGCTCCCTCTCCAACTCACACCCCCACACTGAATGTTTTGAGAGGCCATGACTTGAGTCCGACTGTCCCAAAGTGAACTTGGAAAGTGTTCTCCAGGGATGGGGACAAGCATGGACCTATGCAGGGTGTGCCTCCGGAAGGGAAAGTTCTGAGGACTGGAGGCTCCCAGGTCACAGGGTGAGCCAAGCGCTCCAGTTCCAGGTGGAGGGAGAAGGAATGTGTCTAGGGATTGGTACCCCCCCACACCAAAAGGCATCCAGTCTCCATAGCAACCGTAGCTGCAAGAGTGCCTCAGAACCAGCGGGGATAGGAGAGAGGAGGGATCCGTGTGCATGGTGGGTGGGGGACCTCGCCGGGGGATGTTGGGTTAGTAGAGGCACCACCCTCACTCCTAGTTACCCACGTGTGGGGGACCTCACTCCCCCGAATAGAAGGACCCTTGCGTTGAGGCAGCGGGAGCCGGCCTCCCCTGGGTTTCCATTCAGTCTCCTGAGGTTTGCTGGGTGGGAAGCTTTTAGAAGGTGAAAGAGGAGGTAGGCAGAGTGGATGGAAATCGTGCCCTCTGTGTCCCCCACCCCTCCCGGGGCAGTGGCGTTCAAGGCTGTCCATCCTCCAGCCAGTTGGGAAGCATGGAGCAGTTGGAGCAAAGTGGAAAAGCCGCTGAGACCCCTTGGGGGTGGAATGGGGTGGGAGGAGGGAGGTCTCCCCCTAGCCTTGGAGACCACTCCTCGGGACTTCAGGAGTCTCAGCGGTCCCTTGATTTGGCGTCCCACCCTCCTGACGCAGCGAGACTATAATAAGTGCTGCCGTGGGCGGCTCTTGGAGGCAGGAGCCCGCGGCGTGCACGGCCTGGTGGGGGTGAGGGGGGGGCTGAACCAGGGTGCCAGGAGCCCTTTGTTCTCCCAGAGGCCTGTACCCAATTCCTGCAAGTTTCTGTTCCAGGGGTCATCAGCTTCTCTCTCCCTTCCGACAGAACCAAGATGACACTAACCCAGGAGGACAGGAGATCCTTCAGCTGCACTTTTTGAAGGAGAGGGTGAAGGGGAATTATTGGTTCCAACTTAATCTTCCCTCCTTTGACGGCCTCAGTTTTCCTTTATGCTGAATGGGAACAGACTCCTAACTCTTAGGAAAGGAGTAGAACAAATCACCCAGGAAGAGAGGAGCCTTCTCGGAGGTCTCAGCCTCCACCTCTCTTCACCCCCTCCTTCTCCAGAGCTAAGCAGAGCTTTTCTATCTGGCCTAAACCTCTCTCCTTCTCCCCCCTCACCCCCTGTTTTTCACAGAGATGGGGCTTAGAGTTCCTCCTTAGGAGGCCCTATGGGCCACGCCCCTGGGTCTGCCTTTCCAACCTCTAAGACTGTCAGGGAACGTTTTGGATGTAGTTCCTGGCAAAGGGTGAGGGACAGGAGGTGAGAGGGACATTAGTCAGAAGGGGAACAGGAAGGGATCAGAGCGTCCCACCAGGAACCCAATGCAGATCGTTCCTTCCCCAAGTCATGCTCTGGTGGCCTCTGACAGAATGGTCTCTTGGCCCCCTGGGGAGGCCATTAGGTATGGAGAGAACTGGCATGGCTGGAAGAGATGACAGGGTGGAAGGCCCCTTTCAAGAGGAAAGAAGCCTGCTTTTGTTAGCTCCTTGCTACCTCAGAGGTGCATGGGATGAGAGCACGCTGGAAACAAGCTCCGCCCCCCCATCCTCAGTGGTGGGGCCTTGTGGATAGAGAGACGCTGTTCCTGCCAGGGCCCCACCACAGGACTGAAGGCTGGGTGGGCAGGAGGATGTGGCGGATGGTGTTGCCATGGCAGCACTTCCTCCCTGTGTTGTCATCATTTGCTCTAATGGCACTAAGGAGGTAAAGCGGAAGGTGTGTGGGGGGAAGACAGGAACAGGAGCAAGGGGAGGAGAGGGCACCAAGAAGAGGCCTGGGGATGTGTCTGTATTTTGGCTCTGCAGAGCATGGTGTGTGCACGTGTGCCTGTGCCTGGGAGCCTGAGAGTCTCTGCTTGGTGTATTTCAGTGCGTGTGCGTGTGTGTTTCTCTCTGCAGCTGGAGAACAAGAGGTCACTGATCCTTCACTGGTCCTGGGAATGAAAACATTATCCAGTCCCAGAACCTCCTGCCCCAGACTGCTTCCTGCTCTGGACTCCCCAGGCAGGGACCGAGTCTACTATGGGTCTGTCACAGCCCGTCTTCCCCATGCTCGCCAACTTCTCCATTGCCAAGGTCAGCTCAACAGTGACCTGTATTTTGATCTCTTGGGGAAAGGATTAGAGTTGGGGAAAGAGGAAGAATGACACCTCCCATGCCTTTTTTCATCCTCCCCAGATGTATTTTTCTTTGGAGGCCCAGCTCCATCTTGGAACTTCCTAGTTCCAAGGAAGTTGCAGATTGGGGTGTGATCCATGACCCAGCCAAACTTTTTATGCCCCTGCTGGTCCCCCATAACACCCAAGTTGGGGGTTGACTCTCCTCTCACCTTGTATGCTGTCCAGGGAGGCCTGGATGCTGTCCTGAAGTTCAGGGTCGTCCACCTTCTCTGCCAGCTTCCTGAGGCGGCACAGAGCTTGCTTGGCCACCTCATGTCGTCTGACTTCTGCTCTTACTGAGGCTACAGCCAGCTGCCTCTGGGCATGCATGTTGCCCAGACCTGTCTTGCCAGGCTAACAGCAACCTCTGGCCCTAAAGTTCATGGTCCTATAGCCCCCGAACCCTCGAAGCCCTGTCTGCTGTGCCCCAGAACTCCCCGCCCCTGCCTGCCCTTCCGTCTGTCGGCCTCACTTCCTGACTGGTGAGTTTCAAACCCACAGCCTGGGACAGCACTACCTCTTGCACCTCCCACCCCCCCTAGCGTTGGCCCGTCAGCCCTGCCAGCTGGCCCTTGCATGATTACCCTGCCAGGTGTGTCCCAGGGCCTTTTGTGGGGGGTGGCTAATTAGGATGGGTATCGGTGCTGGGAGAATGTGGCAAGCCAGGTCCAGGTATTGTAATCCCAAGATCTTGTGACCCACAGATTTGTGCTGTCTCCACCTCTCTCAGATATCCAAATCCACTTGGTCTGTGACCCTCCTGGCCCTGCATTCTAGCGTTCACGTGTTCCCCCACCCCCCACCCCCAACACACTCATGAACCCTGCGTGCTTACCTTTATTTTTATTTTTTTTGAGTTGAAGTCTCACTCTGTCACCCAGGCTGGAGTGAAGTAGCACACTCGCGGCCATGGCAGCCTCGATGTGCTGGTGGTGTTCAGGTGATCCTTCCATCTCAGCCTTCCAAGTAGCTGGAACTACAGGCCTGGGTAATTTTTTGATATATTGTAGAGATGAGGTCGTGCCAAGTTGCCCAGGCTGGTCTTGAACCCATGGGCTCAGGCAATCCTCTCACCTCTGTCTCCTGAAGTGCTGGGATTATAGACATGAGCCACCGTGCCTGGTCTTTATGCATGCCTTGTCAAGTCATAACATACTCTTCTGTAACATCACCTAGGACATTATATATGTGTGTGTGTGTGTGTGTGTGTGTGTGTGTGTATGATATTATCTGACTCAAAAAAAAATTATAATTTTTTTTTTTGAGTTGGAGTCTCACCCTGTCGCCCAGACTGGAGTGCAGTGGCCGCTCCCGGCCACCGCAGCCTTGACCTGCTGGGCTCCGGCGATCCTTCCGCCTCAGCCTTCCAAGTAGCCGGAACTACAGGTGTGCACTACCACGCCTGGCTGCTTTTTTGATTTATTGTAGAGATGAGGTCTCGCTGCCCAGGTGGGTCTCGAACCCGCGGGCTCAGGCAATCCACTCACCTCAGCCTCCCAAAGGCGCAGGATTACAGGCTGAGCCACTGAGCCTGGCTATAATTTTTTTTTGAGTCGGATTCTCACTCTGTTGCCCAGGCTGGAGTGCAGTGGCTCACTCATGGCCACTGCAGCCTCGACCTATTGGGCTCAGGTGATCCTTCTGCCTCAGCTTTCCAAGTAGCTGGCACCACATGTGTGCAATACCATGCCTGGATGATTTTTATTCTAATTTTTAATTATTGTAGAGATGAGATCTTGCCAAGTTGCCCAGGATAGTCTCGAACCCCTGAGCTCAGGCAATCCTTTCACCTTGGCCTCCCAAAGTGCTGGGATTACAGGTTTGAGCCACCACTCCTGGCCCTGCATCCTTATTTCTTGCAGCCGAAGCCTTCCTCAGTCAGCTACCCACTGCGGCCACCTTGGCGAGTGGCGGCAGCTACAGGGAGAATGAGTTATAGAGGAAGAAAGCAACCTATAACCAAACAAAATGACCATGCTCCATGTTCAATCACTTCCACGTCTATAACTCTTAGCAGTAATAATTAACATGTCTATAACTCTTAGTAGTTCACAGTATACTTTCATATGTATTATCATGACAGGCCAGAGGGTAACATTATTTATCCCTATCTGCATAAAAGGAAACTGAGGCTCAGAGAGGCCAGTAAGAGATGGAAAAAAAGATGGATTTAGGTCTTCTGATTTTATTGATTGATTGATTGATTGATTGTAGAGACAGAGTCTTGCCAGAGACAACCTGTCAGAAAAGTGCCAAGCTGGTCTGGAACTCCTGGCCTCAAGCGATCCTCTAGTCTCCTTCTCCCAAAGTCCTGGGATTACAGGTGCGAGCCACTGTACCCAGTCTTAATTTGTTTTTGTTGTTGTTGTTTTTACCAAGCACATGAAACTCAGACGGATATAATTTTGACATCCTTCTCTCTACACCATAAAACCAAGAAGCTTGCCGGCCAACAACTTGTCTCTCTAATTCCATTGTCCTGCCCTTGATTTAGGACCTGAAAGAGAAGAATAGGGATGAGGAATTGAAGGAGGGAATGAAGATGGGGTGATGGGGTAGGAAGTGGGAGGTGGTGGACAGTTTGACCTAATTACTTTGTTTCAAGACTCAAACTGGCCCTGACACATGTCTCTTCTTCTCCTGCATATCTTTTTCATGTCAATTTACAGGGAATAGGGATTTATAACGATGTGAATATTTATCTCGTTGGAGATAAGGACACTGAGGTTGGTGAAATCCACTGGAATCTGTAAAATGGCCTGAACAGTGATTGCTAACTAACACTGTTAACTATGTTCCAGATACTGTTGTAAGCATTCTACGAGTATTAATTCATTTGGTTCTCACAACAATCCAATAGATGGGTGTGTTGCTATTTATCTGCATTTTACAGATGAGGAGACAAACAAAAAGGCCTTTTGGCCAAAGGCTACACGGCTAGTAAGAGGCAAAGTTGGGACCCGTGCGGTCTGACTGTAGCAGTAAGATTTACAGAATCCAAGTACACACAAACTTAAATCGAGTTGCGGGGCTGACTGAGAGTTTTTCTTTTTTGTTCCTACTACGATTGCTTCTTTATTTGGGGAACACAGGGATTATGCCTTTCCTCACTCCCATGAAAGAAAAGGACGGTGTGTCTAAGCGCTTTTTCAATAATAAAGTTATTGATCAACCCACTCCCTGTGACAACGTGAAAACTCTTCCTTCCCCTGTATTTATTCACATCCCAGACTCCTCCGTCCATCTGTCCCACTTTGCATGTCCTGGATCAGGCATGAACTCTGAAGGTCCTGTGCACTGAGTCTCTGCCATATTCACACTCCGTTAGGAGGGGACATGGAGCAGGACATGTGTACTAGTGACACCCAAGCGTAGATTCGCTGGGTGTTGCAGTGCCCAACCCAGGGCCTCCGTGGTCGGCCTAAGCAGCTCGATATTTGGCTCCTCTGGGTGTTCCCGAGTGTGATGTAATAAGTCAATGGCGTCATCATGAGGTCACTACGGGACAAGGGGTAAAGGGCAGGGAAGGGCCCTCCCTCGGGAGGGCGGAGTCCGTCCCGCCAGCTCTGGGAGCGCTCCCTCGCCCCCGGGGGCTCTCTTCACCTGAGCTTCTCCATAGCCTCCTCCCTGCGATTGGCCCTCGCCCCGCTCCACCGCAGAAAGCTCCGCTTTCAATCCGGGCTTTTGGAGTCCAGGCTCTGGTCCCTAGGAAAACCTCTAAAAACCCTTCCCCTAGTTTTAAGTTTCACCCAATGAAGCGCCTAAGGGCGGGGCCGGGGACGGGCCAGTGACGTAAAGCAGGTTGATTGGCACTCGGGCCTCGGGAGTCCTGGATTAGCCACGAGTCTCGCCAATCCAGGAGCAGGGGTGGGACGGTGCAGGCGCAGAGCTTTGGGTTTGGCTGGCCTTGATTTAAAGAGACAGAAGCTGTCGGGCCCTAGAAGACGGTCCCCAAAACCCTCCCCCAAGTCCTCGGGACCATTTGGGTCCCCAGAGCTGGGGAGATGGTTTGCGGCGGCTTTGCCTGCTCCAAGAATGCGCTGTGCGCTCTCAACGTGGTCTACATGGTGAGGTTTTGGAGGTGGGGTAAGCCTCAGGGCGGAAAGGCTAGTGGGGAGAATCTCTAGGGTACTTCCGGTGAGGCGAGGGGTGTACTGGGGGTTCCGGGAAGATTCCCGGGAACTTCCGGCGAAGAGGGAATTTCTGGGGACTTCCGCGGTAGAGGGGAGACTTCCGGTGGGTGAGGGGGCTTGTCTGGGGGTGGGGCGGGCGAACTGAAGGCTGTGGGCGTAAAGTCCCATCCCTCCCTCCTGTGAACCTGTTTCTCCCAAAACAGAGAAGTGATGGAGTGATGCTAAGCGTTCAGTTTCATAATCAGACTCTACCATTCCTGCCACCCCCAACCCTATCCCGGCCATTCCGTCCTCCTTTGGGGGGGGCAGGGATACTCCTGGTTCCGATAGCACTGAACCATCCCCCCATTCACACACCACTTCATTATCCTTCCCCCCTCCCCAAGTCCTCTTGTAATGGCTTTGGCTGGGCTGCATGCTTGTATTCTTTGAGATGTATCCTTTTTGTTTCCTGTAGCTGGTGGGCTTGTTGCTCATTGGAGTGGCTGCTTGGGGTAAGGGCCTGGGCCTGGTGTCCAGCATCCACATCATCGGCGGGGTCATTGCCGTGGGAGTCTTCCTTCTCCTTATTGCAGTGGCTGGACTGGTGGGTGCTGTCAACCACCACCAAGTCCTGTTGTTCTTTGTATCCTGACCTGAAGTGATGGGAGCACCCGGGCTCTTGGAAGGGCTGTCATCTAGACAGACTTAGAAAGAAGGGTAAGGGACTTCAGGGATCTTAGGACCTCTCTGCCTTGCCCTGTACTATAATCTACAAAACAGGAGCTGATGATTCTGGTTTTTTTTTGTTTTTGAGTTGGAGTCTCACACTTGTTGCCCAGGCTGGAGTGCAGTGGCACACTCACAGCCACCCCAGCATCAGCCTGCTGGGCTCCACCTCAGCCTTCCAAGTAGCTAGAACTACAGGCACACACTACCACGCCCAGATAATTTTTTGATTTGTTGTAGAGATGAGGTCTCACTGCCCAGGCGAGTCTCGAACCCACAGGCTCAGCCAATCCACTCACCTCAGCCTCCCAAAGCACAGGATTACAGGCTGAGCCACTGAGCCCGACTTCTATTGTTTTTAACTTGATATGGTATTCTACGAATAGGTGAGACTAGGTGGTTATTAGAGCTGTAACACAAGGAATCTAGTTTTTCCATAACTCTTCTCAGTACATGATCATCCTCGGTTTGGTCTTCATCTTCCAGTTTGGAATTTCATGTTCATGTCTGGCTATTAACCGAAGCAAACAGGTAAGGAGATGCCTTTTCAAGTACTTAATTGCTTTTTCCCCCCTTCTTCCCTCAACCTTTAATTCCTTCGTCTGGCCCCAGCTACCCAAATATCCTTAGGCCTACTATTTCCAGACACTCTGAGTAGGAATCTCTCTGTCATCCAGGCTGGAATGTAGTGGCATGCTCATGACCACCACAAACCTCTGCCTGCTAGGCTCATGTGAACCTTTCGCCTCAGCCTTCCAAGTAGCTGGAACCACAGGCATGCACCACCAGGCCCAGCTAATTTTTTTTTTCTTTTCTTTTTTTTGAGTTGGGATCTCATTTTGTCGCCCACACTGGAGTGCAGTGGCCGCTCCTGGCCACTGCAGCCTCGACTTGCTGGGCTCCGGTGATCCTTCCGCCTCAGCCTTCCAAGTAGCTGGAACTACCTGTGAGCTTCCACGCCCGACTAATGTTTTTTTTTTTGTTTATCGTAGAGATGAGGTCTCACCAAGTTGCCCAGGCGGGTCTCAAACCCGCGGGCTCAGGCAATCCACTCACCTCAGCCTCCCACAGCACAGGATTACAGGCTGAGCCACCGAGTCCAGCTAATTTTTTGATTTAGTGTAGAGATGAGGTCTCACCAAGTTGCCCAAGCTGGTCTTGAACACTTGGGCTCAGGCAATCCTCTCACCTCTGCCTCCCAAAGTGCTGGGATTACAGGTGTGAGCCATCACGCCTACTTCCAGACTCTTGAACCATCTGCTCCCCCTGGATGTTTGGTTAATGTTCCATGAGAATCATCTAGAGAGAGCGCCTGAGAAGGTGGATATTCACCATTGTGTCTGTAATTGTGGCACACAAGTGTGCTTCTGGTTGACTCTCTTGGCAGGAATAGGGAAATTGAGGCACTTGAGTTGAGATCAGGATGTACAGAAATTAATTGCCCTCTGCCTGTATCCTCCAGACAGATGTCATCAATGCTTCTTGGTGGGTCATGAGCAACAAGACTCGGGATGAACTGGAAAGAAGTTTTGATTGTTGTGGCTTATTCAACCTCACAACTCTGTATCAACAAGATTACGATTTCTGCACTGCAGTGAGTGGGGTGGGGGAGTGTGCAACAGGGCGAGCAGAAAACCGGGTAAAGAAAATGACCAAGTTGGCAGATTTAGTTTGAGTGTCATTGCTTCTCTCTCTAGCAGCTGTCTTGTAGTGGGGCTGTTGGTGGGGGAAGGGGGGATAGGCAGAGAGGCTAGGGAATTAGCCAGGTAGAATTTTAGCCTGTAGGACACGGGTCAGATAATTTCTAGGGCCATCCATCATAGGTATTGGTGAATAGCTACTTTACATACACACATCTCATTCTCAGATCTGCAAGAGACAAAGCCACACATGCCAGATGTGTGGAGAAAAGTTTCTTAAGCACTCAGACGAAGCCCTGAAGATCCTGGGGGGTGTTGGACTCTTCTTTAGTTTTACAGAGGTAACATTCCCCAGTTCCCTCACATTCACCCTCTCTCTCCAAGTCTCAACTCCAGAGACTAACAACTGATTGGTGATTCTCCATTCTCCCTCTCCCTGTTCCCACAGATCCTGGGTGTTTGGCTGGCAATGAGATTTCGGAATCAGAAGGATCCTAGAGCCAACCCCAGTGCCTTTCTATGAGATTTTGGATGTTCGGACTCCTCTCCTGCTCTAAGCTTTTTCTTCTGCCCTTAGGGAAAACCTAGGGTCTGCAGGCCTTTTTGCTGGAGAAAAAGAAAGACCCTCTGCCACATCCCCTAAAACTGATGGAATAGCAAGACTTTATGCCTTGTTGTATTTTGGTGGGAGCAAGATTCTAAGAAAAACTTCCTCTCCCCAGCTGGATATAGGAAGCTTCAGGGTGCATGAGATGGGGGCTGGAATTATTCCCAGCCCTTGCCCCTTTTCATTCCACATGCCGGACCACCTGAACACACCCTGGCCTGGCTTCAAGGGTAAATCAGGGGCAGAGCCAAGGAGAAAACCACCAAGAACTCTTGTAATAAGCAGGACCCAGTCTGAGAAAATTCAGTGACTATAAAGGTAAAAGCCATTTCAACTCCATACTCTAAGAAGCAACTTAAGTTCCTTTCTAAGCTTTGCCAGTCTAGGGGCTCCACTGACTGCCTTGGCCCTAGAACTTAAGGAGGCCTTAAGGCTTTGCAGGAAGCTCCTTATTCCAAGTGGTTTTTCCAAATCTCTCAACGGCAAAGCAAAACAGAAGAAACATTAAAAAAAAAAAGACCATCTTTTTTGTCTTGTTTTGTTTTTCCTGTATAAAAAAGGGACCCCGATATCAAGGTAGGGATGGGGACAAGAGGGGACATACCCCTTAGTGTAGAGAAATGAGGGGGGGACAGGAGGAGAGGCCTCAAAAGGAGGAGCAGGAAGGGAATGTGATTAAGGCAGCAAAATATTCTCTGTAAAAATGGAGGAGCCTCCGCAGCCTCAGAGATGAAGGCAGAGACGGCCTTCTCAGTGGGGTTCTCTCCACTTAAGTGTCCAGAAGAACGGAAATGGCAGCTTCTCTTCCTCCTGTGGCAGCCACTCCATCGCTCACTCCAGATTACCTTCATCCTTATGCAGATAAGAGTGCTGCAGCGCTCGGAAGGCAGAGATTCGCTTGTGTGGGTTAAAAGTCAGCATCTCCTAAGGGGGGAGCCCAAGGTCAGGAAACCATAAAGAAAATTTTAAAACAGCCTGCTGCCCACCCTAACAGTGCCCAGGATGGGCTCTCTTGCTCCCTGTGGATGGGCATTCACAGCTGCAATCAAAACTGCTACCCAGCCGGGCATGTTGGCTCACGCCTATAATCCCAGCACTTTGGGAGGCCGAGATGAGAGGACTGCCTGAGCCCATGGGTTTGAGACCAGCCTGGACAACTTGGTGAGACCTCATCTCTACAAAAAATTAAAAAATTAGCTGGGCATGGTGGCATGCGCTATAGTTCCAGCTACTTGGAAGGCTGAGGTGGAAGGATTGCCTGAGCCCAGCAGGTCAAGGCTGCAGTGGCTGCACTCCAGCCTGGGCGACAGAGATTCCAACTCAAAAACAACAACAAAAAAACCAAAAACCTGCAACCCAAGCCAGGCACAGTGGCTCACACCTGTAATCCCAGCACTTTGGGAGGTGGGGGTGAGAGAACTGGCCAAGCCCACAGGTTCAAGACCAGCCTGCGCAACTTGGCAAGACTTCATCTCTACAATAAGTCAAAAAACTAGCTGAGCGTGGTGGCACTCACCTGTAGTTCTAGCTACTTGAAAGGCTGAGGCAGAGGAGTGCCTGAGCCCAGCAAGTTAAGGCTGTGGTGGCCCTGAGCGTGCTACTGCACTCCAGCCTGAGTGCCAGAGTGAGATTTAAAAAAAATCAATCAAAACTGCAGCCCATCCACCCAAGTCTTGTTAACTGCAATAATCTGGGGCCTTCTGTACTGCTCTGTTTTTTTACTCCAACCTCACCCTACACCCATGCCCGAGCCCAGTACCAGCAGAAGCTGTGCTCCAGACTCCTCCATCTCAGGCACCACCGACTGCACCGGGCGGGGCCCCCTGGGGGGGAAGGCTCCCCGCGGCAGAGACACATCTCGGGGCCAGTCATCCTCTGGAGGGAGCCCAATCAGGCTAGGGAGAACAGGAAAACTCTGGTCAGGGGGCTCCTTCTCCAGTTGCCATCCAGGGCTCGGCAGGCAAAGGACTCAGAATGGAAAATCTTTTTCCCCCTTGCTGGTCACTTACTCAAAGATTTTGCCCAACTGGTCGGCTTCAGAGTTTCCACAGAAAAGAGGCCTAAGAAGGGATGAAAGGCAGTGGTCAATTTCAAAGCTATCTTAGTTGGATGGTTACTGCTCAGAATAGAGTATGGAGTATAAAGGAATATAAAGTTCCTAATTTCAGAACATTTCAGAACTTCTAGTTATGGGTAAGGGGGTCAGTGGTACTCAAGTAAAAGAACAGGCAGGGTATGGATGTGGTTTATGAATAAGAGTTGGAGGAGGCCAGGCACGGTGGTTCAAGCCTGCAATCCTAGCACTTTGGGAGGCCAAGGCGAGAGGGTTGCCTGAATCCAGGGGTTTGAGACCAGCCTGGGAAACTTAGCAAGACCTCACCTCTACAACAAACCAAAAAATTAGCTGAGCATGGTGGTTCACCCTTGGAGTTCCAGCTACTTGGAAGGCTGAAGCAGAAGGATCACCTGGGACCAAGAGGTAGAGGCTGTGGTGGCCGTCAGCATGCTACTGCATGCCAGCCTGGGTGACAGTGAGACTCCGACTCAAAAAAAAAAAAAAAAAAAAGTTGGAGGAATTTAAGGTGGTCCAGGGTACTTGGGTCCCATACTTTCGACGAAACATCTCTGCAAAGATACAGCCAACGCTCCACATGTCGACGGGTGTTGCATATGTCGACTGCAGAAGCACTTCAGGAGCTCGATACCAGAGTGTGACAACCTAAAGGGAATAGGAAGACTGGGTGAGGACCTCAGGCCCCATAGGCGACCACCAAACACAACTGCGTCACTGAACATGTGAAGCGCATGACTTCTCAAGTGCTACAAGTAATCATTCTCCTACTCTCAACCAGAACCCACTTTGACTACCATCTTTCTACTAACCACAGGTGTAAGCGCCATCTGGTAGCTGTAGATTCTGGCCAGGCCAAAGTCAGCCAGCTTGACTGTCCCACCGCTTGTCACCAGAATGTTCTCTGGCTTCAGATCTCGATGAACGATGCAATTGGCATGAAGGAAATCCAGGCCTCTTAGAAACTGGCGCATCAGATCCTAGGTGAAAGAGTGAGTGAGGCACAGATGCAGTGGAAACAGCACCATACCCGAAATCCCAACAGGTTCCCAAGGTTTTACTACAAAGGTCCCCATGCACCTCTCAATGCCTGCCCACTCCCTCACCTTGATGGTCTCCACTGGCAAGCCTGGCGGGGGTGCCTTATCCAGGTATGTCCTTAGGTCTTGGTCTATATGCTCAAACACCAGGGTTACCTTGATCTCCCGGTCGGTTCGGGAGGTGGCACAGACGTCCATCAGCCTGGCCAGAATAAATGGTCACTCCCTGGTCAGTCCCCTTTGACCCAACATGGCCTCCCCTCTTCCCTTACGGTCCCCACTCCTGTCATGCTCACCACGTCCCCACCCATGGGCTCTTTTCCCCTGGACACCGCACCGCAACCCTTTACTGCCTCCTTACCGGACAACGTTGGGATGCTCAAAGGCCTCCAGGCGCCTCAGCAAAGCCACCTCCCGAACTGTGCTGACGGGGAGGCCCCCTCCAGCTCCTCCTCCATTGGGGACTCGCACACTCTTGAGGGCCACGAAGTGCCCACTGTGGGGATCGCGGGCCTTGTACACCGTCCCGTAGGCACCGACACCAATTTCAGCCACTGGCTCATATCGAGAGGTAGCCATTCTCGATCAGGGAAGACCCTACAATCACAGAGACTCCTTCCACCAAAATTCCCCTCCAGAACTGGGACGGTATGAGCCTGCAGCAACCAAGTGCCTCCTACGGAAGGCAGCACAAAGACAACACCACCAGCATCCCGTCCCCGCCCCAATCGTCCACTGGGCCTGCCCCGGAGGCAGCACAATGACTCCAATACCAACCCGTCCAGCCACGTGAGGCCCTGGAATAAAAGATGCCTGTTCCTCTGGGACCATCGCGCCCCGCACAAAGGAGATCACGCGTGATCCAGGCCTTGCATCGAAGATCCTACGCCCCAGGCCCTAAGATGACCCCTCCCCGCGACTACAAAGGCCCCACTTCCCGCCCTTGCGCGACCCTTCCATACCCCTCGTGGGAAGCCGTGGGGGGCGGGAACCGGTCCTCCTTCCCGGGAAGGGGCTGCACTCACCTCTCGCCCGGCCGGGAGCTGCGGGGGCGGTCCGTTATCGGGGCCCCGGAGCGGGTTCCCGCGGCGCCATACACCCGAGCTCGGTCGCGGGCAGCTGGACGCTGTGGGCCCGACCATAGACGCAGGCCGAAGGCTAGAGAGGCCCCCTCACCCCCGCCCGTACCATGTGACCAGCTGCCAGAGAGGCGCGCGGAAACTGGCGGGGAGGGGCGAACGCCGGACGTTCGGGGCACGTGACCGCCACCCATGCGCAGAGGGGCGGCCCGGAGCCGCTTTGGACGGGGAGGGGGCGGTAAGGGTAAGGGGGTGGGGGCGAGGCCCCCATGGCAGCACGTGATCTGTTGCTATCACACGTGACCACTTGACATTGCTCGGAGGAGCAGAGGTGTGGTTACGCGGCCGGGCACGTGACTGGCTGCCATAACTCCGGCGGGGGGGGAGGTGGGGGAGAAGAGAGGGCGGAGCCCGAGGCGGTGCCATGGCAACCTGGGCCACCCAGATCCCGGCTCTTGGCTACAGGCCGAGCCTGAACGCATCTCCAGTCTCACTACGTGTCTTTCAGTCTGTCTGTGTTGGCGAGGGGGCGGGGGTTGGATTGCCAGAAGTGGTGCTGTCACCTTTTCGCTCCCCTGCCCTCGGAAAACATTCTCATTTGTGCCTTTGTTTTACTCATTCATTCTACAAACTTGTACTGAGTGCTTGCTTCCAGTGTGTATGTGGGTTTTTATTTTGGTTTTGGTGTCTCAGTCACTAGTCCTTGAAAGTAGTGGTACCTAGGAAGATGTAGCCAACACGGTCGTCTTATAAAACCGGGAGTAGACAGTGTCCATTCGAGGGCAAAACCAGGATTAAGGGATGGATGCTAGGCCGATTACTGCAGTAACCCAACAGGAAGAGTGACAAGGTAATGCCCTCCCTCTTCCCAACTTCCAAGCCTCCCTGGGAGTGTTAATGCAGGGACCTGATGCCATTTGGCAGAGAAGTTATTGATGAGCAGGAGACAGGAATACTTGACCTCTAAGACTTTTTTCAGTTCAAAGATTCTAAACTATAAGAAAGGAATTGGAGTAGTGGGAAACTGTCAGGGGAAGGGGGGGTGGGATTGACAGTTGAGGGAAACTGCTAGGGGAGGGAGGGGCATACCTCATCAACAAGGGTACCTGCACGATCAACGTTTATATACCTAACCCTGAATTGTACCCACATCTTTATAAAAAATAAATAAATAAGCAAACAAAAAACAAAGATTCTATGATTCTGTGATATTGATGTATTTGTATGATATTGTTACATGTCATATTTAGACAGATGGATAAATATAGGCGTGAGCATATGCAAGAAAGTTAGCTCCACCACACCTCCTGCACCCCTCCAGGCCAGCACATTGCATGAGAAGGACACGTGACTTTATGATTACCATCCTGTGTCACTCTGCTTCCCTGTTTTCCTCTAGTGCAGTTTTCTTAGATCTTATCCGTGTCTAGACAGTCTCTCCCAAATGGTATCTGCCCACAGACACCTAGGTAGGCACAGATAGAGTTCCCTGACTTCCTTTGTCTTGGCTCCAACTTTATCTCCCAGCCCTTCAGGAGGATGGCAGTAAGGGAGGGAAGACAAGATCAGTGCCTCTTTTGTAAGAAATTGCCTAAAATCTGAAACAATTTGGTTACCCTTTTTGCCACCCCTTCCACCCTAACTTCTATTCTCCTTAAACATCTGGCTGAGAATGTGAGAGTTCAGATTAGAAAATGAAATATAAGGCCAGGCACGGTGGCTCACACCTGTAATCCCAGCACTCTTGGAGGCCGAGGTAGGAAGCACTTAAGGCCAGGAGTTTGAGACCAGTCTGGCAACTTGGCAAGGCACTGTCTCTACAAAAAACATTTTTTTAATTAACTACGCATGGTGGCTAATGCCTGTAGTTCCAGCTACTCAGAAGGCGGAGGCAGGAGGATCATTGGAACCCAGAGGTTTGAGGCTGCAGTGAGCCATGATGGTGCTATTACCCTTCAGCGTGGGTGACAAAGCAAGGCCCTGACTCTAAAAAATAAAGTTAAAAAAGGAAACTGAACATGAACCATTATTCAGGATATGTCAGTACATATTCCTCCTACTGCCATCTTGATACTTGTAGCTTTGGGCCTTTGCTACCAAGGGCACCTGGGACTATTAAAAAAAACCTTGGCTGGGCATGGTGGCTAATACCTGTAATCCCAGCACTTTGGGAGACTGAAGCAGGAGGATTGCTTGAGCCCAGGAGTTTGAGATGAGGCTGGACAACATAGCAAGACCCTGTCTTTAAAAAAATTTAAAAATTAAGGCCAGGTGCAGTGGTTCACACCTGTAATCCCAGCACTTTGGGAGGCAGAGGCGAGAGGATTGCTTGAGCACAGGGGTTGGAGACCAGCTTGGACAACTTGGTGAGACCTTGTCTCTACAATAAATGAAAAAAAAAAAAATAGCCAGGCACGCCCATAGTTCCAGCTACTTGAAAGACTAAAAGGAGCCAGGCTCGGTGGCTCAGCCTGTAATCCCAGCGCTTTGGGAGGCTGAGGTGAGTTGATTGCCTGACTCCGCAAGTTCGAGACTTGCCTGGGTAACTTGGTGAGACCTCATCTCTGTAATAAATCAAAAAATTAGCTGGGCATGGTAGCGCCTGCCTGTAGTTCCAGCTACTTGGAAGGCTGAGGTGGAAGGATCGCCAGAGCCCAGCAGGTCGAGTCTGCGGTGGCCGGGAGCAGCCACTGCACCCCAGTCTGGGCAACAGAATGAGACTCCAACTCAAAAAAAAAAGAAAGAAAGACTAAAGGGAAAGGATCTCCTGAGCCCAGCAGGTTGAGTCTGCGGTGGCTGTGAGCATGCCACTACACTCCAGCCTGGGTGACAGTGAGACTCCAACTCAAAAAAAAAAAAAAAAAAAATTAGCCAGGAGTGGTGGTGCATGCTGGTAGCTACTCCAGAGGCTGAGGTAGGAGGATCTTGGGAGCCTAGGAGGTGGTGGTTGTGGTGAGCTGTGATTGTGCCACTGCACTCCAGCCTGGGTGAAAAAGTGAGACTCAAGTCAAAAAATGAAAAACCTCAAGGCCTGAACTGACTAAGGGGCTCAAGCGGTGAATGTTTTGTTGGCTACCTTGCTAGGGCTGAGTGCTTTGTAAGACTTCTGGAAGACTAAGATAAGTGTCTATGAGTATGTCAAGTTCCTGTCCTACACCAGCAGTCCCCCACTTCAGCCTCACCTTCCACAGAAGCCCACCACAGCTCATCTCTCTTTTTTTTTAGTCAGAGTCTCACTCTGTCACCCAGGCTGGAGTGCAGTGGCATGCTCACCGCCACTGCAGCCTCCACCTACTGGACTCAGGTGATCCTTCCTCCTCAGCCTTCCAAGTAGTGGGGACTACAGGTGTGCGCCACCAAGCCCGGGTAATTTTTTGATTTGTTGTAGAGACAAGTCTGCCAAATTGCCCAGGCTGATCTCGAACCCCTGGTCACAGGCAATCCTCTCCCCTCGGCCTCTCAAAGTGCTGGGATTACAGGCTTGAGTCACAGAGCCAGGACCAGCCACAGCTTCTCTCTTTATAACTGAAACTATCCTCTGGGTCTTCTGGAGCCCCATCCCCCATTCCCTAGTCACTCATTCATCCATCCCAAACATTAGTGTCTCTCCTCCATCTATTTCTACTGAGGAACCTTAATTTGGCAGACTGTCCCAGGCTCCATCGCCTCCCTTCTTCTGTTAATTACTCTTTTACTAATTAATTTTTTCCCAGTGTGTTTGACCCAGTGGGCTCCCTGGAATTCCTTTTCCCTGAGCGTGGCAAAGGGGAGGATATGAGTGTCCAAGGCTTCAGAAAAGTGTAAGTAGACCTTGTTTTCTGTGCGAAGGCCCTGGAAAAGCAAAGAGCCAAGCATGGGTGTGTGTGTGTGTGTGTGGTTCACTTCAGTGTAGTGGAGGTGAGGTCAGGAGAGTACGAGAAAGCCACTCCCGTCCCCTGAGCGCGCCTGCCTCCCTTGCTCACTCACCTCCCCCACGCGGTACCCGCTTGTTTCCCACACAATCCGATTCCACGCCTTACACGCTCACCTCTCTTCCGCAGCCCCACACCCGGCACCCGGTGCTATCTTTTGTGTAAAGGTGTGTATGGCTTGAGTCCCTCCCTTGCCCACTCACTCCCCCACACCTGGGCTCCGTACGCTCTTTCTTTGCACAACCCCATTTTGCACGAGCCTCTCCCTCCTTGGTACACCTGCGTCTTTTGAGCGCTCGCCTTCCGCCCTCACCCCCGTCCCCTACACACACCTATTCTTCCACCCGTGTGCACGCTCCCCTCCCCTCCCTGGCCACTCCCCTCCCTCCACCCTCCCCGGCGCGCACACTTGCCCCCGCCCCTGGGGACACCTGCTCGCGCGGGGCAGGGCGGGGATGCGCAGCCGCGGCCCCTTCCCCTCTCCTCCTCCCCGCCCCGCCCCTCCCTCCATCCCTCACCGGCTCCCCGGCGCCCGCCCCGCCCGCCCGCCGCTCCGGGGGGGTCTCCGCCGCCGCCGCCGCCGGAAGGAGCCGCCATTTGCCACCGCGGAGCGCACGGGCCGAGCCGAGCCGGATCCCGGAGCCCGGAGCCGGAGCGGGACTGGGACCGCGAGGACGGCGATGGGGGGCGGCCCCGCCGCAGGAGGACCCGGGCGCGTAACCCCGGGGGCCCGGCCCGCCCCGGACCCGGACCCGCGGGGCGCGGCACCCTGAGCCCCCCTCCCCGCCCCCTGCCCCGGCCATGGCTGCCCACCCCGCGGCCCCCGGGCCGCCAGCCCGCTCGGCTCCGCGAGCCCCGGAGCCCCGGCGGGGGCAGCAGTGATCGGCGGTCGCAGGCCCCGAAGACCCCGGCCCGGCTCGACTCTCCAGCGCGCGCCCCTTCCCGGCCTTGTCCTCTCCCCCCCCCGCCGCCCGGGAGCCCCCTTGCACGCCGCCTCCCGCCCCCCGGCGCCCGGACGATGCTCAAGTCTCGGCTCCGCATGTTCCTGAACGAGCTGAAGCTGCTGGTGCTGACGGGCGGGGGGCGGCCCCGGGCCGAGCCGCAGCCCCGGGGGGGCGGGGGAGGCGGCTGCGGCTGGGCGCCCTTCGCCGGCTGCTCCACCCGGGACGGCGACGGCGACGAGGAGGAGTACTACGGGTCGGAGCCGCGGGCCCGGGGCCTGGCCGGCGACAAGGAGCCGCGGGCCGGACCCCTGCCGCCGCCCGCGCCGCCGCTGCCACCCCCGGGCGCGCTGGACGCCCTGTCGCTCAGCAGCAGCCTGGACAGCGGGCTCCGAACCCCCCAGTGTCGGATCTGCTTCCAGGGCCCGGAGCAGGTCAGGCCTGGGCACCTGGCCGGGCGGGGAGGGGTGGGGGCGCGCACCTGGGGCGTGCGGGGAGACCGCGAGCGGGGGGCGGGGCTAGGGAGGCTGGGCGGGACCCGGAGCGGGAGTGGGGCGAGGTTGGGGGTCTGGCTGGAGACTGCTGGGGCGCTTGTTTGTGTTGGGGGTGGGCGTCGGGGGTCCCCGGGAAAGAAAGGGTGGAGCTCTCTCCTGGGAGGGCTCAAAAGCCCTCTCACTCGTTCCTGGGGACGGCCATTCTCTCCATTCCCCTCACCCAGGGTCCCTCTCGGCTGGGGGCACCTGTCTCTCGGAGGGGGCAGAAAGGAGGATGCCTCTGGTCCTTCCTCGCGGGGAGGCGCCCAGCCGGCGCCCTTGCCTCGCTCAGTGTTCCTCCCCGTGGGGCACTTCACCTCCCACCCTGCAACTTTTCCATCTCATCCCAAAGAGTGTTCTTTGTTAACATTTGTGGGCCAGGTTGTCCCGGAATATTGCCAGGGGGTGTTTCTGTCGTGAAAATTGATTCCTTGATGAAAGAGAAACACCCTTTACTCCCACCTCTAGGACTTCCCCCCTTTTTAATTCAAGGAAACTGAGGATGGTAACCCAGCCCAGTCTGCACCAGCTCTGTGAATAACTTCACAATGAGGGGGTGGGGGCAGGAAGGCATGGCTCAGAAGCTCTGACCCTCCCTCCTTCCACATCCTAAGGAGAAGCCTTCCCTTTGGGACTTCTTACTTCCTCCCTTTCCAAATTCTAGGAAGTGAAAAGACCCCGTCCATCTCCCCTCTGACCCTCTCCCCCCACCCCCATCCCTTGTCTCTTTGGTATGAGTTCTCCCTGATCTCAAACTGCTTTCTTTTCTGCTGCAGCCGTAGCCTCTCGCTCTATTCTAGGGAAAGGCCTGAGTTGGTTTTTTTTAAGGTGGGAGGATGACTGACCAGAGAGGAGGGTCCCTCCCCGCTGCCGGAGCGCAGCGGAGCGGGGTCCGGGTGGTGATGGCTGACGGGCCCTCCCCACTCTCCCTCCAGGGGGAGCTCTTGAGCCCCTGCCGCTGCGACGGCTCAGTGCGCTGCACACACCAGCCCTGCCTCATCCGCTGGATCAGCGAGAGGGGCTCTTGGAGCTGTGAGCTCTGCTACTTCAAGTACCAGGTCCTGGCGATCAGCACCAAGAACCCACTGCAGGTGAGGTGCAAGGAGAGACTCAGGGACTGGGGAGGGCTTGTCAGTTATTGGAACCAGGGAGCCTATTTCATCTCATTTACTTTTCCCTAAGCCATCCCTCCCCACCATTACCACATTCTCCTGTGTGTCTATACATCTTTCCTTCATTTATCCACAGACATTTATTATAGAGTGTCCCCTGTATTCTAGGCACTGGGACAGAAAAAAAAAAGAAAAAGATGATAATGATAATGATAGCAAACCTGTAGCATTTTCTGTGCATTAACTCAGTGTACCTTTATAATAATCCTGTTAGATACCGTTATTGCTCCCATTTTACGGAAGAGGACACCGATGCACAAAGATTAAAAAACTTGCCCAAGGTTACTCAGCCTGTAGCGATGGAGTTAAGATTTGGGATTCAGGCCGGGCCCCTCCCTATAATCTCAGCACTTTGGGAGGCCAAGGTGAGACAATGGCCTGAGCCCATGGGTTTGAGACCAGCCTGGGCAACTTGGTGAGACCTCATCTTTACAATAAATGAAGAAAAAAAAAATTAGCCAGACGTGATGGTGCATGCCTCTAGTTCCAGCTACTTGGAAAGCTGAGGCGGAAGGATCGCTTGAGCCCAACAGGTCGAGGCTGCAGTGACTGTGAGTGTGCCACTGCACTTCAGCCTGGGCAACAGAATGAGACTCCAACTCAAGAAAGAAAAAAAAAGATTTGGGATTCAAACCTAGATGCTTTGGCTTCAGAGCACTTGCCTGGTCCCGCCTGTGTAAAATAAGGGGGACACATGGGGTCAGACAAGTGACATGCTATAGGTTTAATCAGGGCACAGAGAAGACAGATGTCAATCCTGCCTGAAGGATTAGGGAAGGGGCTTCTGGGGCATCCTCTTCCTCAGGGCCACACGTCACCTCGCCCTCCATCCCTTTCTGTGACCTTTGGAGCCCTTTCTCCCACACAGTGGCAGGCCATCTCCCTGACGGTCATCGAGAAGGTCCAGATTGCTGCCATAGTTCTGGGCTCGCTCTTCCTGGTTGCTAGCATCTCCTGGCTCATCTGGTCCTCACTCAGCCCTTCAGCCAAGTGGCAGCGGCAAGATCTGCTCTTCCAGATCTGCTACGGCATGTACGGCTTCATGGATGTCGTCTGCATAGGTGAGGGCGCCTGTCTCTCCCTTACCTGCTCCACATCTTCCTCTCACACACTTGGCTCCCCTGCCATCCCCTCAGATTCACGTTCTTATTTTCTGTATTGGGGGCCTCTAGGGTGGTCCTGGTGCCCCTCCCTTCCCTGCTTCTCCAGGGGCCTTTCAGCTGTATCTCCTCCCTGTCAAGAAATGCTCACTTAAGTACCTCTGGCCCTGGCCCAGGCCGCAGCTGACTCTGGCTTTCTTATCCCCACTGCTCAGGCCTCATCGTCCACGAAGGCTCCTCTGTCTACCGCATCTTCAAGCGCTGGCAGGCAGTGAACCAGCAGTGGAAGGTCCTGAATTACGACAAGACCAGGGACATAGGAGGAGATGCAGGGGGAGGGACGGCAGGGAAGCCGGGCCCCAGGACCTCACGGACGGGCCCCCCCTCTGGGGCCACCAGCCGCCCCCCGGCTGCCCAGCGCATGCGGACGCTCTTGCCTCAGCGCTGTGGTTACACAATCCTGCACCTCCTTGGACAGCTGCGGCCACCAGATGCCCGTTCCAGCTCCCATTCTGGCCGAGAGGTTGTCATGAGGGTCACCACGGTCTGAACTGGACCCCGGGAGCAGGGATCTTGAATCATTGCGTCAGCCAGAGATGAGCTCTCCTGGCTGCTGGAGGTGCCACCTGGACAAGGCGCTTGGTGTGCACCACCCCACCACTGAGGATCTCTGGGGCAGTCTCAGCTGGAGACATTGTCTGGCCTCTACTGCCCACGGGGTGGAGACACCTGGATGCCATTCCAGCCCTCACTGACAGCTCCTCACACTCATCCCAAGATGGCCGGTGGGCAGGTGGGGAGAGCAGCTTTCCTTCCCTGGAGAGAACCGTCTTTACCTCAGCTCCTAGGGCCTCCAGCCCCCTGGCTCCACCACGGTGACTTGGCGAAGGGGGACCAATGCCAGAAGAGAGGGGCTGTAGATCCCCAACCCCCACCCCACGGCCACAGGGCATCTGGCAATAAGACTAGTATACATTGACCTCCCGTTCCCTGCATGAGGGCGGGGGACTTCCCCCTCCACCCCCCCGTTGCACGGGGGGAGGGCATAAAGAATCATTTATATGCACGTGGAGACTCCTCTCTCATCTGGGGCTTTTCTGGAGGGTTGGGACGTGTGGGGAGGTTTCTCTGCACGGGCTGCAAATCCTAAACGCAGCAGTGGGTTCTGAGCTGGAGGTGTGACTCCCACTTGCTGGTGAATAATTCACGTTGGCTGTTAGGTGGCAGTGCTCAGAGGCATCTAAGGGGTGGAAACCTGCCACCTGCGAGTTGTGTGATTTAGAAATAACCTCCCAGTGATGGTTTTCCCAGTGATGGTTTTCCTGTCTACCTCATAGGATTGGAATGAGGATAAATGAGGGACAGGTTGGATGCCATTGCGAAGAAAATTGGTAATGGCACAAAAAGATTTCTAGACTAGTTGATGGTTCATTTATTTCAAATAGTAGCTGGTGTAACAGATTCCAAAATGTGTTTTTCATCTGGAGTTGCACAGAATCTTGGAATTTTGTTTTGGGTGACATAATAGATATGGAAATGTGAAGGGAGATAGACATTGTAAATGTGAAGGATGGTGGTTATTTTAAGAATGAGAATTTCTCCGGCTATCTAAATATTGGGGCCTTGGGGCTGGGGATGGCTGGAGCCATCCATCTTGTTCTGGAAGTAATCCAAGTTCTGTTAGTCCTTCCCAGGTTCTGCATTCACCCAGAAAAGTAGTTTGAAGTGAATCTGGACTCCTTTGGAGTGAGATGCGGGGAGCCCCCGCAATGTTATGAGTCTCCAACCCCAGGTTAGCCTATTTGTTTGGCGGTTGAGGGTCACAGGTCTGATCTTGGTGTGCCCAGCTAGTGGTATTGATGGAAGGAGCTGTGCTTAGAGACAGCAGCATAGAGGGCTGTGGCTGACAGAGAAAAGATTTGGAGAGGACTGGAAACACATGGGTCAGCCTGACACCCAGTCCTTTTCTCCTGAGGCCTTGGGGCTGTGTATTATATGAATGATGATGTCTTTTAAGTGAACTATTCATCAGCAATTAAAATCATTCCTTCATACATGGCTGAAGTCAGATCTAGAGGCCTTTCTTATTGTTGGTCCTCCTTTCAGGGAAGGTTCTGCTCTGCTCCCCTCCCTGGGGATGTTTTGGAGACAATGCTTCTCTAAAGGCCCACCCATCCCTGCTCAGGAAACCTTGATCCCCTCTCCTTACCCAGACGGGGCACAGTCACTGTCCATGGTGCTGGCACCCACACGCCTCGGGGAGTGTAGGAACCAAAGCAGTACCGGGGTCCAGGTCACCTGGAAGTGTAGAAGCTTCTAACCTCTTAGGGGGTTGGAGTGGACAGGACACTGAGGCCAAGCCCTCCATTTTCCAAGTGGGAACCATTCCCTAGAGAAAGAAACCGCTTTACTCCCTTGGGGAGACAGATGGGCCAGACTTGACTGATTCACCATTCACAGAAGAGCTGCTGAGGACCAAAGGGGAGACAGCAAATCAGAGTGGCTACTGGTACCTGTGTTGGAAGGCAGGGTTTAGGTAGATAGGACACATGTGTGGCTTCCTGGGCCAAGCCTGCTCTGTCCTGTGATGGCTCCAGATGGAAGGTTAGACCATTCATACACAGTCTCCATTTCCACTCTGGGTCCTAAAACCAGGCCCAGTGAGAGAGCCCTTTCCCCTCTCCTTCAGCACCAATGGGGATCTTGGTAGGGGGTTGGGGCCAGCAGTCAGAATGGTCTCTGCTCCTTCCCTTTTTCCAGCTTACAGAGATTCCTGTCCAGGAAGGGGGTCGTAGGAGTGGGCATTCCTACTTGCCCGGTGGAGAATGGGGAGTGTGATTCCAGGGGAAAGGGCCAGACGGCAAGCTGGGCTTTATTCTCTCTCAAAGCTCACATCTGCTAAAAATCGGGCTGTTTGGGTTCAAGTGGAGCTTAATGATAAGGAAGTGGGGGGTGGAGCCTGAGTGTACAGAAGAGGAGTTGCAAGGAGAGTCAATAAATGCATAAAAACCATGGTCTCTGCACCAGGCAAGGGGGAGCCCAGCCCTCTGTAGGTCTTGCATCATCAGATGCCACCACAGAAGGCCTGGTGGCCAACAGAGTTCCTGTGGTCAGGAGCTATGTCTAGGGCAGGGGGCCGAGGTGTTGTGGTGGAGGAGAAGGAAGTGTGCAAAGAAATCTCCATTCACACCCAGCTAATTGGAATAGGGAAGTGGGCGGGGAGCTGGCAGGACAGGGTAAGGGGGGGCAAGTCCTGACATGGGGCGGGTAATCTGGGATGCAGAAGGAGCTGCTCAGGGTGTGCTGAGAGATTTATGTGGATGGAAGATGAGTTGATTGTACACCTCACAAGGGAGAACTGTGCCCAGCCTCTGGGGGGCCAGAGAGTGCTGACTCAGGGAACAGAGGCTCTGTCTGCCCACTGCCCTTCTCCTCCCTGGTGCCCCAGGGCTTCTGGCCACCCCCACACTCGGGTTTCATCCTGTCTGATTCCACTTTTCTGCATGTATTCCTGTCTTCCTCTGAAGGAAATTATCTTGGAGCAACTTCTCCAGAGAGGGTGGAGTGGCCATTCTAGGACATCCTTCGACCCTGGTGGTCCAGGTTCCAGAAGCACTTCTAAGAGAGCCAGCAGCTGCCGCCCATCTGCAAATCCCTAGCTCCAGACCCATTTCATAGCTTAGCAGTTACTTTTCACCACCACCCCCTTAATTTCTTACAGGAAGCCAGACTGGGCTTGGCTGTTCCCACTGCCGACAGAAACGTGTCTGGGTTTGTGTTACAAGCCATTCTTCCAGGTGTCCAGACCTCCCATTGTTAGGGAGGTCATCCTGAGGACCTGAGAAACCAAGGTGGGAGATGGAAGTCAGGGTCTTGCCTCCAGGTCTCATAGGAAGTGGGAGTGGGAAAAAAGTAAGTGAAAGTCAAGAATGGAACATTTGATATTTTAATTCTAAAACTTATGAATATTTAAAAATTTCCATATAAGAGAGACAGAGGCCTGGACAGGGGCAGGCCCAATGTTGTTTCTTTCTGGGAGCCAAGTGGTAGGACAAGCCCACTAAATAGTGACCAGAGAGCAAAGGAGAAGAGTTTTTAAAAACTGTAAGCCAGGCTAGGGCAGATTCACCCTCGGAGGGGCGAGATGAAGGAAGGGGGTTGACAGAGCCCAGTAAGCCACTTATCCCTTCTGCCACGTGGTCCAGATTTGATCTGAGAATGTGGATGGTGTCACCCAGTCAGAGACAGGCCCTGGCAGGGGATATAAAGACCAAGTAAGGCCTCAGCCTTCCTCTCAAAGAGCTTACATGCGAAGAGGAAGGACCAGTCAGGTGCAGCCCAGATGCACAGTTACTTAGCCCAGGCTGCAATAAATCCTTAGCCAGCAGCATCAACAATTGCTAGGGAAGCGCTAAAGAGCGGTGGTTGGATCCTTCCTCAGGCAACCCAACATTATGAGTTAAAATCTGCATTGGCCCTTGAAAGATGTATATGACCCAACAGACCGGGGGAGGGACCATGTCTTCTTGGGGCCTACTGAGTCAGGCCAAGTGCATATGTCACACACTAGTCAGGGCTGTCTCAAGCACTTTGCTATGGCCATCCTATCTGGGTTGGTCAGACAAGCCTCAGAGAAAATTGTGTCTCTTGGCCTTGTGTCTAACAAACCCCTGTGATGAGAGAAAGGGTGATGGTGATGGCCTCTTTCCACAGGACTATCTGTCTACAAACTGTAGGTTGATGCTCCTCTCAGGTACCAGGACAGTCCGGGTCATGGGTCTGATCGGGGCAGCACCTGGCTCTGGCTGCACCTCAAAATGGGTCAAGATCTGGAAAAGGAAGAAGACCATCACTATGCAAGGGATTTATAATGATAGAATTTATCTGTAAAGGGCGTTATTAGTGTTAGAATGGTCCCTGCTGGGGTGGCACCTGTGCCTGGTAGGGAAATTTTTGGTTAATGAAGGAGAGAAATTACCAGTAGGGAAAAAGATATTCCAAGTAAGCCAAGTGCGGTGGCTCACGCCTGTAATCCCAGGAGGTGGGATTGGGGAGGTGGAGGCAAGAGGATTGCCTGAGCCCAGTGGCTTGAGACTAGCCTGAGACTTGGCAATTTTTCATCTTTACAATAAATCAAAAAAGTAGCTGGACATGGTGGTGCATGCCCATGGTTCCAGTGACTTGGAAGGCTGAGGCAGAAGGATCACTTGAGCCCAGCAGGTCGAGGCTGCAGTGGCTGGGAGCATGCCACCGCACTCTCCAGCCTGGGCGACAGAGTGAGACTCCTAACCAAAAAAAAAAAAAAAGATATTCCAAGTACACTCACACACCAGGCCTGCGATGGGATCATCAAGTTTCAGAGGATTCAGCCTACCAAGTCTTAGACGTTTTCCTATGCTGGTCTCAGAGAAACGAGCTCACAGCTTTAGAGGGTCAGGGTCTCTCCAAGCCAAGGGTGCCTCTGGGGAGGCCTGCGGCCTCGACACTCACCTGAGCCAAGGCCATCTGCAGTTCCAGCTCTGCCAGGCGTCTCCCCATGCAGCTGCGCCTGCCGAAGCCAAAGGGAAGCGAGGCAAAGGGGTGGGGGGCTGGGCCCTCCCCCAGCCAGCGAGCTGGACGAAATGAATTTGGCTCTGGGAACTGGGCAGGGTCCCTTGAAGTGGCGTAGTGGCACAGCGTGACCAATGTCTGAGGGGGGGAACACAAGCTTGTCAGTTTGGGTCTAGAGATGGGGGGAGGGGGACTCAAGAAGAGGATATGGGGGCTGGGACGAAGGCAGGCCACAGTGAGTGATGGAGAAGGTTTCTGGGGCTACTTTTGGACCAATTTCGCCACTTATGTCCCAGAGAGAGGTCAAGGGCAGAGGGCTTAAGAGACTTCTGAGGGAATGTTTAAGAGCAGGGCTGGGGCCCGGGATAGTAAGGAACGGGGCGCATAGGCGCTACTCACATTTCTGGGGATAATATATTCACCCACTTGGATGTCTTTGTCTGGGACACGGGAATTTCCAGGTACCACAGGGTACAGTCTAGGTTGCAAAGCACAGGGATGGAGACAGCAAGATGAAGCCAGTGGCGGCAACCTCCTCATCGTCTCCAACTTCCAAACCCAGTTTTGGCCATGGTGGGCTACCGTGTTTCTTTGCTGGCTGTCCTGGCTCCATCCACTGTCTTGTTTCCCCAGCCCTTCCTCGGTATCTTCCCTAGTTCCTCCTCTCCTTCCCCCTCACCTCAGCACTTCCTTGACCACCGCCTTCATCAGGGGCAGCTGGGACAGAGTGGTGGCGGGGGTGTGGGCACAGGAGCCAGGGCCCAGGGCGGCTGCGATCTCGCAGTGGAGTGCCGTCTGGACTTCAGGGTGCCGGGAGAGCTCATACAGAGCCCAGGAGAGCGTGTTGGACACCTGAGGGACACGTGAGCGCATCAGAGGGACTGGGCTGGAGTGGGGGGGGCCCAGTGTAGGGACAGAGCACAGCGCAGTCTGGGGCCAAGGGTGTGCTAAGCCAAGCTGGTCTAGGTGGCCACAGTGGATTCCCTGCAACAAAAAGGTGGACCCCATGCTTGGGGAAGCAGAGCTCTGAAAGTGGGGCTCAGGCCTGGAGGGAGATCCTCACCGTGTCCACTCCCGCCAGCAGCAACTCTGTCACGTTCCCCAGGATGGACTGGGTAGGCAGCTTTTCCCGGAACAGGAAGTGGGTCAGGTGGGCCCCAGACTCCATGTCCACCTCAGGCTCTCCTCGGACCCTCGTGGCTACCTCGGCCTCTCGCTGCTCCACGTGCCGCTCAGCTGCGGGAGAAGGCACAGGAATGCCTCCCCGCCCCTGCACAGCCTTCGGGTCCCTCACTCCCACCTCGTTTTGCTGCCCTACCAAAGGCAAACATCTGGTCCCAGTCTCGGCAGAGGCGGCTCCAGGGCCCGGGCACAAGGCGGTGCAGCCAGCTGGGCATTGCCATGGTCAACAGCGTGGATACGAACACCGAGCCCACCGCGCGGATGAAGATCTCCGTGTCCGGCGGCACCTCGGCCTCCAGGCAGCCCAGGCGCGACCCAAGCAGCACCGCGGCGATGCCTGGCCGGGAGGGGGCGCGGTCAGGGCTCCGGGAGACGCGGCGGGGCGCCCCCAACTCTGCCTTGGGACGCACCTTCTAGCCCAAACTTGTAAAACTCTCCCGCCACGTCGCGAACGAGGGCGGGTGGCCCGGTGCCACGTCCCCGCTGGCGCCTCAGACGGCGCACGAGGTCACGGACCACGCCGTCCAGGGTTTTGGTGTAGCGGGCGGCCGCCTGAGGCCGGAGGAGGAGCGGCGCCAGGAGGCTGCGCAGCCTTTGCCATTCTTCGCCTTCCCTGCAGGGTCGCGGGGAGACCGGGCGTCAGGGAGGTGGGGCGTGGGGCCGGCTCGACTGAGCCGGCTGCCGCGAAGAGGGCGCGCGTTCGGCTGGGTGGCTGGGAGCGGGATTGCGGCTGCTCCCTGGGGCACAGAAGCCTGCCCCTGCCTGCCGTCCCCTTTCCTTTTTACTCATTTCCTGCCCCGGAGGGACTTGGGTTTCTGGGCAACCTGAGTCACAGAATCTCACGTCCCACCCAGATCCTGGTACCCCAGCCCATTCCGCCGGTCCCCCCAGTTCCCAGGAATCTGGCCTCAAAGAATAAGGAGGTGGACGGGGGGCGCAACCCGAGTCGGGTGAAACGCTTGGCGGGAACCGCGAGGTGCCAGAGGACAGAGGAAAAGGCCAACCTCCCTCCGAGCCCGCAGGTGCTGCTGGGGACCGCGCAGGAGGGCGCCCGGCGGGGCGTCTGGGTTTCCGGCCGAGAAGACTCACGCGGTGAGCAGTCCGCAAGCCCGCTGGCGACGGCGGCGGTGCTCGGCCCAGGACGAGAAGCTGCAGCGCTCGGGCCGGGGCCCCTCCTGTCGCAGCAGCTGCTCGACGAGCGCAGGGGCGGCCACGTACACGGTGCGCACCGTCCCGAAGCTGGCCAGCCACACCGGCCCGAAGCGCGCGGCGCCCTGCACCTGGGGAACGAGCGCGGCGGACACGTGGAGAGCCGGCAGGGACCCTCAACCTGGCCTGTGCCGGCGCCAACGGCTTTGGAAGGGGGAGCTTCTGCCCTTGCCGGAGCACCCGGCCAGTGTATGGCCTTGATGACGCAGACTCCGCCTTTCTCTCATTTCCCATCCCTTGAAAGTTTGAGTGTTGATGGGCAAAGCAGAGGAAACTGGCACCAAGCAGACGCTCAGGCCCTCTCTGATCACCTGCGTCGAACCCAGGCGGAGGCGTTCCTAATGGCTCCACACCTGGACGGTCCGCCGCGGGTTCGTCCCTAATGAAAAGGAGCGCGTGTGGCTTTAAGCCGAAGGCGCGCGGAGGACACTCCGCTTCCACCCCTGCGCGCACACCCTGGATCTCGGGGTCTCCAGACCTCTGCACAGCGAGGCGCCTCCCTAGCGCACTCCCCTGCTGGATGTCGGTCGGGATGGCTCGAGCCCCCGCCCCCACCTCCCTCACCCGTAATTCGCGGGCATCTGTTCTCACTGGCCTTCCCTCGTTAGTTCTAGGGCAGCCCTAGGCTGCCCTTTCTGCCGTCGTCAAAGCCAGCTACCTCCGAGAATGGCGTCCTCTCATACCTGCAACTCGTGTAGCTTCGACAGCCCCCCTTTGCAGAAAAGTTCGGCCAGGAAGCCGGGCGTGGAGGGGCCTGGGATGTCTGCCAAGCTCCGGGGTGCTGAGTCCCCTCGGTAGCTTAGTGAGGCACTCAGCTCGGGAGCCCAGCGGACGCGATGGAACACCCTGGAAGCAAACTTGAGGGTCTGGGTCATGGTGTGCCTCAGGGAGCTCGCGAAGGAGAGCGCTTCTCCGGAGCATTTTGCCTGAACCCCTATTTAACCTTTGGGCGAGGTGACGACGCCCCCTCTCCAAGCTCCTCAGCCAATCACTTCTCCTGAGTGGTCTGTGCTGGGGATCAGCACCCGGGAACAGTAGGCGGGGCTGGGGCTGACTTAACGGCTCCCTTGGGTCTCATGTTGCAATGACCCTCATGGGAGGCGAGTTATTCCTCCTAGGCTAGTGCCCTAGTCTAGCATCCTAAAGGCCCTGTCCTGGGAAAGGCAATTTAGCTTGGATTAGGTGATCAAGTACAGGAGTCAGTCCCTGAGATTCCCACCAGTTGTGGCCCAGCCGGCTCAGGCCCATTCTCAGGAATTCCCCATCCTGCAGCTCCTCCGGGAAAGGAAGCAGGCAAGAGGCACAGCTGTCCCTGTCCCCACACTCTTGGCCCAGCGGGCTGTACCTTCTCTGCACGATTTTCCTGCACTAGCCATATCTCCTTCCCCCCTGTCCCTGATGCTGGGGTGATGGCAGGTAGGTTAATGGTCTAAATGGCTCCAGGTGCCTTCCTCTGTCTTCCTTGGGGAGGGGGTCTCTTAGGTCACAAGCCTTCTCCTTCCAGTCATGGGAATTCAGGGCTTGAGGAGCAGAAATAAAGGAATTTTTTGCAAATCTGTGAAGTCCAGAGATTCTCTCCGGGCTACCAGATGGAGCAAGGGCTAAGGACATGTTCTGAACCCCAGTCGACTCGGTCTCCTCAGGGGGCTTTCTGGTCAGCAGGCCCTTTCCACTTTCAGCCTCAGGATCCTCCACAGTTTAGCTCTCTGCCTCTCTGCTCTTTATTCCCCACTGCCCACTCGCCCCTAGCAGGCTCTGTGCCAGTCAGCTCTGAAGTTCTGGAATCGAAGGTCATCATGAAAAAGGAGAGGGTCTCCACCCCTGTACCCTCCCAGGGACTCTCCAGAGACAGCAACAACAAAGCGGGCAGACTCCCCAGGCCAAGTCTTAGGTAGGGGGGTGGGAGGATGGGAGAAGGCATGTGACACACACTCTGGCCTTTCCTGAGAAATAGCAGAATGGGCCCACGTTATCAGCGGGACTGTGAAGTAACACGTGGACAGGTGATCTGAACCTAGCAGGTGGTTTACAGGGACAGCGCAGCACTGTGCTCTTCCTCCAGCTGAGGCGAGGTCTCACAAGAAGGGAGTCCTAAGGGAGAACAAGACCCCACACCCTTCCAAAGATCCCCTGGGTCCAAAGTCCTTTGAGCTTCCCAGTCAGCTTTTGTTTTCTGCTGGCAGCAAGGGATGGACAGATGAGGTGAGAGGAGCCAGGGTAGCTGTGAGCACCACGGTTCTGTCCTAGACAGCCCCTCAGCTTCTTTTCAAGATTACTGCTTCTTGGCCCCAGCAGTCTCAGTTGAAAAGGCCTGGGGTCCTGATTTTCTTCCCAGTCCCTGAAAGCTGGGGTCCAGCTAAGAAAGAGTGGGTCAACAGTCAGTGCCCGGGCAGGGTGGGATTGGGAGTCACTGCCTGGAGGGTGGGATCCTGTATTCTTCGGAAGATGGCCGGGAAATTCTTTCCTCCATTGCGTAGAACTTTCTTTCCCTCCTCAGTTGAGGTGCCTAGATGTCCCACGATGGGGTCTTCACTCTGGGAGAAGAAAGGGTCCGATAAGCCTTTGCCCACTGTTCATACTGCCCCAGTCCCTGGACTCCCATCCCATCCTCCTGCACTGAGCTGCATCAGAGAATACAGAACCACTCTGGAAAGGGCCTGCATCTTGGCATCTTTCCTTAGGTCCCTGACTTACCAGGTCCTCCAGAGACACACGCTCAAACAGGGGGTGCCCTTCGAAATGGGTGCACATCCAGTTGTGTAGCTCTAGCACATCGGTTATGGTATACACCAGCCCCTGCATAGACAAAATCACCTGACACGGGCTGCATGCAACTGGGCAGCGAGATGATGAGAGTGGTGTTACAACCCCCACTGAGTTCTTAGTAAAGAAGGGCCCTGAGTAGGCCACTCACCCCGTCCTCCCCTTCACCCCGACTCACCCCAACTCTCAGCACATAGGCATATTCTGCCAGCAGTGTGGGACTGATGATTCGCCATTTGTGCTTTGTCCGCTTGAAATGTGGGTCAGGGAAGAGGAAGAACATCTTCGTCAGCTGTGAAACAGACATGCACCGACAGGGTTGTAAGAGCCTGGCCGTTCTGCCCCACCTCCGCCTACCAGCCCGACCCACCAGGGCCCTTCCCCACCTGGCCCTTGCGGAAGAAGTTAGGAAGATGCTTCATGGCATTACTACGGAGACAGGCGATGTTCTGGAAGCCACCTCCGGGAGCTGCGCGAAGGGCCCGAATCCGGTCTTGTACATAGTCCGAGACCTTCACCCGGATCTCCAGACCCAGAATCAGCGTGTCTGGGAACAGTGGTGACAGTGCCACTGAACACAGAAATAGTAATGGTGTCATCAACCTCATACTTGTAGCAAGTGAAAAGGGGTCAACACAGGAAAGGAAGCCTCCATCTGCAACTACCACAGCAAGTAACAGCAAGTAGGGACAGAGATATGGATAGTTCTATGCTGAAGAGGCCAGGGAAGAAGAGAAACCAGAACTGGAAAGGGAGAGCCAAGAATACATGTATATTTGCAATTGTTTTGGAGTTTCCACAGTGTCTTCACACATTGTCTCATTTAGCCCTTATAATACTCTTGCAAATTGTGAAAATGAAGAAGTCGATGGCCAGAATGCCAAAAATCGTAGAGCTAAGAAGAGGTAGAGGTGGAACTTGAACCAAGGTTTTCTGCCTTGCTCTTACTATCAGGCTATCTGTATAGGGAGATCTAAAAATAGGGAGGTAGGCCAGGAGCAGCAGCTCAAGCCTGTAATCCCAGCACTTTGGGAGGCTGAGGCGAGAGGATTGCCTGAGTCCAGAGGTTTGAGACCAGCCTGGGTAACTTGGCGAGTCCTTGTCTCTACAATAAATCAAAAAATAGCCAGGCATGATAGCGCGTGCCTGTAGTTCCAGCTACTTGGAAGGCTGAGGTGGAAGGATAGCCTAAGCCTAGCAGGTCGAGGCTACGGTGGCTGTGAGCATGCCACTGCACTCCAGCCTGGGCGATGGAGACTCCAACTCAAAGAAAACAAATAGAAAATAAAAATAGGGAGGTGGCCGGGCTCGGTGGCTCAGCCTGTAATCCTGTACCTTTGGGAGGCTGAGGTGAGTGGATTGCCTGAGCCCGCGGGTTCGTGACCCGCCGGGCAGCGAGACCTCATCTCTACAATAAATCAAAAAATAAGCTGGGCGTGGTAGTGCATGCCTGTAATTCCGGCTACTTGGAAGGCTGAGGTGGAAGGATCGCTGGAGCCCAGCAGGTCGAGGCTGCAGTGGCCGTGAGCGGCCACTGCACTCCAGTCTGGGCGACAAAGTGAGACTCCAACTCAAAAAAATAAAAATAAATAAAAATAAAAATAAAAATAGGGAGGTGGCTTGGCACGCATGGCCAGAACAATAGAGGCAATAGGAGAGGAACCCCAAAACATAAGAGGGGAACAAAAGGAATCAGGAATGAGGGAGGGGGAAGGGGCAGGGCAGTTGGTGGAATCCCTGAGAAAGACAGTTCAGGATCACTGGCCACAGTTGCTAATCTCTGACGCTTGTGCTGACCAGCTCACTGATCCGGCACCTGGCAGGTGAAATGGCTCACGTAGGGAATGAAGCTAGACAGGACAACCCAGGTTCTAAGAGGCGTTTGAGGCAGCCTCCTCCATTCTTCAGGGCAAAGGCCACAGACCCAGATTAGAGGGAAGGTGGGGGCTCGCCATGCTTATGTCACCAGTGTCTGGTCGAAAGGAGAAAGGCCAAAACCTGGTCCCCACAAAACCTGCTGAGATGGTAGAAACTAGGCCTCTCCTCACCCCAGAGAAAGGGCCAGAGTGTTACCTAACAGGCCACCATAGCCACAGCCTATGTCTGCAAACTCCACTTGGGCCTGAGCTCTCTTTTCTTTCTCATCCTTTGGGTCATCGTGGTTCTGATTTGGAGTGAGTGGAGCAAAGAACTCTGGATATAGCTCAGACCAGTCCATCTCCTCTGGCTTCACAGGGCTATTGGAAAGAAGACATAAGAAATGTGAGAAGGTTGTCATACCATTGCGTAAGTGGTACTGCGTGTGTGTGTGGGTGGGTGAGTGTGGGAGGTAGATGGGAGGAGGGATTCTCAAAAATTCTGCAACAGTGGGCCCTGTGGCCTCTAGGAGGCACAATGGAAACCACCCTTAAACCCCAGCGTGAATCATAGGCCCGTCTTGAGCCCCATGATTGCTGGTCGGCTTATCTCCATTTCTGGGAGTTGATGTAACACTGGCCAGCCAGCTCTCTTTTCTGAGGACAAGTTCCCCTTTTCCCAGAGACTGGTTGCCTAAGGCACTGGGATCCTACTTTATGTTCGCGCTCTGTGGGGAGAGGATGGAGTAAGGTGTGGGTCGGATTATGCACATGTCTATCTTTTTATTAAATCCAACAAAAATCCCGAAAGATGGAAACGACATTGCCTGCCACTCTAGTCTCAGTAACAATTTCTTTCTCTTCGCAGACCTGGCACCGCTACCCAGACTTAAGCCAGAACGCCACGCCCCTCCCAACTGGCCAACTCGCTGCCTGCTCTCCCGGACCCTCCCCCCAAACTGACGTCACCCAGGCCATCCTCCCGGGTCTACCCCAAACCCTCTCCACCTTCTCAGCACAGCCGCTCTTCCGGGTTGCTGTGGGGATCCGCCCCCCTCCCCACCCCTGCCCTGCTCGCTCACTAGCGCAGCGTGTGGTCAGCCATGGGGTTGGAGTGGGCACGCTGCCGGTAGTAGCGTTTCTGGGGCGGCGGAGCCTCCACCCCGGCTGCCTTTGGACTCTCGGCTCCCGCCATGATCCCGAGTTTCTCCACCGAATCCACGTGGAGACGAGAGCCCGAGGCGCGGGATGATGACGCAAGCGCGCCTTGTGAGCAGACCCCACCCCTTAAAGACACACGGACAAATTCGGTTCGGCTCGGCTGGGCTCGGCTGGGCGAGTGCCGGAGACGCCTCCGCACCCGGGTCTCTCGCCCGCCTGTCGAGGCCAGACCCGGACGCCCAGCCTCTCCCCGGTTCGGGTTACCATCCTGGCTGCCGGCCCCTGTGTGTCCCACAGGTGAGAGGGGTCGGGGGACCCCGCCTTGTGCAGTGGAGACAATCCTCGCCGTTCTCCCCCCTCCCGGTCTCGGACCGGTCTGCAGGGTCCGAGCTGTGTCTTCCCGTGGGGGTCCCGTCGGGGATGCGCCCGGGACTGGACGGGGAGGCAGCTCCTCATTCCACCTCCGGGAAGTCAAACTGGGGAAAGGAGGGCACACGCGGGGAGGCGGGGCTCGAGCCTCGAGAAGGACGTGGCGGCCGCGGCCCCCGCCTCCACCCGCTGCAGGTCTGGGATCCGCGCGCGGGGCCCCGGTTCTGCTCCGGACGGATGGCGGACCCGGGCCCGGAGCCCGAACCAGAGCCGGAGTCGGTGTTCCCGAGGGAGGTCGGGCTCTTCGCGGACTCCTACTCAGAGAAGAGCCGCTTCAGCTTCTGCGGGCATGTGCTGAGCATCACGCAGAACTTTGGGTCCCGTCTCGGGGTGGCGGCGCGCGTGTGGGAAGCGGTGAGGAGGGGGCTGCTCCGGGCGGGGGTCCGCGGGGGGGGGCAGACCCCGCACTCCGCTTCTGCCATATGGAGCCGTCCTCGAGACCGTCTTTTTCTCTCTCCCCTTCCTCCCCGCTTAGGCTCTGAGCCTGTGCAATTATTTCGAGAGTCAAAATGTGGATTTCCGAGGCAAGAAAGTGATCGAGCTGGGCGCGGGGACGGGCATCGTGGGGATCTTGGCGGCGCTGCAGGGTGCGTGAGCTGGCTTTGCGGCGGGAGGGCGTGGGGGCGGGGTGTGGAGGACCAGTCACTGCGTGGATTCTTGGGAAGGGTAGTGTTTTGGCACAGTCCAGTCCCTTTCTTTTAACAAACTTTTTTCTTTTTTGCGCCTGCTTCTGTGTGCCAGATAGCACTAATTGGCTGTCAAAATACCCAGGGTGATTGATTTGGGTGCAGGAAACAAACATCAGGCCTTGTAGTGGGAGTTGTTTCTGTTGGTTTGCTCTTTGCTCACGGAGAATGGGGTCACTTAGAATCGCCTTTGCTTTGGATATGGTCTTCTGTCAAAATGCACATATGGGGAGAGTAATCCGCAAACATTAAACCTGAAGAGTACTGTATAAGTTTTTTATGAACATAGTTCAGATTCTTTAGGTTTTTATTGGTAGGAGAAGCAAGCTCATGAGATTCTGAGGGTTAAGGTGTGTTTGCAGGGCTGGAATTAGATCTCACAGACTTAGGAATAGAAAAGGTCAGGAAAATATTCCTTCTGTTTTATCAAGAACCAGAAACTACAAAGGAAATAGTTCCTTAAGTTATAATTTAATGGGCAGACAAAGCCTCACACTGGAAGCAGCCATTTAAAAATTCTTACAAAGTCACCTCCCTGGAATGCAAGTTAACATGTCTTGTTCATAGGGTCCTTAGGTCACATTAAGAGAAGTCTTCCCAGAGGCCGGCATTCAGTCTTCTAGTCATTCAACCAACATGTATTTCAAGTCCCCCGTGTGCAAGAATCATGCTGGGTATTGAGGATTCAACAATGAACTAGACAGATTTCCTCTCCTCAAGGAGCTTATGGTCTAGTGAGGGAGATGGGAAGATGTTCAGTATAAGAACTGTGGTAAGCTCATGGATTTGCACTGTCCATGTCTCCCTGGTGAATCCATCAAGGAGAAGGTCTGTTGGAGGTCAGTGTCATCACAGCAGGCTTGGAAACAACAGAGGGAGTGTCAGCATCAGCTTTTTCATGAAGGAGGGATGGTGAGAGGCAAGCAGTTATGCTAAAAAGGGGAGAAAAGGCTGTGAGCTGGATGAGAACACCTCTCTATACTTGTGTCCAGACTGGCTTCTCCCCCTTTGCCCTCATCCAGCTGCCAAGTCAGAAATCTGGGTGTCCTCTCCCTTCTCGTCCTCTCCCCTCACATCCCAGCAATCAGCCAATCCTAGCGGTCATGTGTTCTTTGTGCTTCCCCAGCTGTTCCCTCCTTTTTCCACCATCTGTCGTTCAGGTCACTGCCATCACTTGCCTGGATCTTCACAAGAGCCTTCTAGCTTCTTCATGGGAGCTTAGGCATGCCCAGACTAGATCTCATGATCCTCTCCCCTTACCTGCAAACCTGGTTTTCCTTCAGGTTTCCCTGTCTCACGGAAGAAAACCCCCATCCACCTGGTGGGAAACCTAGTCATTGCCTTTGGCATGTTGCTGTTTCTCACCCCCCCCCATTATTCAAGTCTTCTTGATTTTCTCTCCTAGCAGCCTCTTGACTCTTCTCGTGTTTTTCTGTTTCCACTGACAGTTCCCTGTTCCAAGCTGCCTCCCTCACTTGTCTGGACTACTACAGTTAGTCAAACTGGTCTTCCTGCTTTGACTCCTTGCCCACTCCTAGATCTCTGCCCTCTCCACCCAGCAGCCAGAGTGATCTTTTCAAAATGAAACTGTAATCATGCCCTCCCATCCCAAATCTTTCTCTTTTTTTTGAGTCAGAGTCTCACTCCGTCGCCCAGGCTGGAGTGGTGTGGCACATTCACAGCCACCCCAGCATCAACCTGCTGGGCTCTGGCAATCCTACCACCTCAGCCTTCCAAGTAGCACATGCTACCACACCTGACTATTTTTTGATTTATTGTGGAAACGAGGTCTCACCAGGTTGCCTGGGCTGGTCTCAAACCCGTAGGCTCAGGCAATCCACTCGCCTTGGCCTCCCAAAGTGCTGGGATCACAGGCTGAGCCACTGAGCCCAGCCAAATCTTTCTTTTTTCTTTCTTTTTTTTTTTTAGTTGGAGTCTCACTCTATCATCCAGGCTGGAGTGCAGTGGCACGCTCACCATCACCCCAGTGTCGACCTGCTGGGTTCCAGTGATTCTTCCGCCTCAGCCTTCCAAGTAGCCAGAATGACAGGCGCGTGCTACCATGCCCAGCTAATTTTTGGTTTATTGTAGAGACAAGGTCTCACCAAGTTGCCCGGGCTGGTCTCGAGCCCGCAGGCTTAGGCAATCCACTCGCCTCAGCCTCCAAAGTGCTGGGATTACAGGCTGAGCCACCGAGCCTGGCCAGACCTTTCAATGGCTTCTCGTTGCTTTCAGGATAGAACTAACACCTTTGGCATGGCCTCCAGAGTCTTGCCTCTCTTTCTGGCCTCTGTCTATGCCCCTTCTCCTGCCCCCCCTTGGGCTCCCTATTACCCTTTGTCAGATCCTCAGAAATACCATTTTTGTCGTGGTTGAGTCGGGGGTCTTGCTCTGTTGCCCAGGCTGGAGTGCAGTGGCACAGTCATGACTCACTGTAGCCTTGACCTCCTAGACCCAAGTGATCCTCCCATCTCAGCCTCAGCCTCCCATCTGTAGCTCATGCCACCATGCACAGCTAAATTTTTAATTTTTTGGTAGACATGAGATTTCCCTATGTTGCCCAGGCTGATCTTGAACTTCTGGGCTCTAGTGATCCTCTCTCCTTGACCTCCCAAAGTGTTGGGATTACATATGTGAGCCACTGCACTTGGGCTTTCCTCAAAAATACCTTGATGTTCCTTTCCCTGGGGATTTCACCACAGGCTGTGCTTTCTGTCTGAAACCCTTTACCACCTGGTTAGTACATGTGCACCCTTCATTGCTGAGCCCAAATACCACTTCAGAGGCCGTCTTGACCCTCCCACCCTCAGCCAGCATAGGCCCTCTGGTAGATACACAGCTGTAAAAACTGGTCTTGTTTGACCTTTTTTTTAGATTAGAAAATATAGTTTATTTAAAAACTAAATTAGAAAGAGAAAGAGGAGATTCACCTCCCAAGGTAGAGGAGAGGACCAGAGCTTAAGAAAACATGGCCTGGCCATAGCTCAAAGAACACATGGCCACCCATAGCATAGCAAGGCAATGACCAACTTTTTTTTTTAATCATGACCTCAAGTGGATCCCAGGTGCTTCCCAGCCAGCCTAGCATGTTCCCTTGTCCACTTCTTCCACTCTCCTAAACATCTCCTTACCTTCTTGTTCTTTAAACCTCCAAATGCCTCATGTGTCATTTTCACCCCAAGCTGATGACTGTGTTTCCTGTCTCTCCTGATTGCTTCTATTTTCTCAGAAAACATCTGTGTGTTCCTGCCACAACATCTGCACACCTGGGTGCATCGATGTCTGTATGTCCGCCATCTCTCCTGTTACCATAGGGGAATACATCGGCTAGCTAAGGCCAAGCCTTCCACTTGTCACAAGATCCCAAACCTTCTCACGTCCTCAAAAAACTTATTCCAGCACCCCCCATCCCCACCCTGTCTCTCCTGCATTACTAATTTTTCCTTTTTTCTGGACCATTGCATATATATATGGAATATAAATATAAATATGCTATCATTCCTCATATATCAGAAAAAAACTTTTTTCTTTTTCTCTACATTTGAGATGAAAAAAGGAAAAACCCTTGATCCTCCATCTCCCTCCAGCCACCAGCCCACTCCTCTGCTCTATATTAGAACGAAACTCTAAGAGTTATTCCTCACGGACTCTATTCCTCTCCTTGCTTCAGTCCAGTCCAATCAGGTTTGCCCTCCACGGTGTCCCCTTTTCTCTGGTTGCTCTAGTTAGGGTGAGCTTTATTTCCAGCCCCATGTTGTTAAGCCCAGGAGTCAGTTGTCAGCCCAGCTTTGTTGATTCTGCATTCGACACTGACACTTTGTCCCCCCCAACTCCCTGCCCCCCCAACCCCACGCTTCCTTTGGCTCCAGGACACCACACTGCTGGTTTCTGCTTACTTTGCTGGCTCTCCTTTTCTGTTCTCTTTCGTTGGTTCCTTTTCATCTTCACAGCTGAAAATTTGAGTGTTCTGGGGCTCCGGGGAAGTCTTTTGAGCCCCTCCTTTTTCTGTCTGCACTCACTCCTGAGCAGCTCTATCACCTCATGCCCTTTGTTTTGCTGAAGACCCTGTGACTCTCCCATTTCTTTTTTTTTTTTTTTTTTTTGAGTCAGAGTCTCACTCTGTCGCCCAGGCTGGAGTGCAGTGGCACGTTCACAGCCACTGCCGCCTTGACCTGCTGGACTCCGGCAATCCTTCCACCTCAGCCTTCTAAGTAACCAGAACTACAGGTGCGCACTACCGTGCCTGGCTAATTTTTTATTTATTGTAGAGACGAGGTCTTGCCAAGTTGCCTGGGCTGGTCTCGAACCCACGGGCTCAGGCAATCCATTCACCTTGGCCTCCCAAAGTGCTAGGATTACAGGCTGAGCCACCAAGCCACTTGGCTAATTTTTTGATTTATTTCTTTCTTTATTTCTTTTTAATTTTTTTTTAAGTTGGAGTCTCACTCTGTCGCCCAGACTGGAGTGCAGTGGCCGCTCCCGGCCACCTCAGCCTCGACCTGCTGGGCTCCGGCGATCCTTCCGCCTCAACCTTCCAAGTAGCTGGAACTACAGGCATGCGCTACCACGCCCAGCTAATTTTTGATTTATTGTAGAGATGAGGTCTCGCCAAGTTGCCCAGGTGGGTCTCGAACCTGCGGGCTCAGGCAATCCACTCACCTCAGCCTCCCTAAGCGAGGGATTATAGGCCGAGCCACCGAGCCTGGCTAATTTTTTGACTTATTGTAGAGATGAGGTCTCACCAAGTTGCCCAGGCTGGTCTTGAACCCCTGGACTCAGGCAATCCTCTCACTTCCACCTCCCAAAGTGTTAGGATTACAGGCTTGAGCTATCACACCTGGCCAACTCTCCCATTTCTATCTCCAGACTCGCTTGTATAACCTACTTCCCACTCAGCATCTTCATGGGGTTGTCTGATAGGAAGTGGATGTCCATCTGATACTTCACGTGTCCAGAAATGAAGCCATGACCTTCCAGTTCAAATCCATTCCTTCTGCTACCTTCCCTGTCTACGTGGATAGCAGTTGGGTCTTCTCATTGGTCAGGCCAACATCTGTGAACCATCTGAGCTACCCTCACTCTCTCTGTGATATTTCATACCCAATCAGTTGACAAATCCTGTTGACCCCACCTTTAGTATCTATCTAGGAACTGACTGCCTCTTAGCCATTGCTACTGCCCTAGTTTAAACCGTGCTCATCTCTAACCTGGTCATCGCGGCCACCTTAACCGGTCTCCTTGCTTCCGGCCTTGCCCTTCTGCAGTCTTTTCTCATCATGGTGGCTGCAGTGTTCCTAAGGCGCATGTCAGTGTGTGCCATTAATTTCTTCTTTTTTTTTGAGTTGGAGTCTCACTCTTTGTCACCCAAGCTGGAGTGTAGCGACGTGCTCACAGCCACCGCAGCCTCGACCTTCTGGGCTCAGGTGATCCTTCCGCCTCAGCCTTCCAAGTAGCTGAAACTACAGATGCATGCCACCACGCCTGGCTAGTTTTTATGATTTATTGTAGAGACAAAGTCTTGCCAAGTTTCCCAGGCTAGTCTCGAACCCGTGGCTGAGCCACCATGCCCGGCCAACCCTTCTTCATTTAAAACTCCCTCATAGCTTTCCAATTCACTCAGACTAAAAACTCAATTTCTTTTCTTTTTTTTTTTTTTTTTTTGAGTTGGAGTCTCACTCTGTCACCCAGACTGGAGTGGCCGCTCCGGGCCACCGCAGCCTTGACCTGCTGGGCTCCGGCGATCCTTCCGCCTCAGCCTTCCGAGTAGCCGGAATTACAGGCATGCGCTACCACGCCCGGCTGATTTTTTGATTTATTGTAGAGATGAGGTCTCGCTGCCCAGGCGGGTCTCGAACCCGCGGGCTCAGGCAATCCACTCACCTCAGCCTCCCAAAGGCGCAGGATTACAGGCTGAGCCACCGAGCCCGGCTAAAACTCAATTTCTTGCAGTCTCCTTACGAGGTCTTGATTGTCGTCCATCCCCTACTATTCTCTCCCTTGTGCACTCTGCTCCAGCCATGGGCCCTCCTGCTGTACCTTAAGCCTGACAGGCACATTCCTGCCCAGTGCTTCCGCCTCACTGCTCCTGCTGGTTTGTCGTAGATGTTGGTAGAGGTTGAGAGACCCACGTGGTGGGTTCCATCACTTCCTTCAGGTCTTTGTCCAAACCTAGTCTTAGTCTGCTTTCCCTAACCCTCAATGTAAAATGACATTCCCTGCCCCCTCCAAGCAATTTTGGTTTTTATCTTAACTTTATTTAATAGGCAAGAATCATCTCAAAAATCTTTCTCTTCATCAGATGTTTGCAAAACTTTTGGTCTTTGAGCTTGAACATGGAGCTTTATTCCATCAACAATATGATTTTCCTGCGGTTGTGCATTCTGAAGTTCTTCTGAAGAAAACTGAATCCAGCCCATACCTCTGTGAAAGCCAGTCTCTTTTTTTTTTTTTTTTTGAGTCGGAGTCTCACTCTGTCGCCCAGACTGGAGTGCAGTGGCCGCTTCCGGCCACCGCAGCCTCGACCCGCTGGGCTCCGGCGATCCTTCCGCCTCAGCCTTCCGAGTAGCCGGAATTACAGGTGCGCGCTACCACGCCCGGCTGATTTTTTAATTTATTGTAGAGATGAGGTCTCGCTGCCCAGGCGGGTCTCGAACCCGCGGGCTCAGGCAATCCACTCACCTCAGCCTCCCAAAGGCGCGGGATTACAGGCTGAGCCACCGAGCCCGGCTGAAAGCCAGTCTCTTTGTCAAAGGGCACAGTGCACTTTCATGTATGGCCAAACTGTGCAAAGTGTTCTCTCAGCTCACTTGCAAAAGGCAGAGATTTTCAGAATCACTTGGACCAAAAGATTCCACCTCTCCCACATCCCCATCGCTCACTCAGGCAGTTTTTTTGTTTCGTTTTGTTTTGTTGAGTTGTCGTCTCACTCTGTCACCCAGGCTGGAGTGCTGTGGCACACTCACAAGTCACCCCAGTGTCAACCTGCTGGACTCCAGCAATCCTTTCGCCTCAGCCTTCCAAGGAGCTGGAACTACAGGTGTGCGCTACCATGCCCAGCTAATTTCTATTTATTTATTGTAGACATGAGGCCCTGCCAAGTTGCCTGGGCTAGTCTCGAACCCACAGGCTCAGGCAATCCATTTGCCTCGGCCTACCAAAATGCTGGGATGACAGGGTGAACCACCGAGCCTGGCCACTCAGGCAGTTCTTATGCCCCTTCCCTGCTTGGTGCTTCACCACAGCACCGGCACTGACTACAGTCTAGGCACAGTGTATTTATTTATCTTGTTGGTTGTCATCTGTTTCCTGCCGCTAGACTGTGAGCCCTATGAGGCGTATTCTTGTCTGCCTGGTTCGCTGTGTGTTCTCAGCACGTGGCATGTGGACACATCATAAATATGAATGAATGAATGAATTCTTAGTACTTCTTGCTTCTCTTTCTCTAACAGTCATCATGATTATTGTAACCGAAAGCAAGTTTGGCCACTTGCTACCCAAAGTCAAACTCAAAGACAGTAGATGGCAGAAGGCAAGTGGCTTTATTCCAAAAACTGGCAGCCTTGGGAAACAGCTTGGCTCACGCCTCCGACAGACCACATCAACTTTTGGGCTGCATGCAGGGGTTTCAAAAGGGAACTATGTACAGGGAGCACATAGGAGTGACAATGGGTGCTGGTCTGTGGGCTTGTTTGTGTGACTGTCTTGAGTTATTGCCCCATCTGGCGTCTGGGCTGACATCATCTCAGAGTTGTAGATCGACTGCAGACTTGAGCCCATCTCCAGGTGGGGGAGGATTCCACTCCTGGCCGGTTTGCATCAAGATTAGCCCACGAGACTTTTTTTTTAGTTGAAGTCTCACTCTGTTGCCCAGGCTGGAGTGCAGTGGCATAGTCATGACCTCTGCAGCCTCGATGTGCTGGGCTCAGGTGATCCTTCTGCCTCAGCCTTCCAAGTGGCTGGAATTACGGGCATGTGCCACCATGCCTGGCTAATTTTTTGATTTATTGTAGAGACGCAGTCTCACCAGTTTGCCCAGTCTAGTCTCAAACACCAGGTTCAGGAAATTCTCTCACTTCCGTTTCCCAAAGTGCTGGGATTACAGGCATGAGCCACTGTGCCTGGCACCCCCTGGAACTTCTAAGCAAGCACATACCTAGCTAAGTGAACATAATGCTAGGGAACATCTGATGGGAGGGAGGAAGGAAACCTCTGAAGCATGTCTTAAGGAGAAAGAGAAGGAAAAAAGCTTTTAAAATGAATTTTGAAATGAGGCACTTGGTAACGTTATGATTAAATTGTTCCTTTTATAGTACCTAGTGTGCCTCTACCTCTAGAATGCAACTCAAGGAAGGCCAAGGTTTTGTCTTGCTCACCACTTGTATCCCCAGCACTTAGTAGGTGCTCAATGCATACATTCGTGGCATGATTGAAGCTCTCTGAGATGCTAATCTGACCACCGTCACTCCTGCTTCTACTCTTAAAGCCTGTTGCCTTCATGTTCAAACCTGTGTGCCCCGAGCATGTCATAATCACCCTCTTCTTTTCCCACTTCCTGACTCTCTTGTCCTCTTCCACATCCTCCAAGATCAGCCTTCCTGAACATGTCACGCTCTCTCCCTGCCAGGCCTCTGCGCTTGCTGACCTCTTCTTGGAAAGCTCCGCCTGACTAACTCCTACTTGTCCTCGAGGGCTCTGCTGAGGTCACAGCTTCTGGGAAGCTTTCCAGACCCCTAAGACGGGCTTGTGTCAGTGGGGCTGGGTGCATAGCCCATCTCCAGCTTAGTCCTGCTCAGGCATCTGCTGACACCTGATTGTTGTGTGTTGGGCAGAGAGGTTGAAGATTAGCTCAGAGAGAATGTGGATGTTGTAGAATGGGGTGTAACGAGAATGGCAGTGGGTGGAATGGAGATTGGGGTAACTCACAGCCAGTGTGGGCTTCGGGCTGTCAAGATGTCATCCTCTATGCCTTGCAGTCTCCAGACCTTCCAGGCAGGAGCCAGAAACCCTTGGTTGGTCCCGCTGATTTGCATTTCTCCTCCTTCCTCTCTCTCAGGGGGGGATGTTACCATCACTGACCTGCCTCTGGCCCTAGAGCAGATCCAGGGCAACGTCCAGGCCAATATGCCAGCTGGAGGCCAGGCCCAGGTCCGTGCCTTGTCCTGGGGGATTGACCTGCATGTCTTCCCTGGAGACTATGACCTGGTGCTGGGGGCTGATATCGTGTACCTGGAACCCACCTTCCCACTGCTGCTGGGGACCCTCCAACACCTGTGCGGGCCCCGCGGCACCATCTATCTGGCCTCCAAGATGAGAGAGGAGCACGGGACAGAGAGCTTCTTCCAGCACCTCCTGCCCCAGCATTTCCAACTGGAGCTGGCCCAGCGGGACGAGGATGAGAATGTCAACATCTATAGGGCCAGACACAGAGGGCTGAGACCAGCTTGACATCACCCCTGCTGTTCTTCTCTACCCCTTGCCCTAATGAAGTAGCCGCAGACCTCCAGAGCCATAAACACAAGGACCAAAAAGAATGGATTTCCCTGGCCTCTTTCTCCTCCTTCCCTCTTGTTTCCCCAAATACTTGTGGACAGGTACAGGGAGGTGCTGGCTGACAAGGAATCCCAGAGCCCTGGCAGCACTAGTGTTAGAACCCCAAGGAGGTTCCTAGCTCCTGTTCTCAGCAGAGGAGGATGGGGTGGCATCTAGGATTCCTAGGGATGAGAGAGGTCGATGGGATGGAGAGCAGTGGCTGGACTGTAGACAGACTGCCACTGATCATTTCCAGTCCTGTTACTGTCTGTTTATACACGATGGACTTTATTTCACCACCAAATTCTATGGGATTTTTTTTGAAGGGGAAAGAAGCATTACAAATCTCTTCTGCATCCAAAGAACTCAGCTTTTGCTGGGGGCCAAAAAGGAAGAAGCCTCAGACCACCTATTTCTTGCTTTTAGAGATAGAGTCTGGTAGGACCATGGCTCTAACCAGGGTAAGTCTTCCCTGCCCTGAAGCTGCGACTGGCAGCAAGGCTGTCTCATGGACCGTGGCTGCTTCATCCCTTTCAGACTTGGAATCCTGATCACAGAACATCATGCTGTGGAGAAGAACACGAGATGGGGTGCTAGCTCTTTTCTTCTCTGATTTTTTAAAAAAATGATTTCCAAGCTTCATCAGTCCTTCCTTCCTAATGTGTTTTGCCTTCACCTCTTTTCTCTTCCCACAGTGGCATCCTGGTGGGGGTCTCTTTACTCACTACTTGGACACCTAGTCACCTTTTCTGGACTCTCCGCCATCATTCTTTCCCCCTTCAAGCCATTCTGCAAACTCTTGTGATCTTCCCACATCAGCTCTGGTGAGCTTTCCTTGCCTACAGAAGCAAGAACAAACTCATGGCCTTGGTACTTAGTTTTTCTCCATATGATCCCATGTTGCCTCTCTATTTCATTTTCTTCTCCTTTCTGGCCTGTATTGGGCCTCTGGCCAGATGACAGCAGGTCTGCTCTTTGTCCTCTGCATCCACACCTGAGTTGCCTGACTTCTTCCTTCTTAGGATGTTTCCCCGCCTGGAAGGGCTGTTGCTACCTGTCAAAATCTTCATCATTCTTTGCGTCTTTTCTGATACAAGCTTTTCCTGAGCCTCTTTCTTGGACGTGGTTTTCTTTCTCCCCTGAGACCCTCTAACTGTCTGCTTCACAGAACCTTACTTTGTCTCTTGCACATGTTTGTCTGATCCTTATTTTCTCACCATTAGATTGCTTTGAAGTGTGGGGCTGTGGCTTACTCATCTCAAATCCCGGTAGCCTAGCACAGTTCCTGGCATGCAGTACATGTGCAATAAATATTTTGCTCATTCAACGAACGTTTACTCGGTTTTGTTTTTTTTTTTTTGAGTGGGAGTCTCACTCTGTCATCCAGACTGGAATACAGTGGCCGCTCCCAGCGACCGCAGCCTCGACCTGCTGGGCTCCGGCGATCCTTCTGCCTCAGCCTTCCAAGTAGCTGGAACTACAGGCGCGCTACCATGCCCGGCTAATTTTTGATTTATTGTAGAGATGCGGTCTTGCCAAGTTGCCCAGGTGGGTCTCGAACCACGGGCTCAGGCAGTCCACTCACTTCAGCCTCCCAAAGTGCTGAGATTACAGGCTGAGCCACCGAACCCGGCTTACTCGGTTTTTTGAAGGGACTTCACCCTAACCTTCTTCCTAGGTGACCTTCCACACATTCCTGAGCCCACCCACCTACCTCACGTTTGTCTTGAGTCATAAATGGATAATATGAACGTGCATTAAAAAAAAACATAAAGTGTAACCCGCATGTCTTGTATTGTCGTTTTGTGACAACTTTATTTCTGGGTTCCATTCTTTTACCGGTGGGGGGGTTCCTTCCCTTGTGACCTGTACAGTCTCAATAAACCCGGCAGGGGAGGCGACTGTGCCCCCTCCGGCCAGCAGGTGGCGCCGTCCCCGATCGGCGCGTCCCGGTGGAGAGTTCTGGCCCCTTCGCGCCGCCGTAGTTCCGTGGACCCAGCGGGCCGCCGGCCGGCAGGAGCGTACGGCGCCCGGGGAGATGTCGCTGCTGCGGTCACTGCGCGTGTGCCTGGTCGCGCAGACCGGGAGCCGCCGGGTGAGGGGTCCCGGCCCGGGTTCCGCCCCACCCCTCGCAGCCCTCCCCGGTCCCCTTCGCCTCCGTGCCCCCCTCCCCGACGGCGTCGCCCCTGCGCGGCCCCTCCTCTCCTCCCGATCCCCGAGGTCGCCGCACTCCGACGCGCCCTCCGGCCCGGACCTCGCTGCTGCTGCTTCTCACCCCTTCCTTCTCTCCCCTGCAGGCGGGTCCCCTTCTTCAGTCGCCCCAGCCGTGGCCCGCTCTTCCCGCGGGGCCCTCCTGCCTGTCCTCGGCCCCCGCCTCCAGCAAGGAGCTCCTCATGAAGCTGCGGCGGAAGACTGGCTACTCCTTTGTAAATTGCAAGAAGGCTCTGGAGACTTGTGGCGGGGATCTCAAACAGGTGTGTGAGGGCGGGCTGTGAGGCCTGACCTCAGACTCGGGGAGGTCACGCGGGGGGGCGGGGTCGGGGGGCATAAAAATCAGACCTGCTGCCCAGGGACCTGTAGTGACACAGCCCTAGGTGGGATTCAGGCTTTTTTTTTTGAGTCGGAGTCTCACGGTCGCCCAGGCTGGAGTGCAGTGACACGCTCACGGCCACCGGAGCCTCGATCTGCTGGGCTCAGGCGATCCTTCCTCCTCAGCCTTCCAGATAGCTGGAGCTACAGGCGCGCCACCATGCCCCGCTAATTTTTTTTTTTTTTTTATTGTGGAGATGAGGGCTTGCCAAGTTGCCCAGGCTGGTCTCAAACCTTGGGCTCAGGCAGTCCTCTGCCTTCCAAAGTGCTGGGATGACAGGCTTGAGCCACCACACGGGCGGGATTCAGACTTAAATGACAAACTCAGCCTTCGACTTTGTCTTAATTGGAAGCAACTGAGTCAGTCTCTCAGAGTTGGCAAACCCTATTCCCTGCAAGGCTGCTATGGTGTTTCCTGCTGCCTGGAGTGGAGAGGGTTGGAGTGAGCTTTGGAGCCAGATGCCCAGGACTCAGTGCCCCCACCCTAGACCTGTGACTTTGGACATCTTAATCTTTCAGAGTTGTGTCATTGACTGTACAGTCACGCATCATTTAACCAGGAACATACATCCTAAGAAACGTGTTCTTCAGCGATTTCCTTGTGTAAACATCATGGAGTATTCTTACAGAAACCTGGACGGTATAGCCCACTGTAGCTTAGGCTGTGTGGTACAGCCTGTGACTCCTAGGCTACAAGCCTGTACTGCATGTTACTGTACCCAATACTGTGGGCAATTGTAACACCATGGCAGATACTTATGTAACTCAGCATATCTAAACATAGAAAGGATGCCATAAAAATATAATATAAAAGAGAAAACACAGCCAGGCTAAGTGGCTTAGCCTGTAATCCCAGCACTTTGGGAGGCCGAGGTTAGCGGATTGCCTAAGCCTGCTGGTTCAAGACCAGCCCAGGCCACTTGGTGAAACCTCATCTCCTCAATAAAATAAAATAAGTCTGCAGAGCATGGTAGCATGCGCCTGTAGTTCTGGCTACTTGGAAGACTGAGGTGGAAGGATTGCGGAGCCCAGCGGGTCGACGCTGGGTTAGCCGTGAGTGTGCCACTGCACTCCAGCCCGGGCGACAAAGAGACTCAAACTCAAAAAGACAAAACAGCACATCTGTTTAGACTTATTGCTCTGGATAAATCTGAGTGAGTGCCGAGTGAATGTGAACATTATGTGCATGACAGTAACATCTGTAGACACTGTACACAGAGGCTACACTATATATGAAAATATTTTTCTTCAATGATAATCTTAGCTAATGTAACTTTTTCATCTTATAAACTTAAATTTTTTAACTTTCTGACTCTTGTAATACTCAGTTTAAAACACAAACACATTGTACAGCTGTATAAAAATATTTTCTTTTTATTGTTATTCTGTTACTCTTTTCTATTTAACTGTTTTCTAATTTCATCTTTCACTTTTTTAGCTACTTCGTTAAAAACGAAGACACTTTAGCCTAGACCTACACAGGGTCAGAATCATCAATATCACTATCTTCCACCTCCATATCATGTTCCACTGGAATGCCTTCAGAGACAATAACATGCACAGGGCTGTTATCTCCTGTGATAACAATGCCTTCTTCTGGGATATCTCCTGAAGGACCTGCCTGAGGCTATTTTACAGTTAACTTTTCTTTTTTTGTAACTTGAAGTACACTCTAAAATAATGATGAATAGAACTGGGTGCAGTGGCTCATGCTTGTAATCCTGGCATTTTGGAGGCTGAGGCAAGAGGATTGTCTGAGCCTGCCTGGGCACAATGAGGAGACATCATCTCTACGATAATAAATAAACAAAATAATGATGAAAAGTATGTAATATAGTAAATACATAAACCAGTAACATAGTTGTTAATTATCATTATCAAGTATTGTATAGTATACATAGTCATGTGTGCTATATCTTTGTATGACTGGCAGCATGGAAAGTTTCTTTACATCAGCATCATCACAAACATGATACATATGTTTTGCCGTTTAGGGCTCTGATGTCACTAGGCAATAGCAAGTTTTCAGCTCAGTATAATCTTATGGTACCACCATCTTCTATGTCTGTTATTGACCATGCATCACAAATGTTGTTTTGTGATGCATGGCTATATAATGAAAATACAGCTGTCTGCCTCATAGGATTGTTGTAAAGATTAAACTTTCCAAAGCATCAATTAGTTACAATAATGCTTGGTATTTGACATTTAGTGGTAGACTGCCAGTAAATGATAGGTCATTTTAGTTTCTGTTAGAGAATTTAGTGGAAACAGTAAGAATCAGGGAACCTGAATATATCTTAGAGTTCTATGGGGTTCTAAATTCTGTGACTTTTGTTGTCTGCTCTTTTTCTTTTCAATTTATAGGCAGAGATCTGGCTCCACAAGCAGGCCCAGAAGGAGGGCTGGAGCAAAGCTGCCAAGCTCCATGGAAGGAAGACCAAGGAAGGCCTGATCGGGCTGTTCCAGGAAGGAAACGCGACTGTTTTAGTGGAGGTGAGTTGTTGGAAAGTCCAGATGCCAAGAACAGCTGTCCCTTGGGTGTGAGGCTTGTGTAGCCCCTTTGCATTCTTTTTCTTTTCTTTTGAGTCAGAGTCTCACTCTATCGCCCTGGCTGGAGTGCAGTGGCATGCTCATGGCCACCGCAGCCTCTGCCCACTGGGCTCAGGCAATCCTTCCGCCTCAGCCTTTCAAGTAGCTGGAACTACAGGCATGAGCCACCATGCCCAGCTAGATTTTTTTTAAAAATTTGTTGTAAAGATGAGGTCTCACCAAGTTGCCCAGGCTGATCTTGAACCCCTGGACTCTGGCGATCCTTTCACATCCACCTCCCAAAGTGCTGGGATTACAGTTGTATGCCTGGTTGCCCCTTTGCGTTCTTAAAGAAAAGATCTGTTTGAGAACCATAAAGAATAGTTGAGCTAAACTCACAAAACCTCCAGCTGTGGATTCATTTAAGTATAGAAATGCCTAGTGTGTTGAGAAATGGTCTGCAGTCTAGAATATTATTCCCAAATGTGCGTCTGGTGCAGCCGTACACCTCGTTACTGATAGTTTTCTGGAACAGTTAGATTGGAAAACTAATATATTAACTCAGTCACGATTCCAGACGTGAATTGACGTCTTTGCAAATTCTGTCTCTGAATGCTGCAACGTGGTCATGTATGTGCATTACTATATTTTGCTTGAAAAGGAATATGTGAGGCAAGGAGAGAAGTTAATTGAGACAATTGTCTGATGTTGACTGTGCAGTGTTGTTATTGATTTATGTAGTGGGTAAAAATTGCAAGTTGGTCATTATTTTCTTGCAATTAGTATTGTATACTTGTATTTTGATATTTCAGGACTTTTATACTTCTACGTTAAAAATAATTTACCATAATTATGGAAAATGAAGAAATATATGCTGATGAGATTTCCAAGGTCGAAGGTGAATCCAGTGAACTTATTAGTGATAGTGAGACACACAGTGATGTAATGATGCAATGTAAATGAAGAAATATATATATAATATATATTCGGTTTATAATCCAAATAAAAATACCAATTACGGAATGCTAGAGTGGTGTTTGAGGCAAACACTGGATATGTCTGCAACTTTCAGCTGTATTGTGAAGAAGGTAACAATTTAGAAAAGACCCTTTCACTTGTGCTTAATGACAAGTTTGTGGCAACCAGCTTCAGATTTTTAAAAAATTTTCACCTGCTTTCAGTATTAGGAAAGTGAAAAATTTGTCTATCGCAAATGTGTTAATTCGTGGTTTTTTTTTTGAGTTGGAATCACTCTGTTGCCCAGACTGGAGTGCATTGGCACACTCACCGCCACCCCCATGTCGCTCTGCTGGGCTCCGGCGATCCTTCTGCCTCAGCCTTCCAAGTAGCCAGAACTATAGGTGCATGTTATCATGCCCAGCTAATTTTTTTTTTTTTTGAGTTGGAGTCTCACTCTGTCGCCCAGACTGGAGTGCAGTGCCCGCTCCCAGCCACCGCAGCCTTGACCTGTTGGGCTCCGGCGATCCTTCCGCCTCAGCCTTTCAAGTAGCTGGAACTACAGGCGTGCGCTACCACGCCTGGCTAATTTTTTGATATATTGTAGAGATGCGGTCTCGCCAAGTTGCCCAGGCGGGTCTCGAACCCGCGGACTCAGGCAATTTACTCACCTCGGCCTCCCAAAGGCGCGGTATTACAGGCTGAGCCACCAAGCCCGGCCTTTTTTTTTTTTTTTAATTGTAGAGATGAGGTCTCCAAGTTGCCCAGGCTGATCCTGAACTTGCAGGCTTAGGCAATCTACTTGCCTCGGCCTCCCAAAGTGCTGAGATTATTGGCTGAGCCACCGAGCCCATCCTATTAGTTGTTGAATAGAGAGTAGCTGATTTAGAGGAAGCTTGGGAGCCATAATTGGTAAAGAATCAGATATGGACTACTTTAGAGTGAGAGAAGGTATAAACAAGGTGATCGCAGAAGTGGTTTGGAGTTGGAGGACGTGCATGCAGCCACAGGGCAGAGGTGAACTTCAGGCCTTCCGGACATCATCGGACCACCTTCTGAATGAGCAGGCCATTACCAACTCGCCAGCCCAGCGGGGGTCACTTCATTCCATTTCTGTCCACAAGCTGGGAGAGGAACTGCAGCTTTAAAATAACGGGGTCGTTTGTTTTGGGGTCTGAGTGTACAGCATGTTCTATCGATGTATCTTGCTTTACTCTCCAGCCAGCTTATGTGGCAACATCAATTTGTTCCCACAGGTGAACTGTGAGACAGATTTTGTTTCCAGAAATTTAAAATTTCAGCAGTTAGTACAGCAAGTAGCCCTTGGAACCATGTTGTATTGTCAGAGCCTAAAAGGTCAACTTCCCACATACAGTAAGGTGAGTTTGGGGTTGTCTCTGGCATGCTGAATTTATTCTCTCGTAGGATCTGTTCTTCCTTGTTTAGATATTCTCATGTCTCATTCCCTTCTTTCACATCTCTTTTTTTTTTTTTTTTTTTTTGAGTCTGGGTTTTGCTCTGTTGTTCAGGATGGAGTACAGTAGCATGGTCATAGCTCACCACTGCCTCAACCTCCTGGACTCAGGCAATTCTTCTGAGTAGCTGAGACTACAGGCGTGTGCTGCCATACCTGGCTACTGTTTTTTATTTTTATGGAGATAGAGTCTCACTGTGTTGCCTAGGCTGGTCTGAAACTCCTGGCCTTAAGCAGTCCTCCTGCCTTAGCCTCCCAAAGTACAGATGTGAGACACTGTGCCCGGCCTTCACATCTCTGCTTAAATACTGTCTTTTTAGACAGAAGTGTCTTTCCTCCTAATACTCTGTCCCTTCCGTGATTCTGCTTCATTTAACATTTTTTATCACAGTGTTTTTGGTGTTTTTTTTTTTTGAGTTGGAGCCTCACTCCGTTGCCCGGGCTGGAGTGCAGTGGCATGCTCCCAGCCACCGCAGCCTCGACCTGCTGGGCTCCAGCAATCCTTCCACCTCAGCCTTCCAAGTAGCCGGAACTACAGGCGTGCGCTACCACACTCGGCTAATTTTTATTTATTGTAGAGTTGAGGTCTCGCCAAGTTGCCCGGGTGGGTCTTGAACCCGTGGGCTCAGCAGTCCACTCGCCTTGGCCTCCCAAAGTGCTGGGTTTATAGACTGAGCCACCGAGCCCGGCCCATAGTGCTTATATTACGTTGTTATTTACTTGCATGTTGTCTGACTTCCCTAGTAAAATGTAAGCTTTGTGAGGTAGAGAGTTTGTCTTTTCGCTACTGTATTTTGCTGAAAGAGAATTGGGCCCAGTACTTAGTTGGAACTTAATAATCTTTGCTGAATAAATGAATGAGTGAACGACTGTGGGGTGGAGTCAGCCAAATCAAGTGAAAGCTTAGTGTTCAGAAATCTGGAGTGGCCTGAGGAAAGGATTTTTAAACAGAGAAATTGGACAAAGGACAGCTGAGGAGAGAAACTTGTTCTTGTCTGTAGGAATTACATCATTTTCCCTCTGAGTCAACCTTATTGTCAAGGCAAACATGAAACAACAACCACTCAAAGCATTTTTTTTTAGTTTGTTACTACTGTTTCTCTCTCTCTCTCTCTCTCTCATTTGTTTTTTTTAGTTGGAGTCTTACTCTGTCATCCAGGCTGGAGTGCAGTGGCACGCTCAGGCGGTCCTTCCATCTCAGCCTTCCAAGTAGCTGGAACTTCAAGCACGTGCCATCACGCCTGGCTAGTTTTTTTTATTTATTTTAGAGACAAGGTCTCACCAAGTTGCCCAGGCTGGTCTTGAACCCCTGGGCTTAGGCAATCCTCTCGTCTTGGCCTCCTTGCTGGGATTACAGGCATAAGCCACTGCACCCGGCCTTTTTGTTGTTGTTGTTGAGTTGGCATTTCATTCTCACCCAGGCTGGAGTACAGTAGCACAATCACAGCTCACTGCAGCCTTGACCTCCTGGGCTCAGGTGATCCTTCTGCCTCAGCCTCCCAACTAACTGGGACTACAGGTGCCTGCCACCATGCCTTGCTATTTTAAAATTTTTTTTGTAGTGACGAGGTTGCACTATGTTGCTCAGGCTGGCCTCAAGCAATCTTCCTGCCTCGGCCTCCCAAAGTGCTGGCATTACAGGTGTGAGCTACTGAGCCCAGCATTTTTTTCTTCTTATTTATTTTTTTCTTCAAAGATTGCTTGGTGAGTGTTAATTATTACTGGCATTGAATAGTCATACTATGTGAGAAACAGTGTTGAGATTATTTTTTAGAATTTTTCTGAGCAAATGAGTCACTTAAACTAGAAATCGTGGCTTTGATCTTGCCAGTTAACTCCTGTCGTCTTTATCTAGATTCGCCATTTGTTATCGCTTGGCTGTGTTGGCTTCATCCCTTTTTTGTATACATATTACTGTGGTCACTCTTTTTGTCCTTTTATGAGTACGTTGCAGACATCAGGATCTTTCATTCCTTCATCATGTGTCTCCTAAACACAAAGACAATCTCTATTTAACCACAGTTCAGTGATCACATTTAGGATATATATACTTTTTTGCTCATAAAAGTTGCAAACTTAGGGAATTTTAACAATGATACAGTATTTTTATTTATATTTTAAATTTATTTAAATTAAATTTATATTTTCCAATTAGCAATTTTTCTTGTGATCTGGGATCCTTTCCAGTATAATATGTTGCATTTAGTGTCGTGCTTATTTTTATTTATTTATTTTTTTAGACATGGGGGTCTCAGTATGTTGCTCAGACTGGTCTTAAACTCCTGAGCTTGAGTGATCCTCCCACCTTGGCTTCCCAAAGTACTGGAATTACAGGCATGAGCCACCATACCCAGTATCATGTCTGTTTAGTCTCCTGTGTTCTTCAGCCTTTATTTCTGTTTTATTATGTTGACATTTTGTAAGATTACAGGGTAGTTCTGTTGAATGTCTTTTAGTTTGGATTTGCCTGATGTTTCTTTTCTTTTGAGTTGAGGTCTCACTTTGTTGCCCAGGCTAGAGTGCAGTGGCATGCTCATGGTTCACTGCAGCCTCATTCTCCTGGACTCTCAGCCTCCTGAGTAGCTGGGACTACAGATGCACATGCCACCATGCATGGCTAGTTTTTTTTTTTTAATGTTTTATAGAGACGAGGTCTCCCTTTGTTGCCTAGGCTGGTCTCAAACTCGTGGGTTCAAGCAATCCTCCTGCCTCCACCTCTCAAAGTTCTGGGATTACAGGTGCAAGCCACTGCTTCTGGCCCGATGTTTCTTCATAATTAGACACAGAATATAGATTTTTAATTTTTTTAATTTTTATTATTTTTATTTTTATTTTTTTTAAGTTGGAGTCTCACTCTGTCACCCAGACTGGAATGTAGTGGCTGCTCCCGGCTGCTGCAGCCTCAACCTGCTGGGCTCCAGCGGTCTTTCTGCCTCAGCCTTCCAAGTAGCCAGAACTATAGGCGCGCGCTACCATGCCCAGCTAGTTTTGATTTATTGTAGAGATGAGGTCTTGCTAAGTTGCCCAGGCAGGTCTCGAGCACTTGGACTCAGGCAGTCCACTCATCTCGGCCTCCCAAAGTGCTGGGATTACAGGCTGAGCCACCGAGCCTGGCCAGAATATGATTTTTGTTGGAATATTAAACAGTATTTTTCACGGTGCGGTGGCTCATGCCTATAATCCCAGCACTTTGGGAGGCCGAGGTGAGAGGACTGCCTCAGTCCACAGATTTGAGATCAGCCTGGGCAACTTGGTGAGACCTCATCTCTCCAATAAATCAACAAATTAGCCGGGCATGGTGGCATGTGCCTGTATTTCCAGCAACTTAGAAGGCTGAGATGGAAGGATCTCCTGAGCCCAGTAGGTGGAGGCTGCAGTGGCCATGAGGATGCTACTGTACTCCAGCCTGGGTGACAGAGTGAGACTCTAACTCAAAAAAAGAAAGAAAGAAAACTAACAAACAAAAAAATAGTTTTTTTCTCAGGACATCACACTAGGAGGCACATGATGACTGTTGGTCCTGTTATTGATGATGTTAACTTTGATGTCTTTATTAAGGTAGCATTTGCCAGGTTTCTCTGCTATAAAGTTGCCAGGTTCTTCATTGTAATTAACAAGTCATCTGTATGGGAGATTCTTTGAGACTGAACATCCAGTGCCCTAAAGGCTTTTGCCTAATGCTAGTTTAATCCACAGATGAGTCTTATCAGGATCATTTATTACTATGAAAATTGCATAATGGTTTTTCTCTTGACATGTGTTAGTTTTATTACTTGGTATTCTATTGTTAGAAAGACGTTTCCCTTCTTCCCCTTTATTTAGTATTAATGTTGACTCATGGGTTCTTATTTTGTATAGTGGGTTATAATTCATTGTCTAGATCATTATTCATTTGGATGCTCAAGTTATCTGTGGATTTGACCACTTCAAGCTGATCCTGTGCAAGCTGACTAGTGTCCTTTTGCTGTGTCCTTACCATTTTCCGAGTATTTTCTTAATTTTTGGCATAAGAAGATATTTTGGGTTTATGTCATATTTCTTTTCCCCAACCTTGGAATGGGCCACTTTTTCAAGGAGTTCTTATCCCTTTTAGTGGGGGAGTGGTCTTTTTTTTTCTTTTTTTTGAGTCAGAGTCTCACTCTGTTACCAAGGCTGGAGTGCGGTGGTATGCTCATGGCCAACGCAGCCTCAACCTGCTGTGCACAGGCGATCCTTCTACCTTGGGAGTGGTTTTTAGAAATCAGGATTTGGGCATTGGGCATGCTACTGAGATGTCATTGTTTCTTTGTTCTTTCAGCAGTCAGAGCATGCAGGTGCTTGTCAGTTCTAAATCCAGCACTGTAGGGTTCTTCATTTTTCTCCTTCAGTTTTTGTATCTTTCTTTTCTCATAATGGGAACACTAGCTCTTAGCAACTTCAGTGTGTTTACTTATTTATTCAGTGTTACAATGTATATATGTGTACAAAATTGTTTCAGAGTTTCTATATCTGACCACTGCAAATATCACAACCTCTGAGGAGTTGGAGATTTTTCTGTAGTTCTTTTTGTCTGTACATTGAAGTTATGTGGTCAAATGACTATATTCAAAGTTATCTGGATTAATTTTTCTTTTTTTTTCCTCCCATTCTGGGAGATTTATGTTATTCATTTGAAATACAGTTGGAGTCTTATATTTCTGTTTAGTCAGTATTTATTTTCACCTCAAATCCTTTTTGTGTTATTTTTGAGCCAGGCACGGTGACTCACGTGTATAATCCCAGCACTTCATGAGACAGAGGCAAGAGGATTGCCTGAGCCCAGGGATTCAAGACCAGCCTGGGCAACTTGGCGAGAACTTGTCTCTACAATGAATCAAAAAATTAGCCAGGTGTGGTGGTGTCTGCCTGTAGTACCAGCTACTTGGAAGGTGGAAGAATTGTTTAAGCCTAGCAGGTTGAAACTGTAGTGACTGTGATCGTGTCACCGCACTCCAGCCTAGATTACAAAGTGAGACTCTGGCTCAAAAAAATTTTTGGAATATGTAAAACATTAACAAAGTCCTAAATGTTAAAACTGTTAAACCACAACAACAATAAAAGAGGTCTACTCACTCAGAGAAGGTCTGCTACCTCTTCTCTCCCATCTATCCCACTCTCAGCTACTCTTGTAGGTAACCAACATCACTGATTTGTGACTAGCCTTTTAGTTTTTTTTTTCAAAAATAGGCATATTGATAACAAATACTTCTTTCTTATATAAATGGTGGTATAATATGCATGTATACTTTTAATTTGCTTTTTTTTTTTTTTGAGTTGGAGTCTCACTCTGTCGCCCAGGCTGAAGTGCAGTGACACGCTCACCATCATTCCAGCATTAACCTGCTGGGCTCCGGCGATTGCCTGAGTCCAGGGGTTCAAGACCAGCCTGGGCAACTTGGTAAGACCTTGTCTCTACAATAAAAAGTTAGCCGGACATGGTGGCATGCACCTGTAGTTCCAGCTACTTGGAAGGCGGAGGCAGAGGGATCGCCTGAGCCCAGCAGGTTGAGGGTCGAGGCTGCAGTGGCCATGAACATGCCATTGCACTCCAGCCTGAGTGATGAAGTGAGACTCTGACTCAAAAAAAGAAAAGAAACAGTTACTCAATGAGTAACCTTGTGCCTATGTTCTTTTGTACTGTTAGAAGTATATCATCAGGGTAAATTCCTAAAAATAGGATTACAGGGTCAAAAGATAAATGTATACATAGTTTTCTTAGGTACTGTCCAGGTCCCCTCCATTGGATTTGCACTCTTTTGCGTTCCCACCAACAATCTGCAGGTCTCCTAGCTTTAACATTTTATAATCATATGAAAGTATTGTTCCTGATTTCTAGGAAATGATATGCTGCAAAGTTAGGGTGGAGGATGAAAGTGGAATGGAATCAGGGTGGTGCAGTGATAGAATAAAAAACTTGTGAAAGTTTTTAACATCCTTGCCTAATGAAAAGATTGTCTATTTATATGAATTTATCTTGGATCATTTTCTTATAAATAGGCTATTTTGACCAGGCTCGGTGGCTCAGTCTATAATCCCAGCACTTTGGGAAGCATAGGCAAGTGGATTGCCTGAGCCCATGGGTTTGAGACCAGCCCGGGCAACTTGGCAAGACCTCGTCTCTACAATAAATAAAAAATTAGCTGGGCATGGTAGCATGCGCCTGTAGGTCCGGCTACTTGGAAGGATCGCTGGAGCCAACAGATCGATGCTGGGGTGGCTGTGAGTGTGCCGCTGCACTCCAACCTGGGTGACAGAGTGAGGGTCCAACTCAAAAAAAAAAAAAGAGAAATAGGCTATTTTTTTCAGTAGTTGCCATGGTAAGTTAAAAAAGAGAAAAAAATAGAAATAGTCTATTTTTGCCTATTTTCTTTTTTTTTTTTTGAGTTGGAGTCTCACTCTGTCGCCCAAACTGGAGTGCGGTCGGCCACTGCGGCCTCGACCTGCTGGGCTCCGGCGATCCTTCCACCTCAGCCTTCCGAAGTAGCCAGAATTACAGGCGCGTGCTACCACGCCTGGCCAATTTTTTGATTTATTGTGGAGATGAGGTCTCACCAAGTTGCCCAGGTGGGTCTCAAACCCGTGGGCTCAGGCAATCCACTCACCTCAGCCTCCCAAAGCGCGGGATTGCAGGCTGAGCCACCGAGCCCAGCCTATTTTCTTAATAATTTGAATAGTGCAGGACTGTTCATGTTTGTTTTCTTTGTACACTTAGGGCTTCTTAAATTCCTCTGAGCTTTCTGGACTTCCAGCTGGGCCTGACAGAGAAGGGTCACTCAAGGATCAGTTGGCCTTAGCAATTGGTGAGTATTTGTAAGGACTGGACCTTTTGGTGTCTGGTGTTTCTCCAAATCTAGGTCAACAAAGACAAGCTCATGTGCCCATAAGCATCAGATAATGTGGAGGTGAGAGGCAGTTTGGTGTCAGAGAGCGGTGGGCTTCCTGAAGAGCTCATACCCTGCAGGAGGGGCCTTTACTGAGTTCTTGCCAATTGTTATGTTGGGAGAATGGAGTCCTAGGGTCATCAGAATTTCTAAATTCCTTAAAATATTTTTGATTTGTATGCAAATATCATGGTTTTTAGCTGTTTGCAACATGATAGTTATTTTCATCACTGTGCCAACAAGACAAAGCATATCTATAGGCAAGAGATGGCCCCTTTGACTTCCAGTTGACTAGCTTTGTATATGCTATAGGGAAAGCAGTACATTAAAGATTGCTTCACCTTTATATAGGGTTCCAGGAAAATTTAGGCACATCATTTTTAGGAATTTTATCTCTCTTTTCAAAGATTCTAGTTGTGAATGTGTGAAGATAAATTCTTTTAAAGCCTGCTGGCTGTGGGAACCACATCTGGATCATTGCGTGGGACTGGTGGGGATTTTGCTTTCTTCCTAAGTGTCCTTGAAGAAGAGAGGGTGATGGGGATGGGATTGGAGCTTGCTGAGAATTTACTGCTCATCTTAAATTTCCAGTTAAGTCATCAATTCTGTTTTTATCGGGTCATCTTATAGTATCTATGATGTTTCAGTGAGTCATGGATGAGAAATCAGACAACTATGTAAGGGGTTTATTAAGAAATTCTGGAAGAACTGGGTGTTTCATCTGTCAGTTTCTGGGAATTAATTGGGTAGACGTTTTGAGTTATTTTGAAATTTGTTTTGGTTTCTGGATTCTCCCTTTTTGTGACTTTTAGATATAACTATGGCTAGTCCAGACACATTTACACAGACCCTTTTGTTTATTCCTACCTTTTGGCTTATTTAGACTTCTGTTAGAAGTGAAGAGCATTCTGAGAGAAAGTGGGAAATCGCAATCTGTTTTTGGTTCCCATAAATAACTCTGAAAATGGCATTTTTTCATTTTTGATGAGAGGAAGTTGAAACTATCAGATGACAGGGGTTTTGGATTTTCTGGGGCTTTTAGTTGCGGACTTTTTTCCTGATGCAAAGAGTAGTCAGGAGTTGTCTGTGTCACTTATTTGGGAGGGATGGTAATTTGGTGGGGAAAAGCACTTAATTGCTTTGGAGTCAGAGTTGAGTTTTAATTCCAGTTCTGCCATGTTTTTTTGGATTAATTACTTAAGTTCTGTAAGCCTAAGGTTTTTGTTTTTGTTTTTGAGTTGGAGTCTCACTCTTTCACCCAGGCTGGAGGTCAGTGGAATGCTCCCAGCCACTGCAGCCTCGACTGCTGAGCTCAGGCGATCCTTCTGCCTCAACCTTCCAAGTAGCTGGAACTATAGGCACGCACCAGCACGCCCGGCTAATTTTTTGATTTATCGTAAAGATGAGGTCTCAGCAAGTTGCCCAGGCTGGTCTCGAATCTGCGGGCTCAGGCAATCCTCTCACCTCGGCCTCCCAAACTGCTGGGATTATAGGCGTGAGCCACCGCTCCCATCCAGCCTGAGTTTAATGTAATAATAACAGCTAGCATTTGAGTGCTTGCTATGTGCCAGATACTATAGTAAGTGCTTTTGCATATATTGCTTATTTTTCCCAATAACTCTGAAAGGTATCATCTCCATTTTACAGATGAGGAATCTAAAGCTTGATCAATGAGTAAATGAGACACTTACCCAAGGTCATATCACAGTAATTGGCAGAACTGAGACCTGAGTCATGTGACAGTGCAGCCTGTGTTTTTAACTCCAAGAGCATCTGGTGCATGGCGGGTGTCCATGAAGATCACTCTCCACTTCCCCCACCCCCACCTCTCCCCATACGCCTTTCTTCCTCTTTAAGCAGAAACTGAAAATGGTGTCTCTCCATCTCCCTGCACATCCAGCGTAAATGGAGAGGGACTGTCTTCCAAACTTGGCCACTTCTGTGCATATTTTGGTACCAAACATTCATCATTCTGGTGGTGTGTGAGTTTTTGTTTTTGCTTTTTTGTAGGGAAACTGGGAGAAAACATGACCCTTAAACGCGCTGCATGGGTGAAGGTGCCATCTGGGTTCTACGTTGGCTCTTACGTCCATGGCGTCATGCACAGTCCCTCCCTGCACAACCTGGTGCTGGGGAAGTATGGGGCCCTGGTCATCTGCGAGACATTCGAGCAGAAAGCCAACCTGGAGGACCTCGGTCGCCGCCTCGGGCAGCACGTGGTGGGCATGGCCCCACTCTCTGTCGGCTCCCTGGACGATGGGCCTGGGGGAGAGGCAGAGACCAAGATGCTGTCCCAGCCGTACTTGCTGGACCCCTCCATTACCTTGGGACAGTATGTGCAGCCCCAGGGCGTGTCTGTGGTAGACTTCGTGCGCTTTGAATGTGGAGAAGGTGAAGAGCCAGCAGAGGCCGAGTAGGTTCCAGAGGCTTTGGCCCAGGAGGAATGTTTTTGGCTCTGGACATCATTAAAAAAGAGGTTATTTTCTAAGCCTCTTCAAACCTAGAATTTATTTTTTGTTTGAGTTTATAATAAAATTGTATGCGTCATGGGTAGTTACTAAATACAATCATTATATAATAAAAAGAGCAGGATTTTTTCCATGTTTGTATAATACCAGGTTTAGCTTTTTTGTGCATTAGGTGTGACAGGCTTTTAAAACAACAGGCGGGCCTTATGGACGTGTCGGGCAGTGGCTTGGAGAACAGGCAGCAGTAATTCCACATGGATGTACTAGGGTGTCCTTGAGACCTCTGACTCGCACGTTCTGTCTTTCTCCTTATGTGACTTAACACTCTTAATCTGCTTTTGCTTTGTGACAGTTTGGGCTATGCTTCTACTCTGGAACTTCCCTGGTTACATTACTTCTGCCATGTGATTTCATTGGAATTAGTAATTCAAACATAGAATTATCTGGGAAATGTGAGTTAATTTGTTGATGTCTGTAACGTGCTTTGAGGCTGTCTGCAGTGGTGTACACACTGGTTCTGGCCATTTAGTGAAATTAATAACACGTGGCCCTATTTCTCTTTTTGGTAATGGTTGTGGGTGGGTAGGTGGGTACTGGAGGTTTTCTGGACAGCTGTAAGGTAGATTTGACATTCTTGTGCCAGAAACAGGAATTAGAGTGGTCCAATTAATCAGAGAGCTCACTCAACATCATTGCCTTTTTTTTTTTTTAGTCAGAGTCTCACTCTGTTGCCCAGGCTGGAGTGCAGTGGCATACTCAAGACCACTGCAGCCTCAACCTGCTGGGTTCAGGTAGTCCTTCCGCTTCAGCCTTCCAAGTAGCTGGAGCTACAGGCATGTGCCACCATGCCTGGCTAGTTTTTTTTATTTATTGTAGAGAGGAGGTCTTGCTGTGTTGCCCAGGTTACTCTCGAACCCATGGGCTCAGGCACTCCTCTTGCCTCAGCCTCCCTAAGTGCTGAGATTGTAGGTGTGAACCACCATGCACAACTTGTTTTGTTTTTAAGCGACAGGGTCTTGCTCCATTGCCCAGACTAAAGTACAGTGGCCAGACATAGCTCACATTTAATCTTGAACTTCTGAGCTCAAGCAATTTTCCCACCTCAGCCTTCTCATTAGCTGAGACTGCAGGCACACTCCACCAGTGCCTGGCTAGGGTTTTTTTTTTTTTTTTTTTTTGTAGTGGTGGAATCTCACTATGTTGCCCAGGCTGGTCTTGAACTCCTGGCCTCAAGCGATCCTTCCCCAACAGCCTCCCAAAATATTGGGTTACAGGCTCAAGCCACCACACTTGACTGGCATCACCTCTTAATTTACCTAGTAATGAAAATTGTTCCCAAGATTACTCACAATGGCCATAACAGGCAAACTCCAAATACTGAAAAGAGCTCCATTTGCTCATTACAGGCATCTTTATTTGGAAAAAAGTTACAAATGCTCTGGCACATAACAGATCTGGGCCTTTGCATTTCAACCTTGGGCTGTATCATGTGATTTCAATGATTTGCAGGTTAAGTAGGTTTTAGAAGTACTGATATTGAAATTTAAAACAATTGTAGGTCCTGGCACAATATTAAACATTTTAAACTTAGTATTTGGTTATTTTGGCTTCTCCAGATTTATGCAGTTCTAGTGCTTTCTGCTGTGGCTTTAGCTGGAAAGCCACAAAAAACAAAAAATGGGTGGCTAACATTTTTGTGTACTGTATATAACAACCAAGGGATGCAAGGATGAGAAAAAAATGAAAAACATGCTGAGATTTTCAGACTCTATTGTATCTAAACTAAGTAGCTGGATGTCAGACAGAAATTGGTAGGTGAATTCTTTCCTGGTATTGGCACTCTCTGGTCTCTCCTTGGTCTTGAATAGGCATATGCCTTCTTGCCTTAGAAAAGCCCCTTTTCTTTCTTCAGTTGAAGCTGTTTCCAGCCAGGCAGAGCAATAAATTGCCCTCTTGTGATGCCAAACACAGACACAAAGTCCTGTTCAGAGAGGTAATTCTTAGAGAGAAAACAAAGTTCCTGGTTAGAAGAAAGACATGTCACCTATCAATATCTTTTTTTGTTTTTTTTGGTTTTATTTTTTTGAGTTGGAGTCTCACTCTGTCCCAGACTGGAGTGCAGTGGCCGCTCCCGGCCACTGCAGCCTCGACCCACTGGGCTCCGGCAATCCTTCCTCCTCAGCCTTCCGAATAGCTGGAATTACAGGCACGCGCTACCATGCCCGGCTGATTTTTTGATTGTAGAAATGAGGTCTCGCCAAGTTCCCCAGGTGGGTCTTGAACCCGCGGGCTCAGGCAATCCACTCACTTCAGCTTCCCAAAGCACGGGATTACAGGCTGGGCCACCAAGCCTGGCTGTCTTTTTTGTTTTGTTTTTGTTTTGAGTTGGAGTCTCACTCTGTCACCCAGACTGGAGTGCAGTAGCATACTCCCGGCCACCGCAGCCTCAACCTGCTGGGCTCCGGCAATCCTCCTGCCTCAACCTTCCAAGTAGCTGTAACTACAGGCACCCGCTACCGTGCCCAGCTAATTTTTGATTTATTGTAGAGATGAGGTCTTGCCAAGTTGCCCGGGTGGGTTTCGAACCCATGGGCTTAGGCAATTCACTCACCTCGGCCTCCTAAAGTGCTGGGATTACAGGCTGAGCCACCGAGCCTGGCCTCACCTATCAATGTCAACAGAGGTGGGAAAGGGGGAGCAGGAAGGAGTCCTCGGTAGACTCTAGAAGGGGGAAACAGGGTGAATTTCTCAGAAAGGCTATAATGGACTTAAAATATTTATTGGAGAGATGACATGAACAGGTATAAAGGGACAGGAGGGGGACAGGAAGCAGTGGAGGGTGGTTGGGAAGGCCTCCCTGAGGAGGTGACGATGGTGTCAAAACCTAAATGACCAGGAGGTGCTGACCCTGTGATGATCTGAGAGCATGTTTTTTTCAAGCAGGAGCACTAGCAAGGATAAAGTCTTAAAGGCTGGAATACGCATGTTCAAGGACAGACGAGCAGCCACAAGCTGAAGTGCAAATGAAGAGGGTAGGGGTATAGGAGACAAAATCAGAGAGGCAGGGGCTGGATTGTGTGAACTTCGATTCTTTCTTAAGTGCAGTGGGAAGCCATTCGAGGTGTCTTAAGCAGGACAGTGCCATCTGTTTTGTTTGTTTGTTTGTTTTTAGCTGGGGTCTCACTCTGTTACCCGGGCTAGAGGGTAGTGGCACAATCACGGCTCACCGCAGCCTTGACCTTCCAGGCTCAGACTATCCTTCCACCTCAGCCTCCTGCGTAGTTAGGACTACAGGCACATACCATCATGCCCAGCTAATACATATTTGTTTTTTTGTAAAGACGAGGTCTCACTATGTTGCCTAGGCTGGTCTCAAGCTCCTGGGCCCAAGCAGTCCTCTTGCCTTAGCCTCCCAAAGTGCTTGGTTTATAGACATGAGCCATGGGTACCATCTGTTTTAAAAGATCCTTTTGGCCGGGCTCGGTGGCTCAGCCTGTGAATCCTGCACCTTTGGGAGGCTGAGGTGAGTGGATTGCCTGAGCCCGCGGGTTCGAGACCCACCTGGGCAGCGAGACCTCATCTCTACAATAAATCAAAATATCAGCCAGGCGTGGTAGCACATGCCTGTAATTCCGGCTACTTAGAAGGCTGAGGCGGAAGGATCACCGGAGCCCAGCAGGTAGAGGCTGTGGCGGCTGGGAGCGGCCACTGGACTCCAGTCTGGGCGACAGAGTGAGACTCCAACTCAAAATAAATAAATAAATAAAATAAAAGATCCCTTTGGGCCGGGCATGGTGGCTCATGCCTGTAATCTCAGCACTTTGGGAGGCCGAGGTGAGAAGATTGCCTGAGCCCGTGGGTTTGAGACCAGCATCCTGAGCAACTTGGTGAAACCTCGTCTCTACAATAAATCAAAAAGTTAACTGGGTGTGGTGGTGTGCACCTGTAGTTCCAGCTACTTGGAAGCCTGAGGTGGAAGGATCGCCTGAGCCCAGCAAGTCGAGGTGGCGGTGGCCATGAGCGTGCCACTGTAGTCTAGCTTGGGCAACAGAGTGAGAACCCGACTCAAAAAAAAAAAAATAATAATAAAAAAGATCCCTTTGGCTGCTGTGTGGAGAACAGATTGTAGGACTGGGTGGAAACCGGTTGGATCCTAATGGTCCATGATGACTGGACTAGACTAGCAGCAGAGAGGTGGAAAGGAGTGGACAGAAGCTAGCTGGTGGGAGGTTGATGTGGGAGGTAAAAAAAATAAAACAAAGGGAGCCCTGGGTTTTGGGATTGAGCTACAGATGTCCACTGAGGGCCTCCCATGTCCCAGAACTATCTTAGGCCATCTGCTGACATGAGTGCTTCACTCACGGAGAGGAGCTCCACTTAACAACCAACAGCTCCTTCAGGCACTCACCTCCTTTTTGGCAGGGTTCACGTCCTCAGGCAGCTCTTGATTCTGGTTTTTCAATAGAACTTCTATGGGATAATATTTTGGCTCACTGTTATGAGAATTCAGGGAGAGGGTTGCGTTCTTCATGTCCTGGGCAGATAAGAATGTAGACAGGAAGAGATGGTTCAGCGTCTGTGGTTGCAGTTTTGTGTGTGTATAATATTTAACATCTTGACTTACACCACATCACCCTTTGTCATCATCTTTCAGAACAATGGTCCCCAAACCTGGCTGCGTGTCAGAATCATCTGGGAATCAACAATATTCAGATTTGGAGATCTTTCTTGGGAAAACTGATTCAGTGTGTCTAAGGTGAATCCTGTATAGCCAGATGGGTACCCATGCTGTGCCTGCATCTCATTTAAATATAGATTACAGGCCTTCTCTGGGCACTTTTTTTTTAGGCCCTTTTCTTTTTTTTGAGTTGGAGTCTCACTCTGTTGCCCAGACTGGAGTACAGTGGCCGCTCCCAGCCACTGCAGCCTCGACCTGCTGGGCTCCGGCAATCCTTCTGACTCAGCCTTCCAAGTAGCTGGAACTATAGGCATGCGCTACCACGCCTGGCTAATTTTTTGATTTATTGTAGAGATGAGGTCTCACCAAGTTGCCCAGGCGGGTCTCGAACCCGCGGACTCAGGCAATCCACTCACCTCAGCCTCCCAAGGCACGGGATTACAGGCTGAGCCACTGAGCCCGGCTGGCCCTTTTCTTAAATACAGTTTTTCTCTCTTTTTATTTTATTTTTTGAGTTGGGGTCTCACTCTTTACCCAGGCTCACCACAGCCTTGACCTCCTGGACTCAGGCAATCCTTCTGTCTCAGCCTTTCAAGTTAAGTACAATTTAAGGACACTACATCAACATTTGCTTTGGAATCTGAGCTTGTAGAACACAGAGGACAACATTGCCAGAGGTTTGAACACCTGGAGCCATGCACTTGTCTTCAGGTTAAAGAGGTACTGGGCTCCTCCTAGCCAGAGGCTCCACATCTAGCCATTCAAGGGGTAAGTAGCCCAAATTTCTGTGGACTTCACTGTTAGAATCTGAAGTATCAAAAGTATCATTTGAGTTAGAAGCTATTATTTCTGACAAACACTGCCAATAACTTTAATCTCCTGAATAATAGAGAGAGTTAAATAAAATAAACTTTGGGCCTGGGCGCAGTGGCTCAGCCTGTAATCCCAGTACTTTGAGAGGCTGAGATGAGAGGATTGCCTGAGTCCAGGGGTTCGAGACCAGACTGGGCAACTTGGTGAGGCCTCATCTGTAAAATAAATCACAAAAACTAGCGTCTGTAGTTCCAGCTACTTGGAAGGCTGAAGGGAAGGATCGCCTGAGCCCAGCAGGTTGATGCTGTAGTGGCCATGAGTGTGCCACTGCACTCCAGCCTGGGCAACAGAATGAGACTCCAACTCAAAAAAAAAAAAAAATTAACTTTGGGTTATTTCTTGTTGTTTTTTAAAGAGCATGTCTGTCCTAAATTTTGGAAGCCAGTAAAATAAGGAACTTAGTTCTGAGACCTGCTTTTTTATTGATTAAAAAAATCCTTAGGCCAGGCGCAGTGGCTCACACCTGTAATCCCAGCACTTTGGGAGGCTAAAGCGGGAGGATTGCTTGAGACCAGGAGCTCAAGACCAGCCTTAGCAACATAGTAAAACCCTGTCTCTATTTAAAAAAAAAAAAATCGAGCCGGGCTCGGTGGCTCAGCCTGTAATCCCGCGCCTTTGGGAGGCTGAGGTGAGTGGATTGCCTGAGCCCGCGGGTTCGAGACCCGCCTGGGCAGCAAGACCTCATCTCTACAATAAATCAAAAAATCAGCCGGGCGTGGTAGCGCATGCCTGTAATTCCGGCTACTCGGAAGGCTGAGGCGGAAGGATTGCCGGAGCCCAGCAGGTTGAGGCTGCGGTGGCCGGGAGCGGCCACTGCACTCCAGTCTGGGCAACAGAGTGAGACTCCAACTCAAAAAAACAAAAACAAAAATCGGCCAGGCTCGGTGGCTCAGCCTGTAATCCCAGCACTTTGGGAGGCCAAGGCAAGTGGATTGCCTGAGTCCACGGGTTTGAGACCCACCTGGGCAACTTGGCGAGACCTCGTCTCTACAATAAATCAAAAACTAGCTGGGCGTGGTATCGCGCGCCTGTAGTTCCAGCTACTTGGAAGGCTGAGGCGGAAGGATCGCCGGAGCCCAGCAGGTCGAGGCTGCGGTAACCGGGAGCAGCCACTGCACTCCAGTCTGGGCAACAGAGTGAGACTTCAACTCAAAAAAAAAAAAAAAAAAAAAAAAAGCCAGGCTCGGTGGCTCAGCCTGTAATCCCGCGCCTTTGGGAGGCTGAGGTGAGCGGATTGCCTGAGCCCGCGGGTTCGAGACACGCCTGGGCAAGCGAGACCTCATCTCTACAATAAATCAAAAAATTAGCTGGGCGTGGTAGCACATGCCTATAATTCCGGCTATTTGGAAGGCTGAGGCGGAAGGATGCCGGAGCCCAGCAGGTCGAGGCTGCGGTGGCCGGGAGCGGCCACTGCACTCCAGTCTGGGCGACAGAGAAAAAAAAAATCTGTAGATCAGGCACAGTGACTGACACCTGTAATCCCAGCACTTTTGGAGGCTAAAGCGGGAGGATTGCTTGAGACCAGGAGCTCAAGACCAGCCTTAGCAACATAGTAAAACCCTGTCTCTATTTAAAAAAAAAAATCAGCCGGGCTCAGTGGCTCAGCCTGTAATCCCAGCACTTTGGGAGACCGAGGCAAGTGGATTGCCTGAACCTGTGGGTTTGAAACTAGCCCGGGCAACCTGGCAAGACCTCATCTCTACAATAATTTTTTTTAAAAATGGCCGGGCACGGTAGCACATAGTTCTGGCTACTTGGAAGGCTGAGGTGGAAGGATCGCCAGAGCCCAGTGGTTCGACACTGGGGTGTCCGCGAGCATGCCACTGCACTCCAGCCTGGGCGATGGAGTGAGACTGCAACTCAAAAAAAAATCTTTACATCAAAATAGACATCTGGAGTAGCACTAAGAGGGACATGAGCTTTGCCCATGGGCATCTAGCCGTTGCTGTTTCCTGTGGCTCTGTCGCTGCTGAGGCTGGCTTCTCCATGAGCAAACCCAACTCACAGCAGTAATCCGCACGATGGCTGCAGCATCGCCCAGCTCTTCTTTTAATTGTTCATATGATTTTCCTGCCTGGGAAGACGAGACAGAAAACACAGGATGAGGTATTTCTCATTGGGGAGGGACTTCTTAGGCCTGCTCTGTATTTTTAGGAAAAGCAAAAGAGCCAGGGAGTCAGAAGACATTTCAAGGATAAGTAAAATGAAAATGCCCCCTCTGAGTCCACGCAGGGTTGAGAACTACTTAAAGATGGTGTGCATTCTTTGATGGCGCCGCCCCAATCCTTCCTACAGGACTGAAGAGAGAGCAGTTGACTAGAAGTCAGAAGACCTGGCTTCTTCCTGTTGGTTAACTATAGCTTTAGACAAATAACTTATCCTCTTAGCGCCCTCATCTGTAAAATGGAAAATATCCTACTTGCACTGACTATCAGGACGGTTGTAAAGATAAAAAAAATGATGTGTGTGGACACACTGTAGACTGTTTCTCACTTCATACTGCTTACACCGCTGGGCCAAGCTGTGAGTTAGCCAACTGGACTTACTGCTGTGGTGCGTGACAAAGAGAAGGAAAGTAAAAAATGGGATGTGGAGTGAGTGTGGGGAATGAGATTCTGGTTTTACTCGACCCTGGAGTCAGTACCCCCGCCCACCCACTGAACTCTCAGTTCTGAGCTCCCTGGCAGTAAGAACAGCCCTCTCCCTGCCCCGTTCTTACGCTCCACATGTGAGGGTCCCAAGCCAGGAACCAGCCTGTGAAGATAGGAGGCTCAAAGCCCTGTTTGATGATCAGGATTGGTGTGTCGGCATCTCGGCCGCCAGGGTGGGTGTGCAGGTACTCCTGCGCGGTGGCCAGGGCCTGCTCCTTCTCAGAGGTGTTGGCCTCAACCCCAATCCACAGGAACACCTGTTGTAGTTGAGAGTCAACATCTGTTCATGTGTTCATACCACAGACTAAGTACTAGGTCACGCACACTACCCTCTCTCTCCCCTTTCTTTTGTGAGCAGTTCACTATCTCGGAAAACTTTCTCAGCCTGATTTGTTCAGAAAGGGTTTCCCAGAATCAACTTGCTAGCTACTATTTTAATTGTTGCGTGATCTTCCATGCTGACACCTCCAAACCTGAGCTCTCTGAGCTTCAGCTTCCTGAACCCAACTTCTTGCAAAACACTCCTCTTAGCTGTCTCTAAGAACCTCAACTGTAACACCCCGAAATGTAGCTCTTCTGGTCTGAACTTGTATCTGTCTGAGTCACCACTCTTGGTAAGTGGTATCTATACAGGGACCTAAAGCAGAGACCTGGAAGCAGCCTAAAACCCCCCAGTGAGTCTCCAGGGCTGGCCAGCTTTATCTCTGAAGCATCGTCAGATCAGTCACCATCTCTCTATCGCTACTCCAGTGCCCTTGTGCAGGCCCAGAGCAACTCTCCCTTGACCGTGACAGTGGTCTACTGGCTGGCGAGGGTATTCTTTTGCTCACCTCCATCCTTCCTCTCCTACTTGTACCGGAGTGACCTGTCTAAAATATAGTCTGGCCACGCCACTCACCTGCTTACATTTTAGTGACTTTCCAGGATTTCAGGCCCATGCCTACTTCTTCAGCTTCACCTCTAGGATGCTCCTTAACTCTGTCTCATGTTCTTTTTTTTTTTTGGAGTTAGAGTCTCACTCTGTCACCCAGGCTGGAGTGCAGTGGCACAGTCACTGCCACCACAGTCTCGACCCCGCTGGGCCCAGGTGAGCCTTCCATCTCAGCCTTCTAAGTAGCTGGAACCACAGGCGCATGCCACCATACCCGGCTAATTTTTAAAATTTATTGTAGAGACAAGGTCTCGCCAAGTTTCCCAGGCTGGCCTTGAACCCCTGGGCTCAGGCAATCCTCTCGCCTCCGCCTCCCAAAGTGCTGGGATGACAGACGTGAGCCACCATGCCCAGCTGTCTCCTGTTCTGATGTTATTTCTGGCTGTTTCCTGCATAGTATAATATGTCGTGCCTGCTGCTGCTACTTGTGCTGTTTCCTTCTCTGTCCTTCTTTACTGGTTAATGCCTACTCATCCTTCAAGATGCAGCCTGGGAGTCATCTCCTCCAGGAAGTCTTTTTGAGCCCCTGCACTGCGTTGGGTGCTCTAACTAGGGCTCCCAAGGCACCTTGTATATACCGCATCATAGTGAAATGATGTTCCGCGTCTGGCTCCCCCCATGAGCCTGTAGACTGAGAATAGGGGCCCTTCACCTTGGTGATGCCCACCTAGCACAGTGACGAGCATGGAGGAGGGCTCAGAGGGCGTTTGCTGAGGGAAGGGGTGTCTGGAGGAGGGCTTGCCTGATGATAGCCCCTTCACATCCCCTTTGTTCCCCAGAAGCCCCATATCTGAATTTGGAGGCTGTTGCCATTGATCCTAAGGTAAACCAGTGCTTGATGACAGGTGACCTGATTTCCCAAAGCAAGGTGAGAAGTTTCCTGGGATAGTGAGTTTTGAGCATCAGTCTGCTCCCTCCAGCCCTGGCAAAAAGCAGGCTCTTCCTTTGGTCACTGCTGACAGATGGTCCCGGGCTACCCCAGGTTTTTTCTTGGGTGGGGGTACCACACAAAAAAAGGCTTAAACGATGGGATCTTTGGCACTGGTTCTGAGTTCTGTGGCTCTGTCTTACCTGGTCCCAGGTATCTAGGAGCATCACGTCACCTGGGTTCAGGTCATCCTGGGTGAAGTCTGTGATCTCAGTGACAACGAACCGGCCAGTCTTGTTGGAACATTCGAAGAGCCGGGGCTGGACATCTAGGACTTCCTGCTGTAATCTGCAGTACAGTTCATTTAGAGGCACCGGGCTGCCTGGAAATGTTTTAAAAACTGACGGGCATCTTAGGCTTAATGGAGTTAATGAGCCTGAGGGGCAGGGGAGCCAGGAGAGGGACACTGTGTTCCCATACCTTTTATCGTTGGCATAAGGTGCTCTCCCTCCCAGTAAGTCCCAGAACTCAGCTGGCTCCTGGCCCTCGGCCACAGTGTCCTCAGCGCCGTCACAGAGGAACCCGGCCAGCTCCTTAGCCATGGCCCGCTCATCCCCGCTCGACCCCTGAGAGTAGGCAAGGAGAGCACAGTGTTGGCTGCAAGGGGCACGTGGATGTGGAAGGAGAAGCACTCAAGACTCCTCATGCTGTGGCCACAACCAGCTCCAGGCTACAGTCCCTCAGGATGGGGACGGGAGAAAGGCAGAGCGTGGTGGCAAAGAGCAGGACTAGATCTGAACCCACAGTGCACGGTGACCAGAGTCACCTTTGTTTCAGCTTCAGGTGGCGTTTTAGCACCTACTTTTGATTCTTTCTTTTTTTTTTCCACTCTGTCACCCAGGCTGGAGTGCAGTGGCACACTCATGGCCACCACAGCCTCAACCTGCTGGACTCAGGCAATCCACCTCAGCCTTCCAAATAACTGGAATCATGCTCTGCTAATTTTTGGATTACTGTAGAGATGAGGTCTTGCCAAGCTGCCCAGGCTGGTCTCGAACTCAGGCAATCCTCTTGCCTCTGCCTCCCCAAACTGCTGGGATTACAAGCATGAGCCACTGTGCCCAGCTAGATTCTTTCTTTTTCTAAAGAAAAAAATTTATTTTTAAAATTACATATAGAAAAATACACTCTTTTACATTCAGTAAAATACACACTTTTTTTTTGAGTCGGAGTCTCACTCTGTCGCCCAGGCTGGAGTGCAGTGGCATGCTTATGGCCACCACAGCCTCGACCTGCTGGGCTCAGATGATCCTTCCTCCTCTGCCTTCCAAGTAGCTGGGACTACAGGCATGCGCCACCATGCCCCAGCTAATTTTTTTTATTTATTGTAGAGACAAGGTCTCAGCATGTTGCTCAGGCTGCTCTTGAACTCTTGGGCTCAGGCAGTCCGCTTGCCTCCACCTCCCAAAGTGCTGGGATTACAGGCATGAGCCATCATGCCCGGCAAATACACATGTTTCTAAGAGTTTTTTTTTTTTTTAGTTGGTGTCTCACTCTTGTCCCCCATGCTGGAGTGCAATGGCATGATCACGGCCACCGCATCTTCAACCTCCTGGGCTCAGGCGATCCTTCTGCCTCGGCCTTCCAAGCCTGGCTCATTTATAAATTTATTTAGAGATGAGGTCTCGCCAAGTTGCCCAGGCTGGTCTCAAACCCCTTGCCTCCACCTCCCAAAGTGCTGGGATTATAGGGATGAGCCACTGTGCTTGGCAGTTCTAGGTCTTTTTTCTTTCTTTTTTTTTTGAGTTGGAGTCTCACTCTGTCGCCCAGACTGGAGTACAGTGGCCGCTCCCGACCACTGCAACCTTGACCTGCTGGGCTCCAGTGATCCTTCCGCCTCAGCCTCCCAAGTAGCTGGAACTACAGGCGCGCGCTACCATGCCCGGCTAATTTTTGATTTATTGTAGAGATGAGGTTTCGCCAAGTTGCCTGGGCGGGTCTCAAACCCGCGGTCTCAGGCAATCCACTCACCTCAGCCTCCCAAAGGTGCGGGATTACAGGCTGAGCCACCGAGCCCGGCTACTAATTCTAGGTCTTAACAGACACATAGAATCATGTTACTACCACCATGATAGAGGTACAGAACCATTTCCTCCTTAGTCCGCCCCCAAATTCTCTGTGGCTACTACCCCTTTGGAGTCAGACCTTCACAAATCCTTAATCTCTGGCAACTACTAATCTGTTCTCTATCAGTATGGTTTTGCCGTTTCCAGAAGCCATACATGTAGTAATACAGTATGTAGCCTTTGAGTCTGGCCTTTTTCACTAGTATAATGCATCTGACAACTATCCATATTGTTGTGCATATCAGTGGTTCATTCCTTCTCGTTGCTAAGCGGTGTTCGTTGATAGACGTACCACTGTTTGTTTATCCAACTTTTGCACTTGGGTTGTTTCTAATTTTTGGTGATTACAAATAAAGGCGCTATAAACATTTGTGTATAGTTTTTTTTTGTGAAGACTGTTTTTTATTTCACTTGGGTAAATACCCAAGAGTAGGATTGCTGGATCGTATGGTAAGTGTATTTTAACTTCACAAGAAACCGTTGAAATGTTTTTCAAAAGCTGTTCCATTTTGCACTTCTCCCCACAGTGCATGAAAGTCCCTGTTCCTCTGTATCCCCATCCACACTGGATCCTGTCATTTTTGTGTGTGTGTGTGTTGGAGTCTCACTCTGTTGCCCAGACTGGAGTGCAGTGACTGCTCCCGGCCACCGCAGCCTCGACCTGCTGGGCTTCGGCGGTCCTTCCGCCTCAGCCTTCTGAGTAGCCAGAACTACAGGCATGTGCTACCACGCCTGGCTAATTTTTTATTAATTGTAGAGACGAGGTCTTGCCAAGTTGGCCGGGTGGGTCTTGAACCCTCAGGCTCAGGCAATTCACTAGCCTCAGCCTCCCAAAGTGCTGGGATTACAGGCTGAGCCACTGAGCCCAGTGGATTCTGTCATATTCTTGCCATTCTGATAGATGTGTAGGCCAAGCGCACCCCCTGCAAAAAATGGATGTGTAGCAGTATCTCATTGTGGCTCTAATTTGCATTTCCCTAATGACTGATGATGTTGAGCATCTTTTCCTACTTAGTTCTCGTTTGTAAAATAACATTAGTGCTTTCTAATGCATTAATTGACAGCATCATATTTGGTGTTTTGTTCTGGGTTAGTGCCTGCCTGTTACGGTCTATCACACACACATGGGAGGAATGACTTATCCAGCCTCCACCTGCAGAGAAGATTATGGGATGACTCCTGGTGCAAGCAAGGCTGTCAGTTAGTTTCTTTTTGAGTTGGAGTCTCACTCCATCTCTCAGGCTGGAGGGAAGTGGCATGCTCACAGTCACCGCAGCCTCAACCTGCTGGGCTCGGGCAATCCTTCCATCTCGGCCTTCCAAGTAGCCAGGACTACAGGCAGGCACCACCATGCCCGGCTAATTTTTTGATTTGTTGTAGAGATGAGGTTTTACCAAGTTGCTCAGGCTGGTCTTGAACCCCTGAGCTCAGGCAATCCTCTTGCCTCGGCCTCCCAAAGTGCTGGGATTACAGTCTTGAGCCACCGCTCCCAGCCTAATTAATGAGTTTCTAACCATAGCCTGATTGGGGGGAAGGTCAGTGCTCTCTCTGAGGATGTTTTAGGAAAAGGGCTCCTCTTTTTGAGGACTGCTCCAGCCTACTCTCCAGCTCCTGTGACCTCTGACAGGACAGGGCATGGGTCTGGGCTTCAAGGGGCTGCTCTGACCTCTGGGCCCCGCCATCCTACCTTGCCGTACCACAGGTAATGCTCTGCCTGGGTGCGCAGGAGAAAGACATCATTGGAGTTGAGGGAGGAGGCATAGGCTGGAACCTCCACCGCTTTGGTGTTAGATGTGTCATTTCCTTGAATCTGGAAGAGTCTCACTGGAGGGTCGGGCTCGCCGTTCCCTTTCCTGGAAGTCCCATTCTCGAGAGAAGAAAAGCAGAGTTCAGATGTAAAGGAGCACCGTGTGAGCAGAGCACGTGGCTAGCTGTTGCAGGAATAGGATGTTTTAACATCATCTTTGCCCTTGAGGAGCTTCTGGGCTGATGGGGAGGGGTCAGGTGAACTGGAATTAGGGCACTGACAGTAGCCTTCATTCTGGGAACTTTCCCATATGCCAGGCTCTGGCTAGCACCCTTCCTCCATCACTTTACTGATCCTACGATAACTCTGTGAAGTACAGATGAGGAAACTGAGATGTAGAAATCCATCTAATAAGTGGCAGGCTGGGACTTGACCCCAGCCTTGAGTGATACCGGGCATGTGACATCATGCACTGCCTGGTGGTGCTCCAGCCAGGACATCATGAGAGAAGTGGGACTTGAGTCTGGAGGGACATGTTCGCAAGGAGAGGGGTGTCATATGGTCCAAGTGAGGTCTAATGAGGAGACACCCCCCGACTGAAGTCGGGGGGGTACAGATTAGGGAGCTGGCGGTCACACACCTGCACAGGTCAATGGGTCAGATGCTGCAAGACCTTGAACACAACTGAGATGGTGGCTTGGACTTGAAGCCATGGGCAGCTGGGATTCACTTCAGTGTCTCAGCGAGATTAACCCTCTTCTTTTCTATGTCCGATCCAGCCTTGCTCCCATCCCACCCCTCTGACAGCCCCTTGCTGGGTTGTTAGTTGCAAGCATTCCTGCTCATAAGTAATTGTTTTTTGGTTTGTTTGGTTTTTGGTTGGAGTCTCACTCTGTTGCCTAGGCTGGGGTGCAGTGGCATGATAGTGGCTCACTGCAGACTTGACCTGCTGGGCTCAGCGATCCTTCTACCTCAGCCTTCCAAGTAGCTGGAACTATAGGCATACACCACCATGCCCAGTTAAATTTTTGATTTATTGTAGAGATAGGGTCTCACCATGTTGCCCAGGCTGGCCTCGAACCCCTGGGCTCAAGGCAGTCCTCTCGCCTCAGCTTCCCAAAGCACTAGAATTACAGGCGAGAGCTAACACGCCTGGCCCTCATGAGGATCCTCACCTCAAAGATAACCAGCTTCCCCTTGAAGATGGCCATGAAGTGGCGTGGCTCCTTCCCCATGCTGACGCGAACCTGCACGGCGGCCCCATCAAACTGCCGGTCCACCTCCACTGCCTGGTATGCCGAGGCTGCCAGCTCGTCCTGGGAGGCGTGGCGGCCCTGCAGTGGTGAGAGGAGAGAGATGGACCCCTGCTTCCGCGCCCCAGCCCAGGGGTCACAGGAAACCTCAGGATCCGAAGCTGGGAGCCTGCACTAGGCCTACCTGCCAGATGTACAAGATGTAACATGGCCTTCCAGTCACCTCATATGTGTAGAGAACCAGATAGCAGTCTCCCCCATAGAAGAAGCCGTACCACTGGTGTTCCACGGGAACCAGCTCCAGGTTCTCAATTCTCCAGACCTGGGCATGGACAGAGACACCATTTTCCAGAGATGGAGGGGGCCTTCCAAGTGGGGAAGGTGCTATCATCATCCCAAGTACCCCTGTCCCCTGGGCTTCCTTCCCAGCGGCCCCAGTGGCGAGGGCTCATCACATTTGCATGATTTGAGTTCTGAAGTGAGCTGTGTCGTGTGGTCAGATGCATCCTGTCACGGCTCGGCCTCTGCAGACTGAGCGATGATTTGAATGTACCGATGGGAGTTATTGACAGCACGTATGAGGATGTGACGTTCACGGCCCTGAAGACTGCAGACTTGCAAGACTCTCAGAGAACACTTCTGGGGTGTCCCAGGAGAAGAGGAAAGCGAAGCAAGCCCAGAGCTGCCTGCGCCCCAGCCCCACCTCCAACAGGCAGCCAAGGGACCAGTGCCACCTGCCCTTGTTGGTCGAGTCACTGGGCTTACCTCCACTTTGCCGTGGCCATCGTCAACCATTCTTTCCTGGGCAGCTATCTCAGGCTTGGTGTGCAGCAGGGTCACGTCAAACTTACCCTGGAAAACTTGAGCTGCAGGGAAGGGGTCGGGAAGCATGGAGTGAGTGAGAAGCATCTGTGCTTGCCTTTCCAGAGAGTCCCGGCCATGAGAGGTGATCTGGGGGCCATCTCACCAATTTTGCCAATGCTGAACATCTTCCCGAGGCCCACGGTCTGGTCCTTCCCTGACCACTTCTGGAACAGCTGCTTGAACATGGCCGACTCAGCCCCGTCGCTGACAATCTCCACGTTGGTGCTGCTGGGGTGGCCCTTCATCTTGATGAAGCCCTGCCGAACCCCGGTCCCCAAAGGCAAGGCAGCCGGGGAACATAATGAGTTCTCTGCCTGTCTGGTATTCATCTCTCCGAAGCCAGTTCGTGGGATCCCTATCCTCTGGGCATCAGAGCCAAATTCTTTTTGAGTCAGAGTCTCACTGTCCCCCAGACTGGAGTGCTGTGGCACACTCAAGGCCACCACAGCCTCGACCTGCTGGGCTCCGGCGATCCTTCCGCCTCAGCCTTCCAAGTAGCTGGAACTACAGGTGCATGCTACCCGGCTAATTTTTTGATTTATTGTAGAGACCAGGTCTCGTCAAGTTGCCCAGGCTGGTCTCGAACCCCTGAGCTCAGGCAATTCTCTCACCACTGCCTCCTAAAGTGTGGGATTACAGGCTTGAGCCACTGCGCCTGGCCCAGAGTCAAATTCTAACTCACTTCTGTCTAAGGACCAAGTTACCTGCCTCAGCAAATGACTGAGACGTTCTGGCATCTCCTCACTGGCCTTCGTGATGATGGTGATTGTTCTTTTTTTTTTTTTTTTCAAGATCCCCTGTGCCGTGTTCTTCCGGCACTGATGTACTTACTGACTTTGTGTCTCATTTGTGTGCTCGTTTATTGCTCTGTAAGAGCTTCTTGCTTGGGTCATCCTTGAGGAGAGGGCCATTAACCTTGCTGTGTGATATCCCTTTCAATAATATCAGCCACCTTTTATTGAGCAGGTGCTGTGTGCCAAGTCCTGTTCTGAGAACTTTCTGAGTGGCATTTCATCCTCACGAGACCCCCAGGAGGTGGGTACTATGATCCCTGTGTTAGGCAGGAGGAGACTAAGGCTCAGGGGTGTTAAGTAGCTTTCCCAGAGCACTAAGCTGGGACTGGAATCCCAGTTGTCTGTCTGACTTCCATGTAACTGCAGTGCTGTGTGCTCAAGACATAGTGTGACCTTTGAAGTGGCACATCTGAGGTGCTAGTTGGCAGAATTTGGGGGCAATATTGCACATCTGAAGCTCCTACCAGGGCTTTAGACATGGCTGCCTGTTTCTCAACCTTTGTGGCTCCTTTTCCTTTCCACACATAGATCTTGGTTCCGCCCTGGTCCAGGATGTAGCAGTCCTGAAATAGTCAAGGATGGTTGTGGTTACGGTTGCTCGAGACCAGAAGGAAGGACTTTGCCCAGGGCCTGCTTTTGAAGCCACATGGGGCTGCCCCAAGCCCAGCCCACGAAGCTCTACTCACATCGTGGTTCAGCAAGTCCTGGACCAGAGGCCTGGTTGCTACCTCTGTGACCGCTAGCTGCCCAGCCGAGTCTGAGACACTGGAGAAGGGGAGAGGTTAGTTTGTGCCTTTCCTCTACAAAGCATCTAGTAGTAAGCTCATGTTTTTTGGCTTTGTTTTAGTGTGGGGTTTCTGGGTAGAGTTTGACTTCTTAAGACAGATATGGGCCAGGCTTGGTGGCTCAGCCTGTAATTCCGCCCTTTGGGAGGCCGAGGTGAGTGGATTATCTGAGCTTGTGGGTTCGCCACCCGCCTGGGCAACTTGGCGAGACCTCATCCCTACAATAAATCAAAAATTTAGCCAGGCGTGGTAGTGCGCGCCTGTAGTTAACAGCTACTTGGAAGGCTGAGGTGGAAGGATCGCCAGAGTCCAGCAGGTCGAGGCTGCGGTGGCCGGGAGTGCCATGGCACTCCAGTCTGGGCGACAGAGTGAGACTCCAACTCAAAAAAAAAAAAAAAACAGACAAACATGGCTTGCGTGCAAACGACATACAGACTCTGTGCTCTGTTGGAGACTTTTTTGCGTTTCTTTCCCAGACACATCCCTGGGCATGTATAGAACAGAGTAAAGGAGGTCTCCACAAGAGATTAAGAGCATGGCTAACAAGAACAGATGACAACTGCCTTCTTGAGAGGGCTCTCCAGGCTTCTTCTAGGAGTGCATTTGAAAAGGGCTGAGAAGAAAGCCCAACTCCTTCACCCAAAACAAAGGTGGCTACACCCACGCCAAGTTGGCTGGTGTTCTACAGCAGGGGTCCCCAACCCCCAGGCCACAGACTGGTGCCAGTCCATGGCCTGTTTGAAATCCGGCGGCATGGCAGGAGGTGAGCAGTGGGCGAACAGAGCTCCATCTGCTGTCAGATCAGCAGCGGCATTAGGTTCTTATAGGAGCGTGAACCCTATTGTGAACTGTGCAGGCAAGGAATCTAAATTGTGTGCTCCTTATGAGAACCTAATACCTGATGATCCCTCACCCGCCTCTTCCACGGAAGCAGTCCCTGATGCCAAAAAATGTTAGGGACCGCTGCTCTAGAGGACACCTTCGTCCCTATCCCAGCCAGCAGTCGGACTCCGCTACTCACTGATACAAGGTGATATTTGATTTCTGCCGCTGGTCTATGGTCTCATCAGGGACTGCAGGCTTGACAATGGAGCGGCGGCCAAGGCTGTCCTGAAGGACCTTCAGCAGCTCTGGGCTGGCCGCCTCCTTGTCCCCCTCGATCACGCCGATTTCCACACGGCCCCCTCGCTCCCTATCCCGAATATCCTTCGCCAGAAGCATAGCCTGTCAAAGAAGCCCAAGGAATCCCTCAGCTCACCAGGGACCACTTTCTGCTCACCAGGGACCACGCAGGGGTGGGATGGCTTTGAAGGGGAGCAGCCTGGAGCCCACACGTGGGGGTGGGATGCTGAGGAGCACAGGGTGAGTCACAAACCCGCACACAGGGCTGTCCCCAAGACAGATTCTGCTCAAAGGCAGGGGTCCCCCTTGATTCTTGGGGAAGGGCCAACATGAAAGGAAGAAGAAAAAGAGAGGGAGTGCATTCCAGCCATGGCCAGACCTTCAGGCGCTCCCCACTGTTGCTCTCTGGGCCATTCCACTGGACGATGACCTTCCCAAGGTCCAGCAGGAAGACATCCCCTCGGTTGAAACTGTCCCAACTCATTTCCACCTGCAGATGAAAGGTGGACATCAGTCAGGAGGCGTTCTCAGGGGCCCAGTGGAGAAGCCCTGGGCCCGGCATGCTGGGTGGGACTCACCTCGGTGGCGGTGATGTTTCTCTTCCCCTTCACGTGGAGCAGCCGCTGCACATCGTGGGTATTGGTCTCCACGTGCTTCATCCCAGAGGCCACGCCCCCCTTCTTGTAGCTGCGGGGACATCCGTGCAGTTATTAATGAGTGTCTGCTGCATGCTAGGCTCTGAGGAGACAGTTGTGAGTGGCACAGAGGCAACCCCTGCCCATGTGGCGATGACCATAAGTCAGCAAGGTAGACACAGGTGGTGGCAGCTGCTGCCCACAAGTGGACTCTTGTAGAGTGGCTCTTGTAGAGAGGTCGGGGCTGTCTTCCCTGAAGAAGTGACATTTGAGCTGAGATGCTACAAGGAAAAGGAACCAACTACCAGGGCAACAGTGCTCCAGGCAGAGGGAACATTCGTGAGAAGCACCCTGTGCACAGAGGGCTTGTTTTGTTCCAGGAACTGTCGGAGTCTCAGTGTGTCACAGGAGAGGGCCCCACGGCGATGGCAAGAGTGTAGTGACACCAAGGCCTTAAGAGTCCCGCCCCAGGAACCAGCTCTCCTGCCTTGACACTCAGCCCCTCACCCAGCCTAAACCAGGTGTCCCGCACCCTAAGGAAATGCAGGAGGTAGTCCCGGAGCAGGAAGGCTTTGTCCTTGGTCCTCAGTGACTCCATGCCCAGCAGACCTTAGTGGAGCCTGCCAGCTTGCAAGAAGCTGGCCTTGGCCCAGGCTCAGAATTCTTGAGCTCATTGGAATTCCTCTTTTTTTTTTTGAGTCGGGGTCTCTGTTGTCCAGGCTAGAGTGCCCTGACATGATCACAATGATTATGGCTCACAGTAGCCTTGACCCCCCTGGGCTCAAGCGATCTTCCACCTCAGCCTCCTGAATAACAGACTTCAGGTGCGCCACCACACTGGCTAATTCTTATTTTTATTTTTGTAGAGACAAGGATTTGCTATGTTGCCTAGGCTGGTCTCGAACTCCTGGGGTCAAGCAGTCTGCCCATCCCAGCCTCCCAAAGTGCTGAGATTGCAGGCGTGAGTCACCATGCCCGGCCTGGAATGCCTCTTTTTTGTTTCAATCTCAAGTGCAGAATTCTGAGTTAAGCATCTCTGTGTATGAAACACTGTCACCGCTGGCCTCTGCAGCCCCTCTTGTGTTGAATGCCTGCACGTCCCCGGTATCTACCCCACTCCTGTCTCTCTCCCACATCACCCCCCATTCTCACAGCTGAATGTCTCTAGTAAAATGTGTCCATTGTTTTGTATGCGTGTATGTTTTAAAACAAGTTGGCATGCTGTTGGACATCTCAGCCTGTCTCTCTCTGTGTCCTGTGAGCACCGTGTTCCGAGTTCTGCCCAGACGTGAGGTCTCACCTGTCACTCTGGCTGCTTGTTATACTCCCCGGTGGGCATGTCCCGACTCCCAGCGATGGATACCTGTCACCTGCTGCTTCCTCCCACCACTAACAAGCCTGCTGTGCACATTCTGTGTCCTGTGCCCTCGTTGACCTGGGCATGGGAGGGTCTCTATGAGTCAGAGGGGTTTGCCCAAGTGGCACCAACCACTCTCCAGATGCTGGGCTGGTCCTCACCTATCCCCGCAGGGCACCGAGCTCTGGTTTCCCCACAGCCAGGCCAGTACTTGGCACCACCAGCTGTGTCATTTGCTACTCTAGTGGGTGGGAGTGATAGCTGCGTCTGATTTGCATTTCTCTGATTACTTTCTTCATGTGCATATTGGCCCTGCGGGCTTGCTCTTGTGTGAACTTATGTTTCTGTCCCTGCTCTGTGCCACTACTCACATGACGCCCTGCTTGAAGTAGCCCCGGAAGGTGTCAGACTCGTGGTGCTGGACCTCTCGGTGCTGCACGGGGCTGCCTCCCAGGTAGTCGTCCAGCTGCGTGGTGTAGATGGCTGCGCAGGTCTGCTCATCCTGGGAGGAGTCCTTCCCGATCCAGAAGTGAATGTCCTGGGAGAGGAGCCCGCCTACTCTCCGGGTCTGGGAGGGAGCCAAAGAGAGAGTGGGTCAGGGGCCAGCTTGCCTCCCTTTGGTGCTGGCCCCTCAGGCATGGGAAGGACGCAGACCACATGCCCTGCCTCTGGCAGGCTGGGGGCCCTGTCCCTCCCTGCAGCGGGTGCTGGGGCTGCCCCAGCCCCCGTCAGACCCGCGATTGTGGCTCAAGCTCTGGCCGCCCACATTCCTCCCCACATTTGGGGAGAGTTACAGCTTTTTCCCCAAATAGATGGAGGTCAGTGGGGATCTCTTCCCAGCCAGGTTGCAGGCTGACTTGCCGGCCCCCCGCCCCCTGCCCCCGTCAGCGCCTTCAGTGAATCTCCTCCGTGAGGGTGAGCGCTTTGAGGCTGGAGACAGGGTATGGTCTGGCCTTCCTCCACACCCCTCCTTGGGGCTCCTGGCCCTGGGAGGGAGCAGTGCTTCTGGGGGGCAGCTCGCTGAGGTACAGACCCTCTGATGCAGCTAAAACCCAGACCTGTTGATGGCCTTTGGTGGTGACGCCGGAGGTCTGTGCTGCGTAGCACTGAGGGGCTGCTGAGATGGATACCGGGGACCGGATTACCTTCCCTCACCATCACGTCTCCCAACAGAGCCCCAGGGCTGGCTCCCAAGGGAGAGGCTTGCAGAATGGAGAGGATGGCGCTCACCGAAAGGACAACGTAGCAGTCCCCTTCATAGAAGTTGCCGTGGGCGCTCAGGGGCACCAGCGCCAGCTCCATTTTCTGCAAGGACAAAGGGTGTGCATAAGCCTCACTCCCCCCACCCCGGCCAAGCCTGCCTATCCTCTCTGTCCCTTGGTGCAGGTGGCAGGGAGGGGCGAGGGAGAGGTTCCCGGTGACCTTATGAGCGAGGCAGTCAGCCACAGGACTCGTGTGGTTGCCCTCTGGCTCCTATGAGCTTTGTGGCTTCGCCCTGGATCCAAATCCAGGTTCCTGCCTTGGTTTCCCTCGCCCTGTTCTCCTCTCCCCTCCCTGTTTGGTCTCATCTGCTGCACCAGAGGGGCCTGTGAGCCACCCCAGCCCTTCCAGGGTAAAGAGCTGGATAGAAACTCTCGAGTGCCAACCCTCCTGGGGCAGTTGGGCCAGCGCCTCCAAAGCTGTTCCAGCCATCCACCGTGCTGGCCAGGCCCCGTGGGAAAGCACACCGCAGGTCGTGGGGCCGTGGGACCCAGAGCACAGCCACTCTGGAGGGTGCTGGTGGTGTGCGGGCCTCCGTGCCATATGTCTCACATTTGGAGTCCGGGTCGGGGCCCTGATTTGTCACTGCGTGTACGGCTTGTCCCAGGAAGGCCATTCACACAAATTGATGTAGATTTTCGCCAGTCTCTCCAAATGAGGGGAACCTGCAGCCATACTTGTGTGTGTTCTGTGTGAAATGTGTGTGTACAGTGTAAAAACGTTAAATATATTGCAAGTCAGATGACCCCATTTTAATGCAAGCGTCCTGGGCCTCCCGGTCTCCCAGAGGCTTGCTGGAGAGCTGTGACCTCCCCTGCTCGCTGAGATGAGGGTCGAGAAGGGGCTCAGAGAGGGTGGAGGTAGGGGCTCCTCACATTCAGCGGGGGGAGCTCTCCAGGCCAGGGGGGTTCCCAGCTGTGGATTGCGGGAGCCTGGAGTCACCCAGAGGGTCTCTGGGCAAACGGAGAGGGAAGGGCAGCCCCCGCCCCACGCTTTGTGGGAGCCAGAGTGCCAGGGAAAACAGGTTCCCTTTCTCTGACGACAGAGCATCCGGGAGTGTCCTGGATGGGTCCCAATCTCTTTCCAGGGCATTTACCACAGGTGCAGCCACACCGAGCAGGTGGCTGGATAAAGGGAGAGCTTGCTTTTGCTCAGAAGGGGAGGGCTCCGAGCATTTCCCCCACCTGCCACCCCACCCACCTGCTTGGAGCGCCCAGGAGGGCCAGGGATGGGAAAATGCGCCTCGATACCACCTCTAAGTTCTCGAACCTTGGGCTCAGGAGGGCAGGGGGGCTGTCGTCTAGCAGGACTCAGGTGGCCTCTGCCCAGCTCACCTCTATTCTCCAGGTGATGATCCCAGGGTCATTGCCCACAGCCCTGAAGGCGCTGCTCAGAGGCATGGCGATCGTCTTCCCGGGACTGAAACGTCACAGAGCAAGAGGGAAGGTGATGCCTCTCACGGGGGCATCCGCCCCTTTTTCTCCCAAGTCCCTTCCCCATCTCCTGCTGTGCCCTTGTGCATCCTGCACCCTCTCACAGCGATGGAGCCATGATTTGTCCGGGTACTGCACATGGTCAGCCGGCCTGGCTGGGGATCCCCACACACACGTTCTGCTTCCCACCTGCCTTTTCCTCACTAGGAGCAGCTCTGGTCAAGGTCATGGTCATTTACCAAAGGGGTGAGCAGTATGTTAAGTCCTGTGTGGACTCACTTTGCATGTTATCTGATCCTCAGAAGTATACCGTCTTTGTCTTAACATTGTAGTGATGAGAGGTTGGATAACTTGCTCACTAGAATGAAATCCTTATCTGACCCTAAAACCTGTGTTTCTAGCCACTCTGATGTACCACGACCCTTCCTAAACCTGTCTCCATTCAGTGGCACTTGGGCCGAAAAGCTGGTCAGAAAAAATATTTCCAAACTGAGCTGGCTTCCCTGACTCTTCCCCAAGTCTTTCCTCTAACTCTGCCCAGGCTCCCGCTGGCAAGGGTTTCTCACGGTCCACTCTTTGGCCTTTAACCATTTTTTTAAGCAAACTGTTCTAAGACTCAACCCTTCCTGCTTTTGTCATATGACTAATATGTTCCCTGTGTCTTCCAGAAGTGAAGGCAAAGTAAAATGGCAGGACTGGACCTGGGACAAAGGGTTCAGGGTGACAGACGGGTGTGGCCCCATCTGACCTGTGGGCCGACCGCTTCCCTGCCCCGCTTCCACATGGTCCCGGCTTCTCTGGGGAGGTGCTGACCTCAGAGAATGGAGAGGTTGCCAGTCCCTTTAGTCCTGAGCAAGGCAGGGTGGGAAGAGGAAGGTAGAGAGCCGTCTAGATCTGTACCCTCTGAGCCCAGGCGTGTCCTGGGTGGCAAAGCCCACACCACGGCCAAAGTCGCATAGCGGCTTTACGTGCTAAAAACACCTGCCTGGCTCCTGCTCTCAGGGCACTTGCAATCTGATAATATTCATCACTGATGAATGCTAGATTCATTTCTCCCAAGAGGCGAAGGAAAAAGGAAGCGACTGGTGGGTTTCTGTAGGATGAAAATCATCACCCAGAAAGGAGCGTATGGAGTTGTGCTATTTGTGGGCAGAGTGTGCTTGTTCAGAGGAGCTTGTCTGGCCATTTTTTTTTTTTGAACCTTGATGGATGAAGCCAGGTTTGGAGAACACGTGCCATTATCTGGTATGGATGTTGGTGAAAAACCAAAAAACAAACTCCCTTTGTCTCCTGCCATGGCAGGACGAAAGCAGAGCAGTGACACAGAGCAGCGTTGGTGGATTTAATTCAGTAACTTCTGCAGCTCCACCCTACGCTGCTCGGAATCGCCAGGGACGTATTTGGGTTTTCTTCAGACCCCAGATTTCAGTCATTAAAGGCAAACGCTATGACCTAATTAGGGAGAGGGGACAAGGGACAATGAATTCATTCCTTGGAGATAGAGAAGTGTCACCCTGGTAAAAGCCAAACCAACTGGCAGTAATTAGGACTGTGAGCCTCGGGAGCGGAAAGCCATCCCATTGCCCAGCAGGAACTCAGGAGACAGCTCACCAGGCCAGGGACCCCAAACCCAGGAGAGGGTGTGCCCCAAGGAGGGGCTTCCTGCTATACTGGGACACCCAGCAAATGCAGATCTGACATCAAAGTCCCCCAGAGCTGGGACTCTCCCTCTTTCCTTCCTAAGTCCTAATTTATCAGGATCCTTTGAGAGGACCGCAGAAACCCCCCGAGTGGAGCACAGTTTTAAAATTCCAAGTTCAAAGCTGGTGCCCTCAAATTCCCACCGAAGTGTCCTGAGCAGAGAAAGCTGGTTTGAACTTCTGCCTCACCCTCCCACTTAGCAGAGGGAGGCTGGAAGGGGTCTGCTCTGTCCTTCCCATCTCTAAACACACACCCAACCTGTTCTGTTGTCTCCAAGAAGGCCGGGGACTTCTCAGTAGGAGGAAGATGGCAAAACCGGTTGCAGACTCCTGCTTCAGTCCCTGAGAAGCCTCCTCCCAGAAGACAAAGCCAAGGGACCCTCAAATTCTTCTCTTCCTTTTCTTCTGTCCTCATCGGTGGGATTGCTCAGTGACATGCCCATAAGCCAGCGAGACCTTACCTTGTCTTGTGCTCACTGGACTTCCCGTTTTCCCACAAGTGAGCAGCAGTGTATTGAAGAACAGCCCAAAGCAGGAGGCCCCGGGTCCAGCCGCCTTCACTTAGTAATGGCTGCACGGGCACTGGGTTATATTTGCTTGTGTTTGCATCCTAACCGCATTTTCCTAGTCCTGGCCAATCACAGCCAACCCAGCACTGGGCTTGACTTATTCAAACCAGAGGGAAAGCTTTATCTGTTCCTATTCAAAACAGCAAAACAAGAAGAGCAGACTTTTAAGGGTTTGTTTCAGCTCCAGCTCCACACCCTGATCTAATTGATTTTTTAAAAGTGCACAGCCCATCAATAATGCAGGAAAGCGCGTGGGAGGATGTGAAATTTGCCGTACTGTAGATATGCATTATGCTGATGACAGAAGCCAGGGCCTGGGGTGCCCCGTGAGCCCGGTGATGTGATGTCCAGGCTGGCAAGAGCCTCCCTCAGCAGCTTCTGGGCATTTCTTAGAGGAAGGGGTAGTGTGGGAGGGGCCAGGAATGTTATTAGGACACAGTCTTGCTCTTGAGTGACTCCACCAGATATACATTAAACGATCAATGCTTGAGAGCCTACTGTGTGCCAAGAACCATGCTGGGCTGGAAATGTCAGGGCTCTCAGCCTGGGAGAATTAGTGAGGGGCCTGGAAGACTCCAGTTCCCTGAGGGTTTCCGGTTCCTGCACAGAGACCACCAGGAAACCAAGCATGTGCTCGTTAAGCACTTGGATGGCAATGGAGTTCACAACCTTGAGAGCAGCAGCATGAGGCCAGATCCCAGCTGGTGCGACGGCCTGCCCAGCCCAGGTGCCGGCTTCCTCCTGTCCGAAGGTGTTGCAGGGGACAGAGGATGTTGCTGGCTGAGTGCCTGAATGAACCACCACGGGGTCGGGACCGTTCCTGGAGAGGTCTTTTTAAATCCCACTTTTATTAATTAATTGTAAGTAATACAAAGGTTCCAAAAATATAAACAGACACTTAATGGCGTCCTACATTTCAAGTTTTTGCATACAACAAATGTGTCAAACCATGAATCTGTAAGCAAGGTGGTCAGAATCCCACAGCCCAGTCACAGTGGGAAGCAGATCCCTACCCTCCAAATGGCATCTTGAAGGGGGAAGCGGCACGAGATGGGACGCGTCACATTCGGGGTCAATACAAGCAAAAAAGCTCACGAGGCCCAGAGGAGCGTGGGCCTCAGGGACAGGTCCCACAGCTTTAAAGGAACGGGGCAGCTGGCCCAGACCTCTGACCTCCTCTCCCCTGGTTGAATGCGGTATTTACTGGCATTGGAGGAAAAAAAAGAAAAACAAAAAAACCCCGAACCCCTGTTTACAAAAAAGGTAGCTGAGGGATGACAGTGGTTGAGCGATCAACTGAAGACCTGAAGGGGAAATGGACTTACCTTTTTCATCACTTGGCCGGGCCGGGACACTGGAGGCAGGGCAGCCCTACAGGGGGACTTGCCCTACCAAGTGAGGCCTCAGGAGCAAGGTAGGGGCAGCAGGATAGAACAGGACGCACTGCCCAGGGAATAGCTGCCCATGGACTTCCCGTGCTTTTAGGGCCACTGTTACGAGATGAGCTTACTCCTTACAAAATGGTTCAAATCTTTGGGAGGCAGGAAGGAGCTAACAAAGGCCCCAGGCTAACTGAAAGCAGATTTACTCAACCTCTCTAGTAAGGGACCCGGGGCCTACAGAGCATCCACTCTACAATGTGCAGAGTGGAAACCCTTACCTGAACCTTTTCCAGACTGGTCCTGTGTCCACAGCTCCCCCTATGAGAGGGACACGAACATCAGGCTTTTGATTTAGAAGCCCAATCAGAGAGACACACTGTGTCCCTGAAGAGGCACCTTAAAGAACTGAACCTGGCAGGGGGGAAGATTCCTGACATGGCTTGAGTGGGGGCTGGCCGGACACAGCAGCCTGTCACCTCCCAGAGACCAGGCTCACATGGCAAGGGCTGGTGGGAAGCCCCAGAAAAGAGCCCGGAGGGACGGGCTCCCTCCCAAGCTGCCCTCCTTCAAAGCAGAGTCTGGCCCGACTCCTCCGAGGAGGGAGTTTTACAATCTCCAACTGCCCCTCACATGCTGCGACACTGGAAGCCGGACAGCAGAGAATGATGAGGCTGGCTCTGGTCCACGTGGATGGACCCTGTTTAGATTGGGCCGAGTTGCTTCTCTGGGGAAGGAGAGGAGGCGGGAAGGGCATCTCTGGGGGAGAGTGGCTGGCAGGCAGGCAGGACTGGCGAGGGAGGCCCGTAAAGCAGAGACTGCTTGCAGATGCAGGGGGAACCCTCCCGCCAGGCTACCTTGGGCTTGGTCGTGGGTGGATGGGAACCCTCCCGCCACACCGCCCTGGGCTTGGTCACGGGTCACACTCCATGCACTTGGACAAGCCTGTTAGGGGGGTGGCACACGCTTTCCCTCCACCTTGAAAAACATGGAGATTCAAGGTGGGAGAACCTGGGAACTCAACCAGCTCAAACCCTCTTATTGCTTATTTAGTCAGAAAAGCTGGGCTGGGCCCAGGTGGCCCAAGACTCAGCCAAGGGCTAATCCTTTGGCTGGGGCTTGGAAGAGAGGCCCCTTAACAGGATGCAATAACAGGATGGCGGCCTAGGCCAGGGCTGGATCTGAAGCCGGGATGGCCTGGAGTCTGCGCTCCCACCTTTCCTCAGGAGACAGGGATCCTGACTAGCACCTGGGGCCCTCTCCTTTACCGGCAGCAGGACCCCACAGGCACCGACACTGCAGGGGAAATGCCTACATGAGCTCTGAGGACTCCGTTCCACTTCCCGGTCAGCTGTCCCTTAGAACACCATGCTGCGGCCCTACCACCTGGCTGTCTTGAAACTGGCGAGTTCCTGAGGCTGGACCTAGCATGAGGAAGCTAGAAGGGCTACCGGGGTAAGTCCTGAGTGGGTGTTGTCCCTGCACTCGAAGCAATTCACCATGCTCTGTGGCACCTGCCTCCAGGGAGACCAGAGATGGGGACAGGAGCTCCCTCCCATCCCAGAAGGTGAGGGAAGGAGTGGGAAACCCCACCCCACCCTGGGGGAGGCCACGATTAAGGCAGTGACGCTGAGGTGGGGCTCCCTTCAGGGAGACCCCTGTGCTCCCAACGACAGCAGCACTTCCTTCTGTTTCCCACCCCGGGGAAACGCCTGTTTTGTGATGGTTCTTTAAAGCATTCACTGTTAGAAACCTTTGAAAGCAAGAGACACTTGGAGTGCAGGTGTGCACGGGGCCTACTCACACCTGACAGCAAAGGCAGGAAGCACGCAAGCGACAAGAACACCCGTCCCCCCCAGCCCAGGGCAAGCAGTTCTGAGGCCCTGGAGAGGAAGGGCGCCAACCAGGAAGGGCAAGGGCTGCAACAGACAGAGCTGGGAACAGGACAGGCTGGGAAGACTCGTCAGGAAAGAGCCCGCCCGAGAAGCAGGAGGGGCTGGGCGGCTTCCAGCCTCTGGAACAGAAGTCCTTGCGCCAACACCAGCGGAGAATCCCTGAAGAGCAGACTGTCGAGATGAAAGCCCAGCTGACTGCAGGCCCGGGGGATAGCACATTCTCGCTTGGCGGGCTTTCTCTGCCCTGTACCCAGCACCTCAGGCCCGGGACTGCAGCTCTGTCACGAACAAACCAGGCCCGACACGCCGTGTTTAGAAAGAGAATTTTAAAACAGAGTCAAGAGAACGGAAATCAGTTATCTGCTGTCTTCCAGGGCAGGGAGGAGACCGCCTTCCCCAGAGGCTCAAGACTATGGCTGGATGGTGAGGAAGGCAAGCCCAGCCCCCAGTCCTGGGGAGACACAGAAAGGGCCCATGCAGGCACACAGCTGGAGGTAAGTGCAGCCTCTGGGCCACAGGACTTGGTGGCCCCTGGGTACTGGTCTGGACACGAGTTGTCGTCTTCCCAAAAATGTCACCTTTTTGTCTGCAGCAGCTGGCTGGAGAACGATTTCAGAAAGGGTGCACCTGGGTATCCAGAGGCCGCCCCTGACCCCTTGGCACAGGCCTTAACACTGAGAAAAGGCCGTGGTTTGGCAATGAGCCTTCGATAGTCTTCATCCCCATAGAGCTCAATGGCTCTTTGGGTGACAGATGAACTTGGGCAGTCTTGACCTTCCAGCTTATCCCCTGCTGAAACACTATGCCGGGGCCACAGTTCACGGCAACACATACACACTCTCACACACACGTCTTGGGAACCCGGCAACTCGGGCAGGCAGTGTTGGGTATCGTTGGTCTGGCGTTCGCCCACTGGGCATCTGACCTGTCCTAAGGCTCTTTTCCAATCACTTCCCACTAATTCCAGGCCCTCAGGTGGGGTGCGCTAGCTTCTGCTCTGCCAGGCTGGTCATAAAGGCACAGTGTAGAAACGTCCCGTACTGGGATGGCCATTGCTTGGAAGCAGGGAAGGCTAAGGGGCCCGCAGCTGCCCGAGGCTGGTGTAGACATCATCCGCTCCGCTCAACTCCTCAAAGATGGGGATCAGGTTCAGCAACTCAGTATCTGCCATGTCATCAAACCAGGACTGCACAGGCACCTGGGGCGGGAGAATGTGGTGTCAATCTGACAGCCGTGTCCTCCCTGCCTCGCCGGTAGCGCCTCGAGGTGGGCTGGGCCGGCCTGATGGTGCTCCCAGGAAAGTCCCCGGTCCCACCGCCCAGCCCCTCCCGCTCCCTGCTGTGAGGGCATGTCAGGGGCCACTTACTGCATTCTCCGGGTGGAAAATGTACGAAGCAGGCGAGTTGTCCAGGATGAGCGTCTTCCTCAGGTCCCTGCCCAGACGGCTAAGGTCCTTGACGTAGCAGCCTTGGTGAAACACACAGGACTCCCGGAACAGGCGGGCCCGGAACACCCCGCAGCGGTCCAGCAGATCTGTCACGGGGTCGGCATACTGCGGGGAGAAGGATGGCACCCTGAGGCCCAGCTCGGAGCTGCTGACCACCACTGCAGCCACCTCGCCTGCTCCTGGTGCTCTTCTCCCCTGCTGCCCCTCGGGGTACCTTGGCCAGGCTGGCAGTGAAGAGAACACACTCGAAGAGTTCCCCCATCCGTCTCAGGAACTCATCCACATAAGGCCTCTTGAGCACGTACACCTGAGGGAAAGCAGACGCTGGTCGGCGGCATTGGGGGTGAAGCCTTGCAGCATGGTCCCCCCTGCCAGCCACACGGAGCGGCCTCCCACGCCAGCCTCTTGGACCGCCTGGCTGGAAGCCTCAGCCCCGCAGACCAGAGCACCACATCTCTCTGCATCAGGCCTCCATGGGCTCTGTGGTCCCAGCCTGAACCCAGCTCAGGAGGAAGCGCACGCGCGTCCCAGGGGCCAGCTCAGCTTCCAGCGCGGGCCATCAGCTGCCTCCAGAAACAAGTAATCAAGAATAGGCCTCACAGATGGAAACAGCCTATCCTGGATTACTTGAATCCAGCCACAGCCTCGGTGGGGGCTTTCTGTCCTTGGCTCCGGCAGGACAGTGTGTCCAGGTCACCCTGGGCGAGAACAGATGCTTTCTGAACCCTCACGCACTCACACAGCTCCTCTGAGTTGCACTGGGAGAGGCGACCTGCTCCCCTCGAAGACCAGATGAGCTGCCGTGGGCTTGAGCTGGCACACTGCATTTGTGCCCATTCCTGCCAGCCACCCCAACGCTGTGCCCGCTTTCACAATCTTGCGTGATTGGCCTGAGGGTTCTGGCTCCAAGCCCCACACAGGTCTGTTTCCTATGCTTCCTGCCTGCACCAGACGCTGGAGAGCAGCTTCCCCGAAGCGCCTCTGACACACCCAGGGCGCGGCCTGTGACTGTCCCTCCCAGAGCTGGCCTGAAGAGGCCACCAGCTCACCAGCCCCCTTGCCCTGCCGCAGGACACTCTGCTCCAGGTAGCCACAGCGTGGCTCCCGCTGGTCTGTCGCCCTCCAGCCTCCCACAAGCCCTTCCTCTTCTCAGCTGCTCCATCACTCTGCTCAAAACCCACCTTGGGCAGGCAGCCCATCTCCTTTTTTTGTTCTTTTGAGTCGGAGTCTCACTCTGTCATCTAGGCTGGAATGCAGTGGCACGCTCACGGCCACCACAGCCTCAACCTGCTGGGCTCCGGAGATCCTTCCGCCTCAGCCTTCCCAGTAGCCAGAACTACAGGCGCGTGCTACCATGCTAGGCTAATTTTTTATTTATTGTAGAGATGAGGTCTCACCAAGTGGCCCGGGCAGGTCTCGAACCCGCGGGTTCAGGCAATACACTTGCCTCGGCCTCCCAAAGCACTGGGATGACAGACCTGAGCCATGTGCCCGGCCTCTTTAATTACTTATTTGAGTCGAAGTCTCACTCTGTCACTCAGGTTGGAGTGCAGTGGTGCAGTCATGGCTCACCACAGCCTCAACTCAACCTCTTCGGTTCAGGCAATCCTCCCACCTCAGCCTTCCAAGTAGCTGGGGCTACAGCCATGTGCCACCATGCCCAGCTAATTTTATGATTTTTTTTTTTTTTGGTAGAGACAGGGTCTCGCTATGTTGCCCAGGCTGGTCTCCAACTCTTGGGCTCAAGGGATTCTTCCACCTCAGCCTTTTCCCAAAGGCTGGGATTACGGGCATGAGCCACCATGCCAGGCCTTTTTTTCCACTATTATGGAAATATTCAAACACATCCAATAGTAGAGCGAATAGCTTAGCAAACTGCACATGCTATCACCCAGTTTTCACTGTTATCCACACACAGCCAGTGTTGCTTTTTTCTCCAAAGCACACTGGGCCCAGGCTGCCCTCACTTTAATTGCATCTTTTTTATTCTTCACATTCCTCCTTGTCAACTGGGATGTCCATGTCTATTGGCTCGTTTGAAAATATGCCTCTTCCCCGCCTCAACGCCATCAACGGGACCGTTAAGGAGCTGCTGGGCCCAGCCTGGTTTTGATGGGGCTGGTGCTAGGCCTGGCCGCTGGGGGTGGTAGAGAAAGTCTCTAACAGACGTGGGACAATGACAGCCACGCCCAGAAGTCTCAATCCCTGTTTCCCCACTACTGACGCTACTGTTTGATCAGGCCACGCAAACAGCATCAGGGCCACCAGGGCATCAGTCCAGTGATCCCTGACTCAGGCTGGCTGGCAGGCCTGCTGGGTAACGAGCTTCACAGGGTCCTCAGCCCTGGTCTGGTTCAGATTTAAGTGCTCTCACTTTGACCTATGCTTACTGAGCCCTTCCTTGGACAGAGTCCAGTGTAGGGCCCCAAGGGAAGGGAGTCAGAAAAGGTTTCACAGAGGAGGTGGCTGGGCAGGGGAGGGAGAAACTAACTAGCTATGCAGGGGTGGGTGGCCAGGGGAGAAGGTGTTCCAGGCAGAGACGCCAACGATCCAGGGAGAGAGAGAACGTACTAAACCACCCAGCAGCGTTGGCTGTGTGAGGGGATGGTGGCTGACAGATGACAACCATCATTATTAAATGATGGAGACTGTTCTTTCAAATGGCTTGGCTGCAAAGAGAAACAGGGTGACAGCTGGGGGGATGTGGGGCTGAAACTTTTAGGAGAAAGAACGCCTTGAGTGTGAAAGACACCAGGAAAAAGGGGAGTCTGCAGTTCCAGAAAAGGGACCATCTGAGGAACACAAGCCCTGAGGGGGCAAGGGGTGCCCCAGCATGGGGGGCAGTCAGAAGGCAGACTCCCCACCTCTGGGCTATGGCCTGGCAGGCGGCTCACCTGGTGCGTGGTCCCCTCAATCTCCACAGGCACTATGAAGTCAGCGTTGCTGATTGGCTGGAAGGCAGAAGGGTTAATGATGTCAGCATGGGAGGAAAGGGAAAGAGGCCCCACCCAACCTGAGGGGAGCAGAGCTCAGACTCCCGGAAGTCCCTCCCACAGCCCCACCAAGGGTTCCCCCCAGTTCGGGGCATGCCTCCCCTTCTGGTGCTCTCTACCCCTCAGCACCCCCCACTTGCCAAATTCTACCTGAGTTGAGGGTTTCAGGGCCTGAGTTAACAAAGACAACAAACAGGGCCGAGAGCCAAAGCTGACCCGATCACTCCCAGGCCTGCCCTGAGCAGGCCCTGGTGACGCGCCGGGCCATGTGGCCGGGGGCCGATGCACTCTGTTGTCAGGACTGGGGGGAGTAGGGGTTCTACTCAGCATTCTTCAGTGGGGCTTTCAGACACTGGCCACACCAGGGGGCCAAATCGCTGGAGGCCTGGCCCTCTCCCGCCCTCACCATCAGCACCAGTGGTCAGGCTCGCGAGGGCCCAGGTGGGAGAGGGCGCCGGACGCCGAGGTACCTTAAAGGAGCTGTGCACGAGGGTTTCATCCAGGTCGATGACCACACAGATCCTTCCCTGATCTTCCTCTGTCACCTCTGGGAGCAGGCAGGTCCCCGGGATCTAAAACCAGAGCCAGGCTCCTGGATCTGCCCACCGGGAAAGCCCAGTTGTTCCCCTCAAGCAGAACTCTGGAAGGGCTGGCTGTTTCTGGAGTCAGAATCACCAGCCAGGGACAGACACCACTTAGAGGCAGAGGACAGAAGAGGCAGAGCTGGTTCCTGGGTTCAGCCTCCACTGGGACTACTATTTTTTTTTTTTTTGAGTCAGAGTCTCACTCTGTTGCCCAGGCTGAAGTACAGTGATGCTCACAGCCACCACAGTCTCAACCTGCTGGGCTCAGGCGATCCTTCTGCCTCAGCCTTCCAAGCTGGAACTACAAGCATGCGCCACCACACATGGCTAATTTGATTTATTGTAGAGACAAGGTCTCACTACTTTGCCCAGACTGGTCTTGAACCCAAGCTCAAGAAATCCTCTTGCCTCCACCTCCCAAAGTGCTGGGATTACAAGTGTGAGCCACCATGTCCAGCTTACGAAGGGACTATTAAGTGACCTGAATGTCAGAGGTGGTGCCAGGGCTGGTGTGGGAGGAACCACAGTGCAGGAAGAGGGCATGAAGCACCGGCTGTCCCCCAAAACCCAATGCCTTGCACAGCAACTATATGGAACAAGTGGTCTCCCAGGGCAGGGAGATGGTCGGCCAGGCACCAAGGTGTGAGGGCATCACACTGCCCATGGGGCCAGCTGGGGATCTCAGGGTCCTGGGTCTTCTCAGCACGCTCCCGGCCAGTCACGTACCTGATAAAATTGGTACTGGAGACATTGCAGCAGGTCCGACTGAGGAAGAGAGGGAGGCGTCAGTGCCACCCCACACCAACGCCTCCCACCCTGGTCCAAACCCACCATTTCTGCTTCATGCCCAGAGGGCACCTTCTCCCCAAGACCCAGCCTCCTGGAAGCCCCTAACAGCCAAAGTGGCTCTTCCATGAGCCGGGCAGGAAAGGGGAAAGGCCAGGGCTTCCTTTCCACACTGGTCCTCATGACGGACAGAAAAGACGGTGTCCCTGTTCTTAGCTGCCACCACCTCCTAGTCAGACTTTGAGGAACAGGGGAGGCAAACAGCTGATTCAGGGACACAGAACCAGAGGCAGAACCAAACTCTAAGCCCTCAGTGCGGCACCTCGGCCTCCTGCCCGGTCCTTTAGTCTAGGCCTCTCTCTGAGCACAAGAGTGGTCTATGCCCTCCTTGGGGGGTTCGTGGGCACCTGTAAACACCAAGTACGCCACACTGTGGGTGCCCAAAATGTGAGGAGAGGTAGGGATCAGAAAGCATCCCGAGCCATTTGCTAATAAAGAAAATGTTAGGGTTGGAAAAAGTAGTTAACTGTTAATGGAAACCCTGGAGAAATTAAAGTCTCAGCACTTAGGTAAACTAACGAGGGCATGTCAGTGTACTTCCTTTCGGTCTGTATTAGTGTCTTTTGCCATCAAACTATGTATTTCACATTCTGTTTTTTGACAATGTTACAACTCAATATTTCATGTTATTTCTGAGAACCATTTGTGAAGAGTAATCACTTAGTGACATGCACATTGTACTCTAAGCATTTCTCCCCACTGGAAAACAAAGTGATTTTTCTTTGATGTACCTATCTTTAGCTTGGCTTGGGGGAGGGAAAGGACAGCTAGACCTCAGTGTGTCAGAGAGATGTACTCACTGACATGTGAGGCAGAGTAAGTTTTGCTGGCTCTGGGGCAGGTCCTGAAACGCTAGACATGTCTTCTCGTCATTGTGGTGATCAAAAACACCCCGTTTCCAAATGCCTTACACGGATCCAGGTAAGACTTGCCAGAAGGGGCTATTATGGGAGAGTTTCAATTCCTTAGTTTCCTGCAAGTCTGGTAACTTGGAACGTGGTTTCGCATGGTAGAAAACAACACAGGTTTTCGAGCCAGAGAGATCTGAGTTCAAATCCTACCACTACCACGCATTAACCACAAACTCTTCAGGGGCTACAGAAACCTTCTGGGTCTCGGTTTTCCGTGTCTGTTAAGTGGGAGTCCTGGGATCTCCTGGCAGGGTTGCTAGGTGGGTCACACGAGACAACATAGGGAAAGCATCTTGTAGAGTTCCTGGAACCCAGAGGGATGTAGACCTCGAGGGCCCTCAGAAACCACAGGGATCTCCGGAGAGCCCACACCACAAACGGGAAGCAACAGAAAGGAAATGAATTCTAAGACAGAGCAGAGGAGAACAGAGGAGGGTCTCCTCTGAGCCAGAGATCCTCGAAGCTCAGCCAAGACTGTCTCGCCCACTGCTGTCATCTGTGGGGACCTCCCACTAGCAGCCCCTTCCCTGACAGTACTGCGCTCCCAGACCTGCTACCTTAGCAATGGTGTTGGCTTCCTCCTTGTACGCAGCGAGCTCAGTGGAGGAGCTTGACTGGCCAACATGCTGGGCACGAAAACAGCAGAAAAGGGCCTTGAAGATGTTACGTCCACGGGGCTTCTTAGGAGAGGACTTGGAGACCAGGCCTAGAGCAAAGGGATGATGGAGACATTAGCAACAGGGACATCCATTGGTCTCTGTTCACATCTACTCTGCGCCCATATCCACTCTTGTATGCAGGTGCCACTGGAGCAGCGAGGTGGCACAGTACATGCCTGGTGGACAGCCACATGCGGCTAACACTGAAATGTCCCTGCTTGCTCCAGCATTTTCTTTTTAGAGCAGAAATGCAGGGATCCCTTGGGAAGTGGGAGGTGTGAGCTATGAAAGATTTGTTCTTCCTTCATGGGACGGAGGGACTCAAACATGGGCCGGGCATGAGGATCCAGGCCCTCAAAATTAATCCGCATGGCTGGGTTCGGTGGCTCAGCCTGTAATTCCAGCACTTTGGGAGGTTGAGTTGAGTGGATTGCCTGAGCCTGAGAGTTCGCAACCAGCCCGGGCCACTTGGGGAGACCTCGTCTTTACAGTAAACCAAAAATTAGCCAGGCGTGGTAGGGCGCGCCTCTAATTCCAGCCACTGGGAAGGCTGAGGCGAAGGATCACCAGAGCCCAGCAGGCTGATGCTGGGGTGGCCTTGAGTGTGCCACTGCACTGCAGCCTGGGCAATGAGTGAGACTCCAACTCAAAATAATCATAATAATAATAATAATCCACAAAGAAAAAAAATCCTCCCTGACACCAGGTCCCGGGAAGACTATGCATTCTAGACACAGGACTGACCTAGTCCCCACCTTCAAGTTCATGGAGTGTCAGCGTCCCTAGATGCTAAGTCCATGGCAGCAGAACTGGGCCCAACTTACCTAAAAACCCCAGACTGGGAACAAGAGTTTAGAAACTGCAGCCCAGCCGGGCTCGGTGGCTCAGCCTGTAATCCCGCGCCTTTGGGAGGCTGAGGTGAGTGGATTGCCTGAGCCCACGGGTTCGAGACCCGCCTGGGCAGCAAGATCTCCTCTCTACAATAAATCAAAAAATCAGCCGGGCGTGGTAGCGCATGCCTGTAGTTCCGGCTACTTGGAAGGCGGAGGCGGAAGGATCGCCAGAGCCCAGCGGGTCGAGGCTGCGGTGGCCGGGAGCGGCCACTGCACTCCAGTCTGGGCGACAGAGTGAGACTCCAACTCAAAAAAACCAAAAAAAAACAAAGAAACTGCAGCCCAGCCCCAAGGAAGAAGCACACTCTGCAGACACCCTGTTCTCCCTCCCACACTCCAGCTGCTTTCCTTAATGCTCCCTGCCCTCAAGGACATGAAGCCGACGGATAAAATGCAGATGGATACCCTCCTTGGGGCACACACATCCCCCCTCGGGTCCTAGGCTGGTGTCGTTGCTTCTGGACTGCAGCTGTTTGGTCCTCCTGAGAACTTGGGCGTTACAGACAGAAAGCCATTTTTGGGGGGGGGTCAGAGTCTCACCCTGTCGCCCAGGCTGGAGTGCAGTGGCACACTCATGGCCACCACAGTCTTGACCTGATGGGCTCAGGCAATCCTTAAGCTTCAGCCTTCCAAGTAGCTGGAACTACAGGCATGCGCCATCCCACCTAATTTTTTATTTTATTTTATCGTAGAGATGAGGTCTCACCAAGTTGCCCAGACTGGTCTCGAATCCATGGGCTCAGGCAATCCTCTCACCTCAGCCTCCCGAACTGCTGGGATTATAGGTGTGAGCCCCTGCACCTGGCCACAAAGCCATTTTAATAGGAGGCATGGCAAGGCAGCCCAGAAGGGCCAAGCAGACACAGAAAGCCACGGGCGTTACGGGATTGGTCAGAAATTGGCTTCACCTTATCTTTTGCAAGTTCCTTTTGCTTTTTAGGTGAACTTTTCTGGCAACTGTTGAACAAGAGTGGAAAGACACGATGGGCATGGCGGCCAGGAGGTGGCGCTGCAGAACTGCTCGCAGACTGGACCTCAGCCTCAGGTTGTCCCTCCCGGGATCCGAGCGTCCAGAGCCCCAGCAGGAGACAGGCCCAAGGAGGAAACCCAGGCCATGCAGGGCAAACCGCTGTGCAGGGAAATACGTGCTGGAAATGCCTCTGTCTTTGTAGGGAAAGAAATGCAAACAAAATGTACCACTCGGGACAAATTCCTGAGTTGTTCCTTGGGATGGGATGGAGGAAAGAGGAAGGCGATATAGTGGGGGCCACCCCACAGCAACCGGGGGCTTCCCCGACTCAGTCTAGTCCTCACAGAGCACGCACCGAGGTGGCCCTTCAAAAGTGGGTGATGGGAGGGCCACTTCACACCCCGCTACTGAGCTGCCTGTGTCCCTGGAGAGGAGGGAAAAACCAAATGATTTCCCAGGACCAGCGGGAGGAAATGGCCCCTACTGTCAGCAAGCACAGTCAGCACCGCACCCAGGACAGCACGCCCAGCTTTGCCTCAGCAGAAGCAGACGCCTCCCTGCAGGTGCAGGCTGGGGGTCGGCCCAGGGCTCTGGCTCCCTCTCCTCACTGGTATGGCCGCTGGAAACCTTCTGGAAAATGACTGGGCCTTTCCAGCAATTAGCCTAAAACCTGGCCGTCACTTTCAAGCTCTTGGCCTTGGAGGAGGAACCAGGATTTCCAGGGTTGGGGATTTTGTCATGAGGTGGTTGTATTAGGAACATCCTCAATGCCTCTGTATCAGAAGACAAAATTCAGGGCAGAGCCCCGCACTTTAAGACAGCAGGAGGCAGGGCTTGGTGTCTCAGCCTGTCACCCCAGCACTTTGGGAGACCAAGGTGAGTGGACTGCCTGAACCCGCAGGTTTGAGACCCGCCCGGGCAACTTGGCAAGACCTCATCTCTACAATAAATTAAAAAAAAAAAAATTAGCCGGGCATGGTAGCGTATGCCTGTAATTCCGGCTACTCAGAAGGTTTAGGCGGAAGGATCGCCGGAGCCCAGCAGGTCGAGGCTGTGGTGGCCGGGAGCATGCCACTGCCCTCCAGCCTGGCTGACAGAGTAAGACTCCAATTCAAAAAAAAAAAAAAAAAAAAGACAGCAGGATGAGCCGGGCACAGTGAGGCACGCTTGTAGTCCCAGCACTCGGAGGCTGAGGCAGGAGGATTGGTTGAGCCAGGAGGTTGAGATCAGTCTGAGCAAAACAGTGAGACTCTGTCTCAAATTAAAAAAGAAAAAAAAGGAGGGAGCAAGATGAGAGGTTCCTCGGACTCTCCCTCCTACCTCCACGCATAAATCAGAGGGAACACACAGCTTTGCCACATGCCTATATGGCCCACATTAAATTCAGGCCCGGGGACTCATGATGTCAACACAAAGCTCCAAGACCAAAGCTGAACCGTCGCTTTTTGGTTTATGGTTTCTTCACGCAGAACCACAATCAGAGGCTTAACCCAGGCACAGAGGCTCTTTTCAAAGGCCACACAGCCTGGGCCTTTCCTGAAGAGAGGCCATCAGGAACGCACTCAGCATCTTAGTGACAGACGCCGTGAAGGCTGAGTAATCCTGAGAGGTAGGGTGAAGGGGGCAGCTGGCCGAGGCCATGGCCATGGCTTGCGCCGGCCGCAGGAAGCCCAACAGGCAGGGCGCCGCAGCCCCAGACAGAAGCTTGGGCTCTGCGGGGGGGTGAGGGTCTCCTCAAAAACACAATGTGGCTGGCAGCCCCTGGGCCTCCGAGACCACAAACGCCTTGACCTCGGGGGCAGGCCAGAGCCACAACGGCAAGGTAACTACCAGAGGCATCGCCCCCTCCCCAGTGGGGCCCCACTTCTCTCAGTGCTTTCCAGGCTGTCTTTCCTCCTCACCTTTACAAATACTGCTCCTGAGAATTCATCTCAGCCAGCTTCAGCCCCCCGCTTCCCCCCCCCGCCGCCCCAACATGGCGGCCTCCCTGCGAGGCTTGCAATGGTCTCCGCCTGGTGCATTCACCAGCCTCTGGACCTCTGCATAGCAGACGCTCAATAACGTGGACTGGCTGAGTGAAGGACTTCAGGGGCCCCCAGGGCCTGTCACTTCTACGGAGCTGGGACCTGGGGAAGCCTCCATGAGTTTGCAACGGCCCAGAAGAGCTGGAGACAGAAAAGCTCCCTTCCCGTGAGGCGGGGAAGGCGGCACTGAGGGAGCCGAGGACCCCCAAGGTGCATCTCGGTGGTCCTGGGCCTAGGCCAGGTTCACCCAACACCAGGGCTGAGACCGGCCTGGGTCAGGCACTTGACGTGCGCTCATGCAATCCTCACCACACACCCATTCGTAGACACGAGTTCCCCATTTCACAGAAGGGAAACTAAAGCACAGAGAGAGGTTAAGTCACCTGCTCCAGCTCATGCAGGGAGATGGCATCAGAACCGGGATCTGAACTCACGTCTGCCTGAAACCGGAGCCGGGTTCTTAACCGCCGCCCCAGAGGCCTCTGCCAGTGCAGGGACCATGTGCACGCTGCTTCACGCAACGGCTGGGAGGTCTGGGCCCTCACAACTCGTTGTCCTCTTCGGGCAGTGGTGAGAGGCATGTCCAACCCAGCCCCCATGCCCTCTCAGGCAGAAAGGTGCAAGGGGTACCAGGGCGAGGTGCTGGAACCCCATTCTGGGGACCCCAACCCCACCATGCCCTATCCCTGCTCTGACCTCTGGGGAATCGAGATGACAAGCAGGGAGGCAGAGGAGGGGCGGGCTGGAGCTGGGAGCTTTGATCCTAGACCTGCTTTGTACGGTGGGTTTAAGGGTGGGGCAACAGAGTGGGGTCTGGACCCCACAACAGAGTGGGGTCTGGACCGTGCCAAAGAGCCTTTTACAGCCAGCACTCAGCAGGCATCCTGACAACCCAGTGCCACCCGCACCCCCGTGTGTGAGCGGGAGGGGCACCAGCCCGCCTTCCCCAGAGAGGGACACCAGGCATGAGAGGACTGGCAGGCCCGTAGGGGCACATGGCTTCCCCGTGGGGGGGCAGGATTCCGGTGGGGGTCACCGGCACGCCCCCTTCCGTCCCCCACGGCCCTCCTCTGACACCCAGCCCTCCTCTGCTGCCCAGCTGCCGCGGTGTCTGCTTTACCTGCTCCAGACATCGACGGCCAGCACAGACCCAACAGGGGAGCCAGCTGTGGCTGAAGAAGAAAGCAGGCAAGGCTGAGGCCAGAGACACCGGGCCCACTCCTACTCTGAGGACCCCCCCGGGCTGGGGTCCAGGCTTTGCCAGTTACTGACCTGGCCACACCACCTCTTGAAGCCTCGGATTCCTCATCCGTAAACTGGGACAACAGCAAGCCGCCCCTCAGGACTGAAAGGATAAACACACTTTGGGTAAAGCAAGGGGAACTCTACGGCTAAACGCCCTGCTGGTCTTCCTTCCTTATCTAAGGGGATGGCCACTCATTGAAAACATCCGGGCCTCGTTTCAGGAGGCCAGCAGCAGGAAAGGAGCCACCCGCCTGCATCATGCGGGTGGGACCCAGGATCAGGAGACGAGGGAGGCATGCCTGAGGAGCCTTGAACAGAGTTCAAACAGGCCGGGCGCGGGGCTCACGACTATTAATCCCAGCACTTTGGGAGGCTGAGACGAGTGGACTGCCTGAGCCCGCAGGTTCAAGACCCACCCAGGCAACTTGGTGAGACCTCGTCTCTACAATAAATCAAAAAACTTAGCCTGGCGTGGTGGTGCTGGAGGAAAGGATCGCCTGAGCCCAGCAGGTTGAGGCTGCAGTGGCCGTAAGCGTGCCATTGCACTCCAGCCCAGGCAACAGAGTGAGACTCCGACTCAAAAAAAAGAAAGTCCAAACGATCCCTACGCCCTCTCCCGAATCCACGGCAACAAACACCCTGACTGGTGTTCTGTGGGTAACAGGAAGGCAAGCTGGGCTGGTTCACTTAGACAAACATCCCCTCCCCTGGAATCCCCCCCACCTCCAAGAAGCACCAGGTGAGGATGCTACTTGCCCTGCCCTCGGGAAGACGTGCCGCCTGCACGTGCACACAGGTGAAGCCCAGCTTGACCAGATGACACCTTGCTAACCTTCTTTGGAAGGTCAGGTCCAGATACCACCTTTGCCAACAACACAGCTTTGTGTCCCAGCCAAGGAACTCCGCACACGTCCGGCGGGACGTGCCTGGGATCTGGCAGCGGGCACCCGCTCGACTGCGGGCTGTAACGTGCCTATTCATGCAGAAGGATGCCTGCTTCCTTGGTTCATCCCCAGAAGGACTTCCTTCCCCACCTGCTCCCATCCCCCACAGCCAAGGTTGGAGTCTGGCTGTCACTATAAAATGGCCTCTCTGAGGGGCCTCCTTCCCCTTCGCGATTGGAGGAAGGAGAGTATTTGGAGCATTTCCGGCCCTTCTTGGCTGGCTGCCTGGAGCCTGCAGCCAAGACACATCTGATTGGGGCTCCCCACGGAGAGGAGTCCTCTCAGGTCCTGGCAAGGGGCATCTGCGCCTTGGCTGGGGACGAGCCCAAAGTGCCAGGTGGACGGAAGAGCTCCTCAGGCCGGCAGGTGAGTTGGTGGGAACAAAGAGGGTGAGAGCTGCCCAGGCAGCCCCACACAGAAGAGCCTGGAAACAGCAGGAGGGGTGGACCGTGGTCACCATGCCTGACCACTGGCACGGTTCTCTTCCGCTGACAAGCCAGGCAAAGCCTCACCCGGCTCAGTACCGGCCCCTCAAGTTCCAAAAAGTAGCTGAGGCTCTGACAGCGTGGATTTTTTTTTTTTTTCCAAAAAACAGTTTTAGCCACACTGCTTGGCTCATGCCAGCATGTTCTAAGCTGGTCCCTCCCTGCGGGGGCAACTGGAACAGACCTACCCTAGCCGCCATCTCTCCACGTCTCCTTCCCTGGCAGGAGGGCTCCCTGCACTGCTCTCTTCTTTCTAGGAAAGGAAGACTTCTCTCAGATCTGAGTCTTTGTTTTTTGAGTCGGATTCTCTTGTCGCCCAGGCTGCAGTGCAGTAGCACGCTCCCGGTCACTGCAGGCGATGCTTTCCGCCTCAGTCTTCCAAGTAGCTGGAACTACTATGCCTGGCTAGTTTTTTCTGCGATTTATTGTAGAGATGAGGTCTCGCCAAGTTGCCCAGGCTGGTCTCAAACCCCTGGGCTCAGGCAATCCTCTTGCCTCGGCCTCCCAAAGTGCTGACAGGCTGAGCCACTGTGCCTGGCCAGATCTATGCCTTTAATGCCACCTGTGGGGTGGGGGCAGGAGTCCCAGGTCACATACTACCTTCTCTCCGGCCTCTTTCTGCCATCTGGTCTCTGAACTGTTAGGGACTCTCCCTCAAGAAGGACTCTGTTTTGGGAGCAGGGGATTCCCAGCAAGTTCTTATTTTTATTCCTTTTTGAATTGGAGTCTCACTCTGGAGTGCAGTGGCATGCTCACGCCCACTGCAGCCTCAACCTGCTGGGCTCAGGAGATCCTTCTGCCTCAGTCTTCCAAGTAGCTGGAACCACAAGCATGCGCCACCATATCCTGCTAATAATTTTTTAAAATTTATTGTCGAGACGAGGTCTCGCCAAGTTGTCCAGGTTAGTCTCGAACCCCTGGACTCAGGCAGTCCCCTCACCTCCGTCTCCCAAAGTGCTGGGATGACAGGCGTGAACCACCATGCCCAGCCTCCTGGCAAGTTCTAAAGCATGTTAGTTTCAGAATCCGGCTCTAAAGGAGTGATTGCCAAAATACCTCCTGGGCAGCTCCCACATGCTTTTAAAATTTGCTGGGGGGGGGGCGGAGGGGTCCCAGAAGCGGCTGGTCCCGGAGGCAGGAGGCGTTTCCTCACAGACACATTGGTTGCAGGTTCAGTCCCCAAGCCCCACTCCATAGGGCTACTGGGGATGTCAGGCCATGGGCTGATGCCATCCAAGAAAACTCAGGGCTGGACCCTGCCCCGCCTCGGAAGAAGATCCCGCCTGGGTGACACTGCCGAGGGCAGAGATGTCACTATAAGAGACTGGAAAGTGTGCCTGAGCGCCCCTCTCCTCCCTCCCAAGGAGGCGCTGGACAGACACCCTCTTAGTGCCTTGGTGCTCTGCCCAACTCCTGAAATGCCTGGATTTAGTCAGGACTGAGAAGAATCTGGTGCCTCCTTCCCCTCCAGCTTTAGGTCGACACAGGCATGAAATGCAAAGCCGTGAAGAAGCAGATCACACATGGGACAGAGCAAGGAACCATCAGTGTCTCTCCTCTGATCAGTGACAAACATGGTAGGTTCACAAGGTGCTGCAGACTTGAGTTTAAATCCTGGCTCGCGGCCGGACGTGATGGCTCACTTTGGGAGGCCAAGGTGAAAGGACTGCCTGAGCCCACGGGTTTGAGACCAGCTTGGGCAACTTGGCGAGACCTCATCTCTATAATAAATAAAAAAGCCGGAGCCGGGCTTGGTGGCTCAGTATGTAATCCTGCGCCTTTGGGAGGCTGAGGTGAGTGGATTGCCTGAGCCCGTGGGTTCGAGACCTGCCTGGGCAACTTGGTGAGACCTCATCTCTACAATAAATCAAAATGAGCTGGGTGTGGTAGCACACGCCTGTAGTTCCAGCTACTTGGAAGGCTGAGGCAGAAGGATCGCCAGAGCCCAGCAGGTCGAGCGGCCACTGCACTCCAGTCTGGGCGACAGAGTGAGACTCCAACTCAAAAAAAAAAAAAAAAAAAAAAAAAGCCAGGCTCGGTGGCTCAGCCTGGAATCCCACGCCTTGGGAGACTGAGGTAAGTGGATTGCCTGAGCCCACGGGTCCGAGACCCTCCTGGGCAGTGAGACCTCATCTCTACAATAAATCAAAAAATCAGCCGGGCGTGGTAGCGCATGCCTGTAATTCCAGCTACTCGGAAGGCTGAGGCGGAAGGATCCCCGGAGCCCAGCAGGTCGAGGCTGCGGTGGCTGGGAGCGGCCACTGCACTCCAGCCTGGGCGACAGAGTGAGACTCCAACTCAAAAAAAAAAAAAAAATCCTGGTTCAGCCATGCCTAAGGTGTGTGGCATGGGCCTCAATTTCTTCATTTGTAATCCCTCAGAACGTGAGAATTACCAGGAACTTCTTCCGGAGTGTTCTGGTGCCAGCAGCAGCCTGGTGTCAACCATCACTCCACTCGTCCCATCCCACTCATTAAGCGCTAAGGACTTTCACATTCTTATCTCAGTCTCGATCTCAAAATAGCCACACTAAACTCATTTCAGAGGTCGTGACAGGGCCAAGCCAGGGAAATGGTGTGTCTGTCTGTCTGTCTGACGCACGCACGCGCGCGCGCACACACCCCCACCCCCACCCCCACCCCCACCCCCACCCCCATCAGCCAGTTCCTTCCTGGAGGGGCTGGCCTCTGCACCTGCCTCCAGGGGCACACCTGCTCCTCCCACATCTCCCAGCTTCACCAGGACCAGCCAGCCACACAGGTGTGTCCACCTGAGAGCCCTGAGCTGGGAGTCAGGAAGCCCCGCTCCTGTCCCAGCTCAGTTTCTCAAGGGTTCTGTGATCTTGCCTAAGGCAACTCCCTGGGGTTCAGTTTCCTCACAGGCCAACTTATAGAAAGTCTCCCTGGCATAGTCCCACACAAGGTGGCTTCAGATCACCTGGGGGGGTGAACTCAGAGGCACGGTAACAAGTGGATGCCGTGCAGGCGAGAGGGCGCGGTCCTGGCTGGGACCTGGCCCTGGCTGATGCTGGCTGTGCACCTTGGAAAGCACGCAGCTCTCTCAGGGAGGGCTGTCCTATCTCGCGAGCAGGTAAATGCATCTCTTCAGGTGGTTATGAGAATTGAGACATGAGATACAAAATGCTAGCAGTAGCACCCTGCCCAGGTTAAGTGCTTTCTAAATCCTGGCTGTAGCCATTACAGGGTAAGCCAGGAGCATCACTCTGTCATTCACTCAGAAAACTTCAGGACCCCCCGTGAGGAGCCACAGATCTTTAACAAACAGCAATGCGGGACCCCCAAAGGGCATCTTCCTGCTCACGGCTAAACAGGCAGTTGGGGCCACCACTGTGCTTGCCTGGCTCTCCTCCAGGGGCACCTGTCAGAACCACAGGAGCTCTGGGACACATGCCTCCTGGCCCACCTGCCCATGCTCTGATTCAGTGGGCCCAGGCAGGGAGGGCGTCTGTATTTTTAGTAAGTGTCACGGGAGATTCTGATGTGCCCCTGGCTGGGAGCCAACATCTAAAGGCTGCCAGAGGTCTCTGAGTCACCCTTCCACAACTAGGAGGCAATTCAGCCAAAGTCCCCCTGGCCCTCTCCCCACCCCGGCTGACTGGCTTAGCGTCTCTGTGAGCCCCTAGGTCTGGTTTCCCTTTCTTTTTTTTTTTTGAGTTGGAGTCTCACTCTGTCACCCAGGCTGGAGTGCAGTGGCACACTCACGGCTACCACAGCCTTGACTTGCTGGACTCAGGCGATCCTTCCACCTCAGCCTTCCAAGTAGCTGGAACTACAGGAGCGCACTACCAGGCCCGGCTAACTTTTTGATTTATTGTAGAGACAAGGTCTCACCAAGCTGCCCAGGGTGGTGTCGAACCCCTGGGCTCAGGCAATCCTCTCGCCTCCACCTCCCAAAGTGTTGGGATTACAGGTGTGAGCCACCACGCTGGGCTGGTTTTTCCTTTCTAGAGGCACTTGTTTGATTTGCCTAGTCAAAAGCCCTGAGCCTGCTGCCTCTCCCTGCAGGCCCCGTCCCTGTGAAGGAGGGGCCCTAGCCCCACTCTGCTATGGCAACAGAAGAGCTGGAGGCCACCACCCGGGAAGCCTCCTGCAGGACACTGAGCCTTCCCAGGAGTCTGCTGGGCTCTCCCTGGGGCCGGTCACGTTCCCTGGGAACAGTGCAGGTGGGAAAGAACAAGTGCAGGATGGAAAAGCCATGGTGAGAGAAAAGAAGGGGCAGAATGAAAAGAAAAGCAGTGCCTGGGGCGGGGTGCAGGGGTGCAGGGGAGGACTAGGAGCACCAGGAGGGAAAGGACATGACAGATCCGCTCAGAGACCAGGTAAAGCAGGGCATCTACATCTCCTGCCCAGCGGAGGCTGGGGTGCTTGCTGGGCACCCGCCCGCCCTGTAATGACAGGTCCTGGCCTTGGCATTAGTTGGTCTCTGGTCCAGGGGGGCTACCAGTTCTAAGAAGCCAACTTCTCCACTTTGATGTCTACTAGTTCCTTCCTAAGATTTTCTCTCTTTCTTTCTTTTTTGAGTTGGAGTCTCACTCTGCCGCCCAGACTGGAGTGCAGTGGCATGCTCCCAGCCACTTCAGCCTCGCCCTACTGGGCTCCAATGATCCTTCTGCCTCAGCCTTCCAAGTAGCTGGAACTACAGGCATGCGCTACCCCGCCCGGCTAATTTTTGATTTATTGTAGAGACGAGGTCTCGCCAAGTTGCCCAGGCACGTCTCGAACCCAAACCCTAATTTTTGATTTATTGTAGAGACGAGGTCTCGCCAAGTTGCCCAGGCGCGTCTCGAACCCACGGGCTCAGGCAATCCACTCACCTCGGCCTCCCAAAGTGCTGGGATTACAGGCTGTGCCCTTCCTTAAGATTTTCATGTTAAAGTGCTCATCTGAATCCCAGCTGGGAAGATGAGGCAATCACACCAGGGCCACACCCAACCCCACACCCCCAAGACAAGGGAGTTAATTCCAAGTCTCCCAGAGCTGGCCAGTCCAAGACAGGACCAAAAGCAGCTGAATGCTCCTCTTCTACACACCCGAAACCACAGCAGCAAAGAAACAGCTTGGGAACAGCTATTTCTCTCCAAACCCCCATTTTCTGCCCCTCTCTTGCTATTCAAATTCCCTTCAAGAAATCTCCCTGAGTTCACTAACTCTCAAAGCAAGTACAAACAGTAAGCGAATGTAGCACGTGGCTTTCTTGAACATTTGTTACATTCGTACTTGAGAAATGAGCAACTGCTAAGGAGGTTTAGACCTTAGAGACCGTAGAGAAGGCTCACGGCTCCCTGGTCTCCTCCCACCCCCAGATGTCCAGGTGCCAGACAAAATGGCCAAAGCCCCAAAGCACATGAAGATAAAGCCCCATCCCAAGTCACACTGGCACAAAGAGGGGACTGTGCAGCAGATCCTTCCAGAAGGCCCAAGCCCCCATATCAGTGTCTCCTCTGGTCCTCCCCCCACCTGTCTTGAACAATAAAACCCACATGACTATGTGCTGTTTACACTGTGTGTCCTTGAGGGGACTGCAAAGGGGTGAACAGGGTGGCAGTCTCGCTGTGTAAACAAGAGGAACATTAACATGTCTCAATCACCTACTAAGTACAAGGCATGATTGAAAAGTGGATGCCATTATTTCTATTTTACATACAAGTTGCTCAACTAAAGTGGCTTATCAAGTCTCCTCGAGAATAGGAAAAGCTGGGATTTGAACTGGGCCTGAAGCCACCAGCTTTGCTCCAGAAACAATTCTTTGAAGTAGCAAGGAACACTAACTGCCACCGTCCCCACGCCCATGCCTCTGCCCAAACCTTGGTCCCACTTCACCCAATCCAAGGACCAAACTTCCCAAGACAGGGACAAATGACAATACCTCAAATTACCCAAAAGCCAGCAGGAAGAAGGGTGAGGAAGAAGAGGGGAAGAGAAGCTTGAGTGTGTGCACACACACAATCCCTAATCTATTTACGGATGATCTTTCCCATACTTGGTTCCAAGCACTTCAATGACTTATTTCTCCAGAGAAAGGCTGGAGCATCTGTTCACCTTGGCTGGAAATGCAACTTCCTCGGTATTTAGGACTTCAACAAAACCCGTAAGGGATTCAGAAGACCCTACAGAGAGGATGAAAAGGGACCTTCTGCTGCAGTTTAAGACTTCTGTGGCTAAGAAGAGAGGAGACAGGTACACCACTGCCCCTGCCATCTCTGGGATTTGGGGGGCAGCAGGGGTGGCGGTGATCCCACGGCTGGGGTTTTTCACAGCGATTCCAGCCCTGCTCAGTGGAAGGCTGGCAAGTCAAGTGCAAACCCCAGCTCCACGTGCCAGGCATCTGCAAACTTTGTTGCTGAGTTACCAGCAATTCCCTGGGGTTTTGGGGGCAGGCCCAAGAATGCAAGTGTGAGTCCCCACACAGGCCCTGACTGCACCCCAAGATGAGGGAAAACTCCAAAGGAGACCCAGAGCGAGTTCAGTCGTCACTGTGGCAGCATAAGGTGCGACCCAGGCTGGGCAGAGGTGGGGGGCACCAGCTGGGCAGGAGGGGGAGCCCGCTATGAACACACACCCTGACCCTGCAGGCGGTGCCCCACCCCCATCACCCCGCACATGTGCACACACACATCCATGCATGTAAGCGTGCAAACTAAGGAAGAAAGCTCCAGCAAGTTTCATCTCTAAGCTTTTCAAGTTAAAACCCTACCAACGTTTGCAGTGAGAGGTGTCTGAACTTTTCTTGGGAGAATAAGGCAGAATTTCTTCCTATTTGGGGCTGGGCGTGGTGGTTCACACCTGTAATCCCAACACTTCAAGAGGCCTAGGAGGGAGGATTGCTTGAGCCCAGGAGTTCCAGGCCACCCTAGGCATCATAGCAAGACTTCATCTTTAAATACTTAAATAAATCAATATATTAACATTTTTTTTCTTGGCCGGGCTCGGTGACTTAGCCTGTAATTCCAGCACTTTGGGAGGCTGAGGCAAGTGAATTGCCTGAGTCTGCGGGTTCAAGACCCACCTGGGCAACTTGTGAGACCTAATCTCTACAAGAAATAAAAAAATTTTTTTTCTCCCTTATTTGGAGAATACAAGAGCTAGAAAAACTTGCAGCCATCCTAACTTTTAGGGATGGTCAGAGTCCCACAGGAGAATCCTTTGATTAGCTCTCAGAACCTGTTCCGTTCTGCAGGTGAGGAGCTAACCCAGGCACCTTGGAGAGGAGGGGGCATCAGGTCTCATGGACAACAGAACCCCTCCATGCTCCCAGAAGGCCCGTGGATCACTGGGAGCTCAGGAAAAGGCTGCCTCCTTGCTTTCATTGGGAGGGTGCAGGGTGGCTTCTGTTTCCTTGGCTTTTCCCGAAGGAATCGCAAGCCCAGGGCACAACATCCTAGGAGGGGGCAACATCCTCCCATAGGGCTGCAACAAATAGTCACTCCTGCCAAACTGATATTAACCTTCTTTTTCCTTTTTGATGTTACACACACTCCTGTCCTTGCTGTACCAGGAAGCCATTTCACCCATCTGTCTGGGAGGCTGATCCAATTTTGCTGCTTTTATCATCAATGCTTTCAGCAACTTTGTTCTACTTCCCCTACTGTAATTACTTTTGAATCATCAACACATCCAGACAGCCTTAAACCTCAGGGAACAGAATGCTAAAAAAGAAGAAAAATCTGCAATGGCAAACAACTTCACTAACAAGCCACCCAAGCTAGGAGCAATTTGTTTCTTCCAGACATTTTCCTGTTAAAAAAAAAAAAAACTGCCTCCCACTCCTGCCCCCCTTTTGCAAAGGGGGGCAGGACATGGCGATGGGATGTTGTGGAAAGGGGGGAGGGGAAGGAGTTCCTAAAATATCTGCCTTCATCATCCCCCCCACCCGTTTTTGTTTTAAGACGCAGGTTGTGCCTCTAAATGCTGTGGGCTCGGAAAGTTGGCTGCGTGGTTGCCGGGGTGCCCAGCAGCCCAGGAAGAAAGTCTGCCTTCTCTGGAATGCAGTCAAGTTACGCAGAGAGGGAGAGAGACCCAGAGGCTGCTGGCTGGATAATTCAGATTCTTCCAGGGATGAAGGACAGGCCACACACCAAAAAGGAAAACGAAAACTGTAACTCCAAGAATACACAACACCAGCAACTTCACACTGTCAGGCCAGCTGCTCTGCTGCTGTCTATTCTGTCGCCCGCCATCCGCCCAGCGCACAGGAAACTTCCAGCTCTGATTTACAGGAGAGGAGGCCACTTCACGGTCCAGCCTCCCCTCACTCCACCGCCAAGGCACCCCCGAGCCCTGCCTGAAAGGAGGCCCTCCTGGGGAGGCACAGGGCTGCTCCTCCCGGCCACTCATCGCACTGTCCCCTCCGGAATCCTTCCTCGTCCAGATCCTTTCCCCTCTGGCTAGCTTCTCACGGGCCTCTCCCGGGACGAGGGTGGGAAGAGAGTGGGGAGAAGTCGGCGGGGAGAAGTCGGCAGGAAGAAGGGAGAAACACGGGCAGTCTCCCTTTCTCGGCCCTCAGCACAGCTGAGCGGCCAGCAAAGGCGGTGAGGTCGCTGCCTGGGTCACACAGCCTGTTAGGGATGCAGCCACGAGGGCAGGGATCCTGGCAAAGCGAGGTCAGGGAGGCGGGAGCCCTTGGGGGTTGGGATGCGAGGAGGCAAGGCTCGCTCCCTATTTAAAGAAGGGCCGGTGATGCAAGAGGCACACGCTGCCCCCTTCCCCACCCCCCACCCCCGCCTCGCCCACGGACTCAGGGAATTCGGGAGAGGCCGCCACCACCGACCCAGGGGCTTTGTCCCACGCCAAGTTGGGGGACCTCCTTCGGAACGCGAACCCCAAGAATGCGACCTGCTGGCTAATGTTGCCAAACCGGGGGATGCGGGGCGGCCCCGAAGCCGGCCGCCCACCAGGCTCTAGGCCTCACTGTAGTCAATTGCAGCCGGGCCCTTCCCGCTCCGTGGGGGAGGGGGCCAGTAACGCGCCGGGTTCGGTCCCCGCAGCTGCCCCTCTCCCCAGCCCCCAGGGCAGGGGAGCCCAGTCCCGGGAGTTCTCAGAAAAAAAGCGACGCTAGTCCCTGCTCGCCGCGGATATTCTGCCCGCTATTTTGGACACATTCCTCAAGGCCAGAAGAACGTGGGGGAGGGGGAAGAGTTTCGGGGCCCCCACCGTGACCAAACTAAGAGAGGCTCCACCCTCGCCCCAACCTCCTCCGTCCCCAGGAGAGGCCTCGGCCTCACCCAGAGGGGGCCCGCGAGGCCCTCGCGTCCCCGCCCGAGCCCCGGGAAGGCGGGGGCCGCGAGCCGCTGCCCACGGAGAACTCGCACTTTTCGCTGCGCGATTCAGAAACACGCCGGGTCTGATGCCATCCGGCGAATTATGTAACCAGGGACACGGCTCCGGCGAAACAAACGCGGCTCTGTGTGTGCGCGGCGGCCCCGGGGAGCGCACCGGGGAAGGGAGGGGCTCCGGCCGGGCCTGGGGTCGCGCCTGCCTGCTCGGCGACACCGGCGGGAGGCCGCGGGCGACCCCGCGCAGCCGAGGTCCCGGGCCGGGCGGGCGCTGAGCCGCGCGCGGGCCACGTCGGGTCCGCCCGGGCCCGGCCCCTCCCCCATCGCGGCCGCCCCCGCCTCCGAGCGGTGAACTTGGTCCCAAGTCCCGCCGGACGCCGTCGCCACCCGCCGCCGGAGCGACCTCGGGCCGGAGTGGCCTGGGAAGTGCTGGACTCCAGTCTCGGCTGCGTTCCAGATCGGGACCTCTCCGCCCCCCCCGTCCCTCCCCGCGATCCTGGGGCCCGCCGCGCGCGGCGGCGCAGGAAAGTGACGACCCCACCCCCGACTCGAGGGGGGGCGGGCGCGGGATGGGCAGGGGCTTCGAGAGCGGCCCCTCCACCTTCCGTCCCGGGGGGAGGGGTTGCGGGACAGGGTGACAGCTGCGCCGAGGACTCCCCTCCCCCTCGGGCGCTGAGAGCCCGGGCCCCTCGCAGCCCCCACCGGGGTCTGAGGGCCGACCGGGACGCGGGGGCGGATGGACCAGGGGGTCCGATCGGAATCGCCGGCTCCGAGCCCCGGGAAGTCAGGGGTCGGGACCTGGGTTCGGGGCTGTGCTAGCCCCCTCCCCGCCCGGGGGCGACGCAAAGTTTTGGGAAGTTGCTGCCCCTACCTTGCTTGGTGAGCACCAGGGCGTCTTCCCTCCGCGCCTGGGTGATGATGGAGCCGTGTTCCATCTAACAATCCCGCGGGCCCGGGCTGGCTGGGCGGGAGGACGGGCGGGCGCGCGGGCTGGGCTGGGCTGGGGGGCCTGGGCGGGGGCCCGCTCCGGCTCCCGAGACTCTGACTCCCGCAGCTGTTCACATCCCCCCTCCTGTTTCCTCCCCGAGCCGGGAAGGGAGGCGGCCTGGACGGAGGGCGGGCGGCCCGGGCAGCGGCTCCCCCGGGTGCCCCCGGCCCCGATCCCCCGGCGGCAGCTCCGGGCTCCTCAGTTTGGGTCCAACATGGAGAATCCGGAGCGAAAACAAGAGGAGGAAATGGGACACGGGGCGGTTTCCAGGCTCCCCCCTCCCCTCCGTACTCCAGATAAACAACCCGCGGCTGCAGCGCCCACCCCCGCGCGCCTCCCGGCCCTCGACCCGGCCTCTTCGCGGGCAACGGGCGCTTCCCGCTCCGGGGCAGCGTCCTAGGCCCCCAGCCCCTCCACCTGTGAGCGGCCGGGCTGCGGACAGTCCGGAGCTTCGCTATTTTGTCACGGAAAAAGCGAATCCCCGAGGGGGGTGGGGTGGCGGGCGGGCAGGCTGGCGGGGGAGACTTGAAACCGCTCCGGCGCTCCGATTGGCCCTCTTGGAGAAAGGGGGCGTGGCTCCTCCTTACTATGCGGTGCGAGGACCCAACAACATTCCAGGCGCCACGGCCACGCCCCCGGACCACGCCCCCTTGCCAGGCTGCGGCCTCCCCGTCTTCTCGGCCACACCCCCTTCCCAACTACTTAAAAGGCCACTCCATAGCTCACGTTTCCGTGCTCGGTGCTCGGTTCTTGTCTCTGTGACTTCGGTAGGGGAAGGTGGGGCGGTTTCGCCTGTCGGGTAACCAGGGCGAGCCGCGAAGCCTCACCAGGCCGGGCCAGGGGTGGGGGCTGGGGCTCGCGACACTTATCTTACTTCCTGCTTAGCCCTCGAGTCGAGGCCCTACCGAGTATCCTAAAAGTACAGTCAACGAGGGGAGGGGCGCGGATCTAGGACTCCAGAGTGTAAGAGCTGGAACTGACCCCGAGGCTGCGTGACCTCCACACTTCAAGTGAGCCCTGAGGTGCGGGGCTTCCCTCAAAGCCACTCATTCCCCTTTAGGCGGCCCCGCCTCCTCCCAACCTAGCCCTGCCTCCCCCCTTCCCCCACGCACACCTTATAGTCTCAGCCTCTGTCTCGAGGGATGGAGGTCTCTGAGGGAAGAGCTTGGTGAACTCAGGCTGCCCTTCCTTCTGCTCGCTAGCCCTCCACTGGCCGTGGCATCTGCTGAGTCCAGGCTCGAGGTTGTAGGTGAAGGATTTACATTTGTTCCCTCCAGAAAGGCAGGTCTCAGCTCGATATCAGGGCTTTTTCCAGTGATTTCCACCAGTCCACAGGTGTCATGGGCTGCTTTAGGACCACGGGAGCTTTTCAGGACAAGGCTGGCAAGCGTGGTAGAGCATGAGATTGCACTGGGTGACTTCGGAGCAAATTCCGCCCCTGATGCTCTGTGAGTCCATGGAACTCACCCTGCCAAGGAAGGGGCTTCCCTCCTGCTGCAATTCCCATTACCCAACATGCATCAGGTCTTACTGGCGGTCAGAGGCCAAGGAGGTCACGAATGAACTCGCCAGGTATTATCAGAAACCTGCTCCCTGTGGCCCCCTTCTTCGAGAACAGGTGAGGCTGTGACATGTGTGTACCTGTGTGCCCTAACAGTGCTCATGAGGGCCTGGTTTCTACTGTTCCTACACACATACACAAAACCTTTTTATATAACACCATTTTAATGGAAATGCCGTTTTTCCAAAATGAAAGTGGCGGTTACAGAGGATCTGAATGATGCTTATGTAACTTTAAACACTGAATTTGGGTAGATTTTGATTCATTAACAGAAGGAGAAACGGGAGAGTTCTATTTACCTCCCACCATTAAAACAATAGGATCCTTAAGGTAGATCTTCAGTAGTTAGGCTGCTAGGGACTTTTTCAGACCCTGCCCTTGCAAGGGAGTTCAGTTGCAGTGGGAGGGCAGGCAGGAGGGTTGAGACTGAGGGGGACCAGCTACCCCTAGGGATATATTGTAGGAGAGGAGACTTCACCTCTATGCTTCCACTTCCTCATCCATACAGACGATCCCTCCCCACTTACAGTTTATATCGTTTTGGCCGCATGCGGTGGCTCACACCTGTAACCCCAGCAATTTGAGAGGGCGAGGTGAGAAGATTGCCTGAGCCCAGGGGTTTGAGACCAGCTGCAACTTGGCGAGACTTCGTCTCTACAATAAATCAAAAAATTAGCCAGGTGTGGTGGCTCACGTCTGTAGTTCCAGCTACTTGTAAGGCTGAGACAGAAGGATCACCTGAGCCCAGCAGGTTGAGGCTGCGGTGGCCATGAGCTTGTCACTGCACTCTAGCCCAGGCGATAGAGTGAGACCCCTACTCAACAAAATATATATATATATATATATATATATATATATATATATATATATATAAATTTTTTTTTGAGTCGAGGTCTGTGTCACGCAAGATGGAATGCAATGACATGATCATGACAATTACAGCACGTGGCAGCCTCAACCTTCTGGGCTCAAGTGATCCTTCCACCTCAGCATCCCAAGTAGCTGGGACTACAAGTGTGCCCTACCATACCTGGCTAATTTATTTATTTAATTTTTTTGGTAGATACAAGGTTTCACTTTGTTGCTCAGGCTAGTCTTGAACTCCTAGACAAGAAATTCTCCCAGCCGGGCTCGGGGGCTCAGCCTGTCATTCCGAGGTGAGTGGATTGCCTGAGCCCGCAGGTTCGAGATCCGCCTGGGCAACTTGTTGAGACCTCATCTCTACAATAAATCAAAAATTAGCTGGGCATGGTAGCATGCGCCTGTAGTTCCAGCTACTTGGAAGGCTGAGGTAGAAGGATCACCGGAGCCCAGCAGGTCGAGGCTGCGGTGGCCGGGAGCGGCCACTACACTCCAATCTGGGCGACAGAGTGAGACTCCAACCCCAAAAAAAAAAAAGAAATTCTCCCACCTCAGTCTCCCACAGTGCTGGGATTTCAGGTGGGAGCCACCAGGCCCAGCCACTTTAAATAGTTTTATGGTTTACAAAGTACTTTCACAGACATCATCTGTCTCATTTGATCTCACTTTTATTTATTTATTTATTTATTTATTTATTTATTTATTTTGATTTTTTTTGAGTTGGAGTCTCACTCTGTGGCCCAGGCTGGAGTGCAGTGGCATGCTCACGGCTCACGGTCATCTTCCCTGGGAGGCCCTCTGAGATGCCAGCTCTCATGCCAGGGTTTAACAGCCTCCTATAAACTTCCTCAGGGCACTTAGCACCATATCTTGGCAAGTGTTTGCTTATTGGCTTTCCCATCAGAAAGTAGATTGAGACTAGGGGCTTTCTTTCCTTTTTTTTTTTTTTTTAAGGCAAGAATCTTGCTCTTTTGCCCAGACTGGAGTATAGTGGTGTAATCATAGCTCACTGCAGCCTCCAACGCCCAGACTCAAGTGATTCTCCTGCCTCAACCTCCAGAGTAGCTAGCTGGGACTACAGATATGTACCACATCTGGCTAATTTTTTAAAAATATTTTGTGAAGATGTTATGTTGCTATGTTGCCCTTAAACTCCTGGCCTCAAGCTATCCTCCCACCGCAGCCTCATTACGGGTGTGAGCCACTTCAACTGGCCAGGGACTGCTTATTCTTTACTGGGTCTATTATGCCTAACACAGAACGGGTGGCCTTTATGTGTTTGCTGTACGGATTGACTTTATGTCTTAACCAATGTTCTTTTGCCCAGGGGTTCGGTTACCCACAGCAAGAAACATATTTTATAAGAAAACTGAAACAAAAGTTTCATGGACAATATTTACCCTTGCTGTGTGTGCTCTTCTATACTTTTTTTTTTTTGGAGTTGGAGTTGGAGTCTCACTCTGTCGCCCAGGTTGGAGTACAGTGTCACTCATGCTCACGGCCACCGCAGCCTCGACCCGCTGGGCTCCAGCGATCCTTCTGTCTCAGCCTTCCAAGTAGCCAGTACTACAGGCGTGCGCTACCGCACCTGGCTAATTTTTTATTTTACTGTAGAGACGATGTCTCGCCAAGTTGCCGGGGCTGGTCTCGAACCTGCAGGTTTAGGCAATCCACTCGCCTCGGCCTCCCAAAGTGCTGGGATGACAGGCTGAGCCACCGAGCCCAGCCTCTGCCACTTTTTTATTGCCTGTGCAGTGTTGTATTGTTTCCTTTTTTAAAAGATGCTAGCCATGACCCAGTAAATTGATTTCACTACCTACGACTGGGTTGTGACCCAGTGTTAGAACAATACCCCGTTCACCTCCCATCTGCTGTAGGTGCCTACTATGTGTAAGATTCTGGCTGTCCCTAAAGATACAGAGGACATGACCCTCGAACACCTCTTACTCCAAGGTCAGACAGGTTTATGTGTAACAGAACCCAGCAAGGAGGGGGGAATGAGGGAGGAGGGGTGGCTGAGGGAAGGTCCCTGGGAGGCCTGGGAAGGACCCTTGTGCCTCTGGAGAAAAGGCAGTGGCAGCTTGCTGGAGCCTGGAACCTCAAACAGGCAGAGCTCTTGATACCGTGAGCGTCTCACTGCTCTGTCCCCAGGTGACTAGGAATGGGTCTCGACTCCAGAAAACTCTCGGGGGTCATGGCGGGCCTCTTTCCTGCAGTTAAGGTGCTCAGGGAGGGGGAGACAGGAGGACCTCTACCTTCCGTCTAAAACAGTCTCATGAGCCTCCCCTCTAGAGGCCCTGACCCCATGATTGGCGGTATAACCCCAGGTAGTTCATTTAACTAGGTTCAGGGGAGATGGCCGAAACCAGGCTTCTCTAGGCCTGAAACTGCTCCCAAGAGACAACCCACTGACTCTCCTGGTTATCTGCGTGCTCTATCCCATTTCCCCTACCTCTCTGAGGTGTGTGGGAGGCAGTTTGGAAACAGCAGCACTGTCCCTGCTCCCCCGGAATGCTGCAGCAGGGGGAGAGTAGAATGGGCTTGCGCTAGGTGGCTGTGCCTGTCTGTCCCCTGTGGTTGTTGAAGTCAGATTGGGTGTTCCCCAGCCAAGGCCAGGGAAGGTCCTGATTGCACCAGGACCCTGCCTCCCCCCGCCCCGGAAAACAAGCGCATGGCTGGGCTACAGGAGACCTTTCGTGATTCAGATGTCACTGAAATGTGACATTAAAAAAAAAAATAGCCAGGTTCGGTGGCTCAGCCTGTAATCCCGTGCCTCTGGGAGGCTGAGGTAAGTAGACTGCCTGAGCCCACGGGTTCGAGACCCGCCTGGGCAGTGAGACCTCATCTCCACAATAAATCAAAAAATCAGCCCGGGCGTGGTAGCGCATGCCTGTAATTCTGGCTACTTGGAAGGCTGAGGTGGAAGGACCGCCGGAGCCCAGCAGGTCGAGGCTGCGGTGGACGGGAGCGGCCACTGCACTCCAGTCTGGGCAACAGAGTGAGACTCCAACTCAAAAAAAAAAAAAAATTAGGCCGGGCTCAGTGGCTCCGCCTGTAATCCCAGCACTTTGGGAGACCAAGGTAAGTGGATTGCCTGAGCCCGCGGGTTCGAGACCTGACTGGGCAACTTGGCGAGACCTCATCTGTACAATAAATCAAAAAATTAGCCGAGCGTGGTAGCACGTGCCTGTAGTTCCAGCTACTTGGAAGGCTGAGAAGGAAGGATCGCCGGAGCCCAGCAGGTCAAGGCTGCGGTGGCCGGGAGCAGACACTGCACTCCAGTCTGGGCAACAGAGTGAGACTCCAACTCAAAAAAAAAAAAAAAAAAAAGCCGGGCTCAGTGGCTCAGCCTGTAATCCCACGCCTTGGGAGGCTGAGGTGAGTGAATTGCCTGAGCCCGTGGGTTTGAGACCCGCCTGGGCAACTTGGTGAGACCTCATCTCTACAATAAACCAAAAAATTAGCCGGGCATGGCAGCGCGCGCCTGTAGTTCCAGCTACTTGGAAGGCTGAGGCAGAAGGATCGCCGGAGCCCAGCAGGTTGAGGTCAGTCTGGGTGACGAGTGAGACTCCAACTCAAAAAAAAAAACCAGGCTGGGTGTGATGGCTCATGCTTGTAATCCCAGCTCTCTGGGAGATGGAGGCGAGAGGATTGCCTGAGCTCAGGGGTTCGAGACCAGCCTGGGCAACTCAGCGAGACCTCATCTCTAAAAGAAAAAATTTTTAAAAAAGGCTAAACGTGGCTCATGCCTATAATCCCAGCACTTTGGGAGGCTGAGGTGAGAAGATTGCCTGAGCCCTCAGAGTTTGAGCCTGAGCAACTTGGCAAGACCTCATCTACACAATAAATCTAATTAGTGGGGCATGGTGGTACATGCCTGTAGTTCCAGCTACTTGGAAGGCTGACGTGAAAGGATCACCTGAGTCCAGTAGGTTGAGACTGCAGTGGCCATGAGTGTGCCACTGTACTCCAGCCTAGGTGACAGAGTGAGACTCCAACTCAAGAAAAAAAATTACAAATGGAACACATCCATTTTCTTGGTTCCTCTGATTGTTCCTGCAGGCTCAGTTCCACTTTGCTTTTTTTTTTTTTTTTGAATTGAAGTCTCGCTCTGTTGCCAAGACTGGAGTGCAGTGGCACACTCCCAGCCACTGCAGCCTCGACCTGCTGGGATCTGGAGATCCTTCTGCTCAGCCTTCCAAGTAGCTGGAACTACAAGCATGCGCTACCACACCCAGATAATTTTTTTATTTATTGTAGAGATGAGGTCTCGCCAAGTGCCCAGGCAGGTCTCGAACCCGCAGGCTCAGGCAATTCACTCAACTTGGCCTCCCAAAGCACTGGATTACAGGCTGAGCCACTGAGCCTGGTTTTTTTTTTTTTTTTTTGAGTTGGAGTCTCACTTTGTCACCCAACCTGGAGTGCAGTGGCATGCTTACAGCCACCACAGCCTCGACCTACTAGACCCAGGTGATCCTCCCACCTCAGCCTTCCAAGTAGTTGGAACCACAGGCGTGTGCTACCATGCCTGGCTGATTTTTTGATTTACTGTAGAGACAAGATCTCACCATGTTGCTCAGGTTGGTCTTGAACTCCAGGGCTCAGGCAGTCCTCTCGCCTCCGCCTCCCAAAGTGCCGAGATTACAGGTGTAAACCACCACCATGTTTGACTTCTGCTTTGTATTATAACTGGGAAGGTAAGGTCTCAGCGTCAAAGATTCCAGAGTCCTGGGCCGTCCTGTCACAAGGCTTGTGTGGTGGCGTCCTAACCTGGCTTCCCAGGGCAAGGTCCTGGGACTGAGGTGAGCTGGGGTGAGAGGGAGAGACATGGTGACATCAAAAGCTGTGGAGGTGCCAGTTGTGAGGGCTGGGGAGGGAGGGAGGGAGGAGCCAGTGGTAGGGACCATGGCTTTTCTGTAGAGCAGCCTGGGAAACCTCATTGCAGCTTCAGATTGTGGAGGAGCCATTCTGCAAGGTGTAGGCATGCGCATTCCAACCCTCCCACTTAGTTACTTACCCTCTTAACTCAGTTTCCCCGAATGAAAATGGAGATAACAATAGTACCTACTTCATAGGTCATGGTGAGGATTAAATGAGATAACGCGTGGAGTGTTTCCTGCCTGAAACACTAAGTGCTCAATAAATACTCCTCTGGTCATCACCTCCAAACCTGTTCCTTCTGCATCCATCAGCTGCCCTGGTCACAAGCTTCTCCCTCCTGGCTCATGCCTACCCCCAGCCAGGCCTGAGACCCAGCGGTCCCCACCTCTGAAGTGCGTGTCAGGCCCTTTCCTTCCTTCCATTTCCCTGCAAGACCGCAGTCTCAAGGGAGGTGGTACAGCCTCCTTTTTTTTTTTGAGTTGGAGTCACACTCTGTCACCCGGACTGGAGTGCAGTGGCTGGGCTCCGGTGATCCTTCCGCCTCAGCCTTCCAAGTAGCAGGAACTACAGGCGCGTGCTACCACACCCGGCTAATTTTTTGGATTTATTGTAGAGATGAGGTCTCGCTGCCCAGGCGGGTCTCGAACCCTCGGACTCAGGCAATCCACTCACCTCAGCTTCCCAAAGGCGCGGGATTACAGGATGAGCCATCGAGCCCGGCTGGCAACAGCCTCCTAATCAACCTTTTTCATTCTCTGCATCCCAAATCCAAATCCAAATCCATCCCCGGCTCTCTGAGAAAATGCAAATCTGTGACCTGATCCTGATGATGCAGCAGTTCCCCAAGACTTTCGGAAGGAAGCGCAGATGCCTCGCTGGGCACCATGGTCTCCAAGATCTAGCCGCTGTTGGCTTGCCCACCCACCACCTATGCTTTCTCCACACCCCTGTGCTTCTGTCAGGAGGACTAAGCCCCTGGGGTCCTGCACCCCCATCCCTTTGCTCAGGCCGTTCTCTCTTCCTGGATGCCTTGCCCCCTCCTCATCCTTGAAGATACAGTCCAAGTGCCACCTCGGCCTCAAATCCTCCCAGGCCCCCAGCTGACTCATGCTTCTCCCAGCTTCATCTTTTCTGGTTTCCTTGCCTGTTGCCTGACTGCAGGGAAGCTCCTTCAGGGCAAGCACTGTCTTTTTTTCCTGCACACCCCTGGCACCTCTCATGGAGCCTGGCACACAGTTTTTTGCTGGAAGCCAGTCCCAGCGGGCACCTTCCTTTCTGGGCACTGCTCATCTCCCTGGGGGAGCTGAGCCAGGAAGGCTGGGAGGCAAGATGCCTGGCTCCTGGTCACTTTCTCTTCGACCCAGTCAGGGACAGTGTCCCAGACCCCGAATAGCACCCTGCCTGTCACCCCCAGCGGAAGCTTGGCACCCAGGAGTCAGGTCTACACCAGAATTCCCAAACAAGACTCAAGTCAAGCCAGGCTCGGTGGCTCAGCCTGTAATCCCGCGCCTTTGGGAGGCTGAGGTGAGTGGGTTGCCTGAGCCTGAGGGTTCGAGACCCGCCTGGGCAGGCGAGATCTCATCTCTACAATAAATCAAAAAATTAGCCGGTAGTGGTAGCGCGCCCCCGTAATTCCGGCTACTGGAAAGGCTGAGGTAGAAGGATTGCTGGAGCCCAGCAGGTCGTGGCTGCAGTGGCCGGGTGGGGACATTGCACTCAAGTCTGGGAGACAGAGTGAGACTCCAACTCAAAAAAAAAGAAAAAAAAAAGACTCAGGCCAACTTAGGCTTGGTGCAACCGACTCACACACCTTGCCCTAGCGTTCAACAAGGGCGCTTGGGGAGGATGAACCCGAGCAGGGCAGGCCCCTGACCGTACCACCCCATAGTCAGGGTGCCCAAGGTTGGCCGGGACGCCCCCCTCCCCTGATCTCCGCAAACCGTCGGGAGCACACCCCTCCCAGCCCCCCACCGGTCCTGGGCGGCCACGTGACTTGCGCCCCCAGCAGACACTAAACGCCTGGCTCCAGCCCTTTCCTAAATAGGGAAGCGACAGGAGCCGATCGAGTTTCTCGGCCAGTATTTACGGGTTCCCTGGACGAAGCCAAATCGCCCTCTTCCTTCACGCCTCCCTGCCCGCGCGGTGGGGAAAGGACAGAAGGGGCCCCTCCCGCGCCTCCCCCCGCACCCCCGCAGTCCTGCAGCCCCGGGCGGCCCCACCTCCCGCTTCTTCCGCGCCTCCTCCCCGCCGCCCAGTCGGCCCCTCGGGGGCACGGCTTAGGTCGCTGCATTCCACAGCCCCGCGGCCCTTTGAGGTCACGTGGCACGGTGGGGGTGGGGAGGCAGGACGCCCCTGACCCGGGCGGGCGACCTTGAGGCCTTCAGTCATGCAGATTCTAGTCCCTTCTCCCCAGTCCTCCTGGCGGGGGAGGGCAGCTTCTTTTGGCCTCAGAACTCCATGGGCGGCAAGAGGGGCCCTTGCCTCCAGCTGTCCCTGTACCCCCTTGCTATGTGTCTGGCTGGTGCTGAGACCCACGTCCCTTACGTCCGGGGTCCCTGTACCCTGCCCATGTGCAAAGTCATCGGGGTATGAAGGGCTAGAGTCCCAACTTTTGGCCTGCAAAATAGGTGGGGAAGTGAAAAGACTGGGTAGGGCCAGCAGCTTGGTTTAGGCCAACATCTATCTGAAAGGACATAACATGGATTTAATATACCCAGTGAGTAGCCATTTTAACTTGCCTAAATCTCATGTTTTTCAAGCGGTTTGCTTGATTTACCCTCTAATCCCTAGCCAAGGACAAAACCAGTTTCTCAGAGTTAGCTATTGATAATTTCTCTTTCAAGTATTTGCCTCTCACCCCGTAAGACCCAAGTTAACCTAACCAGCTCCTCTTGTCCTTCGTGACACCGACAGACCCCATCACCATGGCCTAACCCACCACCCACCATCTGACTTCTGTCCATCACCTGACGTACCTGTCCTCCGTGATGACTGGAGCAGACCCCCACACAGTGACCTTAAAAAACCTGCGCCCCCATCAAGGGGAATGTTTCAGAGCGTTCATCCTTGAGCAGCCAACTGCCATTGCTTTGCTAAACTCTGGTGTACCCACGTGACTCTCTGAGCTACTACCACCATGTTTCTTAGCTTTGGCCCCCTCCCCTATCTTGGAAAAGAAAATCTCTCTCTGCCCCCCCTCAATTTACTTTCTAAATAAACTATATTTCCCAACCTAACTTCAGTGCAGTTCTTTGCATCCTTCTCACGGCACTGGATTACACACCAGACACAACCCCACCCCTGGCAAATCCTGCTGGAATTATGACCTAACACTATACTTGTCAGACAGGTCAGGGTCCAAAGTTGACCAGGTGCCCTCTACTCAGCCTGGGCCCCAGACCTCTGAAAGCTGTACTTTGGGATTGGGGAGAGGGAAACAGAGAGGACTGATTTCCTTCGGGGCTAGACAGACAGACACCCCCTAAGCAACTCATTCCAATCTGGTACAAACTCATAGTCAGAAAGCCCAGTGCTGGAGCGGCCCCGGCCATATGAAGGGGCTCTGGCTTGTTCATGGGGTTGAGGCAAGAGTGGATGGATTGGAGGTGGAGCACTGGCCACAGCCAACTGCCTGAGAAGTGGGACCCTGTGTTGCTGAGTGGGATGGTGTAAAACTCATGGGCGCTTTCACTCGGCACTGAAAGGAGTTTCAGACCGGCCAGTAAAGCTTTCAAAACAGTTTATCAGGGAAAGAGAAGAAGAGAGCTATAGGAAAAGGTGCCTCCACACCGGCATCTTGGAGAAAGACTGTATTTTTGCTTTTTTTTTTTTTTGAGTTGGAATCTCACTCTGTCACCCAGACTGGAGTGCAGTGGCCACCCCGGGCCACCGCAGTCTCGACCTGCTAGGCTCTGACGATCCTTCCACCTCAGCCTTCCAAGTAGCTGGGACTACAGGCGCGCGCTACCACGCCCGGCTCATTTTTGATTTATTGTAGAGATGAGGGCTCGCCAAGTTGCACAGGCGGGTCTTGAACCTGCGGGTTCAGGCAATCCACTCACCTCAGCCTCCCAAAGGCACGGGATTACAGGCTGAGCCACTGAGCCCGGTTTGTATTTTTGCTTTTTATGAAAAGATAGGCTGGGCTTGGTGGCTCAGCCTGTAATCCCAGCACTTTGGGAGGCCGAGCCTGCAGATTTGAGATCCGCCCGGGCAACTTGATGAGACCTCATCTCTACAATAAAGAAAAGGCGGGTTGTGGTAGCGCGTGCCTGTAGTTCCAGCGACTTGGAGGGCTGAGGCAGAAGGATTGCCGTAGTCCAGTGGGTCAAGGTTGCAGTGGTCGGGAGTGTGCCACTGCACTCCAGTGTGGGCGACAGAGTGAGACAAAAAAAAAAAAGAAAAGGTAAACAGAGCTACCTAGTTATTGATATGCTAATTAGTAGTCTACACACAGGTGTAGAAAGATTGCCATCCATTTTACCTTTGATAGGCTGACTTGCCAGACTTGGTGACTAAGAACTAAAAGGTTGTCTGATTTACATTTGTACAGCTTTCGAGTCCCAGGTGGGGAATCACCTTGATGGGGTTTTCCTTTGGTGAGCTGAGAGGGTGGGGTGGACTGGGAGTCCACATTGAATCCATATTTCAGCCCGCGGGGCGATTTGTCCTGCTGACAAAATGTCTGGATGCTTGCTTACTAAGAACTGCCCATAAGAAATATATCTATCTATGTTTAACGTATGCTAACTACCCTACCTCGCTTGTAGAAAGGAGGGAGAGTAGGTGGTAGAAGGAGATGGCAGAAGGGAGGCAAAGACTTTAAATACTTAGGGGGAGCTGGGCTCGGTGGCTCAGCCTGTAATCCTGCGCCTTGGGAGGCTGAGGTGAGTGGATTGCCTGAACCCGCGGGTTCGTGACCCACCTAGGCAACTTGGTGAGACCTCATCTCTACAATAAATCAAAAAATTAGCCGGGTATGGTAGCGCATGCCTGTAGTTCTAGCTACTTGGAAGGCTGAGGCGGAAGGATCGCTGGAGCCCAGCAGGTTGAGGCTGCGGTGGCCGGGAGCGGCCACTGCACTCCAGTCTGGGCGACAGAGTGAGACTCCAACTCAAAAAAAAAAAAAAAAAAAAAAAAACTTAGGGGGAGGGTCTGCATATCTTTGTGAATTATTAATTCACTCAACTAGTTATTGAGCCCTTACTAAAAGTGAGTCACGCATTTATCTATTTGCACAATTACTGACTCCCTAACCAGTACCAGGCCTTGTCCTGAGGCTACAGTGAATAAGAGTTCCTGCCCTCATGGAGCTTACAGTCTAATGGGAGCACCAAAGTGAGAGGCGATTACAACACACGGTGCTGACCCTGACGGCTCAAGCAAGGGAAATAGCAGGGAAGCTCATGGCTGAGACAGGAGGGAACAGCTATGGAGGAAGCATTATCTCAGCGGAGGCCTCAAGTGTCAACCAGAGTTAGCAGTTGTCGGGAAGAATAGCCTTGCAGGTAGAGGGCACAGGGCATGCAAAGCCCCAGAGGCCTGTTTTAGAAACAGAGTTCATCTCCCATAGGACCCCGCAATCCCCCTACTGGGAATATACCTGGAGGAATTTAAATCACTCTATGAAAAAGATGCCTGTCCACGCATGTTTATTGCTGCATTATTTACAATAGCAAAAACATGGAACAACCGTACTGTCCATCAAAAATGAACTGAATAAGCCGGGCTTGGTGGCTCAGCCTGTAATCCTGCGCCTTTGGGAGGCTGAGGTGAGTGGATTGCCTGAGCCCGCAGGTTCGAGACCCGCCTGGGCAACTTGGTGAGACCTCGTCTTTACAATAAACCAAAAAATCAGCCGGGCGTGGTAGCGCACACCTGTAGTTCCAGCTACTTGGAAGGCTGAGGTGGAAGGATCGCCGGAGCCCAGCAGGTCGAGGCTGCAGTGGCCGGGAGCGGCCACTGCACTCCAGTCTGGGCGACAGAGTAAGACTCCAACTCAAAATAAACAAAACAAACAAACAAACAAACAAAAAATGGACTGAATAAAAAAAAATATGGGCAATCCCTTCAGGTCCCCTCCTCCATGGGAGATTTTCTGTCCTCTCAATAAATCCTGCTTTCTCACTTTCCAAGAAAAAAAATGTGGCACATATACATGATGGAATCTTGCACAGCCATAAAGAAGAACAAAATTATGAACTTCACAGCAAGTTGGATAGATTTAGAGGCTATAATACTCAATGACCTATCAGAGAAGCAAAGAGCTGAGTATCATATGCTCTCACTCATAAGCGGACCTTGAACAACAATCGTAATACTATAAAAAAGGATTGGCAGGAATGGGAAACTGCCAGGAGAGGGGGGGCACACCTCATCAACAAGGGTACCTGCATAATGAACATTTGTATACCTAACCCTGAATTGTACCCCACATATTTAAAATAAATTTTTTAAAAAAGAAACAGTTCATTACAGCCACCTGGCTGATTGATGGCTGCTACCGGAGGGCTGCAGAAATTTTTTTTTTTTTTAGCTGGGATCTCACTCTGTCGCCCAGGCTGGAGTACAGTGGCACTCTCATGGCTCACCGCATCCTCAAACTCCTGGCCTCGACCCTCCCATCTCGGCCTCCCGAATAGCTGGGACTACAGGCTGGGACTACAGCCAACATGCCCAGCTAATTTTTTGAATATTTGTAGAGAGGAGGTCTCACTATGTTGTCTAAGCTGCTCTCCTACTCCTGGGTTCAAGCGATCTTCCTGCCTGGGTCTCCCAAAGTGCTGGGATTATTGGCATGAACCACTGCACCTGGCCTAGAAATTCCTTTTGAGAGAGGAAGAGAGGTAAGCAGATGAATAATGCCAACTAGAGGAGGTGAAGGGGAGAAATCCCCGTTCCTCTGAGCCCACAGAGTCCTGCAGGCATGCTGTGGTGAAAGATGTGGCCCAGAGTGATAGTGGCTTCATAAAACCAATATTTATTTCATCAAGATAATACATATGTGTAGCCCAAAAGTCAAATAGTGCTAAAAGGCTTGTAACAAAAACAGAAGTCCCATGGCGTTTCTTCCAATTCATCCTAGTCCCTAGGGGCAACTGCTTTAAACTCTGTTTCTTCTGGTATTTCCTTCCTTATTTGGGAATAATATACGTACTGCCTTTCTGGATTCATCTAATTTTTTTTTTTTTTGAGCTGGAGTCTCACTCTGTCGTCTAGGCTGGAGTACAGTGGCACGCTCATGGCCACTGCAGCCTCCAACTGCTGGGCTCAGGCCATCTTTCCACCTCAGCCTTCCAAGTAGCTGGAACTACAAGCATATGCCACCAAGCCCAGCTAATTTTTTGATTTATTGTAGAAATGAGGTCTCGTCAAGTTGCCCAGGCTGGTCTCGAATCCCTGGGCTCAGGCAATCCTCTTGCCTCCACCTCACAAAGTGCTGGGATTACAGACTTGACCCACTGTGCCGGATTCGTCTAATTTACTGACTTGTTTTGAAAGTGAAGGATTTTTATTTTCTGTTTGCCTCTTCCCCTCCCCCATCCCCATGATGTTTACACTATAATTTATGGATAAATTCATATCCCGTGATTTCATTACCGAGTTTGTAACTATTGTTTATTCTTGAGGCAAGTATTCCGGTTACATTTCCTTTTCTAAATAACTTTTTGTTGTATACTCTGTTTACATTTCCTCTCTTGTACAACTTTTCTGGTGGTTTTTTTTTTTCTGGAGTTAGTTGCTTCATTTTTTATTTGCTTCGTTTTCTTTGAATCTCTGGCTCTGTCTTTCCACACCCTTCAACAGTTCTGTAAAACGCCCTCTCAGTACAATTTTGCATATGGCCCAACCTGCCATACAATCTTAGGACTTCCATTTTTCTCTTTCTTTGGAGGCTCTTGTTCTGGGGTGCTCCATGCCTACGCTTTTTTCCTCTGGATGAGCTCTCTCTGGGCTGGGGTCCACCTGACATCTGGGATGTCTCATCTCCGCTCATCCCTTTTCCTTTCTCTGGGCCCGGTGTTTTCTTCTTTGTTGGTTTACTCCCTTGTTTTGATGAAGCACATCCTCCCGCAGCTTCCTGAAAAAGTGTGTCTGAGAGGTAACATTATAGAGACTTTTTCCCTACTTAACGCGGTTGGATTCCATCTTCACATTTGATTGATAGTTTTGGCTGGGTATGGAATTTTAAGTTGAAAATAATTTTCCTTCAGAATTTTGAAGACATCGCTCCTTTGTTTTTCAGCTTCTAATTTGGCAGTCAAGTTCTTCCTGCTTTGAATTCACCTCCTTCCTTCCCCTACCCCCAGTTTGGGGATTTTTTTTTTCTTTTATCTCTGATATATTGAAACATCACATTTTATCAGCGTGGGTTGCTTTTCATTCATTTTTCTTATGAAGTCCTTTTAATCTTTTTTTTTTTTTTGAGTTGGAGTCTCACTCTGCCGCCCAGACTGGAGCGCAGTGGCCGCTCCCGTCCACTGCAGCCTTGACCTGCTGGGCTCCGGCCATCCTTCCACTTCAGCCTTCCAAGTAGCTGGAACTACAGGTGTGCACTACCACGTCCAGCTAATTTTTTTTTTTTTTTTTTGAGTTGGAGTCTCACTCTGTCGCCCAGACTGGAGTGCAGTGGCCACTCCCGGCCACCGCAGCCTCGACCTGCTGGGCTCCGGCGATCCTTCCGCCTCAGCCTTCCAAGTAGCCGGAATTATAGGCACGTGCTACCATGCCCAGCTGATTTTTTGTTTTATTGTAGAGATGAGGTCTCGCCAAGTTGCCCAGGCGGGTCTCGAACCTACGGGCTCAGGCAATCCACTCACCTCAGCCTCCCGAAGCGCGGGATTACAGGCTGAGCCACCGATCCCAGCTGATTTTTGACTTATTGTAGAAATGAGGTCTCGCCAAGTGGCCCAGAACGGGTCTCGAAGCCACGGGCTCAAGCAATTCACTCATCTCGGCCTCCCAAAGCCCTGGGATTACAGGCTGAGCCACTGAGCCCGGCCTTAATCTTTTTTTTTAAATTTTGAGTTGGAGTCTCACTCTGTCTCCCAGGCTGGGGTGTAGTGGCAAGCTCATGGCCACTGCAGCCTCGACCTGCGGGGCTCAGGCGATTCTTCTGCCTCAGCCTTTCAAGTAGCTGAAAGGCCATCACACCTGACTACTTTTTCTTGATTTATTGTAGAGATGAGATCTCCCCAAGTTGTCTAGGCTGGTCTCGAATTCGAGGGCTCAGGTAATCCTCTCACCTCAACCTCCCAAAGTGCTGGGATTTATAGGCTGAGCCACCCAGCCCGGCCAGGTCCTTTTAATCTTTTTTTTTTTTTTTGAGTTGGAGTCTCACTCTGTCGCCCAGACTGGAGTGCAGTGGCCGCTGGTGCTCCGGTGATCCTTCCGCCTCAGCCTTCCAAGTAGCCAGAATTACAGTTATGCGCTACCACGCCTGTCTGATTTTTTTTTTCTTTTTTTTTGAGTTGGAGTCTCACTCGGTCACCCAGACTGGAGTGCAGTGGCCGCTCCCGGCCACCGCAGCCTCGCCTGCTGAGCTCCGGCGATCCTTCCGCCTCAGCCTTCCAAGTAGCCGGAATTACAGGCATGTGCTACCACGCCTAGCTGATTTTTTGATTTATCGTAGAGATGAGGTCTCGCTGCCCAGGCGGGTCTCGAACCTGCGGGCTCAGGCAATCCACTCACCTCAGCCTCCCAAAGGCGTGGGATTACAGGCTGAGCCACCAAGCCCGGCCCTTTAGTGTTAATAGAGTGATTCAAAGTGTGGTCCCCAGATCAGTAGTGTCAGTATCACCTGTGGGAATGTATTAGAAACGCACATTCTGGGGCGCCACAGTGCACTAACTGAATCAGAAACCCTGGTGATAGGTCCCAGTAGCCTGTGCTTTAACAAGCCCGCCAGGTATTCTGATGCATGCTGAAGCTTTTCCAACAATGTTTTTTGGGAGGGCACGAGGTTTGAGTTAAGATCTCACTCTGTTGCCCAGGCTGGAGTGTAGTGGCACGATCACGGTTCACTGCAGCCTCAACCTCCTGGGCTCAGGTGAGCCTTCGCCTCAGCCTTCTGAGAAGCTGGGACTACAGGCACCTGCCACCACACCTGGCTAGTTTTTTGATTTTTTGGCAGAGACGAGGTCTCGCTATGTTGCCCAGGCTGGTCTCGAACTCCTGGGCTCAAGCAGTCCTCCCACCTCAGCCTCCCAGAGTGCTGGGATTGAGCCACTGCTCCTGGTCCTGTTGTTTTGATTTGTATCATGTTGGAGACTTTCCTCAATGGTATGGTGTTCCTTGACCGTCCATTCGTGTTTGGGAAGGAGGCACTGGAGAGCCCTCTGGAAGTCCTCCTGGTGGACTTATAGTAGTGCAGTCGGGGCTGGCTGGATCTGTTCATTGTACGCTACCCTCTGTCCATGTCAAGAGGCTTTTTTTCTCTGGCACAGTTTGGTTTTTCCAGAAAAAGTTTCTCTGGTGTAGTCTGCTTGAAGGTTGTAAGTCCTCCACCCAGAGTCCCAGAGCTGGGTATTGTGGGATGGCAGGGAGGGTGTGTGGCAGGATTGATACAATTCCAAAGGCCGACTTTCTTTCTTTGTTTTATTTTTATTTTATTTTATTTGTTATTTATTTATTTTTTTTTGAGTTGGAGTCTCACTCTGTCGCCCAGACTGGAGTGCAGTGGCCGCTCCCGGCCACCGCAGCCTCGACCTGCTGGGCTCCAGTGATCCTTTCACCTTAGCCTTCCAAGTAGCTGGAACTACAGGCACGCGCTACCACACCCGGCTGATTTTTTATTTATTGTAGAGATGAAGTCTCGCCAAGTTGCCCAGGCGGTTCTCGAACCCGCGGGCTCAGGCAATCCACTCACCTCAGCCTCCCAAAGGCGCGGGATTACAGGCTGAGCCACCGAGCCCGGCTTATTTTTATTTTTTAAAATTGCGGAGTAGACCGGGCTCAGTGGCTCAGCCTGTCATCCCAGCGCTTTGGGAGGCCGAGGGGAGTGGATTGCCTGAACCCGCGGGTTCGCGACCCACCCGGGCAACTTGACGAGACCGCGACTCTACAATAAATAAAAAATTAGCCTGTTGTGGTAGTGCGCGCCTGTAGTTCCGGCCACTCAGAAGGCTGAGGCGGAAGGATCGCTGGAGCCCAGCAGGTTGAGGCTGTGGTGGCTGTGAGTGTGCCACTGCACTCCAGCCTGGGTGACAGAGTGAGACTATATACACCTCAAAAAAAAAAAAAAAAAGAGTTGCGGATTATGAGTCAGGATTGGGTACATAAGTGATTCAGGTACAGGTGAAGTTTTGGGTCTCCCACTGGACCTCACTTTGCCTGGATTAGAATCAGGCACTCAGCCAGGCTTGGTAGCTCAGCCTGTAATCCTGTACCTTGGGAGGCTGAGTTGAGTGGATTGCCTGAGCCCGCGGGTTCGTGACCCGCCTGGGCAACTTGGCGAGACCTCATCTCTACAATAAAATCAAAAAATTAGCCGAGCGTGGTAGCCCGTGCCTGTAATTCCAGCTACTTGGAAGGCTGAGGCAGAAGGATCGCCGGAGCCCAGCAGGTCGAGGCTGCAGTGGCTGGGAGCGGCCACTGCACTCCAGTCTGGGCGACAGAGTGAGACTCCAACTCAAAAAAAAAAAAAAAAAGAATCAGGCACTCATTGATATTATGTGTCCCCCCACCCCCCACTGGCAGTGTCCTGCTACCGCCAATCCCTTTTTTGGAAGTATTATGATAGGTGTTCAGGGCCCACTTATGAGTAAAAACATGTGGTACCCAGTTCTTGTTTCTGTGATAGATCACAGAGTAGAATAGACTCTAAATCCATCCAAGTTACTGCGAAGTCCATAATTTTGTCCTTTTTGACTGTGTACTATTCCATTGTGTATATGTATCACGTTTTTTTCCATCCAGTCCAGTTTCGATGGGCAGCACAGTTGATTTTATGCTTTTGCTATTGTGAACAGTGCTGCAGTAAACATGTGTGCGCAGGTATCTTTTTTGTAGAATGATTTGAGTTCCTCTGGGTATATTCCCAGAAGGGGAATTGCTGGGTTGTGCGGAAGGTCAATTTCTGGTTCCCAAAGACCGACTTTCACTGCATTTTGATCCCACTTCTTTTGCTCCACGTCCCCCCTCCCCAAGGCCAGAAACTTTCTGTTTCATTATCTCCAGAATCTGTCTTCCTATCTGCTGCATGAATGGGGAAGTGGACATACAAGTCACCTGATTGTGCTGGCTGTGACCAGGTTTCCTGCTCTTTTATTTTTTATTTATTTTATTTTATTTTATTTTATTTTTTTGAGTTGGAGTCTCACTCCGCCGCCCAGACTGGAGTGCAGTGGCATGCTCCCGGCCACCGCAGCCTCGACCTACTGGGCTCCGGCAATCCTTCCGCCTCAGCCTTCCGAGTAGCCGGAACTACAGGTGCGCGTTACCATGCCTGGCTAATCTTTGATTTATTGTAGAGACGAAGTCTCGCCAAGTTGCCTGGGCAGGTCGGGCCTCAGGCAATCCACTCGCCTGGGCCTCCCAAAGTGCTGGGATGACAGGCTGAGCCACCGATCCCGGCCATCCTGCTCTTTAAACACACCTTCAAGCCAGTCCCTAGGTTTCAGACCCTGCCTCCCCGCTGCCTTCTGACTAAATAGCTTCTCCCAATTCCTGGACTTTTCTGGGATCCTCATGGAAGAATCAGCTTGCGTGGTGTGGGTGTGTCCTTCCGGATGTCTGGGAACTGCCATCCTGGGCTCCACGCCATCCTGTGCCTCTCTCCCATCCACTTTCTGTTTTCATGTGATATGGGTCAGGATTTGAAATGTCTCCTAGTTTAGTTAAAGATGAAATCGAGTTTCTGTTTCTTATTTTCCTTGTCATTTGGCGAGTGATTTTTGAGAGAAAAAGGGGGCTTTATTCCACTATCTTGTGACAGGAAGTCAGAGGTGTCTTCCTGAGGTGGAAGTAGTGATGCCCCTGCTGACCAAGTGATCAGGAACTGGTTATCTGTCGGGAAGAAGGTGGAAAGGAGAGGAGAGGGGCTTCCGGAGATAGGTAAACTGCTGTGGGAACTCGATTGGAAGCCCCCTCCAAAGAGGCCAAGGATTACCAGGCCCCAGTGAGGCCTACTTGGGTTGAGACACTGAGAAGCAGACGTGAGTACAGCAGGAAACGGGGTGGAGGCAGTGAGCAGCAGGCAGTGGCCTCCAGTTCAGAGGGAGAACATGAGAGGCCAGAGGGCTTCTAGAGCCCGAGGGAGGAGGGTAGTGAGGGGGCTGGCCTTGGGTGGGGCCGTGGACCCTGTGACAGAACAGAAGAAGGCGGTATGGTCAGACACTGCTCTGATGCTGGTGGTGTGCCAGGGCCTAGACCAGCTCTTCAGCTCAGGCTTGGTGAGAGTGGGGAATCAGGAGGAGGAAGGAAAGGCGTTCAGGATCAGAGGGGGAGGGCCTGAGCCTCGGATCTGGGGTGGGCAGGTCGGAGCACTGATGGAATCTCCTGCTCAAATGCAGAACCAGGAGGCAGCATGTCCCAAGGAGGGAGAGAGACAGGTGGGGGGAGTGGTGGTGTCATTGTTCAAGTCTTCTGAGGGAAAGGCAGTGGGTGGGCGAGGCTAGTCGGCTATGTGGGAGGCGTGTTGGGCACTAAGGAAAGCTAAGATGCTATTACATTTATTATTTTTAAAATTTTGTTTATCTGTTTCGTTTTTTTTGAGTTGGAGTTTCACTCCATGCCCCAGACTGGAGTGTATTGCCGCTCCCGGCCATCGCAGCCTCGACCTGCTGGACTCCGGCGATCCTTCCGCCTCAGCCTTCCAAGTAGCTGGAACTACAGGCGCGCGCTACCGTGCCCAGCTAATTTTTTATTTTTTTATTGTAGAGATGAGGTCTTGCCAAGTTGCCCAGGCAGGTCTCGAATCTGCGGGCTCAGGCAATCCACTCACCTCAGCCTCCCAAAGGCGCGGGATTACAGGCTGAGCCACCGAGCCCAGCTTTATTTATTCTTTTTTTTGAGTTGGAGTCTCACTCTGTCACCCAGGCTGGAGGGCAGTGGCCACTCCCGGCCACAGCAGCCTTGACCTGCTGGGCTCCGGCGATCCTTCCGCCTCAGCCTTCCAAGTAGCCGGAATTACAGGCATGCGCTACCATGCCCGGCTGATTTTTTGATTTATTGTAGAGATGAGGTCTCGCTGCCCAGGCGGGTCTATTTATTCTTTTTTAAGAAACAGAGTTTTGACTAGGTGTGATGGCTCACTTCTATAATCCCAGCACTTTGTGAGGCCAAGGCAGGAGGATCACTTGAGCTCAGAAGTTCAGACCAACCTGAGCAACATAGTGAGACCTGGTCTCTACAAAAAATCAAAACATTAGCCAAATGTGATGGCACGTTCCTGTAGTCCCAGCTACTCAGGAGGTTGAGGTGGAAGGATTGCCTGAGTCCGGGAGTTTGAGGCTGTAGTGAGCCATGATGGTGCCATTGCACTCCAACCTGGGCAACAGAGCGATACCCTGAGGCCCCTTTTCCCCAGACCCCTCCCACCCCCACTGGCGCTGGAGTGTAGTAGCACAATCATAGCTCACTGTAGCCTCAAACTCCCGGGCTCAAGTGATCCTTGTGCCTTAGCCTCTGAATAGCTGGGACTACAGACGTGTCTGGTTTAGAATTTTAAAAAGGAAGGGTGGTCACTTCGGTCCACATCAGTATTTGCTGAACATCACCTAAACCATGTTCCACAGCCCAGGGGCATTATTACAATTAAGTCACCTGAAATATACAGCCTCTGATCCAAAGTCTTAACTACCCAGCTCTCAAAACTTCCTCAGACTCTCCCTGAGGTCCTGGGACTGTTTCCCGCCAGCTTCTGTGTGGCCATTCTGTGCTGTCTGTTGGACGCGTGCCAACATCCCTCCCCCTGGCCAAGCACGCTGCTCCTGTCACCTCACTGCACAGCCCCTGTGTGTAGATCAACCAGGGTGACGTGGTTCCAGGCCACAGAAACCAACTCTGGTTAACTTCAGCAGAAACACAGTTTATTGAAGGTTCTTGGGCAACTCATAGATTCGACAGCCATTCTCAACCCTCTTCTGAACTGGTAAAGGCTTGATTTTGAGGCAGGGCGCGGTGGCTCAAGCCTGTAATCCCAGCACTTTGGGAGGCCGAGGTGAGAGGATTGCCTGAGCTCAGGGGTTCAAGACCAGCCTGGGCAAATTGGTGAGACCTCGTCTCTATAATAAACCAAAAAAATAAGCTGGGTGTGGTACCGAGCGCCCATAGTTCCAGCTACTTGGAAGGCTGAGGCGGAAGGATCACCTGAGCCCAGCAGGTTGAGGCTGCAGTGGCTGCGTGTGTGCCACTCTGGACTCCAGCCTGGGCAACAGAGTGAGACTCCGACTCAAAAAAAAAGACTTGATTTTGTTCTGGAATTTACCTGCCCTCGACTCAAGGAAGGAGACCCCCCCCACCAGGCACAGGGGATGAATGTTGATGGGTCTCAGCCAGCTGGGGTGCGTCCTGCTTCTGTGTTGTGAATGGCTTAAGCACAGACATATGATGCAACCCTGGCCAATGACACCCAAGGGAAGCCCACTAGGCCAGGGGTTCTGGAAAGAATCACAGAGAAGCCAACTTTATTACATGTGAAATTAACTCTCTCTGCCTATGAAAAATGATATACTTGCTCATGTTCAAGCCACTTTTAGTCTTCTGAACTTTCTTTTCTTTCTCTATTTTATTTTTAAGAAACAGGGGTCTAGCTATGTTGTCCATGCCTAATCTCAAATTCCTGCCTTCAAGCAATCCTCCCACCTAGGTGTCCCAAAGTGCTGGGATTATAGCTTTAGCCACTGTGCCTGGCCCTGTGATTTCTTTTTTTTTTTTGAGTTGGAGTCTCACTCTGTCGCCCAGGCTGGAGTGCAGTGGCACACTCATGACTACCCGAGCGTCGACCTGCTGGGCTCTGGTGTCCTTCTGCCTCAGCCTTCCAAGTAACTGGAACTCCAGGTGCGCGCTACCACGCCCTGCTCATTTTTTTGACTTATTGTAGAGATGGGGTCTTGCCAAGTTGCCTGGGCTGATCTTGAACCGCAGGCTCAGGCAATTCACTTGCCTTGGCCTCCCAACGTGCTGGGATTACAGGTTGAGCCACCGATCCTGGCTTTTTTTTTTTTTTTTTTGAGTTGGAGTCTCACTCTGTCGCCCAGACTGGACTGTAGTGGCCGGCCACCGCAGCCTCGACCTGCTGGGCTCCGGCGATCCTTCCGCCTCAGCCTTCCAAGTAGCCGGAATTACAGGCATGCACTACCATGCCCGGCTGATTTTTTGATTTATTGTAGAGATGAGGTCTCGCTGCCCAGGCGGGTCTCGAACCCGTGGGCTCAGGCAATCCACTCACCTCAGCCTCCCAAAGGCGCGGGATTACAGGCTGAGCCACTGAGCCCGGCTCTTTTTTTTTTTTTTTTTAAAGCGGGAGTCTCACTCTGTTACCCAGGCTGGAGTGCAGTGGCACACTTGTGGCTACTGCAGCCTCAACCTGCTGGGCTCAGGTGATCCTTCTGACTCAGTCTTCCAAGTAGCTGGAACTACAGGTGCACCACTATGCCTGGCTAATTTGATTTACTGTAGAAACGAGGTCTCGCCAAGTTGCCCAGGCTGGTCTCGAACCCCTGGGCTCAGGCAGTCCTCTCGCCTCGGCCTCCAAAGGGCTGGGATTATAGGCATGAGCCACGGCATCTGGACGGCCCTGTGCTTTCAATGGAAAGGCTCTAACAGACACAAGAAGACCAGTTCTCCCTGGGTAATTGGTGGATGAAAGAGGGAAACAAAGCTGATGGGTAAAGGGTAGAATCAATGAAAGACTTTGCAAAATAAAGGAGGCTGATGCTTTCTTTTGGAGACAGAAGAATGACTTCATAGAAAAGAATGGACTGAAAATCTAGAGACAAGGGGATCACACAGGAAGAGGGAGGCAACCACTTCTTAAGCAGGGTGTGGTGGGTCGTGCTTGCAACACCAGCACTTTGGGAGGTGGAGGCGAGAGGATTGCCTGAGCTCAGGGGTTTGAGACCAGCCTGAGTGACATGGTGAGACTTCGTCTCTACAATAAATCAAATTAGACAGGCATGGTGGCTCATGCCCATGGTTCCAGCTACTTGGAAGGCTGAGGCAGAAGGGTCGCCTGAACACAGCAGGTCAAGTCTGCAGTGGCCATGAGTGTGCCACTGCACTCCAGCCTGGGCGACAGTGAGATTCCGACTGGAAAAAAAAAAGCAGACACTTACTGTATACCAGGCACTGTGGACTTATGGGACACAGGGAGGGACAGAAAGACGAGGTCCCTGCTCTCAGGGAATCTGCAGTCTGGGTGGGGTAGACGGACAGCGAGCATGTCAACATCAAAATAAACAGGATAAGATGATGGAAAGTAACGTCAGAAGCACAGGCAGGAAAGCCCCCTCTGAAGAGGAGACCCAAGGGGTAAGAATGGGCCAGCCACATGAAGAACCTTGGGAAGATTCCAGAAGCTGTCCCAGGGCAGCAGTGGGCTCTGTCCTGGCTGGAAACCCAAGATCCATTCGGGGATGGGAAGGAGAGAGAAGGAAAACTGTGGAGGTGTGTGCAGGCCAGGGGTGACAGCCAGAGACACATGTGTCTTCCCAGGGCCAGCATGAAAATCACCTCCCGGTTGGCAGGACAGGCTGGGAACCCCGGGGTCACTGGCTCTCTGGAGGATGGAGAAGTTTGCGTGGAGTATTTGGAAGGGAAGCCTGTGGGTGGAAGGGAAGACACTCAGGGCCCCACAGATGACCCACGTCTCTTCTTTCCACATGCTCACCTTCCTCTGTCTCCCCCCCCCCGCCGGCTTGTCGGCCTGGAATTCCAATCTGCTCCCCTGTTTTTTTTTTTTTTTTGAGTTGGAGTCTCTGTTGCCCAGACTGCAGTGCAGTGGCCGCTCCCAGCCACCGCAGTCTCGACCTGCTGGGCTCCAGCGACCCTTCCGCCTCAGCCTTCCAAGTACCCGGAATTACAGGCGCACGCTACCACGCCCGGCTGATTTTTTGATTTATTGTAGAGATGAGGTCTCGCTGCCCAGGCAGGTCTTGAACCCGCAGGCTCAGGCAATCCACTCACCTCAGCCTCCCAAATGCGCGGGATTATAGGCTGAGCCACCGAGCCTGGCCTGCTCCCCTGTTTAACAGCTCAGCCAGTCCACAAGCACCTCTGAAGTGTTCACTTTGAGATAGCGTCTATGGGTGTCTGTGTGGGTGGACACCACAACAGAAAGACAAGACCTGGCCTCAAAGAGCTTGCAGTCAAGGAATCAAGAACATTGCCTCTGAGAAAATTAGAAAACCATTTATCAAGCTGGGCCTGGTAGCTCGTGCCTGGTATCCCAGTGACTCAGGAGGCTGAAGCAGGAGGATTGCTTGAGTCCATGAGTTTGAGACCAGTCTGGGCAACATAGTGAGTGAGTCCCCCTACTCTAAAAAAAAAAATTAAAAAATTAGCTGACTGTAGTGTCTCATGCCTGTAATCCCAGCTTCTTGGAAGGTTGAGGCAGGAAGATTGCTTGAACCCAGGAGTTCAAGGCTGCAGTGAGCTATGATTGTGCCACTGCACTCAAGTCTGGTTGACAGAGAGAAACCTCGCCTCTAAAAGAAAAGAAAAGAAAACAAAACAAAACAAAAGGAAAACAGTTTATCGGTAGAAATCAAGGACCTAGCCGGTCGCGGTGGCTCATGCCTGTCATCCTAGCACTTTGGGAGGCTGAGTCGAGAGGATTGCCCGAGCCCAGAGTTCAAGACCAGCCTGGACAACTTGGTGAGACCTCATCTCTACAATAGATTAAAAAATTAGCCGGGCTTGGTGGCTCAGCCTGTAATCCCGCGCCTTTGGGAGGCTGAGGTGATTGCCTGAGCCCGCAGGTTTGAGACTCGCCTGGGCAACTTTGCGATTCCTCATCTCTACAATAAATCAAAAAGTAGCCAGGTGTGGTAGCATGCGCCTGTAGTTCCAGCTACTCGGAAGGCTGAGGCTGAAGGATCGCCAGAGCCCAGCAGGTCGAGGCTGTGGTGGCCGGGAGCGGCCATTGCACTCCGGTCTGGGTGACAGAGTGAGAATTCGACTAAAAAAAAAATTAGCTGGGCATGGTGGCACACACCCATAGTTCCAGCTACTTGGAAGGTTGGGGTAAAAGGATCGCCTGAGCCCAGCAGGTCGAGACTGAGGTGGCCATGAACGTGCCGCTGCACTCCAGCCTGGGTGACAGAGTGAGACTTCAACTCAAAAAAAAAAAAAGGAAGGCCGGGCACAGTGACTCAAGCCTGTAATTCCAGCACTTTGGGAGGACGAAGTGAGAGAATTGCCTGAGCCCAGGGGTTTGAGACCCACCTGAGCAACTTGGTGAGACCTCATCTCTACAATAAATCAAAAAAATTAGCCAGATGTGGTGGCGCTTGTCTGTAGTTCCAGCTACTTGGAAGGCTGAGGTGGAAGGATCACGTGAGCCCAACTGGTTAAGACTGCAGTGGCCGTGAGCATTGAGTCACTGCACTCCAACCTGGGTGACAAAGTGAGTCTTTGACTCAAAACAAGAAAAATGCCAGTGGTCTGCCTCTTCCACAGACCCTGGCCCAGGCAAGATTTTGTAATCCCAAAGTGCTGGCATTACTGGGGTGAGTCACTGCACCTGGCATCTTGTATTATTTCATTCAATCAACACTATAGTCCTCTCGGTGGGAATTTTGATTATTCTATTTTGCAGCTGGCAAAACGAAGGCTCAGAAAGGTAAAGATGTCACTTGTTCTCATCAAACAACTACTACGTGGTGGAGCCAAGATTTGAACCCAGACACACAGACTGCAGCATCCCGGCTGGCACCACTGCCAAATGGCTTATTCTAGGAATTTCCCTTCTCTGGGCCATGACATATTAAGAACTGAGCTAGGCTGGGCGTGGTGGCTCAGCCTGTAATCCCAGCAATCTGGGAGGCCAAGGTGAGACGATTGCCTGAGCCCGGGAGCTTGAGACCAGCCTGGGCAACTTGGTGAGACCTCATCTCTACAAGAAATCACAAAATCTATAGCTGGTGTGGTGGCGTGCATCTGTAGTTCCAGCTACTTGGAAGGCTGAGGCGGAAGGATCACCTAAGTCCAGCAGGTTGAGGCTGGCATGCCACTGCACCCCAACCTGAGAGACAAGAGTAAGATTCCAACGCAAAAAGAAAAGAACTGAGTTAGAGGTCATTTCGAGCAAGGACCAGCCCCTCTTCCTGTCCCTGTGGCAGGGGGTTGGGATCCCAGAAGAGAGGACTTCCAGAGGAGACAGGGCCGCTTGGGCTGTTTTTCCTGAACGTTCCCCAGGCAGGGAGTGCTGGCTTTTGATTTGCCAGGTGCCTCTCTGTTCTTCTAATTAACACCAGAGCCAACCCGAGAGGAGTCCTGCCTGTGGTGGGAGTGAATAACCCCGTGGATCAGGGGCCGTGGTGCTGTGACAGCCAGAGAGGACAAAGCTAGTGTGACTCGGGGTGGAGTTTCCTGCGACGCTTTTATGCCTCATCTATAAAAAGCTCCAGGATCATCTGCCCGGTTGACGGTGGCCAGGGTGGCAGCGTGTGCAGGGGAAGGAAGCATCGGGCTGAAGCAGCTCCTCCTAGCCTCCCTGGATTCACTTCCAAAATGCTGTCAGCACTGCCAGTTGGAAAATATTTCTCTCCCTCCCTTTGTCTTCTTTCTTATTAAAAAAAAAAAAAAGCCATCTGGTGTCAAATTCACTCCTGGCACATCATAAAGGGTAGCACTAAAAATGTCCCTGAAAAACTAAAAGCAAAACCACAGCAGTACACATGGGATTTCATCTCAGCATCCTAGGATTTGAGAGTTGCTAGGGGCCTCAGAGATCAAACCCTTCCTCCCACACAGGAGGAAACTGAGGCTGGGAGGGATTGTGTCATTCTTTCAAAAATGTTTATTGAGCGCCTACTATGCTCAAAGCAACTCTTCAGGGGCTGCAGATTCATCATGAACTTTACAGACAAAAACCCCTTAGAGTTTTTCCTGAGAGGCTCTTGCCTCCGTCCTGGGAGCTGAGGCCACCCAGCCACGTGCGTGGCCGCCACTCGGGAGCTGTGGGCTGGGGCCTGGGGCCCCTCGCGTTTCCTGCCCGAAACTGTGGTTTACAGGAGGGCCAAGTTTGCAGCCCCCACCCCAGAACGGTTCACGCTGGCCGCTGTCACCTCCCCGCCCCAGCTCTGGCCCCGTATTCCTCAGGGTTGAGCAAGACTTTCCCTCTGAAGGCGGTTCGGGCAGCCAGGCAGGGCCGCTTGCGCTGGACCCCTCGCTGGCGCTGGCGTGGCCAGGGTCGCAGGCAGGGGGCCTCTAGGAGGGCGCAGCCCAGGTCCAGTCTTCCCAGCGGCACCCCAGGTGTAGGTGGAGTGCAACCACCAGGCCCTGCCCGGTGAGCTGAAACTGCAAGCCCGCAGCAGGGCCTGAGGACCAGATGCGTGGGCCTGACCCTGATCTTGATCTTGGAGTTGATTGGGGCTGACTGCCTACCCTCAGTGCCCTGCACTGGATGAGCGCTCAGGGTTTACTTCCATTTTTTACTCCAATTCTGGGGATTCTTGGATGACGCAAAGAAGAGACTTTATAACAACGCCAGAAAAGGAGTCTTCACCCGGCTCTATGTCTGAATCTATTATTTTTTATTTTTTTGAGTCAGAGTCTCACTCTGTTGCTCAGGGTGGAGTGCAGTGACACATTCACGGCCACCGCAGACTCAGCCTGCTGGGCTCAGGCGGTCCTTCCACCTCAGCCTTCCAAGTTGCTGGAACCACAAGCGCATGCCACCTTGTCCGGCTAATTGTTTGATTTATTGTAGGGAAGAGGTCTGGTCATATTGCTCAGGCTGGTCTCGAACTCCTGAGCTCAAGCAAGCCTCTCACCTTTGCCTCCCAAAGTGCTGGATGTGTCTGAGTCTAAATACGTCCAACAATCATATTAAGGAGCATTTTTATGCCTTGAACACACTCTCATGCCTGCTGAACTTCAGCCCACCTCGGGGAGGGAGGCGGTTTCTTATTATTTTCTCATTTTATAGGTGACAGAGCCCAGACACACAGTCCCAGGGCGTTAGCCTACCTCAGTGCGCACTCTGAGACGCCCCCTCCAGACTGCTGACTTTCTCGTAGCAAGTGCAGCCCTTTCTGGACCCTGATGTGACCCGAAGATAAACTGTCCCCACTTTCAGTCCTGGGAGCTGTGTGCTGTCGCCTGTGGGGTACGGTGTGGTTAGGAGAGCAGACTAAGGTTTAGAACAGGCATGTCCAACCTGTAGCTTGTGGACCACATGCAGCCCCACAAAGTCTTTTAACATCATGTGTTTTTAGCATTTGTTTTCTTCATGGTTGCATGTATAGTTCCATTTTAGTTTTTTGGTTTTTTTGAGTCGGAGTCTTAGTTGGTTGCCCAGGCTGGAGTGCAGTGGCACGCTCATGGCCACCAAAACCTTGACCTGCTGGGCTCAGACAATCCTTCCATCTCACCCTTTCAAGTAGCTGGAACTACAGATGTGCGCCACCATGCCCAGCTAAATTTTTGATTTATTGTAGAGATGAGGTCTTGCCAAGTTGCCCAGGCTGGTCTTGAACTTGTGAGTTCAGGAAATACTCTCGCCTCGGCCTCTCAAAGTGCTAGGATTATAGGTGTGAGCCACCGCACCCGGCCTAGTTCCATTTTTGAAGTTCACAATCACACCTTATTCATGACATCTCTTTTGGTAGCATTCATATTTGTGAGCAGCAGCTGTTGTGAATGACGTAGCATATGAAGAGCAAAATTCAAACAAACATTTCTGATGATCACCTCGAGAACTCACTAAGAATTGCAACCAGCTGGGCGCGGTGGCTCACGCCTGTCATCCCAGCACCTCGGGAGGCTGAGGTGAGAGGATAGCCTGAGCCCAGGGGTTCGAGACCAGCCTGGGCAACTTGCCAAGACCTCGTCTCTACAGTAAATTAAAAAAAAAAAATTAGCTGGGTATGGTGGCACATGCCTGTAGTTCCAGCTACTTGGAAGGCTGAGGCAGAAGGATCGTCTGAGCCCAGCAGGTCAAGGCTGCAGTGATCGTGAGTGTGCCACTGCACTCCAGCCTGGGTGACGGAGTGAGACTCTGACTCAAAAAAAAAAAAAAAAAAAAAAGAATTGTGACCATAAAAATGACCATTTGTATACCTAACCCTGAATTGTACCCTAAATCTTTAAAATAAAACATAAATAAATAAAAAAGAATTGTGACCACTTCCATCAAATCCAATGTTGATAGATTAGTTTTACAAGAACAAGGTCAAATTTCCCACTAGTTTTATGTTGTTCTTATTTTTCATTTTCTTTCCTTTTATTTTTATTTTTTATTTTTTAAATTTTTTAATTTTTTTTGAGTTGGAGTCTCACTCTGTCGCCCAGACTAGAGGGCAGTGGCCGCTCCCGGCCACCGCAGCCTCGCCCTGCTGGGCTCCGGTGATTCTTCCGCCTCAGCCTTCCAAGTAGCCGAAACTATAGGCGGGCGCTACCATGCCCGGCTCATTTTTGATTTATTGTAGAGATGAGGTCTCGCCAAGTTGACCAGGGGGGGTCTCGAACCCACCGGTTTATTTTTATTTTTTGAGTCAGAGTCTCACTCTGTCGCCCAGGCTGGAGTGCAGTGGCACACTCACGGTCACTGTGGCCTTGACCTGCTGGGCTCAGATAATCCTTTCACCTCAGTCTTCCAAGTAGCTAGAACCACAGGTGCACACTACCAAGCCCAGTTAATTAAAAAAAATTTTTTTTTTTTTGAGTTGGAGTCTCACTCAGTCGCCCAGACTGGAGTGCAGTGGCCGCTTCCGGCCACCGCAGCCTCGACCTGCTGGGCTCTGGCGATCCTTCCGCCTCAGCCTTCCGAGTAGCCGGAATTACAGGCATGCGCTATCACGCCCGGCTGATTTTTTGATTTATTGTAGAGATGAGGTCTTGCTGCCCAGGCGGGTCTCGAACCCGTGGGCTCAGGCAATCCACTCACCTCAGCCTGCTGAGCCACCGAGCCTGGCTAATTTTTAAAATTTATTGTAGAGATGAGGTTTCACCAAGTTGCCTGGGTGGATCTCGAACCCACGGGCTCAGGCAATCCTCTCACTTTGGCTTCCCAAAGTGCTGGGATTACAGGGCTGAGCCACCTTGCCAGCCTTGTTCTCATTTTTCTAAACTCTATAATTAAAAAATTTTTAAAAGAAGTCTTATTTTATACATACACTAACTATATTATATGATTTATGTGCAGTCCAAGGCCAATTCCTCTTTTCTTGATACGGCCCAGGAAAGACAAAAGGTTGAACACATCTGACCCAGACCCACCAAAATATAAGCTCCAGAAGGGTAGGGATTTGGCCCTGTTTATTCAGTGTTGTATCCAAGGCTCTGAGAACAATTCTTGGTACACAACAGGTGCTCAATACATTGCTGTCAAGTTGTCGAATGATGGCCGGGCGCAGTGGCTTACGTCTATAATCCCAGCACTTTGGGAGGCCGAGGTGAGAGGATTGCCTGAGCCTAGGGGGTTCGAGACCGGCCTGGGAAACTTGGTGAGACCTCATCTCTACAATAAATCAAGAAAAATTACCCAGGCATGGTGGTACATGCATATAGTTCCAGCTACCTGGAAGGCTGAGACAGAAGGATCACCTGAGCCCAGCGGGTCGAGACTGCAGTGGCCGTGAGCATGCCACTACACTCCAGCTTGGGTGACAGAATAAGACTCCGACTCAAAAAAAATGTCAAATGAATACAGCAAAAGTCTTCAGGTGCCTAAGTGAGAATTAGACACAACCTTACTTCTTGCTTCTTTACCTTCTGCTTAAACGTATGCTTTCTCTCTTTTCCTGCCCCTTAAATTTTGAGCTTAGGATTTGAAGTCTTCTTAGTTTTATTTATTTATTTATTTATTTATTTATTTTGAGTCGGAGTCTCACTCTGTCGCCCAGACTAGAGTGCAGTGCCCGCTCCCGCCCACTGTAACCTCGACCTGCTGGGCTCCGGCGATCCTTCCGCCTCAGCCTTCCAAGTAGCTGGAACTGCAGGCGCGCGCTGCCATGCCCGGCTGATTTTTAAAAAATTTATTGTAGAGATAAGGTCTCGCCAAGTTGCCCAGGCGGGTCTCAAACCCTCGGGCTCAGGCAATCCACTCACCTCAGCCTCCCAAGGCGCAGGCTGAGCCACCGAGCCCGATTTTTAATTTTTTTTTTGAGTTGGAGTCTCACTCTGTCACCCAGACTGGAGTGCAGCGGCCGCTCCCGGCCACCGCAGCCTCGACCTGCTGGGCTCCGGCGATCCTTCCGCCTCAGCCTTCCAAGTAGCCGGAATTACAGGCATGCACTACCACGCCCGGCTGATTTTTTGATTTATTGTAGAGATGAGGTCTCGCTGCCCAGGTGGGTCTCAAACCCGTGGGCTCAGGCAATCCACTCACCTCAGCCTCCCAAAGGCGCAGGATTATAGGCTGAGCCACCGAACCCGGCTTTTATTTTTAATATTTTTTTATTTTGGAAAAATTTTAGATTTACATGCAAGTTGAGAATTCCCATATACCCATCACCCGGAGTTAACGTCTTACCTAACAATAGTAGATTTTGTCAAAATAAAGAAATTAACAGCCGGGCTCGGTGGCTCAGCCTGTAATCCCGCGCTCTGGGAGGCTGAGGTGAGTGGATTGCCTGAGCCCACGGGTTCAAGACCCGCCTGGGGACATGGCAAGACCTCATCTCTACAATAAATAAAAAATTAGCCGGGTGTGGTAGCGCGCGCCCGTAGTTCTAGCTACTCGGAGGCTGAGGCGGAAGGATCGCCGGAGCCCAGCAGGTTGAGGCTGCGGTGGCAGGGAGAGGCTACTGCCCTCCAGCCTGGGTGACAGAGTGAGACTCTGACTCAAAAAAAAAAAAAAAGACATTAACATCAGAACGACACTATTAGCCAAACTACAGGCTTTGTATGAACTTCACATTTTTCCACTCATGTTCTTCTTCTGTTGCTTGGTTCCAGTCTGGGATATCACCTTGCATTTAGAGCCCGAAGACTTATTTTTTGAGTTGGGGTTTCACTCTGTCACCCAGCCTGGAGTCCAGTGGCACGATCATGGCTCACGGCAGCTTCAACCTCTTCAGCCCAGGCGATCTTTCTGCCTCTGCCTCAGTCTCCCAAGTTACAGGGACTACAGGCACACACCACCACATCTGGATAATTCAAAAAAAATTTTTTTTTGTAGAGATGAGGTCTCACTATGTTGCTTAAGCTGGTCTTGAACTTCTGGGCTCAAGCAATCCTCCTGTCTAGACTTCCCAAAGTGCTGAGATTATAGGCATGAGCCACCACCCTGGCTTGAAGTCTTTTAATAAATTATCTAGATCTCACTGTAGTAGAATTGCTCCTTTTGGGAGTGAGGCAGGAAGCAGAGTCCCTGTCTCTGTCCTGAAGGCCTAGGAAACACCTTGAGCCCTGGATATCCTGAGGGTGCCATTAAGGGATTCCCACTGGCTCTGACAGCACCTGGTATAAAACCCGATTCCCAAGGCCTGCACTGGGTCCTCCTGGATGGAGACTAGGCCATCCATGGGGTTTCCTAGAGAACATTCTGAGTGAGGAGGTGAACAGGCAGTCTTTGGGCATTTCAAGACCTGCTAGTATTCTGGAAGAGGCTCGAATTTCACCTGAAGGTGCTTCCCTCTGAGTGTGGAGGGCCCGGGTACCTGGAAACACCTGTATGGGCAGCGCCAGTAGCCAGGAAGAAGCCTGTGGTGGATTTCTGTGACTACCGCTCCGCAGATGCCCTGATTCTTAGCCAAACACTGTCAGGAACTGTGAAGGGTCTGACATTTTACCCTACTTACAAGCTAATAAATTAGCCCACCAGTGTCACAGCTGCTGGTGGAAGCCCAGACTCCTGGGCCAGAGATGAAGGATTGTTTTTTATTACTTACAGCAACAGCCGTAGCCAGAGCATCGGCCCAACTTCACACAGGTCTTCCCAGAGAGGGCCAGGTGGTGCCTGGACACACAGCGGATTGCATTTCAGGAGCGGAACCCAGAACTTAAGGAACCCGGGCTTTTTTTTTTTTTTTTTGAGTCGGAGTCTCACTCTGTCATCCAGACTGGAGTGCAGTGGCCGCTCCCGGCCACCGCAGCCTCGGCCTGCTGGGCTCTGGTGATCCTTCCGCTTCAGCCTTCCAAGTAGCTGGAACTACAGCCGCACGCTACCATACCCAGCTAATTTTTTATTTATTGTAGAGATGAGGTCTCGCCAAGTTGCCGAGGCGGGTCTCGAACCCGCAGGCTCAGGCAATCCACTCACCTCGGCCTCCCAAAGCGCTGGGATTACAGGCTGAGCCACTGAGCCCGGCCGAACCCGGACTTTTTATAATGGGCCATGCTTATTTTATAATGGGCAGCATGCCTGCCTTTTTCTTTTTTGATTTGGAGTCTCACTCTGTCGCCCAGACTGGAGTGCAGTGGCTTGATCATAGCTCACTGCAGCCTCAAACTCCTGGACTCAAATGATTCTCCTACCTTAGGAGCTAGGACTACAGGTGCGAGCCCTCACACCTGGCTAAGTAAAACAAAATTTTTTTTTTTGAGCCAGAGTCTCACTCTGTTGCCCAGGCTGGAGTACAGAGCCACGCTCACAGCCACCGCAGCCTCGACCTACTGGGCTCAGGTGATCCTTCTGTCTCAGCCTTCCAAGTAGCTGGAACCACAGGCATGTGTCACCATGCCCAGCTACTTTTTGATTTCTTGTAGAGACGAGGTCTCGCCATGTTGCTCAGGCTGATCTCAAACCCCTGAGCTCAGGCAATCCTCTGGCCTCCGCCTCCCAAAGTGCTGGTGTTACAAGCCTGAGCTACTGTGCCTAGCAACAATTTTTTTTTGTGGAGCTGGGGATCTCCCTACGTTGCCCAGGTTGATCTCAGACTCCTGGCCTCAAGGAATCCTCTTGCCTCAGCCTCCCAAAATGTTGGGATTACAGGCATGAGCCACCACAACCAGCCTGGATTTCTTTACATGAGAGGAAAAAGGCACTTCCATCTTAACCTTTTTTGTTTGGGTATATGCACTTGAACTTCATTCCAGATAATACAGGGTTGGAGCAGAGGAGGACCAACGGAGGGTTAAACCTGTCAACAGAGAGAGGGGTTAGGGCCTTCCCCTCCCCCACCTCAGCTTTAGCAGGGACAGAGGAGGGGCGGGAGAGTTGCCTCTGGCTTGTTCACCACCCACTGGTGAAGCCCCATTCACAAGGGGGCCCAGCAGCCACGCGACCCAGCGGCGTCCATTAGAAGGCAGCAGCAACAAGCTGGCCCCATTCACAAACCCTGTCCTCCTTTGAAAACCAATCACCGTGCGAAGCGTGACTGGGTGGTGGCCAGCGTCAGCCCATCTGTCATGCCCTTTCAGAGAGCCAGGCGACCACGGCTGCAGGCCTGGGCCCAGCCAGCCCCCTCTTCCTTTGTGCCCCAGAGACAGGCACTGTAACCAGATCACAGCGGCTACTGAATTATTCAGAGCTGCCCTGAGTGTCAGTTTTGTTATGAACATGCAGATTGCTCCAGGCTCCAAACTTCCAAACCTCCAGGGCCATCTCGGCCATCTCCCTCCAGGGTTTTGTGCTGGTCGCTTTATGCCTTTGGTTCCTCCAGGCCTTGATGGCCTAATTTGCCTTTGACCGGTTCCTACCTGCCGCTGGGCACCAAGGTCCAGCTCTCTACCCACAGCTTCCTCAGGCCGGTTCTGGGCTCAACAGCTGCCCTCACCATCCCTGAGCAATCCCACTGCTGCCTCTTACCCGGTCCTCCTGGCGCCACCACCCAAATCCCGGTGACATCTGCCTTTTCAAGTGCTTGCCTTCCCCTACTGGGACATGTTAACCACAGAATCCTCCACTCCTGCGGCCTCGGTCTAACCTTTTTTTTGCTTGTTTAATTTATTTTTTTGAGTCAGGGTATTGTTCTGTCCCCCAGGCTGGAGGGCAGTGGCATGATTATTGTATCTCACCGCAGCCTCAACCTCCAGCCTCAACCTCCGGGGCTCAGGTGATCCTCCCACCTCGGCCTCCCAAGTAGCTGGGACTACAGGTGTGTGCCACCATGCCTGGCTGATTTTTAATTTTTGCAAAGATGAGGTCTTGCTGTATTGCTTGGGCTGGTCTGGAACTCCTGTGCTCAACCAATCCTCCCACCTCAGCCTCTCAAAGTGCTGGGATTACAGGCACGAGTCACAATGCCCAGCCCTCAGTCTAATCTTTAAGCCCACTGGGTCGCCCTCCCATCTGGGTGTTCTGGCCCCAGCCCCATCCTCTGTCCTTCCCTGTATGGCCCAGATCCCCAGGACTCTCCAGAGCTGATCTGGAGAACACCCCCCAGCTGGTAATGAAGCCGAGATGGTAATGCACGGTTAAGAGTAATGAAATGCAGTGATATTTCAGGCCTGACAGACCTATTTCTGGCAGCCTCAGAATTAAAGTGTGAGTCTTTGTACGGCAGCTGCTACTAAGAGCCTTCAGAGTTTTTCTAAAGATGTGAATAAAGCGTCCGGGGTTTCAGCTCAGATCACTGCAGCTATTTATCCTGCTGTTGCTTTCATTGTACCTTTTTATTTGAAATTTTAGAGCTTTTTCATGAAGGCAAGGCAGCAGTCAGTGCAAAGCATACAAAATATCCTGGTGGGGGAGAATGTCCTGGTTTTTCTGTCCAGTTGTCCCCGACAGCTCTGGGGAGGAAGGGCTGTTCCCGGGGTGGGCACCTCCAGCAAGGGGGTCTCCCAAGAAGGCTCCAGGGGGGAGTCCAGGCCACCGGGATGGAAGGGACCAGGCATGGGCGGGCCCTCCCCGCCACCCTCCACGTGAGCTGGGTGAGTGCTGTCCTTGGCTGGGGAACGTGACAGAAAGGGGTGGTCTGTGGCAGGTCAACAGTGAGGGCTCACTCTCCAGTGTTCCTGCTAGGAAAGCCGACCTGCTGATGCCCATCTCTGCACCCGGCTCTTCCCCCGGAAGGCTGGAGCCATCCATGTAGGGCAGTGGTGTCACGCACAGGCTACGCCATCAGACCGGTCCCAGATGAAACAGGCTCAGACTGACTGCACTGCCCAGGCAAGCCACTGACCCTTTCTGGACCTCTGTCTCCCTACTTGTAGGGTGGGGATATAAGGTATCTCTGGTTCAGCTCCCTCTGATGTCTGTAAGTTACCTGGACACCTAAAGTCACAATGTCTGTGATTCATACAGAGGTTGTCCCAGGACTCCGGATAGCAAGTCTCCTTCCTGGCACTGGCCCTTGTGTGCCGAGCCCCTTCTCACTCTGGGGCAGTGTCGTGCAGTGACGAGGGGCTTTGGAGTCAGACACAGTCAGACTCCAACCCAACCAGGTTCTGTCATTTTCTAACTTGGGGAGATTGGGCAGGTTACTTAACCTCCCCGAGTCTCAGTTTCCTCGTCTGTAAAAACAGCGATAGGCTGGACTTGCTGGCTCAGCCTATAGTCCCAGCACTTTGGGAGGCCAAGGCGAGTGGATTGCCTGACCCATGGGTTCGAGACCAGCCTGGGCAACTTGACGAGACCTTATCTCTACAATAGATCAAAAAATAAACCAGGCATGGTAGGGTGTGCCTGTAGTTCTGGCTACTTGGAAGGCTGAGGTGGAAGGGTTGCCAGAGCCCAGCAGGTCGATGCTGGGGTGGCCGTGAGCATGCCGCTGCACTCCAGCCAGGCCAATGGAGTGAGACTCCAACTCCAAAAAAAAAAAAAAAAGTGATAATAGGCTGGGCATGATGGTGTACACCTATAATCCCAGCACTTTGGGAGGCTGAGGCAGGAGGATTGCTTGAGCTCAGGAGTTCGAGAATAGCCTGGGCAATATAGTACGACCTCATTGCTACAAAAAAAATTTAAAAATTAGCTGGATGTGATGGTGCGCGCATGTAGTCCCAGCTACTCGGCAGGCTGAGGCGGCAGGATCACCTTAGACCAGGAGGCCTAGGCTGTGGTGAGCTGCACCCCAGACTGGGTGACAGAGTAAGACCCTGACTCGAAATAAATAAATAGATAGATACTGGATATTTGATAACATTAAGTAATCATTGTTCAATTTTAGACTGGCAAGGATATCATTTTACGAAGGAGTTTTTATCTTTTGGGTCACATACTGAAGAAATGACAGATTTAACGATATGGTCATTGGGATTTGTTTGAAATTATTTAGTGGGGTGGAAGGAGGGGTGTGAAGGAAGCAACACCGGCCATGTGTGGTTAACAGTGAAAGCTGGGTGAGGGCATGTGGGATTTGCCACGCTATTCACTCTATTCTTGTATGTGTTTGAATATTTCCATAAAAGTGGATAAAAGACCAGGTGCAGTGACTCATACCTGTAATCCCAGCACTTTGGTAGGCTGAGGCAGGAGGATCACTTGAGCCCAGGAATTTGAGACCAGCCTGGACAACATAGCCAGTCCTCATCTCTACAAAACAAAAGTGACGACTGGGCTCAGTGGCTCAGCCTGTCATCCCAGCACTTTGGGAGGCCGAGGCGAGTGGATTGCCTGAGCCCATGGGTTCGAGACCAGCCATGGCAACTTGGTGAGACCTCATCTCTACAGCAAAAAATAAAAAAATGAACCGGGCATGGTAGCGCACACCTGTAGTTTCGGCTACTTGGAAGGCTGAGCTGGAAGGATCTCTGGAGCCCAGCAGGTCGACGCTGGGGTGGCTGTGAATGTGCCATCGCACTCCAGCCTGGGTGGTGGAGTGAGACTTCAATGCAAAAAAACACACACAGACACACAAAAATTAGCTGGGCATGGTGGCATGTGCCTGCACTCACAGTTATTTGGGAGGCTGAGGCAGAAGGATCACCTGAGCCCAAAAGGTTGAGGCTGTGGTAAACCGTGATCGTGCCCCGGCACTCCAGCCTGGGTGACCCCAACTCAAACGAAACCAAATCAAACCAAACCAAACCCAATACAACGAGGCAGCAGTCTTTTTTAGATGGAAGTGACTCTCCTGGCTGTCTCCTCCTCGCGTCCTCCCAGTCCCTCCTCATTCCCATGCCGCCTACCACTTGCCTGGACTACGGCAAGAGCCTCTTGGGGCCTCCCAGCCTTTGGTCTTTCTTCCAATCTTCTTCCCATTCTGCCGCCGAAGTCACTTTCTTCAGACACAATCGGATCACGTTCCTTTCTGCTTAATACCCCTTTGGTAGCTCGCTGTTGCTGTGAGTCTAGCTGGGTACAGAATCCTTATCTTGCTTCAAAGTCCTCACCACGGCTTGGGCTCAGCCTTCCTGTCTAGTCTCGACCCCATCCGTCCCCAGCCCCTTGTGCAGTCTGGCTTTGGTCAGCCCAGCCAGGCGCTTTCATGCCTCTGTGACTTCTCTTATATAATTATCTGGCAGGTCCTCCTCCCTGACCCTTAGCTGCATCTATTGAGGATTAAAATATTTTTCAAAGCTCAGTTCAAATGTCATTCTCCCTTGATGGTTTCTGGAAGTCTTTCCACTGCTCACTCAATACCTCTGTTTCTCTGCCTTCTGGCATATGGTGGGACCTCTCTTCCTGGCTCTCTGTAGTTGGGCGGGACCATGTGACCGGTTTCAGCCAATGCGTTGTGAGTGGAAGTCATACATTTCAGTTCTGGGCCAGGAATTCCAGAATTCGATTGCGATTTCAAAACCCTTCTGGGCTCTCTTTTGCTCTGGCTCGGAGATGGCAACACCCAGAGAGAGGCCGTCCTCTGGAGCGAGCCTGATGGCATGGACTCTCCTGTCCACTATGAGGGCCACGCCGTGTGGGATGCACAAATGGGCGGGGGGGGGTGGTGGAGACGATTTTCTTCTGCATACCCTAGCTTTCTCTGGGTTAGAATCAACCATGCTGTTGCATTGCATCGAATGTCTGTAGTGTCCAGATGATCCCCTCTTTAGGTCAGGAATCCTATGTTCTGGTCATTGAATTTTGGTCCCTAGTGCCCAGCACGGAGCCTGCAGTGTGGAGGTTGTGACCCCCGGGTGCAGTCTTGGCTGTGGCTGACACAGGTGGGTGCATGTGCAAAGGTTGAGATACACCATCCATTTAAAAAAATTATTTTGATTTTTTCATGGTTATTGATTTATTTTATTACTTTTTTTCTTTTTTTCTTTTTTTCTTTTTTTTGAGTTGGAGTCTCACTCTGTCACCCAGACTGGAGTGCAGTGGCTGCTCCCGGCCACTGGAGCCTTGACCTGCTGGGCTCCGGCGATCCTTCCGCCTCAGCCTTCCAAGCAGCTGGAACTACAGGCGCGTGATACTACGACCGGCTAATTTTTTGATTTATTGTAGAGATGAGGTCTTGTCAAGTTGCCCGGGTGGGTCTTGAACCCGTGGGCTCAGGCAATCCACTCACCTCAGCCTCCCAAAGCTCTGGGATTACAGGCTGAGCCACTGAACGTGGCTACTTTTTTTTTCTTTCTAGCCGGGGTCTCACTCTGTCACCCAGGTTGGAGAGCAGTGACACAATCACAGCTCACCACAGCCTCAACCTCCTGGGCTCAGGGGATTCTTTCACCTCAGCCTTCCAAGTAGGTGGAATTACAGGCATGCGCCATCACGCCGGCTAATTTTTCTTGATTTGTAGAGATGAGGTCTTACCAAGTTCCTCAGGCTGGTCTCGAACCTGTGGGCTCAGGCAATCCTCTCACCTTGGCTTCCCAAAGTGCTAGGATTGCAGGCATGAGCCACCGCTCCCAGCCTTATTTTGCTACTGCTTTGATGCTTGCTTCCGGACATCTTGGACTTGAAATAAGATACTATACTACTGTACTCAACAGCACTGCACGGTAAAGTACTATAAATGTACAACCACCTATAGAGTATGCATGCACATGACAATGTATGCCATATACATGAACTAACATGCATGACTGGATGTGCAAAAGCACGTTTGCATCTTAGAAAGTTTGCAACTTGAAGGTTCATATGTAGGGGACTTACCGTATGTTGGATTTTAGGGAGTCCTCTCTCCCCAGTAGTGGACATGGTACCGAATGTATTCCTTATCTGTCCCCTTCCCTCCTTTGGCAGTGCCCAGCGTCTGGGGTTCCTGAGCTTGTGTCCATGTGCCCAATGTTTAGAGCCCATTTGTGAGTGAGAATATATGATATTTAGTTTTTTGTTTCTGTGATAGCTCGCTTAGAATGATGGTCTCCACCAGCCGCAGTGGCTCAAGCCTGTAATCCCAGCACTTTGGGAGGCTGAGGCAAGAGGATTGCCTGAGCCCAGGGATTCGAGACCAGCCGGGGCAACTTGGCAAGACCTCATCTCTACAATAAATCAAGAAACTAACTGGGCATGGTGGCACGTGCCTGTAGTTCCAGCTACTTGAAAGGCTGAGGTGGAAGGATCGCCTGAACCCAGCAGGTTGAGGTTGAGGTGTCTGTGAGCGTGCCACTGCACTCCAGCCTGGGCGACAGAGTAAGACTCCAACTCAAAGAAAAATTAAAGCCAGGCTCGGTGGCTCAGCCTGTAATCCTGTACTTTGGGAGGCTGAGGTGAGTGGATTGCCTGAGCCCACAGGTTCGAGACCCACCTGGGCAACTTGGTGAGACCTCATCTCTACAATAAAATCAAAAACTAAGCCGGGCTCGGTGGCTCAGCCTGTAATCCCGCGCCTTTGGGAGGCTGAGGTGAGTGGATTGCCTGAGCCCGCGGGTTCGAGACCCGCCTGGGCAGCGAGACCTCATCTCTACAATAAATCAAAAAATCAGCCGGGCGTGGTAGCGCATGCCTGTAATTCCGGCTACTCGGAAGGCTGAGGCGGAAGTATCACCGGACCCCAGCAGGTCGAGGAGCGGCCACTGCCCTCCAGCCTGGGTGACAGAGTGAGACACCAACTCAAAAAAAAAAAAAAAAACAACTAGCCGGGCCTGGTAGCGTGTGCCTGTAGTTCCGGCTACTTGGAAGGCTAAGGCGGAAGGACTGCCAGAACCCAGCAGGTTGAGGCTGCGGTGGCCAGGAGCGGCCACTGCACTCCAGTCTGGGCGACAGAGTGAGACTCCAACTCAAAAAAAAAAAAAATTAAAATAAATAAATAGATAAATAAGTAAATAAAGAGACAGTTGGAGTGGGTTAAAAGTTAAGAGAACTGGGCGCAGTGGCTCACGACTGTAATCACAACATTTTGGGAGGCAGAGGCGAGAGGATTGCTTGAGCCCAAGAGTTCGAGAACAACCTGGGCAATTTGGCGAGACATCATCTCTACAGTAAATAAAAAAATTAACCCGGGCTTAGTGGCTCAGCCTGTAATCCCAGTGCTTTGGAAGGCTGAGGTGAGTGGATTGCCTGAGCTTGGGGGTTGGAGACCCACCTGGGCAACTTGGTGAGACCTCATCTCTACAATAAATCAAAAATGAGCCGGACGTGGTAGGGCGCGCCTGTAGTTCCAGCTTACTTGGAAGGCTGAGGTGGAAGGATCGCCACAGCCTGGCAGGTCGAGGCTGCAGTGGCCGGGAGCAGCCACTGCACTCCAGTCTGGGTGACAGAGTGAGACTCCAATTCAAAAAAAAAATTAGCCGAGTGTTGTGGTGCATGCTTACAGTTCCAGCTACTTGGAAGGCTGAGGTGGAAGCATCGCCTGAGCCTAGTGGGTCAAGGCTGCGGTGGCCAAGAATGTGCCACTGCACTCTAGCTTGGGCAACAGAGTGAGACTCCAACTCAAAAAAGAAAGAATGATGGTCTCCAGCTGCATCCATGTTGCCGCAAAGGACATGATTGTGTTCTTCCTTAAGGGTGTGTAGTATTTCATTGTGTACATGTACCATATTTTCTTTACCCAGTCCAGTTTCTTGCAAGGTTGGAGATACACCGTTCTTACACCATCCTTGCAAGATTCCCCACCCTTGTAAGTCATGGTGGCCGTGATGGTTAGCAGAAAGAACCAAAACCTGGTTCCATGCCTGGCCCCAGGGAGAGAATCATAGCTAGTCTATGCCAATCCTAAGACTTCTTTTTCCTTGTGGTTAAGATTGGTTTAGACATGGGCACCCAAACCCGTTTGGGACAATGAATGTAAGGGAATGTCTTGCTCCCTTCCTGAGAAACAGAGAGATGAGAAGTGCAGCTAGTCTGTTCTAGTTTGGATTTCTCTGAGAGCAGAGCCTGAGACAGGATTTGAATGCTAATGGTTTATGTGGGAAGGGATGGGAAGCAGGGGAGAGGGAGAAGCGAGTGGGGGAGGGTGAAATGGGAAAGGAAGTTTTCTTAAGATTCTGACAGTAAAGGATGACTTTTAATTAATTAATTTTTTTGAGTTGGAGTCTTACTCTGTCACCCAGGCTGGCGTGTGGTGGCACACTGATGGCCACTGCAGCCTCCACCTGCTGGGTCAGGTGATCCTTCCAACTCACCCTTCCAAGTAACTGTAACTACAGGCATGCCACCACCCCCAGCTAATTTTTTTTTTTAATTGTGGAGACGAGATCTCGCCAATTTGCCCAGGCTGGTCTCAAACCCGTGGGCTCAGGCAATCCTCTCATCTTAGCCTCCCAAAGTGCTGGGATTATAGGCATGAGCCACCGCGTCTGACCTTAATTTATTTTTTTATGTTTAATTATTTATTTATTTGAGTCAGAGTCTCACTGTCGTCCAGGCTGGAGTGCAGTGGCACGCTCATGGCCACCATAGCTTCGACCTGCTGGGCTCAGGTGATATTTCTTTTTTTTTTTTTGAGTTGGAGTCTCACTCTGTTGCCCAGACTGGAGTGCAGTGGCCGCTCCCGGCCACCGCAGCCTCGACCTGCTGGGCTCCGGCGATCCTTCCGCCTCAGCCTTCCGAGTAGCTGGAATTAAGGCGCGCTACCACGCCCTGCTAATGTTTTGATTTATTGTAGAGATGAGGTCTCGCTGCCCAGGCGGGTCTCAAACCCTCGGGCTCAGGCGATCCACTCACCTCAGCCTCCCAAAGGCGTGGGATTACAGGCTGAGCCACCGAGCCCGGCTCAGGTGATATTTCTGCCTCAGCCTTCCAAGTAGCCAGAACTACAGGCATGTGCCACCACACCCAGCTAATTTTTTTTGATTTATTGTAGAGACGAGGGCTTGCCAAGTTGCCCAGGCTGGTCTCGAACCCCTGGGCTCAGGCAATCATCTCGCCTTGGCCTCCCACAGTGCTGGGATTACAGGCATGAGCTACTGTGCCTGGCCTTGTATTTTGTAATGTTTTTATGCAAATAGAGAAGGGTTCTCGCTATGTTGTTCAGGTTGGCCTCAAGCAATCCTCCTGTCTTAGCCTCCCAAAGTGCTGGGATGACAGGTGGCTCACAAAGTGGTGGAATGACAGGCGTGAACCACCCCAGCTGGCCAAGGTTGTACTTTTGAGTTTGTGGTACCCTCCAGGGAGCATCCGAATCATCCCTCCTGATGGCAGGAGACTGAGACACTCACCCAACGACTTTCACTGGTTGCCAGTTGCCCTCATTTGATGGAAACTGAACATCCACCAGTAACTCCCAGTGATAAGAATCCAGTGGGCGCTTTTCACCGCTGGCCACAGTGACCTCTTTCTTCACTCCCTCCTGTCCTGGCTCCTGGGACGGTTTGCCCTCCAGTGCTGGTGTGGCCTCTCGGCAGCCTCTCCCTGGCCTCTGTCCCAGACTCCCTCTCCCTTCTCCACTCTGTGGATGTCTCCTGGAGTCTATTCTGGTCTCCTCACGTCTCCTACCCACTCTCACTGGGCAAACCGCTTTGTGAAATGGTTTCCAGTGTTACTGTTGTGATGACGTCAGCCCCCGAGGCTGTTCTGTGGGCAGAGATCTCTGCATCCGCCCAACACAAGTTATTGAGCAGTTTGAACATTGCCCGAGGGGTGATGGGTCAGGAAAGAGGTGCTCACCTTCTAGGAGAGCCAGTCAATGTGCAGCTGGGAGACAGAGTGTTTGTATGCCAGATATTTTTAGGTAGTGATTGGTTTATTTGTTTTTAACTTTTTGGGGAGTTGGGGTCTCACTCTGTTGCCCAGGCTGGAGTGCAGTGGCACAATCATGGCTCACCGCAGTCTCGACCTCCTGGGCTCAGGCCAGCCTGAGACTGAGACTACCAGCAGGGGCCACTATGACCTGCTGATTTTTTTTTTTTTTTTCTTTGAGTTGGAGTCTCACTCTGTCGCCCAGACTGGAGTACAGTGGCCGCTCCCGGCCACCGCAGCCTCGACCTGCTGGGCTCTGGCGATCCTTCCGCCTCAGCCTTTCAAGTAGCTGGAAGTACAGGTGCACACTACCACGCCTGGTTCATTTTGATTTATTGTAGAGATAAGGTCTCGCCAAGTTGCCCAGGCGGGTCTCAAACCTGCAGCCTCAGGCAATCCACTCACCTCAGCCTCCCAAAGGCGGGGGATTACAGGCTGAGCCACCGAGCCCGGCTGATTTTTTATTTTTTTGTGGAAACGAGGTCTTGCTATGTTGTCCAGGTTGGTCTTGAACTCTTGGGATCAACTCATCCTTCTGCCTTGGCCTTCCAAAGTGCTGGGAGTATAGGTGTGAACCACCACGCTTGGCTTATTTTTATTTTTAAAGATGAGGTCTCACTCTGTTACCCAGGCTGGGGTGCAGTGGCATGATCATAGCTCACTGCAGCCTCAAACTCCTGAGCTCAAGCGATCCTCCTGCCTTAGCATCCCAAGTAGCAGCTAAGACTACAGGTGCACGCCACCATGCCTGGCTAGTGATAGGATTTATGCAGACTATAAAACAGGCAGTGTGATATAGGGTGTGTGTGTGTGTGTGTGTGTGTGTGTGTGTGTGTGTGTGTGTGTGTTTGTGCGCGCGCACACTAATTTAGAATCACTGCTTTGAGGGGTGATATTTGAATATAGGTCATGTAGAAACATCTGTTGTTTGTGGCTGTGTAAGTGCAGAGATGATAGAGGCCTACAGAACTCACTAGCATGTCTGAGGAAGGACAGGAAGGCCAGTGTGACTGGAGCAGAGTAAATACGTGGTAGGAGATAACATCAGAAAAATTGCAGGACCTACCGGGTTTGGTGGCTCAGCCTGTAATCCCAGCACTTTGGGAGGCCGAGGCTAGTGGTTTGCCTGAGTCTGTGGGTTTGAGACCCACTCGGGCAACTTGGTGAGACCTCATCTCTACAATAAATCACAAATTTTAGCCGGGAGAGGTAGCACGTGCCTGTAGTTCCAGCTACTCAGAAGGCTGAGGCAGAAGGATCGCCGGAGCCCAGCAGGTCGAGGCTGTGGTGGCCGAGAGCGTGCCACTGCACTCCAGTCTGGGCGACAGAGTGAGATTCCAACTCAAAAAAAAAAATTGTAGGACCTGGTCAAGTCGGGAAGGTGAGTGCAGGTGGGACAAGGTCCCCAGGTGGTGCTTATGTAAGCTTTTACACAGGTTTGAGAACCACGGGGTAGAGGAAGCAATGATGAGAAGAGAAATCTCATTTTAAAGTTATTCTTGGCCAGGCACAGTGGCTCAGGTCTGTCATCCCAGCACCATGGGAGGCTGAGGCAGGAGGATTGCCTGAGCCCAGGAGTTCGAGACCAGCCTGGGCACTATAGCCTTGTCTCTGGAAGAAAAAAAAAGAGGGGACACACCTCATCAACAAGGGTACCTGCATAATGAATATTTATATACCTATTTGTGTACCTCAATTGTACCCCAAATCTTTAAAATAAAAAATAAAAAAAAGAAAAAGTCAGGCATGGTGGTGTGTGCCTGTAGTCCCAGCTACTTGAGAGACTGAGGAAGAAAGATCGCCTGAGTCTAGGTCGAGGTTGTGATTGTGCCACGGCACTCCAGCCTGGGTGACAGGGTGAGACCTCAACTCAACTCAGACAAACAACAAACGAACAAACATAAACAGTTTGTTTGTTTGTTTGAGTTGGGAGTCTTACTCTGTCACCCAGACTGGAGTGCCGTGGCATGTTTCCGGCTACTGCAGCCTCTACCTGATCCTTCCGCCTCAGCCTTCAAGTAGCCGGAACTACAGGCGCGTGCTACCACCCCCAGCTAATTTTTGATTTATTGTAGAGATGAGGCCTCGCTAAGTTGCCCAGACTGGTCTCGAACCCGTGGGCTCAGGCAATCCACTCACCTCGGCCTCCCAAAGCGCTGGGATTACAGGGTGAGGCACCGAGCCCGGCAATAGTCATTCTTACAAAGTTGACTGGGCTAGTGGCTCAGCACTTTGGGAGGCCAAATTGGGAGGATCACTTGAGGTCAGCAGTTCAAGATCAGCCTGGGCAACATCGTGAGACCCCTGTGTCTCTCAACATAAATGAACGAAAAGTTGTCCTCTAGAAGTATTTTGGAAAGTGTAAAACACAGAAAAGTATACGCATGGTGTCCACAACATCCTGTCACCAGTCACCCAGCCTCAACGCTGGCAGCCATATTTTAGGAAGGAAACAGAAAGGAGTAGCCCAGAATGTAGGAGGAACACGGGGGAGTGGTGTGCCCGCGAGGCGTGTTGGAGAGACAGGGATCAGCAGCTGCAAACAGAGGGAGAGGCCCTGTGGCTTGAACAGAGGACGTTCTGGGCTCCTCCGGGTGCAGGGGCAGAGGACATGCCTGCCTCCCTCAGCCTGCCTCTCCTCGGCCTGCCTTCCCCTGGCCTGTCTCCCCTGGGCCTGCCGCCTCTCAGGCTGCCTCCCCTGGCCGGTCTCCTCTCCGCCTGGCTCCCCTCGGCGGCCTGCCTCTCCTCGACCTGCCTCGCCTCCACCTGCTTCCCCTCAGCTGGCCGCTTTCAGCCGGCCTCCCTCAGCCAGCCTCCCCTCGGCCTGCTTCTTCTCTTGGTCTCTCGGTCGGAGACTCTGGTGGGTCCTGTTTGGGATGAAAGCAGAGGCTGAGACTTGGACTCCGGGCGTTTATTTGGGAGGTAAAGCAGGAGTGAGGGAGGACAAAGAGAGAGAGACGGGAAGGAGGAGAAGCCACGAGTTAGTTGCGGGGCTGGGTGCCACGGTGGCAGCTGGGGCTCCTGGGCAGCGTGCACCTCGGATTGGCTCCCAGACAGATAGGAGGCTAGGGCGTGTCTTCAGGATGCCTCTTGGCCCAAGCCCCTGCCCTCCCTCCCGCCCTCCCTCTTTCTTTCTCTTCTTTCCTTCCTTCTCTCTTGCCTCCCTCCCTCCCTCCCCTCTTCCTCCCTCCCTCCTCCTTCCTTCTTTCCATTTCTTTACTTTTTCTTTCTTTCTCTCTTTCGTGACCCTCCCACCTCCTTGCCTTCCTAAAACGTTTTGCTGGGATTACAGGCTTGAGCCGCCATGCCCCACCACACTTCATTTCTTTCTTTCTCTTTTCTTTTTTTTAGAGAGAGGGTCTTGCTCTGTCATCAGGCTGGAGTGCGATGGCCCTGCAGCCTCCACCTCTCCGGCTCAGGTGATCCTCCTGCCTCAGCCCCTTGAGTAGTTCGGACGACAGGCACACCACCACACCCGTCCAATTGATATTCCGTAGAGATGAGATCTAGCTAGGTTGCCCAGGCAATATGAACTCCTGTACGCCCATTTCTTGAAGGTTGTGCTGGAGACATTAACCTCCCTGGGTTGCTGGGCTGCCCCTCCTGCTGCAGAGTGAGCTCTCTAGGCTTCGCCCAATGCACAAAGCCAGCGGGGCGGTGGCTGTTGAGGAAGGTGCTGTCATTGTGTGCCAGACCAACTGTTGCAGCCACGGTCCAGGGTGGCAGAGGTGTGGAATGCTGGAGGGCAGTGGCACGCTCCTGGCCATCACGGCCTTGACCTGTTGGGCTCAGGCAATCCTTCCACCTCTGCCTTCCAAGTAGCTGGAACCACAGGCACACACCATCATGCTTCGCTAATGTATTGATTTATTGTAAAGACATGGTCTCACCATGTTGCCCAGTCTGGGTTCTCAGGCAGTCCTCCCGCCTCTGCCTCCCAAAGTGCTGGGATTACAGGTGTGAGCCACCATGCTGGGCCATGGTTTTCCTTTAGAGGATTTCACTTTCTCACCTGTGGAGCAGCTTTCATTCCCAGCCATCGCTGAGCTCCTTAGCACACTGGACACAGTGGCTAGTGCAGGTGTGGGCACCTGACTCGCTTCAAGCCAGGGTAGAATATGGGTCTCAGGAGTTGCACAGCAGCACCAACATGAGGATATAGGGTCTGAATTGTTGGGGACTGTGATGGCAGAAACGGGAACATGGCGAGGAAGCCACCAAGAAAGGCAGACTGAGAGAAGGGGGAGACTGAGCCTTTGCGACACTGAATGAGCTCTTGGGTTAAGCCTTGTCACAGCCACCTCTTTCTCTGGACTTTGCAATAATGTAAGCCAATACATTTTCTGTATTACAGAAATTAATTAGGCCAGGCGCAGTGGCTCAAGCCTGTAATCCTAGCACTTTGGGTGGCCAAGGTGAGAGGATTACCTGAGTCCAGGATTCAAGACCAGCCTGGGCAACAGGGTGAAACCTCATCTCTACAATACATCAAAAAAATAATTAGCTGGGTATAGTGGCATGCACCTGTGGTTCCAGCTACTCGGAAGGCTGAGGCAGAAGGGATTGCCTGAGCCCAGCAGGTTGAGGTTGCAGTGGCTGTGAGTGTACCACTGTACTCCAGCCTGGGTGACGGAGTGAGACTCCAACTCAAAAAAAAAAAAAAAAGAGAGAGGAAAAGAAATTAATTTGCTGGGATTACAGGTGTGAGCACCACTCCGGACAATATTCTGTATCATTTAAACCAATGGAGTTGGATTTTTGTTTATTCCAACCTAAGAATTCCTAACTGATATAGAAACTAGTTCCATCAATAAGATGTTTCAAGAGACAGGCCCTAAAGTGGAATAGAGTCAACCAAAGAGGTAAGTGAGTCAGTAAGAACCCCTGCATCTTGAGTGGAGAAACTACTACTTAAGTTGATTCCCAGCTACGTGAGAGGGTGAGACAGGAGGATAGCCTGACCTCAGCAGGTCAAGGCTGCAGTGAGCTGTGATCGCACCATTGCACTCAACAGAGTAAAGACCCCGACTCAAAAGATAAACTTATGTTCAAGGCCAGGTGCAGTGGCTCATACCTATAATCCTAGCACTTTGGGAGGCTGAGGTGAGAGGATTGTTTAAGCCCAGGAGTTCAAGACCAGCCTAGGCAGCATAGTGAGAACTCATCTCTACAAAAAATTAGCTGGGCATGGTGGCGTGTACCAGTAGTCCCAGCTACTAGGGAAGCTGAGGCGGAAAGATTGCCTGAGCCCAGGAGGTTGAGGCTGCGGTGAGCTGTGATCGTGCCACTGCACTCCAGCCTGGGTGACAGAGTGAGACCCTGACTCCAAACAAAACAAAACAAAAAAGAACCATATGTTCAAATTAGCCTACCCTAAAATAGAAGGAAAAAAAATATAGCTGTAATAAGAGAAACTCTTTCTGCCTATGGTAAAAAAAAAAAAAAAAAAAGTGGCTGAGATTCTGGAAGCTGAAGGACTGGAAAACCCCCAAAACTTTGCCTCAAGGTATGTAAGTATGAGCAGAAGCAGGGATAGAGGGATGCATTGTGTGAGATAAGGGATTTGGGATAGAGGGTTAGAGCCTAATTTCTAGACCCTTCCCAAACACCTCCTTGTTTTCTCCTCCTCCTAAAACAAAAGTGATTGTCACTTCCATTACAGATGTAAGTGGGATACAGCCTATAGGAAGGGGCATATTTGGAGGGCCCCAGCCTGTTTCTTCCAACTGTTCAAAGGTACAGTCCAAGATGAAACTTGAGGCTGGCTGTTCAGGAAGAGCACTAAAACATTTCTATTGCTTAGAGAAAGAAACACCTAGGCCAAACTCCAGACTCAAAGGCTAGCCTCAATAAGAGTTCTGGTTTGGCTGGGCTCTATGGCTCAGCCTATAATCCCAGCACTTTGGGAGGCCGAGGCAAGTGGATTGGAGACCCACCTGGGCAACTTGGCGAGACCTTGTCTCTACAATAAATAAAAAATTAGCTGGGCATGGTAGCGCGTGACTGTAGTTCCAGCTACCTGGAAAGCTGAGGTGGAAGGATCGTTGGACCCCAGCAGGTCAAGCTTACGGTGGCCAGGAGCATGCCACTGCACTCCAGTCTGGGCGATGGAGTGAGACTCCAACTCAAAAAAAAAAAAAGAGCTCTGGTTTTACATACGAGCTCGTAGAATCAAACAGAAGCGAACAGACTTGAAGACTTGAAGCCCACCAAGGGAGTCATAGAGTCCAAGCAACTCCAAGCCCAGATGACAATGGCTGGAGACTTTTCAACTCTGAACATAATTCTCAAGTCCCCAAACACAACGACTCTGTCTTCATAGGGGTGAAACATTAGCACCGTGGTTCTCACACTTTTGTGTACATAAGAACTTTATTAAAAATACAGCCAGTTGTGGTGGCTCATGCCTATAATCCCAGCACTTTGGGAGCCCAAGGTGAGAGGATTGCCTAAGCCTATGGGTTTGAGACTAGCCTGGGTAACTTGGTGAGACCTCATCTCTACAATAAATCAAGAAAACTTAGCTGGGTGTGATGTCACAAGCTTATAGTTCCAGCCGGAAGGCTGAGGCGGAAGGATGGCCTGAGCCCAGCAGGTAGAGGCTGTGGTGGCCGTGAGTGTGCCACTGCACTCCAGCCTGGGCAAAGGAGTGAGACTCTGATAAAAAAAAAAAAAAAAAAAAAAAAAAAAAAAAAAATATATATATAATATATATATATATATATATATTTTTTTTTTTTTTTTTCCCCTTGGGCTTCATCCCTAGGAGTCTGACCTTCATCAAAAGAATCTGACTCCTTCTATCTGGAATTGGGCTCAGGGGTCTGCTTCATTAACAAACATTTCTGATGATTCACAGGCAGGTGGCTAGGAAACCCCACTTTGGGAAATATCGCACTTGAGACAATGATTCCACTCCTGAAGGACAGGCAGCAGGGTTTATTTTGTCCTGATAGCATCTGTACACTGTGTAGGGCACAGTGGGAGTTCAGCAGAACCCCATCTGTTAGACTTTTAGAAGATGGGTGTCTAGAGCCAGGGTGGGTTTGGGAAGTCTGCAGGCTGTGACTCCAGGGACTGACCTACCTGAGTTCCCACTCCCTCGCTTCTTGGTCATGTTTGATCCTGCCTTGCATCTATTGGGGTTGCTTTATCCAGACACTGAGCAGGCAACGAGTATACCTGGGATCCATTGTCAATGCTTGTTGTACAGTCAGAGAGCTCTTCCTTTGTCAACGCTCGTTGTACAGTCAGAGAGCTCTGGACACATCTGTGGGAGTAGGGAATATGCCAACATTGGGGAGAGTGTTTTCTAGACATTTCCATGTTTATTTTCCTCTCTCCACCTGGCCTCAGGACAGGGAGGATTCTGAGTTCCTTAGTGAGGCAGTTACACTTTTCTGGCACCTTGGATGACTCATGTGTCTCAGCTCCACACACCCTCATTGAAGGTCTTGGGATTGTCAAGGTCAGGATATTTAAAGTTACATTCCTGGGAGTGCTCTGGATCCTGCCAGCTCAGTTCAGGATGAGGGAGGTGCCCAGAGACAGCTGTTAGTGTCAATGTCCACTATTTATGGCAAATCTAACAGCACATACCAGTTACAGGTATGGCCTTATTATTGTTTAATTCTAGCTGATGGTGGCCAAGTGACCATGGGTTCATCTTCATTTATTCTCCTAAGCATTTAATTCAATACATACTGTATGCCAGTTTCCAGGGGGCATACCAGGATGTGTAGATATAACCCTGCCCCAAATAAGCTCACACACTAGGAAGCAGAAAGACTCATGAACAATGATTATACTCATGGGTAAGGTCTGATAGGCTCACTAAGGAAGTACAGCCATTCTACAATGGTGGAGATAATGGTGGGGTATAGGGAAATCTTCTGAAAGCAGGGTCCTGAGCTGAATATACAAATTTTTGTAGATGTTATCCAGGCCAACTTCTTGAACTTCTGGCCTCAAGTGATCCTCCTGCCTTGGCCTCCCAAAGTGCTGGGATTATAGATGTGAGCCACCACACCTAGCCCAGTCCAATTTCTGTTTCTGGTCAAGATGGAATAACAGGGATGGATTTTACCCTCCTACCTGAAGCCATGGTTTTGGGTATCAGACAGCATAGGACAATGTTCCCTGAGAGAGAAATACAAGTGAGCTGAGCCATACAATTGCTCCAGCCTCCTGCTTTGAAAAAGTTTCCAGGCTGCTGTGTAAGGAGGAGGAACCCAGGCTGAGCCCAATAGCCTCTCTGAATTGAGGAGATGAAAGAGGGAGCTTAGGGAGGTCAAGGCAACTAGAGTTTGACAGGCACTGTACCAGAGAGGAGAGACATACAAATAAATGAAGGAGGAGAATGAGGCAGAGGGGAGGGAGGGAGGAGGGAGGAAGAGACACACACACACACACACACACACACACACACACACACACACAGAGAGAGAGAGAGAGAGAGAGAGAGAGAGAGAGAGAAAAGAGAGAAAGAGAAAGAGGCAGAAATCTGCAGAGCCTTGAGTCTTCAGCTGAGTATCTGTCAAAGCAGGTATGTGAGGAAATTATCTGAGTTTAGAGAAACAACCACACAAAAGGAGCAGAGAAAATAATCCCTGAGCTCACACAAGAAATAGTTTATGTTCTCACCAACCAGATGGAAAGCCTTATACATCACAAAGCATCAGATAGAGTACTCAGAAGGGTGTTATCTCAGTGGAGCAAAGTTAACCCCAGAGTAATGGATATTCTTGTCCTAACAAAGTTTAAATGCAATCAAACTTGAAAGGATCTAACTATTTCTAAGTAACTTAGCAGTGCCCCAGAAAAAAGCCAAGAGTATGTATAGAAATAGAGAAATATCTAGCACTGAAGCTAAAATTCATAATCCAGTCAAAAGTTTCCAGGTATACAAACAATCAGAAAAAAAATATGACCCATAATAAGGAAAGGAAACAAATAAATAGAAATAGGCCCACAAGCTGGGCTTGGTGGCTCAGCCTGTAATCCTGCACTTTGGGAAGCCGAGGTGAGTGAATTGCCTGAGCCCATGGCTTTGAGACCTGCCTGGGCAACTTGGCAAGACCTCATCTCTACAATAAATCAAAAAAATTAACCAGGCATGGTAGCATGCACCTGTAGTTCCAGCTATGGAAGGGTGAGGTGGAAGGATCACTGGAGCCCAGCAGTTTGAAGCTGTGGTGGCTGGGAGCAGCCACTGCACTCCAGTCTGGGTGACTGAGTGAGACTCCAACTCAAAAAAAAAAAAAAAAAAAAAAAAAAATAGACCCACAAATGAAATATATGTTACAAAAAGAACATTGGAGACAAGGATATTACAACAGTTATTACATGTTCAAAAAAGTCAAAGAAAGATTAAGCATGTTAAATAAAGGCATGGAAGATATAAAAATTTTGAATTAAAATTCTAAAGATGTAAAACATAACATGATATAAACAATATGCTGGTGAGATTAACAGCAGAGTAGATACTTCAGAAGAGAAAAATAAATAAACTTGAAGATATAGTCATGGTCAGGCGCAGTGGCTCAATTCTATAATCCCAGCACTTTGGGAGGCTGAGGTGAGGGGATTGCCTGAGCCCATGGGCTTGAGAACAGCCAGGGCAACTTGGCAAGACTTCATCTTTATAATAAAAAAGAAATTAGCTGGGCATGGTAGCACACACCTGTAGTTCCAGTTACTTGGAAATCTGAGGTGGAAGGATTGCCAGAGCCCAGCAGGTTGGCAGTGGGGTTTGCCATGAGCATGCCACTGCACTTCTGCCTGGGAGATGGAGTGAGACTCCAACTTAAAAAAAAAAAAAAAAAAGAGCCGGGCTCGGTGGCTCAGCCTGTAATCCCACGCCTTTGGGAGGTTGAGGTGAGTGGATTGCCTGAGCCCGCGGGTTCGAGACCCGCCTGGGGAGTGAGATCTCATCTCTACAATAAATCAAAAACTCAGCTGGGCGTGGTAATGCGTGCCTGTAATTCCGGCTACTTGGAAGGCTGAGGCGGAAGGATCACCGGAGCCCAGCAGGTCGAGGCTGCGGTGGCCGGGAGTGGCCACTGCACTCCAGTCTGGGCAACAGAGTGAGACTCCGACTCAATAAATAAATAAATAAATAAATAAATAAATAAAAAAATAAAAGAAGAAGATTATAGTCAAAGAGATGCTGCAAAAAGAAACACAGAGAAGAAAGTTTGAGGAAAATAAAAAAGAACAGAGCACCAGTGATCTGTAAGGAAACTTCAGGTGGCCTAATATTGGTGTAATTGGAGTCCCAGAAAAAGAGGGAGGGTAGAAAAATGTTGAAAGATGTAATGACTGAATATATTTCAAATTTGATTAAAAAAACCCTGTAAGTCCACAAATCCAAGAAGTCAATAATCCCCTAGAACAAAAAACTGGAGAACCACACCAAGAGACTACAACAAGGCATATCAAGCTGGGCTCAGTGGCTCAGCCTGTAATCCTGCACCTTTGGGAGGCTGAGGTGAGTGGATTGCCTGAGCCTGTGGGTTCGGCCCCTCTGGGCAACTTGGTGAGACCTCATCTCTACAATAAAATCAAAAAAAATTAGCCGGGCGTGGTAGCGCACACCTGTAGTTCCAGCTACTTGGAAGGCTGAGGTGGAAGGATTGCTGGAGCCCAGCAGGTCAAGGCTGTGGTGACCGGGAGCGGCCACTGCACTCCAGCCTGGGCAACAGAGTGAGACTCCAACTCAAAACAAAAACAAAACAAACAAAACAAAACAACAAAAAAAAACCAACAAGGCACATCATATTCAAATTGCTTAAAAACCAGTGCTAAATAGAATATCTTAAAAACAGCCAGAGGAAGTGACCAGGTTCGGTGGCTCAGCCTGTAATCCCAGCACTTTGGGAGACTGAGGTGAGTGGACTGCCTGAGCCCGTGGGTTCGAGACCCACCTGGGCAACTTGACATGACCTCATCACTACAATAAATCAAAAATTAGCCGGGCGTGGTAGCGCACGCCTGTAGTTCCAGCTACTTGGAAGGCTGAGGCAGAAAGATCACCGAAGCCCAGCAGGTCGAGGTTGCAGTGACTGGGAGCGGCCACTGCACTCCAGTCTGAGTGACAGAGTGAGACTCCAACTCAAAAAAACCCCCCAAAAAAAAAACAGCCAGAGGAAAATGAGACACATTATGTACCAAGGAGCAAAGTTTAGAATGACAGCAGACTTCTTTTTGAAAACAATGAAAGTCAGAAGACAATGGAGCAACATCTTGAAAGCACTGTAAGAAAAATAATTGTCATCGTAGACTTCTATACCCAACAAAAATAGCTTTAACAAATAAAGGTGAAAAACTTTTTCAAACATTTGAAATGTGAAGGAATTCATCATCAGCTGACTCACACTATGAGAAATGCTGACAGAAGTCCCTAAAACAGAAAGAAGATATATTAGATACAAGTTTGGACTTATACAAAGCAATTAAGAACACTGGTAATTGGGTACTCCATCTGGTAAATGAGGAAGAGGATAACACAATTTTTCAACCACGAGTGAATTAATTAATCTAGGCAATGATCATCAACAACTGATAATATGACAAAGAAGAGAGGCAACCAGATATTGTATACCCTAGTGAATGCACACTTCACCAGTGATGAGAAGTAATATTGTCAAAAAATAAGAACAAAAAGAGATATTAATAATAACCAAACCTAACTCTGGCCTTTAGATCTAACTGTCAACTGACTGGCTTTATAAGACACAGAGAAACATGTTGTTTTTTTAAATGAAACACCACCTGTGCTTTCATTAAAAAAAAAAAAAAACTGGGCTGGGCCTGGTGGCTCAAGTCGGTAATCTCAGCACTTTGGGAGGCCGAGGTGAGAGGATTGTCTGAGCCCAGGAGTTCAAGACCAGCCTGGGCAACTTGGTGAGACCTTGTCTCTACAATAAATCCTCCCCCCCAAAAAAAGAAAAGAAAAGGTTACTATTCTTTATCAAATAAATGATGCACAATGTCTAAAAAAAATCTGGCAGGCATGGTAGCTCATGTCTATCATCTCAGCACTTTGGGAGGCTGAGGTGGGAGAGTCACTTGAGGCTAGGAGCTCAAGACTAGCCTTGAAACATAGTAAGACCCCATCTCTACAAAAAATAAAAAAATTAGGTGGATGCAGTGGTATGCACCTGTTGTCCCTGCTGCTCAGCTCAAGAGCCCAGGAGTTGAAGGCTGCAGTGAGTCAAGATTATTGCACTCTAGCCTAGGTGACAAAATGAGACCGTGCCTTTTAGAAAAAAATAACCCCCACCTCCAAACAGTAGATAGAATACTACCCCTTTCTCTAATTACCTGCAATTCAGTTCAGAGGCAAATCAGAGATGTAGGGAGGGAGAAAGGGGATCTCTGGCTACAGAGATTAAAGGGGTTTGCTCAGACAAGCCACAGGGGACCCTGGTTTACCCACGATCACCCAAGATTGACTGTGTATGCCATGCCATTAGTGCCTTTGTCCTGTGGTTTCCTGCTGTACCAAGATGCCCAGTGAGAAATAGTAACAATAATCTTGTTAGTTAACATGACTGAGTACTCACTGTGCCAGGCCTCATTCGAAGTACTTTCCAAAATAACTCATTTCAGTTTCTCAACCACCCTTTGAGAATGATACTGTTACTAAACCCATATAATAGATGAGATCACTGAGCCGAGAGAGGGTAAATAACTTTCTTTTCATTTTTTATTTTTTTTTTTGAGTTGGAGTCTCACTCTGTTGCCCAGGCTGGAGTGCAGTGGCCGCTCTGGCACCGCAGCCTCGACCTGCTGGGCTCCGGCGATCCTTCCACCTCAGCCTTCCAAGTAGCTGGAACTACAGGCACGTGCTACCACACCTGGCCAATTTTTTGATTTTATTGTAGAGATGATGTCTCTCCAAGTTGCCCAGACGGGTCTCGAACCCGCGGGCTCAGGCCATCCACTCACCTCAGCCTCCCAAAGTGCGGGATTACAGGCTGAGCCACCAAGCCCGGCATCTTTTTTTAAAAAAAAAATTTATGGTAGCCGGGCTCGGTGGCTCAGCCTGTAATCCCGCGCCTTTGGGAGGCTGAGGTGAGTGGATTGTCTGAGCCCGTGGGTTCGAGACCTGCCTGGGCAGCGAGACCTCATCTCTACAATAAATCAAAAAATCAGCCGGGCATGGTAGTGCATGCCTGTAATTCCAGCTACTCGGAAGGCTGAGGCGGAAGGATCGCCGGAGCCCAGCAGGTTGAGGCTGCGGCGGCCGGGAGCGGCCACTGCACTCCAGTCTGGGCGACAGAGTGAGACTCCAACTCAAAAAAAAAAAAAAATTTATGGTAAAGACGAGGTCTCACCAAGTTGCTCAGGCTGGTCTCTACCCCCTGGACTCAGGCAATCCTTTCACCTCTGCCTCCCAAAGTGCTGGGATTACAGGGTTGAGCCACCGCACCCGGCCATAAATAACATTCTTAAGATATTAGGTGACCCAGAAGCAACGGGACCTAAGAGAAGTCTAGTTCCAGAGCTCACACGCTTCACAACTACCCAGAAGGCCGTGGTGGCCTGGGCCAAGCCTAGTGACCTCAGCTGGGTCCCCCAGACAGAGCTTTAGAAAGCGACCTCCTTTCCCGCTCGCCCAGCAGCTGGGGCCCAGGCCTGGAATGGAGGCTTCCTGGGGCTCTAGAAGTAACCCTGGAGTCACACTGGAAAAGCCACCGTGTGCTTGAAAGGCTGTCAGGGGCCCCAAGAGTGGCAAAGAGCCTGCCAAAAGCAACAGCGTGCCTGTCCCAAGCTGTTCTCGGGCTGCACAGCCTGACCTGTCCGTGACTTTTATGAGTTCTCCAAAGAGTGAACTTGAGCTCAAGGTGTCCCAGCCTCATCATCACTGGAGGAAGCCGGGGAGGCAGGCGGCTGATCGGGTCCCAGCCTGGCTCTCGCAGGGCAGCTGGGTCCCCTCCTCGGGTCTGGCAGAACACCCTTGAACAATTTCGCCTGAAATAGCATAACGACTTCTTTCCTATTTTTTTTCAGGCTTTTGGATGAAATTGTATTTTACAAATGACTCATTATTGTATTTATAGCTTCTCTCCAAGTGATTCAAATTGTGGTTTGTCGCCTCCCTGTCTCTCGGCTCCCCCAGCTCGACAGGGAAAAGCGCTGTTTACTGTACGGCCAGGTGTGGCTGCCGAGAGCGGCGGAGCCTCTCCCTGTAATTACGTTTGCCTAAGCCCTGACAGGCGCCCGGCGCACTGAGTCATGAGCAGCCTTTGTTCCGGCACGTTGTTGGGAGACGGCATCCGACAGGAGCTGAGCTTGGAATCTGCTCCTGGAGGAAGTGCACGTGTGCGATGAGCGGTGCGGGAGAGTGGGGAGCTGCCACAGAGGGAGTCCTCAAGGCCCCTGTGAGAAGGCGCGGTGGGCGTGGCTGGGAGGACCTGGGGTTGAGTCACTTCTCTCTCTTCTTGTGAGAAGGTGGGGTGGGCTGTGGTGGGGAGGACCTGGGGGAAGATTACTCCTCCTGCCCCTTGTGAGAAAGGCAGGGCGGGCCCTGGCTGGGAGGGCCTGGAAGGGGGGGACGTTGCTCCTCCCACCCCCCACCCCTTGTTAGAAGGTGGGGTGGGCCGTGGCTGGACCTGGGGAGGGGATTACTCCTCCTGCCCTTGGGCAAAGGAGGGGAGGGTGGTGGCTGGGAGGATCTGGGAGAGGGTGGGGGGATTACTCCTCCCACCCCTTGTGAGTATTTGGAGTGGGCTGTGGTGGGGAGGACCTGGGAGGGGATTAGGCCTCCCACCCCTTGTGAGAAGGTGCGGTGGGCGTGGCCGGGAGGACCTGGGAGGGGATGAGGCCTCCAGCTCCCTGTGAGAAGGCGGGGCGGGCCCTGACTGGGAGGCCCTTGTAGGGGGATTACCCCCTCCTGCCCCTTATGAGAAGGTGGAGTGGGCCCTGGCTGGGAGGGGCTGGGGGGGATTAGTCCTCCTGCCCCTTGTGAAAAGGTGAGGTAGATCGTGTCAGGGAGGACCTGGGAGGGGTTAGGCCTCACCCCTTGTGAGAAGGTAGGGTGGGCCATGGCTGGGAGGACCTTCTGGGGGGATTACGCCTCCTACCCCTTGCGAGAAGGTGGAGTGGACCCTGGCTGGAAGGACCTGGGTGGGGGGGATTACTCCTCCCAACCCCGCCTCCACGGAGAGCAGATGGGGCCACTGGTTGAGGGGCTGGTGGCTCATGCCCAGGCCGTGCTAGTGCCCAGCTAGTGACATGCCATGGTTTTTCATGAGGAGCCGCTCTGGCCCCTTCAGGAATGGGGAAGTCTCAAATTCTCTCCCACTTCAGGGAGCTCCCAGCTCCTCCCAAGCTCCCAGGAAGGTGTGGTGAGGTCACCTTTGAGAAGAAGGGTGGGGAGAGGCCTCCAGGAGGCCTGTTTGTACTAACAGTTTATTCCATCAGGTGCCCCTGGGGATCAAAGTCCCCTTGGTCAGCTGCCCTGATACTAAGAAAAGTTAAAACCCCACAGAATGTGGAAGAACACTTAGGACATTCTCAGGGCCCTATAACTACCCTCTGTCCCTGTGGGTTCCAGAACCTGCAGTGTGGTGGTCCACAGATGCCCCTGGCTGGCATGGATGGAGGGCTGTGGAAGCACAGCCAAGACAGGCCACTACCTGGAGCATCCTGAGTCCCGGAGGAGAGCAAGGAAACAGGCCATCCAACGACTCTGTGGGAAATCTCTCCATGTCCCTCCTTGGCTTGATGTGGTAGATTCTGCAGCTCAGGTGCAGGGGCTGATGGGGAGGCCAGGCTGGACCAGGCTGGAGGCTGGAGTTGGACGTGGTTCAAGCCGTGGGCCTTGGTTGTGTCCCTGATGCAACCCCAGCCCGAGTTCCTATGGGTCTGCTTCCATTTGCACTTCTTGGCACTGCCTGTGTGAGTGGGAAGGGGACTGGGAAGGAGCTGGTGTGGGAATGGGTGTGGACAGGCATAACGTAATCACTGGTGAAATCAGCCGTAGCCCTGACCAGATGACTTCCATCTGGCTGGCCGGGGCACCGTGAGATGCGTGAGACGGGCCTGAACGTGACCAGGGTCAGGGACTTGGAGTTCCTGGACCTCTCTCTCTGGATGCTTCCATGGAGGTAGAAGGAGAGACTGATGGAAGGACCAGATGGGGTCGTGGTGAGGCAGGGAGGCCCCAGGGAGAAAGAGTGTGGACTTACCTGGGCCACGGGTCCCTGAACTTCTTCCTAAAGGAGAGACTCTCACAGGTGGAAGTGCTGGCCCTGTGTCTCTTGGGACAGGAGCCAGGGCAGCGCAACCGGCTGGTGGTGGTCAGACTGAGGCGGCCCAAAGCCACCTTTGGGCTGCCCCTCCTCTTCCTCCTCTTCTTCCTCCTCCCCCCCCTTTCTCCATCACCTCCTCCTCCTCTTCTTCTTCTTCTTCCCTCCTTCTCCTTTTAAAATTTTATTTTATTTTACTTTTTTTAGTTGGAGTCTCACTGTCGCCCAGACTGGAGTGCAGTGGCCGCTCCCGGCCACCGCAGCCTCGACCTGCTGGGCTCCAGCGATCCTTCTGCCTCAGCCTTCCAAGTACCTGGAATTACAGGCATGCGCTACCACGCCCGGGCTGATTTTTTTATTTATTGTAGAGATGAGGTCTCGCTGCCCAGGCAGGTCTCGAACCTGCGGGCTCAGGCAATCCACTCACCTCAGCCTCCCAAAGGCGCGGGATTACGGGTTGAGCCACCGAGGCCGGTTTTTTTTTTTTTTTGGTCAAGTTCTCACTCTGTTGCCTAGGTTGGAGTGCAGTAGCAGACTCACAGCCACTGGAGCCTCGACCTGCTGGACTCACGTGATCCTTCCATCTCAGCCTTTCAGTTAGGTGGAACTACAGGCATACACCACCACGTGTGGCTAATTTTTTTGATTTATTGTAGAGATGAGATTTCCCCAAATTGCCCAGGCTGGTCTCAAACCCCTGGGCTCAGGCTGTCCTCTCCCTTTGACCTCTCAAAGTGCTGGGAGTGCAGGCATGAGATACCACGCCCAGCTCCTCCTCCTTTTTTGAGACAGGATCTCACTGTTGCCCAGACTGGAGCGGAGTGTCATGATCATAACTCACTATAGCCTCGAACTCCTGAGCTCAAGGGATCCTCCTCCCTCAGTCTCCTGAGTAGCTGGGACCACAGGCGTGTGCCACCACGCCCGGCTAACTTTTAACATTAAAAAAAAATAATTTTGAGTTCCTCCATGTATATTTCCAATAGGGGAATTGCTGGGTCATATGGAAGGTCAATTTCTAGTTCTTTCAGAAATCTCCAGACTGTTTTCTAGAGAGGTTGTACAAGTTTTCATTTCCACCAGCAGTGTAGAAGCATTCCTTTTTTTCCACATTCTCGCCAGCACCTGTTGTTGCTTGTTTTATTAATGATGGCCATTCTTACAGGGGTTAGGTGGGGTCTCAATGAGGTTTTGATTTGCATTTCTCTGATGATGAGTGAGGATGAGCACTTTTTCATGTGTCTGTTGGCTGCCTGTATATCTGCTTTTGAGAAGTGTCCATTCATGTCTTTTGCCCACTTTTAATGGGGTTGTTTGTTTTTTTTCCTTTGGTGCATTTGAGTTCCTTGTAGATCCTAGATGTTAGGCCTTTGTCAGATAAACAGTTGGCAAATATTTTTTCCCCATTCTGTGGGCTGTCTCCCTGCTCTTTTGATGGTTTTTTTGCTTTGCAGAAGCTTGTTAATTTGATGGGGGGTCCCACTTTTTTCTTTTTCTTATTTCTTAAGGTATTGGCCTTTAGGGTTCTGACCTAGCAATTCCCCTATTGGGAATATACGCGGAGGAACTAAAATTATTCTATAAAGAAGATACCTGCACACGTATGTTTATTGCATCTCTATTCACAGTAGCAAAAACATGGAACCAACCATGTTGCCCATCGAAGCTGGACTGAATTAAAAAAATGTACATATATATAATGGAATATTATACAGCCATAAAAAAAGACAAATATATGGACTTTGCAGCAAACTGGATGGATTTGGATTGATCCTACTCAGTGATTTATCACAGAAACAAAGAGCAGAGTTCCATATGTTTTCACTCATAAGAGGACCTTGAACAATTATAATGCTATAAGAAAGCGATTGGCAGTAATGGGAAACTGTCGGTGGGGGGGGGGGATTGGCAGTTGAGGGAAACTGCTAAGGGACGGAGGGGCATACCTCATTAACAGGGGTACCTGCATGATCAATGTTTGTATACCTAACCCTGAATTGTATCCCACATCTTTACAATTAAAAAAAAATTAATGGGACACAAGAGTGGCTGTTAACAGAGAGTGGAAACCCCTGGATTATGGTAACCAGAGAGTGACTGCTGCCTTCTAGCAGCAAAAATAAATTCTTTTTGGTTGAAAAAAAAATAAACAAATAAATACAGAGTCTCACTATGTTGCCCAGGCTGATCGTGAACTCCTGGCCTCAAGCAATCATCCCCCCTTGGCCTCCCACTGTGGGCAATGATAGGCATGAGCCACTGTGCCCAGCCTCATGTGTCGTTTGGCAGTCAACATGTTGGCGTGCTTTGAACATTACTAGAAGGTGCCATTTTGAACATGTGCTCTTGGGAGTCAGTCCTTCCCTCTGCCCCTCCACGCTCCCTCACCACTATGCTCTTGCTTGGTTCCTCCCTCCACATTTGCTCAAAGTGATGCTGTGGGCACCCTGTGGACAAAACTGGCTAAAAACTAATCATGAAGAAATGTGTATCTCAACAAGACAGGGTTTTCCTAGCGGAGACTAGATTGTGAAGGACTTGCTTCATTTGACCTTTGCAGGGAAAGATGACTTAGGGACACTGGCCCGAGATCGAGGTAGTATTTTTAGGTTGCATTTACTGAGCTGTTTGCTGGCTACCTCCTTATTTCCAGGTACTGACTTCCTTCTTGCACTGGAGATGTTTTTAGTTTGATGAAGTGAATAAATGATGACACCTTCTCAAAGGGCGTTCACATCCTTTATTTTGCTGGAGAGTGGCTACTGCCTTCTCCATTTTCTTTCTTTCTTTCTTTCTTCCTTCCTTCCTTCCTTCCTTTCTGTTTTTTTGAGTCAGAATCTCACTCTGTCACCCAGGCTGAAGTGCAGTGGCACGCTCACAGCCACTGCAGCCTCGACCTGCTGGGCTTAGGTGATCCTTTCACCTCAGCCTTCCAAGTAGCTGGAACTACAGGCATGTGCCACCATGCCCAGCTAATTTTTTGATTTATTGTAGAGATGCGGTCTCACCATGTTACCCAGGCTGGTCTCGAACACAGGCCTCCCAAAGTGCTGGGATTACAGGTGTGAGCCACTGCACCCAGCTCTAAGTTAGTACTTCTTAAGGTCAAGGAAGCATGGTGTGGAATTCATCTTTGTTTCCCCCATAGTACCTGACACTTAGAACATATTTAATATATGTTGAGTTGAATTGAATTAAGGAACTCCATTTTCTTTTTTTTTTTTTTTTTTGAGTTGGAGTCTCTCTCTGTCGCCCAGACTGGAGTGCAGTGGCCGCTCCCGGCCACCGCAGCCTCGACCTGCTGGGCTCTGGAGATCCTTCCGCCTCAGCCTTCCGAATAGCTGGAATTACAGGCATGCGCTACCACGCCTGGCTGATTTTTTTTGATTTGTTGTAGAGATGAGGTTTCGCTGCCCAGGCGAGTCTCGAATCCGCGGGCTCAGGCAATCCACTCACCTCAGCCTTCCAAAGGCGCGGGATTACAGGCTGAGCCACCGAGCCCGGCTTCTTTTTTGTTTTTAATCAGAATCTCACTCTGTCACCCAGGCTGGAGCACCATGGCACGCTCCTGGCCACTGCAGCCTCCACCTGCTGGGCTCAGACAATCCTTCCGTCTCAGTCTTCCAAAAGCTGGAGCCACAGGCATGTGCCACCATGCCCAGTTAATTTTTTGATTTATTGTAGAGACAATGTTTTATCATGTTACTCAGGCTGGTCTCGAACCTCCGAGCTCAGACAATCCTCTCGCCTCGGCCTCCCAAAATGCCGGGATGACAGGCTGAGTCACTGCGCCCCGTCTGTTTTGTTTTTAGAGAAAGTGTCTGGGTCTGTCACCCAGGCTGGTGTGCAATGGCACCATCATAGTTCATGGCAGCCTCGACTTCCTGGCCTCAAGCGATTCTCCCACCTTGAGCTCCCGAAGTGCTGGGATTACAGATGTGAGCCACTGTGCTCAGTCTGAACTAGAATCAAAACCAAGGTCGAGCTGGGCTCGGTGGCTCACGCCTGTCATCCCAGCACTTTGGGAGGCTGAGGCGGGAGGACTGCTTGAGCCCAGGAGTTCAAGAACAGCCTGAACACCATAGCAAGACCCTGTCTCTGCAAAAAAAAAAAAAGTTTTTTGTATTAGCTGGGCATGGTGGCACATGCCTGAAGTCCCAGCTACTCAAGAGGCTGAGGTGGAAGAATCGCCTGAGCCCAGGAGGACAAGGCTATGGTGAGCCATGATCCTGCCACTGCACTCCAGCCTGGACAACAGAGTGAGACCCCAACTCAGGAAAATAAAATAAAAAATAAAACCAAGGTCTAAGAGTTCCTTTTCCGATGACATCCGCCCTCTGCTGCTTCTGTTTTCCCTCCATCTGAGAAGGAAGCAAATGCCTACAGCAACGTGGGTGGGGGAGCAGAAGGTTGACTGACCTCCCAGTCCAAGAGCAAGTGAGCGTGATCTCCTCATTTATATTATTATTTTTAAATTTTTGTAGAGATAGGGTCTCGCTGTGTTGCCAGGCCGGTCTCAAACTCTTGACCTCAAGCGATCTTCCCTCCTCAGTCTCCCCAAGTGCTGAGTTTACAATCATGAGCCACTGTGCCCAGCCAAGAGTGATCTCCTTAGCTCGGGGGACTCTGTGTGCAGTGTTCCAGATGTGGTGTGACCCAAAGTCTCTGAGGGAAAAGCCCCCATTTGTAGAGTTCACTGAAGTCCCTCTTGAGGTGTGAGCAAATGTTGCTGATGTTTTTATTGTGATAAACCAAACATAATATAGGAAGTATCGTGTTAACTATTTTAAGTGTATAGATCAGTGGCATTAAGTCGTTCACATAGTTGTGCAGCCATCAACTCCTTCCATCTTTTTTTTCTTCCCAAACTGAAACACCACACCCACTGATTGATAAGTCCTCCTTCTCCCCTCTCCCCGCTCCTGGCAACCATCATTCTACTTTCTGTCTCTAGGAACTTAGCTATTCTAGGTACCTTATACAAGACGAGTCATAAAATATTTGTTTTTCTCTTTTCTTTTTTTTTGAGTCGGGGTCTCACTCTGTTGCCCAAGCTGGAGTACAGTGACACGATCATGACTTATCGCAGTCTTTACCTCTTGGGCTCAGTTGTGATGCTTCTGTCTCAGCCTCCTGAGTAACTGGAATTAGAGGGGCGCACCACCATGCCCAGCTAAGTTTTGAATTTTTTTGTAGAGAAGAGGAGGTCTCCTTTTGTTTCCCAGGCTAATATTTGTCTTTTTATGTCTATCTTATGCTGACTTATTTTTAAGTGGACCGCCATTTTCAACTACAGCAGGAATGCTGATTAGTTTAAAAAAAAAAACAAAAATAAAATAGGAGCTATTTGGGGTGGATTTTTTTCTTTTTTTGAGTTGGAGTCTCACTCTGCAGCCCAGGCTGGAGGGCAGTGGCACACTCATGGCTATTGGGTTCAGGCAATCCTCTCACCTCAGCCTCCCAAAGTGTTGGGATTACAGGCGTGAGCCACAGCACCTGGCCTGGGGTGGTTTCTTTTTTCTTTCTTTTTTTTTTTTTTTTTTGAGTTGACCCAGGCTCATGGCCACTGCAGCCTTGACCTACTCAGCTCAGGTGATCCTTCCACCTCAGCCTTCCAAGTAGCTGGAACTACAGGTGCAAGCCACCACGCCTGGCTAATTATTTTTGAGTTATTGTAGAGATGAGGTCTTGCCAAGTTGCTCAGGCTGGTCTCAAACTCCTGGACTCAAGCAATCCTTTTGCCTTGGCCTCCCAAAATGCTGGGATTACAGGCTTGAGCCACCGGGCCAGGTCTGGATTTTTTGACTGTCAGGGGTACCAGAAGTCAAGGAGTGGTGAGGGGGTGGATAGGAAGAAAGTGTTGCATGGAAAACTAAATGCTATGCTTCCTCATTCCGGGGGAGGACCCAGCCTCTCTCCTGGAGGCAGTTGCCTCTTCTTGGCGGCTTATGCTATGATGGACCCTGATGAGAGAGCCTGCTGGTGAGAATAGTGAACGACTCTGGGCATGCTGATGGCTAGACAAATTGCTCTGTAAGAGAAATCCACCAGGAACTTTGAATTTGGATAGAAGGGTCTGGAAGAGAAGAGAGAGGCTGCAGGGAAGCAGGTTTTTTTGTTTTTTGTTTTCAGTTGGAGTTTCACTCTGTCGCCCAGGCTGGAGGGCAGTGGCACAATCCCAGCCACCACAGCCTCGACCTGCTGTGCTCCGGCAAGCCTTCTGCCTCAGCCTTCCAAGTAGCCGGAATTATAGGCACGCGCTACCATGCCTGGCTAATTTTTTGATTATTGCAGGGATGAAGTCTCACCATGTTGCCCAAGCTGGTCTTGAACCTGTAGGCTCAGGCAATCCTCTCGCCTCGGCCTCCCAAAGTGCTGGGATTATAGGCTTGAGACACCATGCCTGGCCTTTTTTTTTTTTAAAACTCAGACCTGCTCCCAGGGACCCATAATGACAGAGCCCTAGGTGGGAGTCAGACTTTTTTTTTTTGAGTTGGAGTCTCACAGTCACTGCAGCCTCAACCCACTGGACTCAGGCGATCCTTCCACCTCAGCCTTCCAAGTAGCTGGAACTACAGGCATGCGCATCATGCCCAGCTAATTTTTTGATTTATTGTAGTGATGAGGTCTCGCCAAGTTGCCCAGGCTGATCTCGAACCCTGGGCACAGGCAACCCTCTCACCTCCCCCTCCCAAAGTGCTGGGATGACAGGCTTGAGTCACTGCGCCTGGCGCCTGGTGGGAAGCAGGTTTTAGCTGGGTGCAGGGAAGAGTGAGATGTTTTCTGAACTGCGGAAGAATCGATGCATTTTGGGGAGAGGTATTTCTATTAGTAACTTCTCTATTTCTTTTTTTTTTTTGAGTTGGAGTCTCACTCCATCACCCAGACTGGAGTGCAGTGGCTGCTCCCGGCCACCGCAGCCTCGACCTGCTGGGCTCCGGCGATCCTTCTGCCTCAGCCTTCCAAGTAGCCGGAACTATAGGCACGCGCTACCATGCCCGGCTAATGTTTGATTCACTGTAGAGACGAGGTCTGGTGAAGTTGCCCAGATGGGTCTCGAACCCGGGGGTTCAGGCAATCCACTCGCCTCGGCCTCCCAAAGTACTGGGATTACAGGCTGAGCCACCGAGCCCGGCCAGCTTCTCTATTTCTATTAATTAATTTCTTTTAGCTTACTGTGACTCCCCCTCTGTGACCCCAAACCTTGAGAACAAGTCTGCAGGGCAAGTGCAGGGATGGAGCCCAGTGGGGGTAGTTGACAGAGGCTGGGAGAGGCCAACAGTTGCAGGAGGAGGGAGCCCACGGAGGCTGAGAGGTGGAGAGCAGAAAGTCCCAGGCTGAGATCACCCGCAGAAGCACAAACTCTGAGAATCCAGGCATAGGGAAGGTTGGGGGACGGATGCAAGATTTGACAGTAACGGGGAGGCTGGGGAGACAGTGATGGGGCCTTACAGTTGAGGGTCAATCATGTGCTTGACTCTCCGTGGCGGGCACCCCAGTGAGAAGCCTCAAGGAAGGAGTGGACGGACCTTCTCTTCTGGGAGACCTTCGGCAGGAGCTGCACAAGGCACAGCCTGGGTTACTTTGGAGGTCCCCTCAACTCAGCGGCCTTGAGGTTACCATATACACAGGGAAGAGTGCTGTGTTCCGAGGGACAGAGATGGTACTAGAATCAAAGGCAAGCCCACTGCGTGTCTTGAACTTTCAAGACAATATTCCCTTTGAAATTGTCCAAAAGCTGGGCGCGGTGGTTCACACCTATAATCCCAGCACTTTGGGAGGCCCAGGTGAGAGGATTGCCTGAGCCCACGGGTTTGAGACCAGCCTGGGCAATTTGGTGAGACCCCCTCCCCCAACTCTACAATAAATCAAAAAATTAGCCAGTCATGGTGGTACATGCCTATAGTTCCAGATACTTAGAAGGATGAGGTGAAAGGATCACCTGAGCCCAGCAGTTCGAGGCTGCGGTGGCTGTGAGCGTGCCACTGCATTTCAGCCTGGGCGACAGAGTGACTCCAACTAAAAACTTAAATAATGACAATACTTCTTTTAAAATTGTCTGAAAGCAGAGACATGGGCTGTGACTGTTTCTGATGGAGACATCTGTTTTTGGACCTCCCTGGACTTGGCAGAAGCCCAGGGAGAGGGCCGGGCTGCTCCCACCCGGGGACCCCAGGGGAGCCTGGCATGGAAAGGGAGCCCTGTGGTCAGAACGCTTGAAGATTCCCGGGCTGTGTCCTGAGCCGAGTGTAGGCTGGGGATGGAGCCCTGCCTGGAATCACTGATGCGGTTTGAGATCTCTGGACCAGCCTGTGTGGTGCCGGAGAACAGCGGTGAGGCCGGCCGAGGACACTTCCCTCTAGTCCTCTCCAGTCTTGGCCCCGACAACCCAGGCTCTGGGCTTGTCTGGTTGGATCCCATTTCTGGCCCAGCCCAGCAACCCTTTTGTAAGAGGGGACCTGGGGAAAAGGGCCTGGCTTGGCTCACGATCTAGAAGGTTTGCCAAATGTGTTAGTTACCACTGAAAGCTTGTAAACTGGGGTGCGGGATGCCGTGGGGCCTGGGCTGGACTGAGGGTGTGCTGTTAAGAAGTTTCATAAGTTCCCTGCTGGCTGGGAGGGAAAAATGTCCCTGCAGAGTGAGAGGCAAGTCTGCACTGGGCCAGGGCCAGTTTTCCCTCTCGCGGGCCCCTCTGCTCCGGGGGAGCTGCATGTTCCCTTCCACCCAGGCAGCCTGGGAAAGCCCAGAGGCCCTTTCAGGGAGAGGAGAGAGAGGGAAACAGGCCTGAAATGACTGTCATGAAAGCCTGATGCTGAGCTTCAGCCCAGAGCACACATGCATTTTCGCCTCAGAAGAATGTGGAGGTTTCCAGAAGGTTGTTTAGACGAAGTGTAGGACCTCAGAGCTTTGTCCTAGGAGGACTTTAGAGACCTTGATGTTCAGCCCCCTCGCTTTACCGAAGGCTAATTTGAAACAGAATGGAACTTGGCAGGGGCTGGGATGCCCTTTTTTCTTTCAAGTCTCCATTTCCTGAAAGAGACAGTGTCATGATGAGCAGATTTCACTAATTCAATCACTGCACTTTTTTTTTTTTTTTTTTTGCTGTTGTTGTTTAAACCTCAGGCGTCCAGATCTGGCTTTCTGGCTTCTTTTGACGGTACCAGAGTTTGTGGCTTCCAGGGTGTTTTCAGTTTGGGCCGTACTTTCTGTTTGGTCATTTAAATGCCTGTTCACCGCAGGCTTCCTGCCCAGTCTACCTCTGCACATTACCCGGCTGCGCTTGTGAATGGCCGTGGGAGACGGGAAGTAGGAGAAACAAGGAACACACTGGGAGTAGGCAGGGGCTGTGTAGTCCAGGAGGGCTGAAAGGAGGAGGCTGGCAGCCTTGTAACAAAGGGTGCGTGTTCAAGCCCCCCCAGGGAGGAGACCTCACAGCTGCGGAAGAGACCGAGAGGCCTCAGGCAGGCAGGCAGGTGTCTGTGCAGGGCCCAGGGGCTCAGGACACCATGTGGAGGCAGCTGAGTGGCACTGGGAAGAAGGCACCCGGGAGGCCCTGAGATAGGCAGGCCTGGGGTACAGGAAGCTTGGGAAAGAGGAGACTGATGGTGAAAGGTGGTACCTTATAGAAACCTAGAAGAAATTTAGCTTATTCTTAGTCATTTTGCCTTAGCATAACCATTAGAAAGCATTCAGACATTCGACTGCAGGACAAGCAGCAGCCTATTCCATCCCCCCTCAGCAAATCTCCATCAGGTGCAAGACCAGGACAACCCAACTTTTCAATTCATTGTTTAGCATAATAATCTCTAGTAAACTTTTAGGTTCCTTGTCAAGGCTGAAGATCAAAGATCACCCTTTGGCTGGACAAAGTCATAAAAGTGATAAAAGAACATTTTTGGAAGCCGGGCTCGGTGGCTCAGCCTGTAATCCCGCGCCTTTGGGAGGCTGAGGTGAGTGGATTGCCTGAGCCCGCGGGTTCGAGACCCGCCTGGGTAGAGAGACCTCATCTCTACAATAAATCAAAAAATCAGCCAGGCGTGGTAGTGCATGCCTGTAATTCAGGCTACTCGGAAGGCTGAGGCGGAAGGATCGCTGGAGCCCAGCAGGTCAAGGCTGCGGTGGCCAGGAGCGGCCACTGCACTCCAGTCTGGGCGACAGAGAGACTTCAACTCAAAAAAAAAAAAAAAAAAAAAGAACATCTTTGGTCAAGGAATCTGTGAATTGCACATGTCTAACAAGTCTCTTGCAGGAAAAAACCCCTCTGGGCCCAAACTCCCCAAGTTATCCTAACCAGCCTTTTGTGACCCATGTGACACAGATAAACCCCACCATGGCAGCAATCACGTGACTAGCCCACCCATCTGCCTGCCGTCCATCACCTGATGTCAGTACCTGCGCTTGCCTACCTTTTTGTCATGACGTGGAGCAGACCACCACCCAATCACCTTAATGACTTTCCCCATCAAGGGGAATGGTTAAAAGGACTCAACCACAAGCAGCCAGGACCATTGCCTTGTTAGACTCTGGCATGGCCCTGTGATCTTTGAACTATGGCTGTCGCCACGCTTCCTGGCTTTGGTCTCCTTCTCCCACCTTGGGGGAAGTGAATCTTCTCTCTCCTTTTTCTTTCTCTCTCTAATTTACTTTTAAGTAAACTTTTCTTTCTTTACCTCTTTGTGTGTTGCAATTCTTTACTCGGATCTCTGGGCGTCAGTGCCCACCCCTGCACGCCAGCACCGGTGGTGCTATGCCTCTTGCCTCTCCCTCCGTCCACCCTCACCCTATCTGTGCCCTAACAGGTGGGGGCAGCCAGGCCTAAAAGAAAGGCACAAAAAATGAAGGAAAGCTGGTGGTGGAGTGAGGTGGGGCCTGAACAGAGTGATACATTGTGGTGGCTCGATCCTTTTGTGGGAGGCCCAGGGAGCTGCCAACTTTGACCTCATTTTCTGCACAGGCCCTTAGGTGACTTCTTATTCCCATGCCCAGTCCCCAGAGCGCTCGTGCCTTCTGATGAAGCAGCTCTTGGCAGAACACTTGAGACTTGAGCAGCTGGGGTGGGGACAACACTTGCTGCTGGTGGGTCAGGAAGGAGCAGGCTTATGCTAGTGGAGGACAGCGGCCTCCATTGTGGCCTCTGTCCTGGGAGGCAGAGAGGCGGGGCAGAAGTCAGGGCTCAGGAAGGGGCGTGCCCTGTCCATCTTTTTTTTTTCTTTGAGTTGGAGTCTCACTCTATCACCCAGACTGGAGTGCAGTGGCCGCTCATGGCCACTGCAGCCTCAACCCGCTGGACTCCAGTGATCCTTCCGCCTCAGCCTTCCAAGTGGCCAGAACTACAGGTGCGCGCTACCACCCCCAGCTAATTTTTGATTTATTGTAGAGACGAGTCTCGCCAAGTTGCCTAGGCGGTTCTCGAACCCGCGGGCTCAGGCAATCCACTCGCTTCGGCCTCCCAAAGTGCTCAGATTACAGGCTGAGCCACCGAGCCCGGCCGCCCTGTCCATCTTATTCACACTGTACCCCTCCCAGCGCCCAGCTCAGTGCCAGGCATACACTAAATCTCGGAATGACTGAGGTTAAGATCTGTGTGAACACACAGAGTGCTATCTTTTTTCTCACTCTGTCGCCCAGGCTGGAGGGCAGTGGCACATTCACGGCCACTGCGGCCTCGACCTGCTGGGCTCAAGCGATCTTTCTGCCTCAGCCTTCCAAGTAGCTGGAACTGCAGGCATGCACCTTCATGCCCAGCTATTTTTTCTTGATGTATTATAGAGGAGAGTTCTCGCCAAGTTGCCCAGGCTGGTCTCGAATCCACAGTCTCAGGCAACCCTCTCACCTCAGCCTCCCAAAGTGCTGGGATGATAGGTGTGAGCCACTGCACCTGGCCTTTTTTTTTTTTAAAGATGGGTTCTTACTCTGCCTGCCAGAATAGAGTGCAATGGCATGATCACAGCTCACTACAGCCTTGACCTCTTGGGCTCAAGCAATTCTCCAGCCTCCTGAGTGGCTGGGACTACGGGTGCTCACTACCACTCGCAGCTAATTATTTTATTTTTGTAGAGATAGGGTCTCACTACATTGCCCAGTCTGGCCTCAAGTGATCCTCCAGCCTTGGTCTCCGAAAGTGCTGGGACTACAGGCATGGACCACCTTGCCTGGTACTTCTATCCTCTTGAATTGCTATGTTAACTTACATTTTTATTCTTCAGGGTTCATAGTATAATCAAGAATATTTGTCTGATTTAAGCTTTCCCCTTCAGGAAGGTTATTCTCACTGTTGGCGTAACAGAGGGCACTGGGTTCTGTTTCTGACCTCGGCTTAAAGACCACCATCTGACAAAGAAAGGGGGGCTGGGAGGAGGGCCAGGATGGCCTCCATGGTCCAGCTGGCCGTGTGGGATGTACAGGGTGGGCTGGAAGAAGAAAGATATAAGTTAACATAGCGATTCAAGAGGTTAGAAGGACCGGGCATGGTGGCTCATGCCTGTACTCCTAGCACTCAGGGAGGCCGAGGTGGGAGGATTGCTTGAGGTCAGCCTGGGCAACGGAGTCTCATGGAGAGGTCACGGCGAGATGGGGCATTGGTGACTTTGTTCATTGCACCATGTCTTTCCTCCATGTAACATGGGCTTATTATGCCTCACCCCAGCAGATGACCAATGGAAGAATATAAAACAGAACTTTAGCATCATCTCTGACAAGCAAGAACCCTGCAGTTGGTTACTCTGGGAAGCCTTGGGTTTCCTTCCTTGGACAATGTCAATCACTGTGCTTTATGGAAAGGAGGCGGAACTGAGAGTGACCCCGCCTCTCCTTGCGCTGTCCTCCCTTGAGAAAGCCCCGCCCTGCAATTTCTCCTGGGCCGGGTTTTGGGAGTGACTGTTAATCCTCTCCCACAGGAAGTACTCCCTGGATGGGCTGGGTCTGTTCCATCAGCCACAGGAGGATGACTGAGATGACCTTTTCAGTCTTGTCCACTCCAGTGTCTCAGTGGGCGTGGGCTCGTGGTGGCCACATGCCTTCCCTCTACATTCAGGTTGTCTGGGCTGGTTCTCAGGGGTCCATCACACATCTTTTTCCCTGGCTCTGTCTGAAAAGGCCACATAGTTTCCTTCTGAAAGCCGGGTCTTCTGGGCAAAACACAACCGCCTCTCGGCTCTAGAAATGGCTGATTTTCACGATGCCCTTTGCCAACACATTATTTCTTAAATTGCTCCCCTCCTGCTGGGTGTTCCAGGGACACAGAAGCCAGTGAGTGGGGCCCTGGCTTTCCGTCCTCCCTGGGAAGCGGAGGGAAAGCCTCAGTTTCTCCATCGCAAACTTTCGCCTGAGTTGGATGCGTGGGGAGCTGAGACCCTCGGCTATGGGCGACCTCATTGGCCCTGAATAGCAGCCCACTGAGAGGCTATTTGGGGACCAAACTGCTGCGCCCCGGAGGCTGGCTGCCGCCTGTCCCCGCTTCTGAGGGTCACAGAGGCGCTGCAGGACCGAACCCCCTGGAGGGAGACGACGTTGTGAACCCCGGCCTGACCCCGCCCCTGCAGCGGAGCTCCCTCCTCCCCATTAGCAGAGAACCCTGCTCGCGCCCCTCCCCTTCGGCTGACCGCCCCCCCTTCCCGCTTGGCCTCTCTCTTTTGGGCCGAGATCCCCGCCCGGCCCCTTCCCTGCAGCCGAGATCCCTGCCCGTGCCCCTCCCCTGCAGCCTAACCCCCCCTCGTCCGGCCACTCCCCTCCAGCCAAGATCCCTGCCCGCGCCCCTCCCCTTCGGCCGAGACCCCTGTCCGGCCCCTCCTCTGCAGCCAAGTCCCCCACCCGTCCAGCCCCTCCCCTGCAGCCGAGCTCCCCCCACTGCCCCACCCCTTCAGTCGAGACCCCAGCCCGCGCCCCTCCCCTTCGGCCGAGCCCCCCGCCCGGCCCTTCCCTTGCAGCCGAGGCCCCGGCCCAGCCCCCCCTCTGCAGCCGAGCCGCCGCCGGGCCACTCTGCGGCCGTCCGGCCCCTCCCCCGCAGCCGAGCCCCGGCCCGGCCCCTCCCCTGCAGCCCAGCCCGCCGCCCGAGCCCCTCTGGGATGGGCTCGGAGGCGACGCCGCGAGGCGGCCGGGGGAGGGGGGGAGCGTTCCTGCAAATCACATGATTTTCCCGCTTATATAAATCACAGCTTGTTTTTCTCAACCAGCACAGACTTAAAGGTGCAGTGTCTTCTTTCTCTCCGAGGGCGGGCCTTCCCCTCGGTGCTTCGGGTGGCCCGTGGGTTGGGCTGCAGTGGTTTCAGCATTGAGGACGTCGGGGTTCGGGGTTCAGGCGCTCCATACTCGGGGTTTTTTTTCCTGTTAGCTCGGGACTGGGGAAGGGCAGGGAAACTGGATCGCCGAACCGGCGGGCAGAGCCAGGTTGGGGTGGCCTCGGGGCGTCTGGCCGCGACCCCTCCCCCCCAAGCCCAGGGGCCTCCCAGAGCCGTGGAAGCTGTGGGTGACAGAGGGGTTAGGATGAAATTGGCTTGTGGGAGATTTGTGGTGGCCAAAATCAGATTTCTAAGGCGGATGTTTGCTATTCTGACCAACCCTGGCTACTTGTTTGAGGTCAAGTCTGTGGGAAGAATGAATGAAATCAACACACATATGTGGCACCTGCTGTCTTATGTGCCTACTAGGCCTGTCAGGAGCAGACAAGGCCCAGTAGACAGGCTTCACCTGCAAGCGTCTGCAGCATTTGGGGTGATGAGATACATGGATATAGATGCTGACCGATGAAGTCGCACTGGTCATTTTCAGTGTCAGGAGCAGACAAGGCCCAGTAGACAGGCTTCACCTGCAAGCGTCTGCAGCATTTGGGGTGATGAGATACATGGATATAGATGCTGACCGATGAAGTCGCACTGGTCATTTTCAGTGTCTGTCCCCGGCTGAGCAGAAGAGAGTGTCAGTCGGCACATAATGATTTGCCCTGTGACCAGCACAGATGATGATCCTGCAGGCTTTGGGAGGAGGCCTCTGGAGCCTTGACTGAGAGATGGGCAGGAGGGGGACAGTCTGTTGGGAGACGAAGGATGCCACAAGTGAAGAGGGGAGAAAGGAGCGTGATATTGGGGTACATGTTGTGAGCGCCCCTTTTGCTAAGCTGAGGAACCAAAGAGAGGAGGAGTGGGGGAGAGGGTTGAGGCTGGGAAACCACAGGGAGGCCAGATGCCTGTGGCCTTGAGTGCCAGGCTGAGTGTGGACTTGATCTGGTGCAGGGAGATCCCACAAAGGCAGGAGGGCAGGAGAATGTTGATGGGGGGGGTGTAAGGAGGACACCATCTGGCAGCAGTGTGTGGGGTAAACTGAAGCAACCAGGGAGGCCAGGGGAGGCTGACACAAGGTATGCAGGGATGATAAAGAAAAAGTAGAATCGATCAGCCAGAGGTAAGAGATATTTCAGGGGGGGGCATGGTTTACACCTGTTATTCCAGCACTTTGGGAGGCTGAGGTAGGAGGATCCCTTGAACCCAGGAGTTTGAGGCTATAGTGACCTATGATGGTGCCCTTGCACTCCAGCCTGGATAACAGAATGAGACTCTCCCTCCTTCCCTCCCTCCCTCCCTCCCTCCCTCTTTCCTTCCTTCCTTCCTTCCTTCCTTCCTTCCTTCCTTCCTTCCTTCCTTCCTTCCTTCCTTCCTTCCTTCCTTCCTTCCTTCCTCTCTTTCTCTCTCACTCCAGCCTGGGCAACAGAATGTGACCCTCTTCCTTCCTTCCTTTCTTTTTCTTTCTTTCTCTCTCCAACCTGGGCAACAAAGTGAGACCCTGTTTCTTCCTTCCTCTCCTTTCCTTTCGAGTCAGAGTCTCACTCTGTCACCCCAACTATAGTACAGCGCAGTCATGGCTCACTGCAGCCTCAACCTTCTGGGCTCAGGTGGTCCTCAGCCTCCCAAGTAGCTGTGACTACAGTCACGCACCACCATGCCCAGCAGCTAATTTTGTGTAGAAACGAAGTCTCACTATGTTGCCTAGGCTGGTCTCAAACTCCTGAGCTCAAGCAGTCCTCTAGCCTTGGCCTCCCAAAGTGCTGGAATTACAGGCATGAGACACAATGCCGGGCCAATTTCTTGACTCTTTGTAGAGACAAAGTCTCACTATGTTGCCTAGGCTGGTCTCCAACAAACTCCTGCCCTCAAGCCATCCTCTTGCTTCTGCTTCCCAGAGTGCTGGGTTTATGGGTGGGAGCCACTATGCTGGCCCACCTTTTTTTTGAGACCCCTTTTCTAATTTAAACACAAACAAAAAGATGTGTTGAAGAAAGAATGGGTATAATTACGTGATTTTTATATCTATGAGGAAGAGGAGAAATCAGTAAAAGTGATTTTTGGGTCTGGGAGACAGGGAGAGGGCAGCCCCAGTGAAGGAGGCTGTGGGGGCAGGGGGCTTTGAGAGGTGGTGTGTGTGAAGACAGTGGGCTCTTTTTTTGTTTTTGAGTTGAAGTCTCACTCTGTCGCCCAGACTGGAGTGCAGTGGCCGCTCCTGGCCACCGCAGCCTCAACCTTCTGGGCTCCGGCGATCCTTCCGCCTCAGCCTTCTGAGTAGCCGGAATTAGAGGCGCGCGCTACCACGCCCGGCTAATTTTTTGATTTATCGTAGAGATGAGGGCTCACCAAATTGCCCAGGCGGGTCTCGAACCCGCGGGCTCAGGCAATCTACTCACCTCAGCCTCCCAAAGGCGCGGGATTACAGGCTGAGTCACCGAGCCCGGCTGACAGTGGGCTCTTGACTGGAAATGTCCAGGGGCTGGATGTCAAGGAAATAACCCAAGCAATGAAATACATACCGCAGATCCTAAGGGCCGGGATGGGCAGCAGAAAGAGAGCCAGAGAAGCAGACCAGGAATGAATGCTACGTGTGGAGCAGTCACGACAGGCTGGGAAGAAGCGTTTGTGGTCCCAGGTAGGGCAGCCTGGTGTTGAGTGTCTTTGCTTGACCTTGGCCAAATGACTTATTCTCTCTGAACCTCGGTTTTCTTGTCCATAAAAGGGGAATGTCAACACTTGCATCACTTCCAGTGAGGATTAAATGAAACATTTGCAGCCGCCGCACACTGCATGGTGTTTGGCACGGAGCAAGTGCTTATTTAATACAGGTGTTCTCTCTTGAACATGGTCTTTCTCTTTGGAAATTGCAACTGAGGCCGGGCGTGGTGGTAATCCCAGCACCTTTGGGAGGTGGAGGCGAGAGAATTGCCTTAGCCCGGGGGTTCAAAACCAGCCTGGGCAACTTGGCAAGATCTTGTAGAGACAACACAATAAATCAAAAAAATTAGCCGGGCATGGTGGCGTGTACCTGTGGTTCCAGCTACTTGGAAGACTGAAGCAGAAGGATCATCGGAGTCCAGCAGATTGAGGCTGTGGTGGCCATGAGTGTGCCACTGCACTCCAGTGTGGGTGACAGAGTGAGACTCCAACACCGAAAAAAAAAAAGTTGCAACTGAGGCCCGGCACAGTGGCTCACACCTCTGACCCCAGCACTTTGGGAGGCCAAGACAGGAGGATCGCTTAAGCCCAGGAGAGCGAGACAAGCCTGGGTAACATAACAAGACCCAGTCTCTACAAAAAAGTAACAAATAGCCAGGCTCGGAGGCTCAGCCTGTAATCCCGCGCCTTTGGGAGGCTGAGGTGAGTGGATTGCCTGAGCCCGCGGGTTCGAGACCCGCCTGGGCAGCGAGACCTCATCTCTACAATAAATCAAAAAATCAGCTGGGCGTGGTAGCACGTGCCTGTAGTTCCGGCTACTTGGAAGGCTGAGGCGGAAGGATCGCTGGAGCCCAGCAGGTCAAGGCTGCGGTGGCCGGGAGCGGCCACTGCACTCCAGTCTGGGCGACAGAGTGAGACTCCAACTCAAAAAAAAAAAAAGAAAAGAAAATAGTAACAAATTAGCCAGGCATGGTAGTGTGCGCCTGTCATCCCAGCTACTCCGAAGGCTGAGGTGGAAGGATTGCCTGAGCCCAGGGGTTGGAGGTTGCAGTGAGCTGTGAGCGTGCCACTGCACTCCAGCCTGGGCAAGTGAGACCCCGACTCAAAAAAAAAAAAAAGAAAAAATTGTACCTTCTCACCCCTCCCCTTCATTTCCTTCTTCTCCTTCCAGAAGAAACACATGGTCTCATTTGCACGACTAATTATTTGAACGGGAAATACCCTCTATTATGAAGGAAGTAATACATTGTTTCCTAAGGGCCTCTTAGCTGCAGGTGGCGATTGTCTCATTGGAACTTTCCGGTGCCCTGTAAGACTGGGAAAGGCGGATACTATCAGGCCTGTTTTTTTTCCATAGCTAAAGAAATGGAAGAATGGCTGTAAAAATTTTTCTTATTCTCTTTGACAGTCACACATCCAATCTACTCTCTGGTTCAAAGATTTCCAGCCGGGCTCGCTGGCTCAGCCTGTAATCCCACGCCTTGGGAGGCTGAGGTGAGTGGATTGCCTGAGCCCGTGGGTTCGAGACCCGCCTAGACAACTTGGTGAGACCTCATCTCTACAATAAATCAAAAAATTAGCCGGGTGTGGTAGCGTGCACCTGTAGTTCCAGCTACTTGGAAGGGTGAGGTGGAAGGATCACCAGAGCCCAGCAGGTCGAGGCTGCGGTGGCCGGGAGTGGCCACTGCACTCCAGTCTGGGCGACAGAGTGAGACCCCAACTCAAAAAAAAAAAAAAAAAAAAAATTTCCAAACTTCTTCTTGTAGCCCTTATAGCCGGGTGCGGTGGCTCATGCCTGTCATGCCAGCACTTTGAGAGGCTGAGGTGAGAGGATTGCCGAGCCTCCATGGGTTTGGGACCAGCCTGATCAACATGACAAGACTTTGCCTCTACAATAAAGCAAGAAAAATGAGCTGGGTATGGTGGCGCACGCCTGTAGTTCCAGGTACTTGGAAGGCTGAGGCGGAAGGACCACTGGAGCCCAGCAGGTGGAGGCTGCGGTAGCCATGAGCGTGTCAATGCACTCCAGCCTGGATGACAGTGAGACTCCAACTCAAAAAAAAAAAAAAAGTTCAACTCTAATATGTTATAACATCTCTAAAGTAAGGAATGGATTCTAAGAATTAAATCTTGAAGACCGTCGATGTACAAAAGCCAGGGCAGGAGGAGGACAGGTTCTAGTGAGCGTAAAGCATGTGACTCTTGATAAAATCAGGAATTATATTAAAAGAATGGAATTCGGAGCTGAAATACAGTTCGAGAGACCATTAAGTTTATTTGTGCCGGGTGTGGTGACTCAAACCTGTAATCCCAGCACTTTGGGAGACTGAGGTGAGGGGATTGCCTGAGCCCACGGGTTCAAGAACAGCCTGGGCAACTTGGCGAGACCTCATCTCTACAATAAATCAAAAAATTAGCCGGGCGTGGTGGCATGTGCCTGTTCACACTTTGAGCGGCTGCACCTGGGTGGGACCAAGCTGCCAGCACCCTCACTGGAGACAACACCTAGCTCCATCAGGACACACCCAGGGATCTGGGAAGCCTTCCTGGGCTTGGGCCAGGCCTTTGCAGTCGGGAAGTTCATAGCTGAAAAGAAAATGAACGAAGCTGCTTTGTGCAGAGATGGGGGCTCTGGGTGCCAGGTTACCCCAAAAGCAAAGCCCCACTAGGCTGCCTGGACTGGGGACCATCCATGGGAGCATGGCCAAGCAAACATGACTCGGCCTCCCCACGGCACTGAAGCCAGCACTGTGTCACCTCTGTCTCTTGACTACCAAGTACAATTTATTTTATATATATATGTATATATATATATTGATTCAGAGTCTCACTCTGCCGCCCAGGCTGGAGTGCAGTGGCACACACATGGCAACTGCAGCCTCAGCCTCCTGGATTCAGGAGATCCTTCCACCTCACCTCCCGAGTAACTGGGACTACAGGTCTGTACCACTATGCCCAGCTAATTTTTAAAATTTTTTTGTAGAGAGGAGGTCTCACTATGTTGTTCAGATTGGTCTCGAACCCCTGAGTTCAAGCAATCCTCCTGCCTCTGCCTCCCAGAGTACTGGGATTATAGGCATAAGCCACCGTGCCTGGCCTGAATGAGTTTCTTAAAAAACAAAGCTTTTAGGTAGAAAAACAATTTATGGTTTATAGAGCGATGACTTGAAACATAGCAGATATCGGTAAAATGCTCTACAGAGAGTGATCCAATGTGCTAATGGGTATGTAAGATAAATTCCTGCCAGTGGAATTAGATGAAAGTATATATACGTTAAAGTTCAAAATATATACTGTTTAAGACATATGAAAAGACTTAAAAAAACAACAACAACACTGGCTGGGCTTGGTGGCTCAGCCTGTCATTCCAGCACTTTGGGAGGCCGAGGCAAATGGACTGCCTGAGCCCACAGGTTCAAAACCAGCATTGGTAACTTGGCGAGACCTCGTCTCTACAATAAATCAAAAATTAGCTGGGCATGGTACTGCACTCCAGCCTGGGAGACAGCCTGGGAGACGCTAACTCAAAAAAAAGAAAATTAGGTGGGTGTGATGGTATGTGCCTGTAGTCCCAGCTACTTGGGAGGCTGAGGCAGGAGGATCGCTTAAACCCGGGAATTCAAGGCTGCAGCAATCATACCACTGTACTCCAGCCTGGGTGACCAAGGCAAACCCTGTCTCAAACAAACAATACAAAGAGTAAAAACAGCTTCAAAAACAACATTGTCAATACAAGTAAATGCTCCAAGTAAGTGCACCTTTGTGTAACCCAGATAACTATTTCTCCTGGTCACTTAGAAGACACTAGGATCCTGAATTTGGTGTTTATCATTCCTATGCAAGGCTTTTAACTTTTTTTTACTTTTAGCATAAATGGCATTTTGCTGCATGCATTCTTCTGCAATTTGCACCTTTTTCATTTTTTTTAAATAAAATAAAGTGTTTAAAAAATTTGAGGCGAGGTCTTGCTATATTGCTCAGGCTGGTCTCAAACTCCCGGGCTTAAGTGATCCTCCTGACTCAGCCTCCCTGGGTAGCTGGGACTATAGGTCACCACTCCCAGAGGAAACTTGCATCTTTTCCTCAGTATTATAGTTCTGAGATTCTTCCATGTTGATATATTTTTTGAGCTATTTGTTTTCACTGTATAACTTCAAATTATATGCGTGCGCCACAATTTAATGTATCTATTTTCTGGTTAATGGATATTAAAGTTGTATCAGGTTCTTTGTTCTGTTACTAACAATGCTTCTATGATCATTCTTGTACATGTCATCTCTTGGTTGTTTATGTGCAGGGATTTCTCTAGGGTATTTGCCCAGGGGTGGAATTGCTGGTTCCTAGCATATGGTGTTAGAATTATTTCCCAAAGTGCGTGTTCTGATTTAAACTCTTACTTGAAGTCAGTTACTCAGCGTCCTCACCAACACTTGTGTGGTCAAATCTTTTCATTTTTGTGGGTTTGATGGGTGTGAAATGCTTTCTTGTGGTTTTCATTACATTTCTCTGATGACAGGTGAGAGGGGCATCTTTTTACATCGTTTTTGGGCACGTGTGTTTCCTCTTCTGGTAACTGCCTTCGTCTTGTATTTTCGTTGGAGAGCTTCTTTCCTGATTGATTACAGAATTCTCTTATAGATTGTGCTTACTGGTCCGTTATCAGTTAAATGTTTCACAACTATCTTTCCCCAGCTGTTCATCTTTTCACTTTTTAAATTTTATTTAATTTTTTTTTTGAGTTGGAGTTTCACTCTGTTGTCCAGGCTTGAGTGCAGTGGCACACTCATGGCCACCACAGCCTCAACCTGCTGGGCTCAGGTGACCCTTCTACTTCAGCCTTCCAAGTAGCTGGAACCACAGGCGCGTACCACCACGCCCGACTAATTTTTTGATTTACTCTAGAGACAAGGTCTCACCATGTTGCCCAGGCTGGTCTTGAAACTCTGGACTCAGGCAGTCTTCTCACCTCTGCCTTCCAAAGTGCTGGGGTTACAGGCTTGAGCCACGCGCCCGGCCTGGAGCACTTTTTCTAGGACGAGTTCAAGAACCTAATCATCATATGTCAGAAGAACACATTTGCCCTCTTTAGCCCTTGAACACTTGGCTGTGTTACCTAATAGTGTAAAAAGCTGTAATTGCTGTAGTTGGAAGTTTTGTGGAGGTGGCAGGGGGAGCAGCATCATACTGGACAAGTCAGAGCAACTGGTGTGCATGCAATGGGGACACCCATTTTCTGCTGAAAAGACTGCAGAAGGTTCGACTGGGGCCATGGGGCTGTGACCATGTGATCGTTCCTTCAGTGTGATGTTGCTGATGCCTTGTGAGGAAGCCTGAGGGTAGCTTGGCTACTCTGGGCTGGTGGGGAACGTGATGGAATCAGATCATTAGGGAGTCCAGTGTGGGCCAGGCATGTGGCCCTGAGGGGAGGCATTGTTGGAGGGAAATGGAGCCTCAGGACAGGTCATGGGCCATCGGTGGCCAAGCTGGGACTCAACTCTAGGACCTGCTGCCTCCCCAGCCCCGTTCTTTCTAGCATGCTAATGGTTCCGTCATGATTTGGCTCAATTAGGGGAAGCCTTGGCTTTTATGAAGAGAATTGTCAGGAGAGCTTTCTAACAAGAGAGTGAAATTAGGACTTATTTAAATAGATTGCCATCTCAACAGTGAAATTTCACGTTTCTATGTTTTAATGTCAATAATTGGCTTAAGTAGTCCCTCTTGGAGAACACAGGTAAATTAACAGTAATTACAATTGGGCTCCATTGAAATAGAGCAATGGTCTTAATGGTCCTGTTCATGCCTGAAAGAACGTTCAGCGTCCAAACCAGCCAGGACTTCAATTCCTCCCCTCTTGCATTTGGTAGAAATTGGGACACTAAGCTTTTTCTTCACTCACTGATTTGTTTAACAACTGCCTACTACGTGCACATCTTGTACTTTTTTTTTTTTTTTTTCTGAGTTTCACTCGCCCAGGCTGGAGTGCAGTGTCACGCTCATGGCCATCCCAGCGTCAACCTGCTGGGCTCCGGCGATCCTTCTGCCTCAGCCTTCCAAGTAGCCAGAAATACAGGCATGCTACCATGCCTGGTTAATTTTTTTTTTTTTTTTTGAGTTGGAGTCTCACTCTGTTGCCCAGACTGGAGTGCAGTGGCTGCTCCCGGCCACCGCAGCTTCCACCTGCTGGGCTCGGTGATCATTCCGCCTCAGCCTTCCAAGTAGCCAGAACTACAGGTGTGCGCTACCACGCCTGGCTAATTTTTGATTTATTGTAGAGATGAGGTCTCACCAGGTTGCCCGGGTGGGTCTCGAACCTGTGGGCTGAGGCAATCCACTCGCCTCGGCCTCCTAAAGTGCTGGGATGACAGGCTGAGCCACTGTACGCCATTTTGTTAAGAGCTAAGAGAGTGGTGAACAGACCCAGGCCCTGCACTCATGGAGCTTATGGTCTTGTGGAGGGATAACTGGTGAAAGGATATAACATGGATTTAATATACCCCATGAGCAGTCATTTTTTAAATTTTTTTTGAGTTGGAGTCTCACTCTGTCGCCCAGGCTGGAGTGCAGTGGCCGCTCCCGGCCACCGCAGCCTCGACCTGCTGGGCTCCAGTGATCCTTCCGCCTCAGCCTTCCAAGTAGCCGGAATTACAGGCATGCGCTACCACACCTGGCTGATTTTTTGATTTATCGTAGAGATGAGGTCTCACTGCCCAGGCGGGTCTCGAACCCGGGGCTCAGGCAATCCACTCACCTCAGCCTCCCAAAGGCGCGGGATTACAGGCTGAGCCACCAAACCCGGCTATGAGCAGACATTTTAACATTGCCTAAATCTCATGTCTTTCTAGCAGTTCACTTGACTTACCCTCTAATCACTAGCCTGGGACACAACCAGTTTGACAGAGCCCACCGCCATGGCAGCAGTCATGTGACTGACCCACCTATCTGCCTGCTGTCCATCACCTGACATCAGTACCTTTGCTTACCTGCCCCTTTGTGATGACGTGGAGCAGACCACCACTCGATCACCTTAATGACCTCCCCCCATCAAAGGAAAGGATTAAAAAGATTCAAACATGAGCAGCCATCTGCCACTGCCTTGCTAAGCTATGGTGCGGCCATGGGCTCTTTGAGCTACGTCCAGGCCATGTTTTCTTGAGCTTTGGCCCCTTCTCTCCCTTGGGGAGGTGAATCCCCTCTTTCTCTCTCTCTCTCTCTCTCAATTTACTTTCTAAATAAACTATATTTTCTAATCTAACTTCTGTGCAATTCTCTACATCTTTCATATAGCACTGGATGGCACACCCGACACCCACACCCCAGCAGGCCTGACCCAACATTCTGGAGACCCCACTGGGAGTGTGACCTAACAACCAGTAAACACGGAAGCAAGCAAATAAAATACTGGACAGTCGTTGTATGTGCTGTGAAGAACACAGACAAATGTGCAGTATGTGTGAGGGGTATTCAGGGAAGGTTACATACTTTTCGTTTTTAACAGGCTGGAGTGCAGTGGTGTGATCACTGCAGCCTTGTCCTCATGGGCTCTGGTGATCCTCCTGCCTCAGCCTCCTGAGTAGCTGGGACTACAAAGCATGAGCCACCATACCTGGCCACATTTTTTTCTCACATGCTTTGTGGGTGATTGTGTATGACACATTCATGTTTGGGTTAAGCAGACCTCCTATAATCATCCACCACAGAAACAATTTTCTTTTTCTTTTTTTTTGAGTTGGAGTCTCATTCCATCATCCAGGCTGGCGTGCAGTGGCACGCTCCCGGCCACGCCAGCATTGACTGGCGATTGCTGGGCTCTGGCAATTCTTCCCCCTCAGCCTTCCAAGTAGCCGGAACTACAGGTGTGTGCTACAGTGCCCAACTAATTTTTTGATTTATTGTAGAGACGAGTCCTCACCAAGTTGCGGGTTGGTCTCGAACCCCTGGGCTCAGGCAATCCTCTTGCCTTGGCCTCCCAAAGTGCTGGGATTACGGGTTTGAGCCACCACGCCCAGCCCCAGCAGTTTTCTTGTACTAAGGAGAAACAGCATCCATACAGAAAGAAGAAAAGGGGGCCCTGGAATGATTTTTTTTCTGGGGTCTACCAAATGAAAACAGCCATGAGACTCCCAGGGTAGAGCGTCCAGCTCAAGCTCATTCTTCTGGACGAAAACACTGTGTGTCCCTCAAGCAATTTCCCATGCAATCTGGATGTGAATGATTGCTTCTTCTTCCTTTTTTTTTTTTTAACTTATGAATTGTTTATTTCTGAAAATTTCCACTTCATGTATTGGACTGTGGTTGACTCCTGGCAACTGAAACTGCAGAAACCACAACCAAGGATGAGGGGGACTGCTGTGTTTATTTATAATTGTGTCTTAACTTCAGAAGACTTCAAGCTCATCGAGGAAGTAGAGCAATGTGCTATTTATCTGTATTCATAATAAATAACATTTGCGTAGCAACTTTATAACTTACAAAGCTTTCCCCCAGAGCTTTGTTTTATTGTGGAGATGTGGGGTGCCAGCCAGGACTGAGGCACATAAGTCCATGTCTGGGTAAAGTTGGGGTCTCCAACTGGCCCTCACTTCCCCTGGTTTAGGGACAAGTACGTGTTGTGTTGTTACGAGCCCCCCACCCCGACCCCCTGTCAGTGTCCCTGGACTGCCGATTCCTCCCTTGTGCTCATGGGATTAATGTTCAGGGCTCACTAAGAGTGAAAACATTCAGTTCTTCATTTCTCTGATAGATCACTAAGTATGATGGTCTTCAACTCCATCCAATTTGCTGCGAGGTCCATGATACTGTTCTGAATCATTGGTTGATTTCTTCTTTTTTTTTTTTTTTTGAGTTGGAGCCTCACCGTCACCCAGGCTGGAGTGCAGTGGCACGCTGCTCATGGCTACCACAGCCTCAACCTGCTTTGTTCAGACGTTCTGCCTCAGCCTTCCAAGTAACTGTGTGCACCACCATGACCAGCTAATTTTTAAAAAAAATTTATTGTAGAGGCAATGTCTTGCCATATTGCCCAGGTTGGTCTCGAACCTTCGGGCTCAGGAAATCCTCTTGCCTCCACCTCCCACAGTACTGGGATTACAGGCGTGAGCCACCGTATCTGGCAATCATTGTTTCTAACGGAAATTTCTTTCTTGAGGTAAAAGATTGCTCTCCCCCATGTTTTTTATTTTTTTTGAGTTGGAGTCTCACTCTGTCACCCAGACTGGAGTGCAGTGGCCGCTCTCGGCCACTGCAGCCTCAACCTGCTGGGCTCTGGCGATCCTTAAACCTCAGCCTTCCAAGTAGCTGGAACTATAGGCGCGCGCTACCACGCCTGGCTAATTTTTGATTTATTGTAGAGATGAGGTCTGTCAAGTTGCCCAGGCGGGTCTCAAACCCACGGGCTCAGGCAATCCACTCACCTCAGCCTCCCAAAGGCGTGGGATTACAGGCTGAGCCACCGAGCCTGGCTTCCTCCCACCCCCATCTTCACTGGGAGAGCATTAAGGAGAATACAAAATCCAGAGGTCTGCCAGAACTAACTCGAAGAAGCGCTCCCTTGAATTTGCTGTCCTGCAAGGCAACATAACTTCCTTGAAGAGAGTGTGAGAATTTGCTTTCTGCATTTGGGTAACTGCACGTGGCCTGAACTTTTTTCCTCGGGTTGACAAAACTGTCTCCTATGAGGATTTTCTTCAGCTCACAAACACCTCTCATCTGGTTGTTTGAGCCGTGGGGACAGCGTCAGGCTTCCAGGAATATAATTGGATCATCAAGGTTGGCCAGGTTGGGTAGCCTGGGCTTGTAGTCCCAGACACTTGGGAGGCTGAGGCGGGAGGATTCCTTAAAACCCAGGAGTCCGAGGCTACAGGGGGCTGAGATTGTGCCACTGCACTCCAGCCTGGGCAACAGAGCAAGACCCTAAAAAAAGGTGGTTGGGCTGGGCTCAGTGGCTCAAACCAGTTATCCCAGCACTTTGGGAGGTCAAGGCAAGAGGATTACCTGAACCCAGGGGCTCAAGATCAGCCTGGGCAATTGGTGAGACCTTGTCTCTACAATATATCAAAAAATAAGCTGTGCATGGTGGCGCATGCCTGTAGTTCCAGCTACTTGGAAGGCTGAACCCAGCAGGTCGAGGCTGCAGTGGCCGTGAGCATGCCACTGCACTCCAGCCTGGGTAACAGAGTGAGACTCCAATTCAAAACAAAAAACCAAAAAACATGGCTGAGATTCACCAACAACCCCAGGACTTTTTGGAGGGCTTTTATTTTGTTGATTTTGCTTTTAGGTATGTCTATTTGTTATTTTCTTAACAAAGCACCATTAACACACCTAAAAAAAATCAACAATAACTTCCTTTGATGCAAACTCCTTGGCATCTTGATTTCTGGTTCTTTCTATTTGGATTTTAAAATGGGCCAATTTTTGAAAGGATTGCTCCTTTCTCTTCCTATATTTCTTCTCCCTAAGCAGAGCCTAGACAATCGCCGGGGATTGTGTGGTCACCTGTGGGAGAGGGTTCACCCTCCAGGGTGAGAGGCCAAGGAAAAGTGCTCTGAAGGGCACCTGCTTGGAATTACGTCCTGGCCGCCTTTACACCGGTGTTGGGGTCCATCTGGTGGCCAGAAAGGTTTGGACACGGACCAGGTCTCCCAGTTTCCCTCTCGTGGCAGGAAGGAGGCATGACACCCTTGGAGCCCTTCTACCCGCTTCGTTTTGAATTACAGGCATTGCTAATGTGGCCCGGGCTGGTCTCGAACTCCTGGCTTCAAGTGGTCTTTCCCACCTCGGCCTCCCAAATCACTGAATTATTGTAGCAGACTGAGAATTACTTCCCAGCCCCCTTGTCACTGCTACCAAAATTATTTCATTTCATGAAGACACAGGTTGTCAAAGGAAATGAGCAATACAACATTGTGCAGGAAGCCAGTTATCAGTCAAAGCAACCAGATGCCCTCAAGCAGGTGGGGCTCAGAGAGCAGGTGGTCCAAGGACCCACGCTGCACAGCACCTGCAGCTGCTGCCTGCTGCCCACAGGAGGCAAGGAAACCCCAAATATGAAAGTCCAAATTCATAATTTTGGGTGGGGTGGAGTAAGGTTTGAATCACAGGATTTTAGAGCAGGAAAAATCTTAGAAATGAGTCAATTACAAGCTGGGTATAAAGGTTTACACTTGTAATCTCAGCACTTTGGGAGGCTGAGGCAAGAGGACCGCTTGAGACCCGCCTAGCCATCATAGTACGACCCCATTTTTTTTTTTTTGAGTCCGATTTTCACTCACCCAGGCTGGAGTGCCGTGGCACGCTCACGGCCACCGCAGCCTCGACCTGCTGGGCTCAGGTGATCCTTCTGCCTCAGCCTTCCAAGTAGCTGGAACTACAGGAGCCTGCTACCACACCCAGTTAGCTTCTGTGATTTATTTATTTATTTATTTTTGTTGAGTTGGAGTCTCACTCTGTCACACAGACTGGAGTGCAGTGGCCGCTCCCGGCCACCGCAGCCTCGACCTGCTGGGCTCCGGTGATCCTCCCGCCTCAGCCTTCCAAGTAGCTGGAACTACAGGCGCGCGCTACCACACCTGGCTAATTTTTTTGATTTATTTAGAGATGAGGTCTTGCCAAGTTGCCCAGGCGCGTCTCGAACCCGCGGGCTCAGGCAATCCACTCACCTCAGCCTCCCAAAGCGTGGGATTACAGACTGAGCCACTGAGCCCGGCCTTCTGTGATTTATTGTAGAGACGAGTTCTCACCAAGTTGCCCGAGCTGGTCTCGAACCCTGGGCCCAGGCAATCCTCTCGCCTTTGCCTCCCAAAGTGCTGGGGTTACAGGATTGAGCCATTGCGCCTAGCCCAACCCCATTTCTTTTTCTTTTTCTTTTTTTTTTTTTTAGTTGGAGTCTCACTCTGTTCCCAGACTGGAGTGCAGTGGCCGCTCCCGGGCCCCCGCAGCCTCCACCCGCTGGGGTCTGGCGATCCTTCCGCCTCAGCCTTTCAGTAGCTGGAACTACAGGCGTGCACTACCACGCCCGGCTAATTTTTTGATTTATTGTAGAGATAAGGTCTCACCTGCCCAGGCGAGTCTCCAACCCTTGGGCTCAGGCAATCTACTCACCTCAGCCTCCCAAATGCTGGGAGTTACAGGCTGAGCCACCGAGCCCGGCTGAGATTTATATTTTAAAAATAATTTTGGTAGCAGTGAGAAGGGGACAGATAACTAATTTGTGGGCTGCTATAATAATTCGGTGATTTGGGAGGCCGAGGTGGGAAAGATCATTTGAAGGCAGGAGTTTGAGACCAGCCCAGGCAACAAAGGAGACCTTGTCTCTACAAAAAATTAAAAAAAAAAAATTAGCCAGGTATGGCGGCGTGCACCTGTAACTTCAGTACTTGGGAGGGAGATGGAAGGATCGTCTGAGCCCAGAAGGTCGAGGCTGCAGTGAGCCGCGATCATGCCGCTGCACTCCAGCCTGGGCGACAGAGTGCAACCCCGAGTTGAGAAATGAGATAAAGGATGATAATTCAGTGAACGACGACGAGGGCAGAGAAACGGGCACACTGAGGAAAGAATGGGGTTGAGAATACAGCATCAGTGGAGGCAGCGAAGGAGAGGGGGCGTCCGGGAGGCTCCGCCCAGGGCCCGGGGGTGGGGTCTGGGTGCCTCCAGGGGGGTCTGAGTCCCAGCGGATGGGTTTGGGGGCGGGTTGGAGGGATGTGGCCACGGGAGAGGGCTGTTGGGAGCTCTGGGGGCAGGGGATTGGCGGGAGGGGCCAGAGGAGGGGGGTTTGAGGTGGGGGAAGCGTAGGGAGCTAGGAGGTGGGCGGTGGAGGGGGAGATGTGGGCCGTCCTGGAGGGGGCCCAAGCTCTGAACTCGAGGCTGGGCGCAGCGAGCTGTGGTTTCCTGGACCGGCGCCTCCCGCACCCCGTGTTTGGGGTTGTTCTTCCAAGGACGGCCCCCAAGCCCCCCGAGTTTCTGCTCTGGCTCCCCCTTCCCGCCTGCTCAGCGCGGGGGTCCCACTCACGGGCTCACGGGCAGTCGGATGGCCTTTCCCATCACAATCGTTTGTTCTTCCTTTCTTCATCTCCTCCCGGGGCTCCTCGCTGCCTACGGAATAGCGTTTGCCTGGCATTCAGGGCCTTATTTACTTATTTTATTATTATTATTATTTTTGAGTCGGAGTCTCGCTGTTTTGCCCAGGCTAGAGTGCAGTGGCACGCTCACGGTCACCGCAGTCTCCACCTGCTGGGCTCAGGAGATCCTTCCACCTCGGCCACCCAAGGAGTTGGAACTGTAGGCTTGCACCACCACATCCGGCTAATTTTTTGAGTTGTTGTACAGACGAGGTCTAGCCAAGTTGGCCTGGCTGGTCTCGAACCTGTGGGCTCAGTCAATCCTCTTGCCCCTGCCTCCCAAAGTGCTGGGATCACAGGCGTGAGTCACTATGCCTGGCAGGGTCGTAAAATCTGATCCAAACTTACCTTTCCAGCTTTCTCTCAGAATTCCTTTACTCACTTCACCAGACCCTTAGACACACTGGAAAACATTTTTCCCCTCCCTCGTTCTCTTCCTTTTCTTTCCTTTTTTTTTTTTTTGAGTCAACAGTCTGATTCTGTCGCCCAGGCTGGAGTGCAGTGGCACGCTCACGGCCACCTCAGTGTTGACCTGCTGGGCTCCGGTGATCTTTACGCCTCAGCCTTTCAAGTAGCCGACACTACAGGTGCATGCTACCATGCCTGGCTGATTTTTTTATATATTGTAGAGACAAGGTCTCGCCAAGTTGCCGAGGCTGGTCTCTAGCTCCTAGGCTCAGGCAATCCTCTAGCTTCAGTCTCCCAAAGTGCTGGGATAGCAGGCTGAGCCACCGAGCTTGACCCTCCTCTCTTTCTATATATTTTGAGGCAAGGTTTTGCTCTGTTGCCCAGGCTGGAGGGTAGTGGTACAATCACAGCTCACTGCAGCCTTGACCTCCTGGGCTCAAGCCATTCTCCTGCCTCAACCTCCTGAGTATCTGGACTACAGGTGTACACTACTATGCTGGGCTATTTATTTATTTATAACTTTTGTAGTGATAGGGTCTTGCTATGTTGTCCAGGCTGGTATCCACCTCCTGGCCTCGAGTGGTCCTTTCACTTCAGCCTCTCAAAGTGCTGGGATGCCAGGCGTGAGCCATCAATCCAGGTCCTATTGTGATAACAATTATTCCCAATATCTTTTTTTGGGGGGGGGTTGGAGTCTCACTCTGTCACCCAGACTGGAGTGCAGTAACTGCTTCCGGCCACCGCAGCCTCGACCTGCTGGGCTCCAGCAATCCTTCCGCCTCAGTCTTCCAAGTGGCTGGAACTACAGGCGCGCCCTACCACGCCTGGCTAATTTTTGATTTATTGTAGAGATGAGGTCTCATCAAGTTGCCCAGGCGGGTCTCGAACCCAATATCTTTTTACATTGATTTTTTTGCTAAAAAATGAGGGTACTTAGAGGAAGTTTCTAGGAAACCTATAAAGGAAACAGGTAAAGGTCTAGGCCAAGAAAACCCGGCCTCTCCCTCTGTATCATAGCCTTCTGCCTTGGTGTCTGTAAACTCAACAGCAGACAAGACCATGACGTTCTCTTGGAAACCTGAGCGCTGTGCCGGGGGCTGAGGCCTGGCATGAAAGGCGGGACCCCTGGAAGGGAGAGGGATGATGGTGGGCCCCAGGATGAGACCAAGTTAGCCGGAATGATTGCAGCTAAGAAGAAGAAAAGAGCAGACGTCGGCAAGTCTAGCATTTAGTTGGCATTAGACACGGCTTAATTGTAATTCACAGAAATGTAGTAACACATTTTCTATGTGATTTAGTACATTTTGCAAATAAGATTATGACAGAGGAGCTCCTGCATATCAGTCATTCGAAATGTAGAGGGGATTATTATATTAGATTCCTCCCAGGCAGGAAACTATTCTTCTTCTTTTTTTTTTTTTTTTTTTGAGTTGGAGTCTCACTCTGTCGCCCAGACTGGAGCGCAGTGGCCGCTCCCGGCCACCACAGCCTCGACCTGCTGGGCTCCGGTGATCCTTCCGCCTCAGCCTTCCAAGTAGCTGGAACTACAGGCGCGCGCTACCACGCCCGGCTGATTTTTTGACTTGTTGTAGAGATGAGGTCTCGCCAAGTTGCCCAGGCGGGTCTTGAACCTGCAGGCTCAGGCAATCCGCTCACCTCGGCCTCCCAAGGCATGGGATTACAGGCTGAGCCACCGAGCCCGGCTACTATTCTTCTTCTTATTATTATTATCTGAGTTGGAATCTCACTCTGTCGCCCAGACTGGAGTGCAGTGGCACACTCCTGGCCACCGCAGCCTCGACCTGCTGGGATCCGGCAATCCTTCCGCTTCAACCTTTCAAGTAGCTGGAACTACAGGCGCGTGTTACCACGCCGGGCTAAGTTTCGATTTACTGTAGAAACAAGGTCTCCCCAAGCTGCCTGGGTGGGTCTCGAATCTGTGGGCTCAGGCAATCCACTCGCCTTGGCCTCTAAAGTGCTGGGATTATAGGCTGAGCCACCGAGCCTGGCCGGGAACTATTATTTTTGTTTTTATTTTTTGAGACAGAGTCTCACTCCGTCACCCAGCCTGGAGTACAGTGGCATGATCAGAGCTCACTGCAGCCTCCAACCCCTGGGTTTGGGAGATCTTCCCACCTAGCCCTCCTGAGAAGCTGGGATGACAGGTGTGCACCACCATGACTAAGTAAAACTTTTTTTGGCTGGACTCAGTGACTCAGCCTATAATCCCAGCACTTTGGGAGGCCAAGGCTAATGGATGGCTTGAGCCCACGGGTTCGAGACCAGCCTGGGCAACTTGGTGAGACCTCGCCTCTACAATAAATCAAAAAATTAGCCGGGTGTGGTAGTGTGCACCTGTAGTTCCAGTTACTTGGAAGGCTGAGGCAGAAGGACTGCTGGAGCCCAGCAGGTCGACGCTGGGGTAGCCGTGAGTGTGCCGCTGCACTCTAGCCTGGGCGACTGAGAGTATCCAACTCAAAAAACAAAATAACCCCCCCAAAAAACTCACTTTTTTTTAACACCGAGATAGGGATCTTGCTATGTTGCCCAGGCTAGTCTTGAACTCCTGGCATCAGGTGATCCTACCACCTTGGCTTCCCAAAATGCTTGGACTACAGGTGTAAACCACTGCCATGCCCGGGGAAGAACTTGATTTTTAAAGAGAAGGAAAGGCAGGAAGACAGAGGTCACAGGTGGCCTGCCGAGTAGAAGTGGGTGCTCTGGTGTCCAAGCGCACTGAATCTTTAGTGGGGGGGGGCTGGGTAGTGTTTAATCATTAGTAACTCAAGGAAGGCTTAGGAAGCTGAGTAGGGCTAGCTTTGGCTCTCATACTCTGCAGAGGACGCCCGTGTAGGGGCTAGCCCCAGCCTCCCCTGCTCTGTGCCTCCACCGAGCAAACGGCACAGACATGGGTGGAAAGATGTGGTGGGTGGAATAATGGCCCCCCAAAGACGTCCACACCCTAATCCCCGAAATCTGTGAGTGTGTCCAATTACATGGTAAAAGAGACTTTGCAGAGAGAATTAAGATTACGAGCTTGAAAAGAGGGAGATTATCCGGGATTATCCAAGGAGGCTAATGAGATCACATGAGCCTTTAAAAGTGGAGGAGAAAGACTGGACTCAGTGGCTCATGCCTGTAATCCTGCACTTTGGGAGGCAGAGGCAGGAGGGTTGCTTGAGCCCAGAAGTTCAAGACCAGCCTAGGCAACATAGTAAGACCTTGCCTCTACAGAAAAAGCAAAAATTTAGCTAGCCATGGTGGTGCATGCCTGGTGCACGTGCACAGCAACTCAGGAGGCTAAGGCAGAAGGATTGCCTGAGTCCAGGAGATCGAGACTGCAGTGAGCCGTGATTGCGCCACTGCACTTTAGCCTGGTGACATAGCAAGCCCTTGTCTCTACAAAAGATAAAAAAATTGGCCAGGTGAGGTTATACGCACCTGTAGTCCCAACTATTTGGAAGGCTGAGGCAGGAGGATCGCCTGAGCCCAGCAGGTCGAGGCTGCAGTAGCTGTGATCATGCCACTGTACTCCAGCCTGGGGAACAGAGTGAAACCCTGATAAAAAAAAAAAAAGAAAAAAGCCGGGCTCGGTGGCTTAACCTGTAATCCTGCGCCTTTGGGAGGCTGAGGTGAGTGGATTGCCTGAGCCCGCGGGTTCAAGACCCGCCTGGGCAGCGAGACCTCATCTCTACAATAAATCAAAAAATCAGCTGGGCGTGGTAGCGCGCGCCTGTAATTCCGGCTACTTGGAAGGCTGAGGCGGAAGGATCGCCGGAGCCCAGCAGGTCGAGGCTGCGGTGGCCGGGAGCGGCCACTGCACTCCAGTCTGGGCGACAGAGTGAGACTCCAACTCAAAAAAAAAAAAAAGAAAAAGAAAAAAAGCCAGGCTCGGTGGCTCAGCCTGTAATCCCGCGCCTTTGGGAGGCTGAGGTGAGTGGATTGCCTGAGCCTGCGGGTTCGAGACCCCCCTGGGCAACTTGGCACGACCTTATCTCTACAATAAGTCAAAAATGAGCCAGGCGTGGTAGCACGCGCCTGTAGTTCCAGCTACTTGGAAGGCTGAGGCGGAAGGATTGCCGGAGCCCAGCAGGTCGAGGCTGTGGTGGCCGGAAGCGGTTACTGCACTCCAGTCTGGGTGACAGAGTGAGACTCCAACTCAAAAAAAAAGAAAAAAGAAAAGAAAGAAATACACAAGCTAAACCATCATATAGTTCTTTACATCCATGGCCCTTCACTTTTTGAGTGTCATAGACCCTCTGAGACCTGGTGAAAGATATGGATCTTCTATTTAGAAAATTCCACATACACACAAAATTTTAAATATAGTTTTGAGAGGTCCATGAGCCCACCAGAGCACAGTGCATGATGGTAAAAAGGCAAAAAGCAATGTTTCCAGGAGACAAGCAGGGACAAATGAAGCTTCTTAGGGACAGATAGCATTGTCATCTCTCACCAATACTGTCACTGCCGTGCCCAGGAGGACACTTAGTTGGGTGGCACTGAACGGATTCAGTTTTGTTTTTGTTTGTTGACTTTTTGAGTTGGAGTCTCACTCTGTCGCCCAGGCTGGGTGCAGTGGCACACTCAGGGCCACCGCAGCCTCAACCTGCTGGGCTCAGATGATCCTTCCACCTCAGCCTTCCAAGTAGCTGGAACCAGAGTGCATGCCACGATGCCCAGCTAATTTATTGATTTATTGTAGAGACGAGGTCTCACCAAGTTGCCCAGCCTGTCTCGAAACCCTGGGCTCAGGCCTCTGCCTCCAAAAGTGCTGGGATTATAGGCGTGAGCCTCCACATCTGGCTGGATTCAGTTTTTTTTTTTTTTTTTTTTGAGTCAGAGTCTCACTGTTGCCCAGGCTGGAGTGCAGTGGCACACTCACGGCCACTGCAGCCTCAACCTGCTGGGCTAAGGCGGTCCTTCTGCCTCAGCCTTCCAAGTAGCTGGAACTACAGATGTGAGCCACCATGTCCAGCTAATTTTTTTATTTACTGTAGAGACAGGGTCTCACCAAGTTGCCTGGGCTGGTCTCGAACCTGCGGGCTCAAGCAATCTGCTTGCCTCAGCCTCCCAAAGTGCTGGGATTACAAGCTGAGCCACCAAGCCCAGCCCAGATTCAGTTTTAATGCAACGAGTGTCCCAGCACTGAAGCAGAAAGGCAATCATCTCAGCCTGATCTTTTACTGATGGACTCATGGAAGAAAGGCCACGCCCTTGAGTGTACCAGTCTTCATCAGACAGCTTCTGAGATCCAGTGACTTGAGTATCACACTGAAAAATTAAAATGTACAGATTACTAAGGAGAAGGTATTGATTTTACTTCCCAGAGAGTATGCATGGACAAAAAATCATCAATATTTTTCCTTAGAAAAATAGATTTGCTAAAAGTTTTACTAATATTAGATTTACTCCACAAAGAACTGTTTTGGAGATTCCTGGTGTTATATAGACTTCCTATTTGTTTAGGACAGTGTGTCGTATACAGAAATGTAATGCACACCACTTAGGGAATTCTAGTTGCCATATTTTAAAAAGTAAAAAGAAGCAAGAGAAATTGTTATTCTTTTTTTGAGTCAGGGTCTCAAACTGTCTCCCTGGGCTGGAGTGCTGTGGCACAATCATGGCTCACCACAACCTCGACCTCTTGGGCTCAGGTGATCCTTCTGCCTCAGCTCCCAAGTAGCTGGGACTACAGGCATGTGCCATCAGGCCTGGCTAATTTTTAGAAATGAATTTTAATAATATATTTTGTTTAATCTAACATATCTAAAATAGTATCACTTAAATATTAAAGCAATTAAAAATATCAATGAGATATATTCCCATCTTTTTTTCTTTTCTTTTTTTTTTATTTTGAAGATGTGGGATACAATTCAGGATTAGATATACAAGTGGTCATCATACAGGTAAAGTTTGGGCCTCCCTTTTGTTCCCACTTCGCCTGGTTTGAAATCAGGTACCCTTACTGATGTTGTGCCCCTACCTCTTGCCCCTGGCAGTATCCCGCTACTGTCAATCCCTTTCTTATAGTATTGTGGTAAATGTTCAGGTTCTACTTATGAGTGAGAACATGTGGTACTCTGTTCTTTGTTGCTATGATAGATCACTCAGTATGATAGACTCTAAATCTACCCAAGTTGCTGCAAAGTCCATATGTTTGTCTTTCTTTTTTTTTTTGAGGTGGAGTCTCACTCGGTCGCCCAGACTGTAGTGCAGTGGCCGCTCTCGGCCACCGCAGCCTCAACCTGCTGGGCTCCGGCGATCCTTCCGTCTCAGCCTTCCAAGTAGCCGGAATTACAGGCATGCGCTACCACGCCCGGCTGATTTTTTGATTTATTGTAGAGATGAGGTCTCGCTGCCCAGGCGGGTCTTGAACCCGCGGGCTCAGGCAATCCACTCACCTCAGCCTCCCAAAGGCGCGGGATTACAGGCTGAGCCACCGAGCCCAGCTCATGTTTGTCCTTTTTTATGGCTGTGTAATATTCCATCGTGTATATGTACCACATTTTTTTAATCCAGTCCAGCTTTGACAGGCAGCACGATGGCCCCATATTTTTGCTATTGTGAAAAATGCTGTAATAAGCATGTATGTGCAGGTATCTTTTTTGTAGAATGATTTGATATATCCTCTGGGTATATTCCCAGTAGGGGGATTGCTGGGTCATATGGAAGGTAAATGTCTAGTTCTTCTAGAAATCGCCACAGTGTTTTCCACAGAGGTTGCATTAGTTTGCATTCCCACCAGCGGTGTAGAAGCATTCCCTTTTCTCCGCATCCTGGCCAGCATCTGTTGTTTTTTGTTTTATTAATGATGGCCATTCTTCCTGGGGTTAGGTGGGATCTCAATGTGGTTTTGATTTGCATTTTTCTGATGATGAGTGAGACTGAGCACTTTTTTCATATGCTTGTTGGCTGCCTGTATATCTTCTTTTGAGAAGTGTCTTTTCATGTCTTTTGCCCACTTTTTTTTTTTTTTTTTTTTGAGTTGGAGTCTCACTCTGTCGCCCAGACTGGAGTGCAGTGGCCGCTCCCGGCCGCCGCAGCCTCAACCTGCTGGGCTCCGGCGATCCTTCCGCCTCAGCCTTCCAAGTAGCTGGAACTACAGGCACGCGCTACCACGCCCGGCTCATTTTTGATTTATTGTAGAGATGAGGTCTCCCCTGCCCAGGCGGGTCTCGAACCCGCGGGCTCAGGCAATCCACTCACCTCAGCCTCCCAAAGGCGCAGGATTACAGACTGAACCACTGAGCCCGGCTTTTTGCCCACTTTTTTTTTTTATTTTTTTTGAGTTGGAGTCTCACTCTGTCGCCCAGACTGGAGTGCAGTGGCCGTTCCCGGCCACCGCAGCCTCGACCTGCTGGGCTCCGGCGATCCTTCTGCCTCAGCCTTCCAAGTAGCTGGAACTACAGGCGTGCGCTATCACGCCCGGCTAATTTTTGATTTTATTGTAGAGATGAGGTCTCGCCAAGTTGCCCAGGCGGGTCTCGAACCCGTGGGCTCAGGTAATCCACTTGCCTCAGCCTCCCAAAGCGCGGGATTACAGGCTGAGCCACCGAGCCCGGCTGGGCTGTTTTTTAAAATTTTTTTCCCTTTCAGCACAGTTGAGTTCTTTGTAGATCCTGGATGTTAGACCCTTGTCATATATACAGTTGGCAAATCTTTTTCCCATTCTGTGGGCTGTCTCCCCCTTCTCTTGATGGTTTCTTTTGCTTTGTATCCATCTTTTTTCAGACTAAATCTTTGATATCTGGTGTGTACTTTACACTCATAACACAACTCACTTCTGACTGACTGGATTTCAAGTGTGTAACAATCACACGTGGCTAGTGGTGACTGTATTAGTGCAGGCTTGGAGAGCTATGGGGCATTGAAATGAAAACTTTGAGGTGTAAAAATTATCTAAATTATATGATGTGTGTGCATATACTAGTACACACATGCATGAAAATAGCCTCAGAGGCCAAAGCATTTATCGCATAGAGGAATGACTGTCACTTGCTTCTCCCTTTGGTCATAGACACAGTGATGCTGTTGCAATAATGTGTGAAGAAAGAAAAAATAAAAATTTAAAGACAGTTTATTTATTTTCAGAGATGGGGTCTTGCTCTATCACCCAGGCTAGAGGGCAGAGACACGAATAGCTCACCACAGCCTAGAACTCCTGGGCTCACGCGATCCTTCCACCTCAGTCTCACGAATAGCTGGACCTACAGGCACCCACTACCATGCCTGGCTAAGTTTTTACATTTTTTTGTAGAGATGGGAGGTGGGGTCTTGCTATTTTGTCCAGGCTGATCTCAGACTTCTGGCTTCAAGCGATCCTCCTGCTTTGGCTTCCCAAAGTGCTGGGATTTCAGCCATGAGACTCTGCACTTGGCCCTAAAGATTATTATTATTCTTATTATTTGTAGCAGATTTTAGACAGATTGGCCTAAAGAGATTTATTTGATCTTTTGTGTATATAATATGGCTTTAATATGTACCTGTTTATTTTCCTTTTGCCACTAAAAATATAATTTTAATATTGAAAAAGACCTTAAAGTTGTTTTTTTTTTTTTTTAGACAGAGTCTTACTCTGTGGTCCAGTCAGGTGCAGTTGCATGATGCCGGCTCATCATAGCCTCAACCTCCTGGGCCGAGGCGATCCTTCCGTCCCAGCCTCCTGAGTAACTGGGACTATAGATGCTTACTACCACGCCTGGCTAATTTTTGTATTTTTTGTAGAGATGGGGTCTCACTATGTTGCCAGGCTAGTCTAAGCTATTCTAACATCTTGGCCTCCCACAGTGTTGGAATTATAGGTGTAAGTCACCATGCCGGCCTACACATCATTTATTTTTTCAAATGAGGAAGCACAGAAAAGAGAAGATGTTGTGAAGTTACCTTTCCCGCCCTCCTCATGTGGGGTTTTTACTTAGGAAGCTGAAGTTCCTTTTCTCTTCCCCTGGTCACTACTACTACTAGTTACTACCTACTGAGCTGCTGCTGTGTCAGACACAAAAACTATCTTTTTTTTTGAGTCAGAGTCTCCCTCTGTTGCTCAGACTGGAGTGCATTGGCATACTCATGGCCACCGCAGCCTCCACCTTCAGGGTTCAGGTGATTCTTCCGCCTCAGACTTCCAAGTGTCTGGAACCACAGGCGTGCACCACCATGCCTAGCTAATTTTTTCAATTTATTGTAGAGACAGGGTCTTGCCAAGTTGGTCTCAAACCTCTGGACTCAGGCAATCCTCTCGCCTCGGCCTCCCAAAGTGCTGGGATTGCAGACGTGAGCCACCCTGCCCAGCAAAAACCATCATTATTAATCCTGCAACACCTCTGAAGGGTTGGTCTTATATCCCTGTTGGACAGATGAAGACATGCACTTAGAGGGGCTATAATATAAATGTGCCAAGGTCATAAAGCTCTGTGATGCCGAGCCAAAATCAGCCATGTCCTTTTAAACCAAAACCCATGCTAACTCCATCCTGCCGTGCAGCTTTCTCAGGCTGGGGAAAAAGAGGACCCAGGGGAGTATTAGGCCAGGTGTGATGGCTCATCCTTTGGTCATCCCAGTGCTTTGGGAGGCTGAGTTGGAAGGGTCATTTGAAGTCATGAGTTCGAGACCAGCCTGGGCAACATACTGAGACCTCATCTCTACAAAAACAAAATAAAATAAAGACAAAAAAAGAGTATTAACCAGCGTTTGAAAAAACACTGTGCATTCTGTTGGCTAGGCTGTGGAAACCAAGCATTCTCATCTCTTGCTGGTATGAATGGAATTTGCTCATACCTATGAAAGTTACATATGGGTTTATTCTTTGACCCACAATCTCATTTCTAGGAATTTATTATGAAGAAACATCTTCAGCAATATAAAACCACACATGCATAAGATTACATATTGCAGGGGTATTTGTAATTGTGAAATGAAAATAACCTAAGTGTGTAAGGGCAGGACACAGAATGAATAAATGATATGACATTACATGCATATAATAGGGTATTAAGCAGCCATGATGGGGTGATTTTCAGTCTTTACAGTTTAATGAACAAAGCAAAGAGCGAAAGAGAACATGTGACATCTGTCACAGAGAAGAAATAAGGGGAAATAATACACAGAGAGAATGACACTTTCGTGGGGATGCATTTGTGTACGTTGCTGGCTTTTGGAATCATGCTTCCGTATTTACAAAATAAAGTTAGTAAACAAGCTTAGGGGGACAAGTCCTAAAACTGATTACAAACAGAAACCAAGAAACCAAATGGTATGTAAAACAGAGAATCACACAGAGGAAAAAAAAAGCCAACTTATTCAAGTAACATTTGGACATAGTAGCTTGACTGTGTATCCTGAGTCTGAAAACAAAAGAACTAGCTCGGCGCGGTGGCTCATGCCTATAATCCCAGCACTTTGGGAGGCCGAGGTAAGAGGATTGCCTGAGCCCATGGGTTCAAGACCAGACTGGGCAAATTGGTGAGACCTTATCTCTACAATAAATCAAAAAATTAGCAAGCATGGTGGCTCGTGCCTGTAGTTCCAGCATCTTGATAGGCTGTGATGGAAGGATTACCTGAGCCCAGCAGGCCAAGGCTGCGGTGACTGTGAGTGTGCCACTGCACTCCAGCCTGGGCGACAGAGTGAGACTACAACTCAAAAAAAAAAAGAAAAAAAGAAAAGAAAAGAAAAAAGAACTGTCAAGAAATTCTAAGCTCCATGTAACAGGTTTATTGTTGGTAGCAGAACAGGGGTTTAATTCTGAAACTATCTGTGTGTATTACAGTGCTGAGCAAAGGGCTGCGTGGATATTGTTGGGAGGCAGAATTTTCACGTGGAGAAGGGGGATGTGGTCATGGAACAGGACAAGGGAAGAAGGAACTCCATGGTGCTGGGCTTGAATAAACTCATGCTTCTCTCTCTCTTTTTTATTTTTTATTTATTTATTTATTTATTTATTTATTTCAGTTGGGTCTCACTCTGTCGCCCAGACTGGAGTGCAGTGGCCACTCCTGGCCACCGCAGCCTCGACCTGCTGGGCTCCAGTGATCCTTCCGCCTCAGCCTTCCAAGTAGCTGGAATTACAGGTACGCGCTACCATGCCCGGCTAATTTTTTGATTTATTGTCAAGATGAGGTCTCGCCAAGTTGCCCAGACAGGTCTTGAACCCACAGGCTCAGGCAATCCACTTACCTCAGCCTCCCAAGGCGCGGGATTACAGGCTGAGCCACTGAGCCCGACTTCTCTCTCTTTAATGTGTGGGGGTCTCACTTTGTTGCCCAGGTTGGAGAGCAGTGGCACAATCATGACTCACCATAGCCTCAACTTTCTGGGCTAAGGTGATCCTTCTGCCTCAGCCTCTGGACTAACTGGGACTATAGGCATGCACCAACATGCCTGGCTAATTTTTTGATTTTTGTAGAGATGAGGTCTTGCTATGTTGCCCAAGCTGGTCTCCAACTCTTGGGCTCAAGCAATCCTCCTGCCTTGGCCTCCCAAAATGCTGGGATTACAACTGTGAACCACTGCGCCCGGCCCTCTTTTCTCTTTTTATAATAAGCAAAACACTTTCCTAGCTATGTTTGCCGAAAGAGTAAGGTACTATGAAGAGATCTGGTTTCCAAATCTTGGTTTTAAGGATCATTCCCTACTAAAAGGAGCCAAAGACTTTGGAAGAATGAATTGTTTTCATGGCTGGGTTGGGGAAAGGCAACATGGGCTTGGAAAACTTGCTATGTCAGAAAGTAAAGGCGTGTTAAGAAATCATGGAGACCCACCTGGGCAACTTGGCGATACCTCATCTCTACAATAAATCAAAAAACCAGCCAGGCGTGGTAGCGTGCGCCTGTAGTTCCTGCTACTCGGAAGGCTGGTCGAGGCTGCAGTGGCCGGGAGCGGCCTCTGCACTCCAGTCTGGGTCACAGAGTGAGACTCCAACTCAAAAAAAAAAGAAATCATGGAGATATGTCAGCAGGACCCAGGAGCCAGCAGATGGGATTTCCCTGGCCAAACCAGGAATAATTTGAGCAATAAAATGAGTAGTGACATTAACAGATTACATCCCATTGAATAAAAAAGGATTCATGAATCCATAATTGACACCAAAAAAACAAACAAACAAGCAAACACATGCAGAGAGGGTGGAGAGAAGGAAGTCTCTTTACAGTCAAATGCCAGCTACTGCAGTTGGAAGGAATGATCAGAGTTGGAAAATCACCACTTATCCAACCACCATAGTAATAATTTATTCCAGCAAGAATCATCCATGGATACTAAAAGTTTGCTGTAGAAAATATATTGGGGAATGGGATATTTACACAGTCTCTGAGTGTATTCCTACAGATTATTTGTTAAATACAAAGAGAAAAAAGGAGGCCAAGTCTAGTGGAAACCACTTTAATTAAGTGATCAAAGGTCAACAACATCCTCCCAGATGATGCAAACTGACCTGAGGTATGTCCTGGTGTGATGGTCATAATATTGCTTTGTAGTGTTTCTGCCAAAATGGATAATCCTTTTTTTTTTTTTGAGTTGGAATCTCACTCTGTCACTCAGGCTGAAGTGCAGTGTCACGTTCACGGCCACTGCAGCCTCAACCCTCTGAGTTCAGGTGATCCTTTCACCTCAGCCTTCCAAGAAGGTGGGACCGGCCAGGTTCGGTGGCTCAGTCTGTAATCCCAGCACTTTGGGAGGCCAAGGTGAGTGAATTGCCTGAGCCCGCGGGTTCAAGATCCAACTGGGCAGTAAGACCTCATCTCTACAATAAATCAAAAATTAGCCGGGCGTGGTAGCACACGCCTGTAGTTCCAGCTACTTGGAAGGCTGAGGCGGAAGGATTGGCGGAGCTCAGCAGGTTGAGGCTGTGGTGGCTGGGAGTGGCCACTGCACTCCCATCTGAGTGACAGAGTGAGACTCCAACTCAAGCAAACAAACAAACAAAAAACCAAGAAGGTGGGACCACAGTATATGCCACCGTGCCTGGATAATTTTTTTCCCACTTTATTTTATTTTATTTTTTTGAGTTGGAGTGTCACTCTGTCACCCAGGCTGGAGTGCAGTGGCATGCTCACCTCAACCTGCTGGGCTCAGGCGATCCTTCTGCCTCAGCTTTCTAAGTAGCTGGAACTACAGGCATGCACCTTCATGCCTGACTAATTTTTCTTGATTTGTTATAGCAGTGAGGTCTCACCAAGTTGCCCAGGCTGGTCTCGAATCCTGGGCTTAGGCAATTCTCTCACCTTGGCCTCCCAATGTGCTGGGATTACAGGCATGAGCCACTGAGCCCGGCCTGGATAATTTTTTGATTTATTGTAGAGACGAGGTCTCGCCAAATTTCCCAGGTTGGTTATGAGCCCCTCTTGCTTCTGCCTCCCAAAATGCTGAGATTACAGGTGTGAGCCATGTGCCTTAGCATCAGATATATAATTTGAATTGATTCTTGAGGAAATGATGGGCCTGTACTCTTCAAAAATGTTACTGTTGAAGGGCGCAGGGAACAGTCATATGGGCGTCTCCCGAGGTGGCGCTAAACACTACATAGAACCAAACAAAGACTACAAAGGCCCTAAACTCCAGCTTTTCCCGTGTGCGTGAAGCTTAAACCTATGCGCAAATATTATCTCCCTATTGGAGTACTACCTCATAGCCCCCTCCAATAAGACCCTAACACGGCACTGGCCAGCCCTTGCCAGGCCCCGGCACAGCACTGGCCACCCCCTCCCAAACCGATAAATACAGCCCTCTCTCGCGGGCTCTCTCTCACTCTCCCTCCCCTACCTGGTGGTTACAGACACTCTTCCTTCTTTCTGTAGCCGCTGCTTTAATAAATCTCTTGGCCTTAAAGGGTGTTGAGTCTTGCTGTGTGCCACCATCTTTCAACTGTCATGAAAGATAAAGAAAGGTCGAGAACTGTTCCAGATGAAAAGAGATGATGAAAATGTGACAACTACATGAAATATGTGATCCTGGGCCAGGGGCAGTGGCTCGCGCCTATAATCCCAGCACTTTGGGAGGCCAAGGTAAGAGGATTGCCTGAGCCCATGGGTTCGAGACCAGCCTGGCAACTTGGTGAGACCTCACCTCTACAATAAATAAAATATTAGCTGGGCATGGTGGCATGTGCCTGTAGTTCCAAGCTACTTGGAAGGCTGAGGCGGAAGGATTACCTGAGCCCAGCAGGTCGAGGCTGCGGTGACCGTGAGCGTGCCACTACACTCCAGCCTGGGCAACAGAGTGAGACTCCAACTAAAAAAAAAAAAAAAAAAGAAAAAGAAATATGTGATCCTAGATTAGGAAAAAAAAAAAGACTTTCTATAAAGGATAATATTGGGAGAATTAGTGAAATTTGAAGATGGACTATAAATTAGATCATATCATTGTCTGAGTATTAAAGGTCCTGATTTTTACAGTTGCTTTGTTTTTAGGTGAGAGAATGCTGTCCTTCCTAGGAGAAACATGCTGATGTGCTTAGGTGACAAGGGTCATAGTCTCCTCAGTGAAGTCCAAGTGGTTCAGCAAAACCAAAATAAAATGTACACCTACAAACCTCCATACATATGAAAATAGCTGCCTGAAAAGTATATAGAATATAGTATACAAAATATAGGCCAGGCACGATGGCTCATGCCTATAATCCCAGCACTTTGGGATGCTGGGGCAGGAAGATTGCTCCATCCTAGAAGTTCGACACCAGCCTGGGCAACATGATGAGACTTCATCCCAAAAAAAAAATTTTTTTAATTAGCTGGAACTACAGGTACATGCCACCATGCCCAGCTAATTTTTTGATTATTGTAGAGGTGAGGTCTCGCCAAGTTGCCCAGATGGGTCTCGAACCCTTGGGCTCAGGAAATCCTCTCACCTTTGCCTCCCAACGTGCTGGGATTATAGGCGTGAGTCACCACGCCTGGCCCAGGCTGGCTTTTCCTCTGGGGCTGGCTTCTTTCATGATTCCAAGCTGGCTGCCATAGCTTCAAGTGTCACCCTGGTTGACATCGCTGGGCCTATCATGTGTTCCATCTCGAGGGCAAGGTAAAACTTTCCCAGAAGGCCTCCAGTGAACTTCCTCTTAGATCTCATTGGCAGAGTAAACAAGGGAAATTGCAATTATTTTGGTAGACTTGGACTAATCAAGATTCATCCTCTTAAGATGAGGAGGTGCTCAGCCTTTCATAACGTGTTTGGCCAAGACAACCAAACAGAGACATTTTCCTATTAGAACAGAAAAAGGAAGAAGGGGAAATGGTTTTGGATGTAGTGCCACACTCCCTGGTTTGGTCAGTGATGGTGGTAAGTGGTTATATAGTATAGTAAATCGTCCTTTAGGGAAAGAAAATATGTGCACAAAATGAGTTCCTTTAGAGGAAGATGTGGGCTGGCAGGTGGTGACTGGCATCTCGTGCATACTATTTGCTACTTCGTAAAACTAGTGATGAAGGTTATTATCTGATAGGTACATTATTTGCTTTATTTCAAAATAAATAATAGCTTCTTGTTAAATTTTACAAGCATATAATCCTTGTGAAAATTTTAAGCTATAAACAAAGAAAATAATTTCAGCTGTAAAGAGAATGAGAAGTATATTTATGACTATGGCCTGATCTTTAGGTCTACTTTTAAGTTAAAAAAAAACAAGAATGTCAAGAGAATGAGAAGACAAGTCACAGACTGGGAGAAAATAAGTGATAATGAACTCTTGTCCAAAATAAACAGGGAACTCTTAACACTCAACGATAAGAAGACAACCTGTTTTAAAAAATGGTGCAAGACCTGAACAGACACTTCAGTGAAGATATATTGATGGCAAATATACATATGAAAAGATGCTCATAATTGGGTCATTAGGGAATTGCAAATAAAAACAACAATGAGATATTCTTACACATCTATTAGAATGGTCAAAATCCAAAACATTGACATCAACAAATGCAGACAAGGAGTGGAGCCAAAGAAATTCTCATTCATTGCTGGTGGGAATGCAAAATGATACAGCCACTTTGGAGGAGAGTTGGGCAGAGAATATGTTTTGTAAAGCTACACATATTCTCACTAACAGTCCAGCAATCATGCTCCTTGATATTTACCCAAATGAGTTGAAAAACTATATTTACACAAAAAACTGCACATGGGTGTTTATAGTAGCATAATTCATATGCCAAAAACTTGGATGTCAAAACACCCTTCAGTAGGTGAATGGACATATAAATGGTGGTACATCCAGAGGATGGATTTATTCAGTGTTAAAAAGAAATGAGCTGACTGGGCTCGGTGGCTCAGCCTGTAATCCCAGCACTTTGGGAGGCCGAGGCGAGTGGATTCCTTGAGTCCGCGGGTTTGAGACCCACCCGAGCAACTTGGCGAGACCTCATCTCTACAATAAATAAAAAATTAGCTGGGTGTGGTAGCATGTGCCTGTAGTTCCGACTACTTGGAAGGCTGAGGCAGAAGGATCACCGGAGCCCAGCAGGTTGAGGTTGCAATGGCTGGGAGTGTGCCACTGCAGTCCAGTCTGGGCAACAGAGTGAGACTCTAACTCAAAAAAATAAAATAAAATAAAATAAATAAATGATCATTTCTCACCACAAAGAATCAGGGTTTCCTGGAAAAATGCTGATTCCACATCTGCGGCAGGAAATGTTGAAGACAAGTCTGGTACATCTTGTTATTTAGAAGGCAAAGAAGCTATCAAAGACTTCTAGAGACCTGGCTCAGTGGCTCAGCCTGTCATCCCAGCACTTTGGGAGGCTGAGGCGAGTGAATTGCCTGAGCCTGCGAGTTCGAGACCAGCCTGGGCAACTTGGTGAGACCTCATGTCTACAATAAATAAAAAATTATCTGGGGGTGGTAGCGCATAACTGTAGTTCCGGCTACTTGGAAGGCTGTGGCGGAAGGATCGCTGGAGCCCAGCAGGTATACGCTAGAGTGGCTGTGAGCATGTCACAACACTTCAGCCTGGGTGATGGAGTGAGACTCCAACTCAAAAAAAAAAAAGACTTCTAGAGTCATGTCAAGAACTCAGAAGTTAAGTTGAGTCCATTTCCACTGGCTAACGATAGGATTATTTGAATATCAATAAGGGTAATAGATGAAATTAATTAAACATACCCAATGTACATGTTAAGTATCTTACATCCAACATGCTGGGGACTAGAAGTGTTTTGGGTTTTGAATTTTTATTTTATTTTGGAATATGATATCTTGGGGATATCACACAAATCTAAACACAAAATCATATACATCTAAATGCATAGCTGAAGGTAATTTTTACACAATAATTTTGTGCATGAAACAAATCTGATGTACAGTGAGCTACCAGCAAGCAAAGCTGTCACTGTCTAAGCGACCCATGGATAGTCTGTGGTTGTCTGGTATCACCAATGGTCCTGACTCTGAATTCATTTTTTTTTTTTTTGAGTTGGAGTCTCACTCTGTCGCCCAGACTGGAGTGCAGTGGCCACTCCCGGCTACCGCAGCCTCGACCTGCTGGGCTCCGGCGATCCTTCCGCCTCAGCCTTCCGAGTAGCCGGAATTACAGGTGCGCGCTACCACACCCAGCTAATTTTTTGATTTATTGTACAGATGAGGTCTCGCCTGCCCAGGCGGGTGTCGAACCTGCCGGCTCAGGCAATCCACTCACCTCAGTCTCCCAAAGGCTCAGGATTACAGGCTAAGGCACCGAGCCCAGCTCTGACTCTGAATTCATATGCTACCGGTAAACAATAATTTTCTTACATTTATTCATCCTTCGGTATTTGATGGTAAAAAATGTGACATACCAGTATGGATATGGTGGAAAACAACCGTGTTCAGGGTCACTAAGCAACACAACAGCAACACCAGCATGCCTGGGTCCTCCGCTGGACAACAGCAACATTGGCCAATGGCAGGTCCCCATCTTCACTGCGTCCTGTCACGTGAGTTCAGGTGTGAAATTTTCCACTTGTGGCATCATGTCAGTGCTCAAAAGTTTCAGATTTTGATGCATTTTGGATTTCAGATTTTCGGATTAGGAATGCTCAACCTGGGTTTAAATTCTTTTTTTTTCTAGCTTAGAAAATATAGTTTATTTAAAAGTGCGAGAGAGAAAGAGACGATTCACCTCTACAAGGTAGGGAAGGGGGTCAAAGCCAGGAAACATGGTTGCCTGGCCATAGCTCAAAGAGCACATGACCACTTCATAGATTAGCAAGGCAATGGTGGTTTAAATTCTTAAAAACTCACAGCTCTCACTGGTAATCTTTGATGGATGTGAGGGACCAATTCATTATTTTGAGAACTGGTAAATAAAGGAACAGAAGAAAGCATCAATGCTGTCTTTCCTATATGAAGTGTGTTTCAGGGAAACCAAATAGATGTGAAAGGGAAGTTTCTTTTTACAGAACATTTCTGCAAATAAATGGATGACAGAATTAGAATAATGCCATTTTGTAAGCCATAATAAATTTATGTAATGTAGGTAATGATAACCAATAGCTGCTAATAGCGCATGCGTGTACGTACACACACACACACACACACACACACACACACACACACACACACACACACCAGCCACCCACACCAACAAAATAGACATCTAAATGTTGAGGGTGTGGAAAGCCCTTTGAACTCTCATACATTGCTGTGGGAAATGTACAGTGATTCAATCACTCTGAACTGTTTCATAGTCTCTTTTAAAGTTAAATGAGGACGGGCAAGGTGGCTCAGCCTGTAATTCCAGCAGTTTGAGAAGCAGAGGCGAGAGGATTGCCTGATCCCAGGGGTTTGAGACCAGCCTGGGCAACTTGGTGAGACCTTGTCTCTACAATAAATCAAAAAATTAGCTGGACATGGTGTGCATGCCTGTAGTTCCAGCTACTTGGAAGGCTGAGGTGGAAGGATCTCCTGAGCCCAGGAGGTCGAGGCTGCAGTGGCTGTGAACGTGCCACTGCACTCCAGCCTGGGTGTCAGAGTGAGACTCCAACTCAAAAAAAAAAAAAAAAGTTAAATGAAAATTTTCACTCCCAAGTATTTCCCCAGAAGAAATAAAAATGCCCATAAAAAGATGTGTATAAGAATGTTCATAGCAGCCTTATTCATAGTAGCCCCAAACTTGAAATATCCCAAGTGTCTGTAAAAAGGAGGATGGATAAACACAGTATGGTATATTCATATAATGGAATACTACTCAGCCATAAAAAAGGATGAACTAGCGTATTGATATATGTAACAACACGGGTCAATTGAAAAAACATTTTGAGTTAAAGAGAGTAGACACAAAAGATTTCATTTACATGAAGTTCAAGAACGGGCAAAACTATCTGCTATGGTTTGAATGTCTGTGCCCCCCAAATTCATGTTAGGTGGAATCTTTTGGGAAGTGATTAAGTCATGAAGACAGTGCCTTATGAAAGAGGCTTTGGGGAGCTCCTTGGCTCTTCCATCTCTTTAATTTTTATTTTTTGCATCGGGATCTCACTCTGTGGCCCAGGATGGAGTGCAGTAGCACGATTATGGCTCACTGCAGCGTCAAACTCCTGGACTCAAGTAATCCTCCTGTATCAGCCGTCTGAGTATCTTGGACTACAGGAGCATGCCACCACACTTGGCTAACTTTTTTGATGTATTGTTTCCCAGGATGGTCTCAAACTCCTAGGCTCAAGCAATCCTCCCACCTCGGCTTTCCAAACTGCTGGAATTATAGGTGTGAGCCACCATGCCCAGTCCCTTGTATCTTCTGCCACGTGAAGACACAGTGTCACACAGTGTCTCTTCCACCATGTGAATACACAGCAACAAGGTGCTATTCTTGGAAGTCCAGAGCGAGTCCTTGCCAGATACCAAATCTGCTGGTGCTTAATCTTGGACTTCCCAGGCACCAAAATTGTGAGAAACAAATTTCTGTGATTTATAAATTGCCCAGTTTAAGGTATTTTGTGATAGCAGCATGGATGAACTCAGGCACTACCTATGGTGATGGGAGTGAGAGAGTAGTTGGTTCTGAGGGTGGAGGAACTGACTGTAAGGACTCATGAGAGCACTTTCCAGAGTGATGGAAATTCTGTATCTTGTTTTTGGAGGAAGCTACTTGGGTGTACATGCTTGCTAAAATGAACTGAACAGGTATGATCTGTGCATCTTATAACTCAGTTCAAAAGAATGAGAAACAGATTTCATGTTATCCTGATGGGTGTACAAAACACTCACTTATAAAACACTGCCTCAAATTTTTGAACCCAGATCTGATCAAGCTCCTAGATATAAGCGTCAATTTATAGGAAATAGATGGAAAGAAAATCCCCCTGTTTAATGACACCTTGGGGATGTGATCAGCAACACTCCGACAGTGGGGAACTTGACTGCAGTATCTACACTGCTGTGAAGACCCAGAGGGATCCCTGCTCTGGCCTCCCTCTGGCTGCGCCCCTCCTGATGGGGAGAACTGTCCAAGGGGTTAAGTGGACATGCCCACCCAGACTTGATGCCTCCTCTTCCAGATGGCATTCTGGGTGCCGAGAGCCTGAACTTCTAGCCTGCATGACCCCCTGCCTGCTTCCAGGGGCCCTGCATGAGCCCATCCTCAGTTCATCTTTCTAAGTTCATCTTTCTGCCAGGGTGGCTGCATACGATGTAGATTGAACTTGACATGTGGGCTGGGGTGTCCTTGACATTGGGATGGAGTCAGGGGTGGAAAGAGAATGAGGACAGCCTGTGGACCAGGTCCTGGATCTCCTCATGCCATAATACAGTGAGGAACTCTTTTTTTTCTTATTCCCCACCCGCACCCCCACTTCTTTTTTTGAGTTGGAGTCTCACTCTGTTGCCCAGGCAGGAGTGCAGTGGCATGCTCATGGCCACCACAGCTTTGACTGGCTGGGCTCAGGTGAACCTTCCGCCTCAGCCTTCCAAGTAGCTGGAACCACAGGCACACACCAACATGCTGGGCTACTTTCTTGATTTATTGTAGAGATGAGGTCTCGCCAAGCTGATCCCGTACTCCTGGGCTCAGGTAATCCTTCTGCCTCAGTCTCCCAAACTGCTGGGACTACAGGTGTGTGCCTGGCTGTTAACAGATATTGCTGAAGACTGTACCAATTATATGCTAATGAATATATATTGAGAATCTGGCTTCAATTTTTCCATGTAAGTCATAAATATATTTGGAATTTAATCTGGGATGATGAATAAGGGGAAGACCTAATTTTTTTCTCCCCTAAATCTAGTTTATTGTCCCTACATACTTTACTGAATTCATGTTTTCTTGATTTACCATATATTAAATATGGCAAATGCTCTTAAGTGTATTCAGGCTTTGATTTCTGTTCCTTGACTGTTTATTCCTATTCCATTACCACTCTATGTTTATTAGTCTTGCTTTATAATGTGTTTTAGTATCTGATAATATAATTTCCCTTTATGAATTTCCTATTTTCTTGGTTTTTCGATTTTTTCTTTCTCAATGAATTTTGGAGTAATTTTGTTTAGTTTCCAAACAAGCAAACAAATGAGAAGAAGCTCTTAAAATATTTTTAAGATTAAGATTAGAATTGGACTAAATTTGTGGATTAAGTGAGAACTGCAAAATGCTTTTAGAGTACATTATAAAGTAACATTTAAAATGAGGAGAGAAAGAATGTAGTTTTGGTGATGTTATACCTCTATATTAGAATGTTATAAGCAGTAAATGACAAAAATCCAGGTCAAATCCAAGTTTAAGTGTAACAGAGAGTCGTTTTTTTTTTGAGTTGGAGTCTCACTCTGTCGCCCAGACTGGAGTGCAGTGGCTGTTCCCGGTCACCACAGCCTCGACCTGCTGGGCTCCGGCGATCCTTCCGCCTCAACCTTCCAAGTAGCCGGAACTACAGGCGCGTGCTACCACGCCCGGCTGATTTTTTATGTATTGTAGAGATAAGGTCTCGCCAAGTTGCCCAGGCGGGTCTCGAACCCACGGGGGCTCAGGCCATCCACTCACCTTAGCCTCCCAAAGGCGGGGGATTATAGGCTGAGCCACCGAGCCCGGCTTGTAACAGAGAGTTTATTGGCTCCCTGAACTGGAAGTCCAGCAGAAAAGCTTGTTTTTAGGCCACCTGGAACCCTGAGGCCACATGGTGCCATCAGGACTGGGTCTCTGTCTTCCAGCATGGCTTCTTCAGGTCCATTCTAGACAGGCCACCAAGTGACAGCAAGGATGGCCTGCCCGCTCCATGCCCGTGTGGATTTTAGACCTGCAACATCAGCAGAAGAGAGTGTGTAAGTGCCAGTGAGATCACCCCCGACGATTCTCATTGACCGCTCTGGGTTAAGTGCAGGAGTGAGGTCGAGTGGAGAGTCAGGAATCCACTGCACTTGACCCATGGACTGAGGCTGGGGAGGGCTGGTTTCCTGAAAGGAATTATGGAGCAATAAAAAAATGCGGGTGCAATTATAACACCCATTTGCTTGTAATGTTAAGAAAATATTAGCCGGGCTCGGTGGCTCAGCCTGTAATCCTGTGCCTTTGGGAGGCTGAGGTGAGTGGATTGCCTGAACCCGCGGGTTCGAGACCCGCCTGGACAGCGAGACCTCATCTCTACAATAAATCAAAAAATCAGCTGGGCGTGGTAGCGCATGCCTGTAATTCCAGCTACTTGGAAGGCTGAGGCGGAAGGATCACCGGAGCCTAGCAGGTCGAGGCTGCGGTGGCCGGGAGCGGCCACTGCACTCCAGTTTGGGCGACAGAGTGAGACTCCAACTCAAAAAAAAAAAAAAAAGAAATATTACTAGGCTGGGCACCGTGCCTCATGCCTATAATCCCAGCACTTTGGGAGGCTGAGGTGAGAGGACTGCCTGAGCCCATGGGTTCGAGACAAACCTGGGCAACTTGGCGAGACCTCATCTCTACAATAAATCAAAAAGTTATCTGGGCGTGGTGGCACATGCCTGTAGTTCCAGCTACTTGGAAGACTAAGGTGGAAGGATCGCCTGAGCCCAGCAGGTCGAGGCTTTGGGCCGTGAGCATGCCATTGCACTCCAGCTGGGCAACAGAGTGAGACTCCAACTCAAAAAAAGAAAGAAAAAAGAAAAACAAGAAAAAAGTAAAAAAAATTACCAAGTTGAAGTCGTAATACATTTTCAGCACATGAAAAGTTATTCTGGGGCCGTAAGGAAAAAAGAAGCCACGTTACTGAGCAGGAAAATATGTTGATAGAAATTAAAAATCATTTTTTTTTTTTTTAAGTTGGAGTCTCACTCTGTCGCGCAGACTGGAGTGCAGTGGCCGCTCCTGGCCCCCGCAGCCTCGACCCGCTGGACTCCGGCGACCCTTCCACCTCAGCCTTCCGAGTAGCCGGAATTACAGGCATGCGCTACCACGCTCGGCTGATTTTTTTTTTTTTTTGATTTATTGTAGAGATGAGGTCTCACCAAGTTGCCCAGGCGGGTCTCGAACCCGCGGGCTCAGGCAATCCACTCACCTCAGCCTCCCGAGGCGCGGGATTACAGGCTGAACCACTGAGCCCGGCACAAAACTATTTGTTATTGAACAGTATTTGTTAGGATTATATTGCTAATTCTTGACAAATGACTCTCCCCTCCTTTCCTGATCTCATTACTGGTTAGATTCTCCAAAATCTTGCACTTCATAAACTTATCCTGTTTTGCAATACTCTCTCCTTTTCTTTTAGTTTTTCCCGTTCCTAAGAAGCCCATTTCCTACCTCCGCAAACAAATCTACAGGCCTCTCAATTCTACCGCTCCCTGAAGCCTCTCTTCTCATATTCATTGGCCAACTAGGAAGACATTGTTTAAAATCATTAATGATTTCTTAGTCACCAAATCCACTGGCCTTGGCTCCTCCTTGATGCAAGGCTTACTGTCTCTGCAGTGTTTGACGATGCTGACTGACCTTTCCTTCTTGAAACCTGAATCCTAATTCCTAGGAACTCACTCTCCTGATGTGTCTCTTAGCTCTCTGATGATTTTTTCCCTTTTTAATTTGTAGGTTCTTCTTCCTGGCCCTCCTTACATGCAGGTGATTCTCAAATTTCTGGCATCAGACTGTTTCATTATTTACCCTTTTTCTTGGCTGTCTCAAACACTTCCTTTCAAAAGATGGTATACATCTTCTATTTAACTGCTTCTGATCAGTTCCTCTCCTAACATCTGTGTGATCCAATCTTAACTATCCATTCTCAAGACACAGCTTAACTTCTTTTTTTTTTTTTTTTGCAGGATCTACAAATAATTTTATTGAAATTGAACAAATAACACAACAGTCTTCCTAGGCTGAGGGCCACCCTCTCCAAGCCATTTCCCACACTCTAGAAGCACAGGGCTTACAGTATTAAAAAAAAAAAAAAAGTCATCTCTGTGTAGAAATCAGACACTGCCCCAACATCATCATGGACTATTTACAAACCTTCACATTATAAGTATTCCTTTTATGATTTTCCTCTTTTTTTGACCCCTACCCAGGGGCTCCAGTACTTTCCCTTGACTGATCCTGAGGGCATGGGGATTACTGTAGGGGAGTGGGTGGTGGGGCCACTCACAGCTACTGGCGCTAGTCTTAGGGTGTTGTCCCTTCCCAATTGTGTGTGTGTGTGGAGGTGGCAGGACAGACTGGTGCAAAGGCATGGGGGATTAGACAGAATAGGTAGGATGGAGTAACTCCATGGATACAAGCAGCCATAGCCCATCCTGACCCTGGCCTGTACCCTCTTAGCTTCTCAACTGGGGGAGTGTGGCGGGGCAACAACTAGTTGCAGAAGGGGGATCAGCCCAGTCCTGGGTGGAGACAGAAGCCTCCCACACCAGTCCCTGCTCCTATTGACAGGTAGCAAACTGTCCATCCATCTGAAGGTGGGAACAAATGGCAGGGAGGTGGGAAGAATTAGGCTTGTACTGCCCATAGCCTCTGTCAAACACAGGAGGAATCGAGGTAGCAAAAGGCTGAAATGCTCTGACTAGGGGGTAAAAGGGAAGTGAAGAAGAGGAAGTTCCCACTTGTGTGTAGCCCCCGCAACCCAGGGGCTGGAAGAAGGCAGACCTTGCTTATGAAGTGCTGTAGCCTCTAGCAGGGCTAGGCCCCAGGCAAGCTTGGAAGAAGGCAGGCCAGGCAAAGAACCAGGAACCAGGTATTACTGACTGGTATATGCCCTTCCATGCCTCTTGCAGGAGTGGCTGGGGAGAGTGGGCTGCCAAGTCTGCCATCAGCCTTCGCCAGCCTCCAGCCACCTCTTGTCCACACACAAACCAATACCCAACCAACACTGCGGGACTGACCTGCTCAAAGCTGAAGGTTCTGGGCCAACGGAGTTTATTCAGGGTTGTGGCCCCAGCTTGCGCTCCTCAATGGAAACCACACCTTGAGCCCTGGGGGTTTCTTGCTGGGGCAGGATGCTTGTGCCTGCCACCTCCCAGTCTCACACCTCATAGAGGATCACAGGAAAATCCACGTGGATGCGGGGGGGATCCAGCTTCACGATGCCCTGAGGAATCAGATTCTGAGGCACCCGCCTCAGCTTGGCCCGCTTCTGCCCGTTCTTGGTGACGACTGTCTCCTCATAGAACTCGTGAGCCAGATCCCCATCTTCGTCATAGAACATGGAGCCGCGGTGCGTGGATACGAAGGGGGGCACGGCTCGGCCTCGAGCCCGCACCAAAGCTTGCCTCAGCGCCTGCTGCGTCTGGGTTGCCGCCCCCCGCCGCCGAAGCAAAGGGCCCCAGGCCCCGAGCTTTGGAGCCGCTGGAGCCCACGTCAGGGCCGCAGGCGCATGGTGGGCCCCGCGGCCATTCTGCTCTCAGGGCGCAGTCGGCGCCATCATGTCCTGTCTCAGCTTCAGCTCGCAGGCCACAGCTTAACTTCTAACATATTTTTTTTCTCTTCTGAATCCTATAGTGCTTTTTTTTTTTTGTAAAAATAGCACTACTTTAAAACTTGCATTAGTTATTTATGGTAATACTTGTGTTACTTTTTGGCCTCTAAGTTTATTTAAGAAGATTTTTCGAACTCAGCTCTGCATCTTCCAGACTGTAAAGCTCGGTGTTTTGAATTTATTAACTTGTTCATTCAACATACATTATACATTGACCATGGACAGTGCTACGTGCAAGATCAGTGATTTAAAAAACCATGTGGGTTCTGCTCTCAGATTTAAAGTCTCATGAAACAACAAATACATGTTCTGGTATATATTCAGTAAAACTTTGTTGAAAGAATGAATATTACATCTTTAACTCCTCTTTCATCTTTTCGCCCCAAACTCCTGTCCTATATTCCTATATCCTTTTCCCTGATAAATCTGATTTGTCAAGCTCAACAGCTGAATTTGATTCATGCGCTGTGGACTCGTAGGAATGATATAAGTCTGCTCCATGTTCAAGAAACTCAGTCTAGCGTCTTCTTCTCTCCCCAAAATTTTTGCTGGTTTTAGTTTTTCTATGAATGTTACCACCTCCTCCTTACTATCCCGGGGAAATCTTGGTATTCTTTTTGATTTCTTCCTATTTAATTCTTTTCATTCAAACAATTATCCCTCTTGTTTAGGCCCTTTCACCTACAGCAGAGGTTGAAAATTAGTGACCCATTCTTAAAAATATACTTTCCTGAAAAATCAGAAAATCTGGCAACACGGGGTCCTTATTCTTGCAAGAACTAGCTGGAATTTTAGATGGGATGTTTAAACTCTACCATGTTAATCTCTATCACTCCTTGCTTTTCTTATATCCACTTATTTCCTCATTTATGAAAATTTCTTAGTCCCTGATTTGGCATTTGAATTTACAATCCCTGGCCTATATGAACATAGAATGTTAGTACTAAAAGAGATACTAGGAGATCGTCTTGCTAACAGTCTCCTTCCTCCTCTCGCCACCCTTTAAGATATGAAGACTTTTTTGTTTGAGTTGGAGTCTCACTGTTGCCTCGGCTGGAGTGCAGTGGCCATTACGACTGTGAACTGCTGGGCTCAGGTGATCCTTCTTCCTCAGTCTTCTACTGGAACTACAGGTGTATACCACCACCCCTGGCTAATGTTTTTGATTTATTGTAGAGACAAGGTCTTGCCATGTTGCCCAGGCTGGTCTCGAACCCCTGGGCTCAGGCAATCCTCTCACTTGGGCCTCCCAAAGTGCTGGGATTACAGGCATGAGCTGCTATGCCTGGCAAGAGATAAAGAAATTAATGTGTAAAGAACTTATGTGATCAATACATAAATTAAGTGATTTCATACCGGCTAATGTGTAACACGATTCTATTATATGCCAATAGAGCCTTCCCTTACCTTGGTGGGTCAAGTTTCATCCTAGTGTCAAATCTCCCACCTAGGGCTCTTGCATGGAATTTTCAAGCTCAAAGTCTCTATTCTTAAAACTCAGCTTTATCAGATATAAAACCCTTAGGCTTGAAACCTTTGTCAGACAAGCTATGCTCTAAGTAAGGCCACGTTCCTGTGAGGTTCTGGAAGATTATGATTCTTCAAAAACAGCTTAAACCAATGACTTCTGTGCTAAACAACAACAACAAAAATACATTTGCCTGGCATTGTTATAATGTCTTTAAAAATGTGTTTCCAATGTTGATGAAGAGATACCAAAACTCTGTAAAATATATATATATTTTTTTGAGTTGGAGTCTCACTCTGTCACCCAGACTGGAGTGCAGTGGCCGCTCCCGGCCACCGCAGCCTCGACCTGCTGGGCTCCAGAGATCCTTCCACCACAGCCTTCCAAGTAGCTGGAACTACAGGCGTGCGCTACCACGACCAGCTAATTTTTGATTTATTGTAGAGGTGAAGTCTCGCCAAGTTGCCCAGGCAGGTCTCGAACCTGTGGGCTCAGGCAGTCCACTCACCTCGGCCTCCCAAAGTGCTGGGATTATGGGCTGAGCCCCCGAGCCCGGCCTCTGTAAAATATTTTAAGATGGTTTATTCTTGACCCAAGCTGGAGGACTTAATCCCAGGTACCCCCATCCTCGGGAGGTCCTGAGAACATGTACCCACTGTGGCCAAATGGTGGCTTGGTTATATACAGTTTTAGGGAGGCAAAAGTTATAAAAACCATAAATCAATATACGTGAGATTCTCACTGGTTTGGCCAGGGGACGTTTCTAAGTGGGGGCTTGCAGGTCATTGGTGGATTCAAATATTTCTTAACTGGTAATATGTAGTTTTTATCAGGAGATAAGATGTTTTGCTGAGACAAGGGGTGAGACTCTAGGATTGTTGATATGTAGATGGAGCTAAGATATGGCAGACTTCAGAGAGGATGGACAAATGTCTCACAAGGCTACCTGGGAGTTGGGTAATTCACAAGAGATGGCTCTTCAGGGCCATGAGATACTTTGATTTCCTTCTTTGTTATGTGATGTTATGTCAGAGTCATGTAGGAAAATAATAGGGTAATAAAACCCTGTTTGGTGAGTCCTCTTCAGGCAGTGACCTCCAAGCTTCTTAGGAATTTGGGTATGAGAAAAGGTTCAGGTTCAGTTCTCGCCAATCTTTCTAGCCTTATTCTCCAGTGCTCGCCTGCACTGTCTTATAGTCCTAGGAATTTTGTGATTGTGTGTGTGTGTGTGTGTGTGTGTGTGTGTGTGTGTATCCAAAACATACCCTATGCATTTCCAACCTTTTTGATTCTGTTTAGTGCTCTTCTCTCCACCTAGGTTATCTTTCTCCAGTCTGCTTGAAAAAACCTTCTTCATCCTTTAAAGTCTCTTTGAATGCTATCTCCTCCATAAAGTATAGTACTTTTAAGAAGTGGCTTGCAAGGGATAAAACTGGTGTGAAATCCTGGTTCTATCCTTTACTGCCATGTGATCTTGGACAATTTTTCTAATTTCTGTGAGCTTCGGTTTCCTCATCTGTAAGAGGGGAATAGTATCCCATTTAAAAATAGTTGTTATGAGAATTAAAAGGAGCTAATTAAAGAGCTAGCACAGTGCAGGCAAGTTATGTGCAAAAAATGGTAGCCATAATTATTACCTCACTGGTTGAAAGTATTTCTAGAACATCTCACTTTTGTCTCAAATACTGTTATTGATATTAATTATTCTAGTATTCACCATACTAATTTTTCATCTTATTAGCCATTCACATGTATTATAAATATGTGGTTATATATTGTACTTATTCTTTTTTTAGGGTACTTATTCTTACGTAATAAATGAGGGCAGGGTCTTTGTCTTACATGTATTCATAGTTCCCACAACACTTAGTAAGAATATAAGTACATTTTTTTTTTTTTTTGAGTTGGAGTCTCACTCGGTCGCCCAGATTTGAGTGTAGTGGCCGCTCCTGGCCACCGCAACCTCACCTGCTGGGCTCCAGCGATCCTTCTACCTCAGCCTTCCGAGTAGCCGGAATTACAGGCACGCGCTACCACGCCCGGCTGATTTTTTGATTTATTGTAGAGATGAGGTCTCGTTGCCCAGGCGGGTCTTGAACCCGTGGGCTCAGGCAATCCACTCACCTCAGCCTCCCAAAGGTGCGGGATTACAGGCTGAGCCACTGAGCCCAGCTTATAAGTACATTCTTACACTTAATGAATATAAGTACATAATCTTTCTGAGATGTTCCTAAATTCTATACAAAAAAGAAGAAACATAATAGTAACAGCTGCATTTCATATTACTCACTTATGAGAACCTTAGGATAAAATTTTCACAGGTTTTTACACCAAAATGATGCTTCTCTTAAGCAACTTAAAAAAAGTCTTAGCTAGGAATGGTGGCTCATGCCTGTGATCCCAGCACTCTGGGAGGCCGAGAAGAGAGGACTGCCTGAGTCCAGGGGTTTGAGACCAGCCTGGGCAACTTGGCAAGACCTCATCTCTACAATAAATAAAAAAACTAGCTGGGAGTGGCTATAGTTCCAGCTACTTGAAAGGCTGAGGCAGAAGGATCGCCTGAGTCAAGCGGGTTGAAGCTGTGGTGGCTGTGAGTGTGCCACTGCACTCTAGGCTGGGCCAGAGTGAGACTCCCACTAAAAAAAAAAAAAAAAGTTTTGTGAACCATGTGAAACTTACATTTCCTTTCCCTTTTGCTTTAGTTGCTAGAAGATTCAGAGCCCAATTTATGGAACCCTCTAGCAATTACACAGGACCTTTTGGCATAAAAGTTTTTTTTTCCTAGTATTAACATACCTCTGGTTTTATTTTGTTTTCTAGTGACCGTTTGTTTTGGGTTTCTCTTCCTATTCTCTTCTCCTATTATGGTGTATATCTTTTCCTAAGCACACTCAGTCTCTTGTGAGAGAGAGCTCAGAGTTAACACAGGTGTGAGCCACCACACCCAGCTCCGAATTTCCTTCTTGCATTTGTCCTTCTCTGGCTACTGACCTTTTCTCTTTTCCTTTACAACTGAACTTCTTGAAAGAATTGTCTTCACGTGCTGTGTTCATTTTATTCCTGTATTTCCAACTGACTGCAAACAGATTTACGTTAGGTCTTCAATGGCTTCTTGTTGCTGAGATTTATTTTTATTTTTATTTATTTTTATTTATTTTTTTAGTTGGAGTCTCACTCTGTTGCCCAGACTGGAGTGCAGTGGCTGCTCCTGGCCACCGCAGCCTCCACCTGCTGGGCTCCGGCGATCCTTCCGCTTCAGCCTTCCGAGTAGCTGGAACTACAGGTGCATGCTACCATACCCGGCTAGTTTTTTTTTTTTTTTTTGATTTATTGTAGAGATGAGGTCTCACCAAGTTGCCCAGGCGGGTCTCGAACTCACAGGCTTAGGCAATCCACTCACCTCAGCCTCCCAAGGCGCAGGATTACAGGCTGAGCCACCAAGCCCGGCTGTTGCTGAGATTTTAATACCAAATTTGTATCCTATATATTACACATAATACACACACACACACACACACACACACATACACACACACACACACACACACACCACACGCAGGCTACAAAGCAGTTTTCTCCAAATCAACTCAACTATGTAAAAAAGATTTATGCGGAGAAGAAAAATTAATAGGTAATACACGAACATTTTAAGTTAATTCTGGGTAGCTGGATGACTGATGAGTTTAATTTTATTCTTTTAAAAAATTTGCCGGGCAAGCCGGGCTCGTTGGCTCAGCCTGCAGTCCCGCGCCTTTGGGAGGCTGAGGTGAGTGGATTGCCTGAGCCCGCGGGTTCGAGACCCGCCTGGGCAACTTGGCGAGACCTCATCTCTACAATAAATAAAAAAAAAAAGCCGGCGTGGTAGTGCATGCCTGTAATTCCGGCTACTCGGAAGGCTGAGGCGGAAGGATCGCCAGAGCCCAGCAGGTCGAGGCTGCGGTGACCAGGAGCGGCCACTGCACTCCAGTCTGGGCGACAGTGAGACTCCAACTCAAAAAAAAAAAAAAAAAAAAAAAAAAAAATTGCCGGGCGTAGCAGCTCAAACCTGTAATCCCAGCACTTTGGGAGGACGAGGTGAGAGGGTTGCCTGAGTCCACGGGTTCGAGACCAGCCTGGGCAACTTGGCGAGACGTCCTCTCTATAATAAATAAAAAAATTAGCCGGGCTGGTGGCGCATGCCTGTGGTTCCAGCTACTTGGAAGACTGAGACGGAAGGATCGCCTGAGCCCATCAGGTCAAGGCTGCGGTGGCCGTGAGCATGCCACTGCACTCCAGCCTGGGTGACAAAGTGAGACTCCGACACAAAAAAGAAAAGAAAAAAAATCCACAATTTTAAAAAACAAACACATCAGAACACATCACTATGTAATGGGAAATTCTCAACTTACATTTTAAAAAAAGAAAACTAGAGAAGCGACACTGACTCCAAGAAAAACCAAAGGGTGCGACCCATATCCCCGGGTCCAGCGATTCCGCCAGGGGCACGACCGGATAAGCTTCTGATAGGACCAGCTTCCTGGCGGAGGGCCCTTCGGACTCTTTAGCTCATACGCAAAGACCTCCGAGCATCCCGGCGCGCCTCACCCGCGGACGGATCCAAACCGCAGGCAACTGTCAAGCGCCTTCCATTGTCCTGGTAACAGCCTCCAACCCGCCTCCGTCACTCTTCCCAGAATACCGCGCGCCCCGTCATCACTTCCGGCTCGCAGGGCCGACTCCTTCCGGAAGGGCACGTCTGCCCCCGGCCCGGAGTTCCTGGCCGCGTGGCGGCGTTTCTATGGTGTCTCCGGGAGGAGGATGGCGCGGGCCGTTTTGCGAAATGACCTATCGTTGCAGAAGGGACTGGAAGCCAAAGAAAGGCTTCGGTCTCACGAAATATATATATTTTTAATTTTTAAAATAAAGATGTGGGGTACAATTCAGGGTTAGGTATACACACATTGATCGAAATGACCAGTCGTTGCAGAAGGGACTGGAAGCCAAAGAAAGGCTTCGGTTTCACGAAATATATATTTTTTAATTTTTAAAATAAAGATGTGGGGAACAATTCAGTGTTAGGTATACACACATTGATCATGCAGGTACCCCTGATGATGAGGTATGCCCCTCCCTCCCGTAGCAGTTTCCCTCAACTGCCGGTCCCACCCCCCCTTCCCCTGACAATTTCCCGCTACTGCTAATCGCTTTTTTTTTTTTTTTTTTTGAGTTGGAGTCTCACTCTGTCGCCCAGACTGGAGTGCAGTGGCCGCTCCCGGCCACCGCAGCCTCGACCTGCTGGGCTCCAGCGATCCCTCCGCCTCAGCCTTCCGAGTAGCCGGAATTACAGGCATGCGCTACCACGCCCGGCTGATTTTTTAATTTATTGTAGAGATGGGGGGCAGTCTCCCCAAGTTGCCCACGCAGGTCTCGAACCTGCGGGCTCAGCCTCCCAAGGCGCGGGATTACAGGCTGAGCCACCGAGCCCGGCTGCTAATCGCTTTCTTATAGCATTATAATTGTTCAAGGTCACCTTATGAGTGAGAACATACGGAACTCAGTTCTTTGTTTCTGTGATAAATCACTGAGTATGATCGACTCCAAATCCATCCAATTTGCTGCAAAGTCCATATATTTGCTCTTCTTTATGGCTGCATAATATTCCATTGTGTATATGTACCACATTTAAAAAAATTCAATCCAGCTTGAATGGGCAACGTGGTTGGTTCCATATTTTTGCTATTGTGAATAGAGTTGCAACAAATATACGTGTGCAGGTATCTTTTTCTAGAATGATTTGAGTTCCTCTGGGTATATTCGCAATAGGGGAATTGCTGGGACATATGGAAGGTCAATTTCTAGTTCTTCCAGAATCGCCACACTGTTTTCCAGAGAGATTGTACAAGTTTGCAATCCCACCAGCAGTGTAAACGTGTTCCTTTTTCTCCCTTTTTTACTTTTTTTGAGTCAGAGTCTCACTCTGTCGCCCAGGCTGGGGTGCAGTGGCACAGGCCTTATGGCCACCTCTGCCTCGACCTGCTGGGCTCCGGTGATCTTTCCGCCTCAGCCTTCCACATAGCTGGAACTACAACCATGAGCCACCACGCTGAGATTATTAATTTTTTTGTTTTGGATTTATTGTAGAGACGAGGGCTTGCCATGTTGCCCAGCTGGTCTCGAACCCGCAGACTCAGGCGATCCTCTTGCCTCCGCTTCCCAAAGTGCTGGGTTGACGGGCGTGAGCCACAGCTCCCAACCTTCATGGGATTTTTGTTGGACCTTGATGAATGGATTAGACGTTAGTTCCTAAAAAGCTGGAAGGTGCATGCGCTAGCTCATGTAGCCATTCCACAGTGCCTATGCATTTTAATTTGAAGCATTGTGTTGTGCACCATAAAGACGTGATTCTTGTGTCAGTGAAAAAGGAATACAGCACGAAGTGGTAAAAGCTGTGTTGAAATTATAAACTATAGTGTCAAGTTTTTGAAATGAAAATGCTTTATTTGGGAAGAAGGAAATGTAATTTGGGGCAGATACGTAGACGAGGTGGCCTTTGGGATGTCCGGAGAATAAAGAGAAGGTTAGGGTTTTTATAAAAAGGGGAAATGTTACGTATTCTTCAAGAAAGTTTACTGGCGCTGGTCAGTTTGTGGAGGAGCTGGTCAGCTCTGTTTAGTGAACTAGTCTTAGGGTTGTAGTCGGTTGTTTTAGTAGTCATTAGATAAAATTGGTTTTAGGCTTCAGCTGCCAGGCTTGTAGAGGATTATGCTCTTGGAGAAATGTTTGTGCACCATTTTCCCGCCTGGCCTCTGGACAATAGTTGGGTATGACAAAGATGACTCAATTCAGATGAGATCGGGTGCGTTCAGGATGGTATGGTCATAGACTAAAATGACCCAATTTGTATGATCAACTTTCACAGCTGAAAGGTGGTAAACTCCTTTAAAATTATATGTAGCTTCATTTATTACTATAGTAGGCTTAAGCAACTTTAAATAGCTTACTTCCTATAAAGTAATTCTTTTTGCTTTGGAAAATGAAAGCAAGCAAAAACCAAAACCTCCAAATTCCATCCGCCCAGAGCCAACCACTGTGAATACTTTGGAGCAGTTTTACTGACCCTTTCTTTGCATATAGTAAATAAAAATTCAAAATAGAATCATATAGTATATACTGTCTTGATACTTGAAACATTTGAAATAAACATTGTATTAAAAAAAGATACAATATGGTTGCATGTATTCCATTCTACCTCTAATACCTCTTGTAAACATTTAAAGTTTATATCCTTTTTTCCTTTTTTTTTTTTTTTAAAGAGAGAGAGAGTCTTGCTATATTGCTCAGGCTGGTCTTGAACTCATGGGCTCTGGCAGTCATTCCACCTCAGTCTCTTGAGTAGCTAGAATTACAGGTGCCAGCCACCATGCCTGACCCTTTTTGCTTTTAATCAATGTGTAATGGAGAAATGAAAATTCTTCTAGCTAAATCCTTGTCCATGCCCTCATTTCTTTGTGGTAATTATTTTTCTCTTTTAAACTCATGTGTATTTTCACTTCCCTGTCCTCTAATGCTTTCTGATTTCACCCCTTTGTCTTTATATTGTATGTGAATGAAGTTACACATGGCATCTAAAGACCATGCAATTTAAAATTTTATTTTTCTGATTATAAAAGCAATACATGCTTATTGTAGACCATTAGGCAATTTCAGAAGAACATAATAAAGACATTCCAATAGCTAGACAACTAGTGATATTTTGCTATGAATTTTTCCCTCCGTTTCTTCAGCAGTATTTTTAAAAAATGTTAGCCAATTTGGTAGGGAAATATTGCAACTTTTAATTTGAACTTTTGGCATATTCCTGTAGCTGAATTATATTTCAAATAGTGCTCAGAAATAAAGCTGCACAACTACAAATAATTTGCCTTCAACAAAGTTGATAATGGAGGAAAGAACACCCTAGTCAATAAGTAGTGTTGGAAAAATTGGACAGCCATATGCAGAAGGAACTGGATCCCTATCTCTCACCATATACAAAAATTAACCCAAGATGGATTAAAGACTTATATGTAAGAACTGAACATATGAAAATCCTAGAAGAAAACCTAGGAAAAACTGTTCTGAGCATTGGCTTAGGCAAATAATTTATGACTAAGATCTCGAAAGCAAATGCAACAAAAACCAAAAATACACAAATGGTACTTGGTTAAAGAGCTTCTGCATAGCAAAACAAACAAACAAATAAGCAAAAATGAGTAAATAGACAACCTATGGAATGGGAGAAAATATTTGCAAACCATGCATTCAACAGAGGACTAATATTTAGAATCTGCAAGGACCCCAAACAACAAGAAGAAACAACTCCATTGAAAAGTGGGCAAAGGACAGACATTTCTCAAAAGACATATAAGCAGCCAAAACACATGAAATCATGCTCAACGTCTCTAATCATCAGAGAAATGCAAATTAAAAGAACAGTGAGATGCCATATGTGTACATTTTAGTTCTATAGATTGAAAGTTAGTTGTGTGGTCCTGGATACATTTTGTAATTTTGCTAAGCCCACTTTCCTTATCTGCAAATTCTGCATAATAATACTTTACAAGGTTGTAATGAGGATTAGAAATAATGTATCCAAGGTGAGCTACTTTTTTTTTTTTTTGAGTTGGAGTCTCACTCTGTCGCCTGGACTGGAGCGGCCACTGCAGCCTCGACCTGCTGGGCTCCAGCGATCCTTCTCCCTCAGCCTTCCAAGTAGCCGGAATTACAAGGCATGCGCTACCACGCCTGGCTGATTTTTTTTGATTTATTGTAGAGATGCGGACTCCCCAAGTTGCCCAGGCGGGTCTCGAACCCGCGGGCTCAGTCAATACACTCACCTCAGCCTCCCAACAGGCTGAGCCACCGAGCCCGGCTGAGCTACTTATTTAAGTAGCTACTTTTTTGACTTCTAGCTTTAGTAGTCTATGTACATAGGAGGAACTCATATTTTTATAAGATTTCGACTGAATAATCTTAGTGTCCCACCCAATTTAGACATTTATTGAGCATCTGTGACACAAAAGGCACTGTCATAATCCTCAAGGCCTTGTGAGCCTGTATTATTCAGATATGTTTTCTAGTAAACCACATGCTGTTCCTTAGTTTTAGCAATTTTCTTATTACCTCTGTTTCCTCAGTCTCTTTTTTTTTTTTTTTTTGAGTTGGAGTCTCACTCTGTCACCCAGACTGGAGTGCAGTGGCCGCTCCTGGCCACCGCAGCCTCGACCTGTTGGGGCTCCGGCGATCCTTCCGCCTCAGCCTTCCAAGTAGCCGGATTTACAGGCATGCGCTACCACGACCGGCTGATTTTTTGATTTATTGTAGAGATGAGGTCTTGTTGCCCAGGCGGGTCTCGAACCCGCGGGCTCAGTCAATCCACTCACCTCAGCCTCCCAAAGGCGCGGGATTACAGGCTGAGCCACCGAGCCCGGCTCCTCAGTCTCTTATCGCCCTATCCAGCCCATCATAGTAGGTGCTGAATAATTTAGTGGGAAAAGAGAAACACACAAATTAGATAAAACCTGGCAGCTTGTGATGAAAGCAATAATAAGCTGGGTTGGATGGCTTTGGGAGGCCTTTGGGAGTCCTTTGGGAGGCTGAGGTGAGTGGATTGCCTGAGCCTGCGGGTTCGAGACCCGCCTGGGCAGCAAGACCTCATCTCTACAATAAATTAAAAAATCATACTTTGAAGGCTGAGGCGGAAGGATCGCCGGAGCCCAGCAGGTAGAGGCTGCGGTGGCCGGGAGCGGCCACTGCACTCCAGTGTGGGCGACAGAGTGAGACTCCAACTCAAAACAAACAAACAAACAAACAAACAATAACAGGCACAAAGCAGTTTGTACATTGGGAGATCAGGAGACATTAATTTTGATTAAGATATCTGGGAAAGCCCACCTGAGCCCCAATCATAGGGGCTGAGGAAATGGGCTTTAAGATAGAAGTAAAAGAATGAATTAAGGCTTGGAGGTAGAAGCAAACAGGTTATGTTTTATCAGAGAATTATTTGGGGTAGCAAGAGAGTAAGGTGAGCGAATGGTCCAGATGGGCAGAAAAAAAGTAGTTGGTTCCTACATTTAAGGTTTTGATGGCACTACTCATTCTTTATAGTTTTCAAACGTTTTTTTAAAACGCTGCTTTCCATATAGTGTGGGGCATCCTTGGGTGGAGTGGATCAGAGGGATGGCAGGGGTCAGGAAAGTGGTGGGCCAGAAGTGGCCACTGGCCTGCCCGAGACCAAGGCAAGGCAAGTGGGAGGGGACTCGACTTAGTGGCCACTATCGGCCAGGAAGTGAGGAAGGAGTGGGACACCTTTAGCAGCCAGCAGGCAGCGGGAAGACGCTTATGGGGACGGCAGCGAAAGGTGTCAGCAGCCCCGGAGTCGCCTGCGAAGACACTTGCCAGACCCAGCTCCGCTCGCCAGAGCCCTGGTCCCGCCCCGCGCATCCCACTACACCACGCCTCTCCCCCCGCCTCGACCTCCCTAGCCCCGCCCTCGCCCCGCCCCGCGCCTTCTGCACGTCGCGCTTCTTGCCTCGCCCTGTCCTCTAGCCCAGCCCCCTCGTGGTCCCGCCCCACACCTATCGCCACACCACGCCCCTCGCCCCGCCCATCCCCCTTATGGCTCCGCCCACACATCTCGCCACACCGCGCCCCTCGCCTCTCCCCGGGTCTCTCGTCCCGCCCACGCCTATCGTGCCGCGCTTCTCTCCCCGCCCTCTAGCCCCGCCCCCTATGGCCCCGCCCCGCGCCTCTTGCCTCGCCCCACCCTCTAGCAACGCTCCCTACGGCCCCCCCCCACGCCTCTCCCCACACCGCTCCCCTAGCCCCTCTCCGCGTCTCGGTGACCCCCCCCCCTCGTCGCCCCGCCCCCCGCGGCCCCGCCCCCCCACGGCGCCCCTTCCCCCCCGACGTCCTCCGTCCAGCCTGGCTGCGGGTCCGCCCCCCGGAGGCGGGGCCTGGGCGGCAGGGAGGTGCCCTTCTCTGGTTCATGCCCCGCCGCTCTAGCCAGGAGGAAGCGCGCCGAGCGCTGGGGCTGCATGGCGGGCCCTCCGGACGCGAGCGGGCCGGGCCTCGCGGGGGAGCCGCTGCAGCAGCCACACGCCTCCCGCCAGGCGCCCCCGAGCGCCCCGGGCCCCGGGGGGGCCCCCGTCAGGGCTCCTCGCCAGCCTCTTCGCCCCCACCCCGCGGTGCCAGCCCATGCTCCTCGAGACGCTGGAGACGAGTAGGTGCCAGGGCCGGCTGCGGCCGGGTGGGCGGGGCCGGGGGGCGGTGGGTTCAGCAACCTCGGCGCAGGGGCAGAGTGGGGCCTTGGCCTCAGTTTCCCCTTTCGGCGCTGTCTCGCTTGTGGCATGGACGAGAAGTCGGGCTGGGAGTTTGGCCTTTTGGGTCACCCTCACTGCTCTGACAGGTCCTCTGGTCGTTTATGTAAGTTATGCAGCGACACGGTGGCCCTAGGGCAAGGGTGAGGCAGAATTTTAAGATTAATTAAGGCATACCTCCCGCGGGCTGTGCAAAAACCACAAAACTGCCCTTCCTTGGAAGGGGTTCTTAACCTGCATGCATGAATGGGCATCAGAGTAGAAATCCCTGACGTGGCCTGTGAAATCGTGTGTGTGTGTGTGTGTGTGTGTGTGTGTGTGTGTGTGTGCGCGCGCGCGCGCGCGCGCGCGCTCATGTGCCTAATTGCATTTTTTTCTGGGGAGAAAGTGCACAGCTTCGTCGTATTCTCAGAGAGATCAGTGACCCCCAAAAGATTAAGAACCACTGCTTGTGGGTTAAATAGGAACACACAACTGTCCACCCACCCACCTCTCCAGTCGCAGGGACATGGCCCCGGAGATTTCCTAACACCTTTTCAATGACATAGACTTCCCTGGCTGACTTCAGATACGTCTAGAACATCAAAGTCTTATCTGTGCTTGTTCCAAAGCCAGGTCACTATTTCATAGCTGGCCACAGTTCAAAAGCAACCGCCCAAAGATTTTCAAACCTTCTTGTGATTACCTGCCTGAAGAGAAACTCAGGTGAGGTGGGAGGGGAAGGGAGGTAGAAGGTAGAGGGAGAATTATGATACTGTATTGGCCAGAAAAATATGTCTTGAGTGCCTCCTGGGTGTTTCAAAGTGGAATACAGTGGAAGGAACACGGGTTGCAGAGTGAGCCATGCGTGCTCATCCTGTTCCTTATTAGGTCTGGAAGAGTGGCTTAGCCCCTCTGATCACCTCTATCCTTGTCTATAAAAAAAGGGGGATAAAATTCCTCTCTTGGAGTTGTTATGAAGAAAGCGTTTATGAATGTGAAGTGCCAGCTTATCAGGAGTGGAAGGGTGGCTGTCTTTAGAGTGAAAGAGCCACTGTTGAAATAGGATTGAGGAAGGTGAACCCCAGTAGGAACCAGTAGACCTCAGCCTGTCCAGAGAGGGCTACTGGGAGGGCTATTGGTGGTACTAAAGCACCAACTTGCAGCTTTAACATCTTGTCTCTGGGCAGGGGGAGTGGGAGAAACCAGGCCTCATGGGAGACCTTTTTTTTCTTCAAAGCAAATTTATTCTAAATACTGCTGCAGGTCCTTTGTGAAGTAACACAAACAACGGTGATACCTGCATTTTTTTTTTTTTTGAGTTGGAGTCTTACCCTGTCGCCCAGACTGGAGTGCAGTGGCTGTTCCCGGCCACCGCAGCCTCGACCTGCTGGGCTCCGGCGATCCTTCCGCCTCAGCCTTCCAAGTAGCCGGAATTACAGGCACGCGCTACCACGCCCGGCTGATTTTTTTGATTTATTGTAGAGATGAGGTCTCGCTGCCCAGGCGGGTCTCAAACCCGTGGGCTCAGGCAATCCACTCACCTCAGCCTCCCAAAGGCGCGGGATTACAGGCTGAGCCACCGAGCCCCGCTGCATTTTTTTTTTTAAAGTAAGGGGACTACAGACTTCTGGAGCCTTTTCAGAGAGAATCGTAAAATTCTCTTAATTGCATGAATAATGCGTTAATATGGTGCCTGATACCTGTTATGTGCTAATTAATAATACTTATTATTAACAATTAAGTATTCTACTGTTAACACTTTTACAAGAGGGCAGATTAGTAAAGCAGTAAGTAACCTGTACTTAACTTTCTCATCCCACGCTACCTTTACTCAACTGTTTTTACTCTCAACATTTTTTTAGAATCTTGTTTCCTTTTACGTTTCTGCCTTCTTGTGTTATGTCATATAGCTTGCTGTTCATTTATGCTCTCAGGTAAGACGCCTGTGTGAAAAGTTGATATTAGAGGTGTTTGAGTCTACTCTGCTTTTCTTGTAATAGTCACAGGCCTATAGGGTCTTGGGAGTGGAAGGACCTTTAGGAATCTAGGCCTCCTCATCCCCATACAGGGAAACCTCTGTGCCATCTCTGACCAGTTGGTTCATAGATTTCTCCTGGAGCAGATCTTTTTTTTTTTTTTTTTTGAGTTGGAATCTCACTCTTGTTGCCCAGGCTGGAGTACAGTGGCATGCTCACGGCCACCGCACCCGCGATCTGCTGGGCTCAGGCCAACCTTCTGCCTCAGCCTTCCAAGTAGCTGGAACTACAAGTGGGTGCTACCATGCCTGGCTAATTTTTTGAGCTATTGTAGTGACGAGGTCTTGCCAAGTTGCCCAGGCTGGTCTCGAACTCCCGGGCTCAGGCAGTTCTTTCGCCTCGGCCTCCCAAAGTGGTGGGATTACAGGCTGAGCCACCGCGCCTGGCCTTTTTTTTTTTTTTTTTTTTAGTAAGAGTCTCACTGTGTCGTCCAGGCTGGAGTGCAGTGGCACGCTCACAGCCACCACAGCCTCGACCTGCTGGGCTCAGGTGATCCTTCCTCCTCAGCCTTCTGAGAAGCTGGAACTATAGGCGTACGCCATCACGCCTGGCTAATTTTTTGATTTATTGTAGAGACAAGGTCTCACCAAGTTGCCCAGGCTGGACTCCAACCCCTGGACTTAGGCAGTCCTCTTGCCTCTGCCTCCCAAAGTGCTGGGATTACAGGCATGAGCCACCGCGCCTGGTGTGTTCTTTGAGGCTCTTTGAATCTCCTGTATTGTTGCAACAGCTTTACTTGTTGGAAAAATCCTGTCTCATACTGAGTTGAAATCTGCCACACGTAACCTTTACCCTTTGGTCCTTGCTTTGTCCTTTGAAGAAATATTTTTGTTGTTGTTCTCAAGTGATACTCCTGCCTCGACTTCCTGAGCCCAGGCGATCCTTCTCCTTAGCCTTCCGAGTAGCTGGGAGTACAGGTGCATGCCACCACACCTGGCTAATTTTTTGATTTTTTTGTAGAGATGAGGTCTCAGAATGTTGCCCCTGCTGGTCTCAAGCAGTCCTCCCACCTTGGCCTCCCAGAGTGCCGGGATTGCAGGTGTGAGCCACCGCACCTGGCTCCAAGAAATACGAATTGAGCCACGTTGCATCCCTTCAGCACTCGAAGCTACTATAGTCCTAGTTAAGTCTTTGTCTTCCCAAACCCCCAAAAGCCTCTCTTGCTTCTTACCAAACATAGTCCCACACTATTGTGGCAGGGCTTTCAATGGCAGGTACCATTTAAAGTGAATACGCGGCATGTGACATAGTGTTCTTGTGGACTGACCAGGACAGAGAACAGAGTGACTATTACCTTCCCCAAATCTGGATACTGTACCATTGTTCACTTCTAGGAATGTGGCGCCAAATTCCCTCAGTCTTTTGGTCTATATTGTAATATAATGTAGCCGGGCTCGGTGGTTTAGCCTGTAATCCCGCGCCTTTGGGAGGCTGAGATGAGGTCTCTGGGCAGCGAGACCTCATCTCTACAACAAATCAAAAAAATCAGCTGGGCGTGGTAACGCATGCCTGTAATTCTGGCTTCTCGGAAGGCTGAGGCGGAATGATTGTCAGAGCCCAGCCGGTCGAGGCTGTGGTGGCCGGGAGCGGCCACTGCACTCCAGTCTGGGCGACACAGTGAGACTCCAACTCAAAAAAAAAAAAAAAATAATGTGTCTGATCATTTAACTGAAAAGGACCTTTAATAGCATATTTGATATTAAGGTGCTTGGTGGCGATACCATCTTGGTATTTATATTAGTGTTTTATTTCAGTTAAGATTTACTTTGATGTTAATTTAAGCTTGTCTTTTCATGTCTATTTTTATGAATTGTAAGATAGTATTACTCCATTATAATTTGTGAGTTGCTTTTTGATAGTATACTGCTATTTGGGGAATTTATCTGGTGCTACTTTTTCTGACTAGCTTGCTTAATGGAATCAATCTTTTTTTAGATCCGTATGTCAAACTTCTACTCGATGCTATGAAGCATTCAGGCTGGTAAGTAAATCTTTTCAAAGTGGTGCTCTCTGTTATGGCTGTTAAAAACAAAAACCAAAAAACCAGAACTGCTTAAGATTTCTCACTTCAGGTCATGGAGCCCTTTCCATAGGGTAATTGGTGGTGACTGGCCACGTTGTCTTCAGGCAGGCCTTGTTCTCTTTGGGTATCTTCTCCCCTAACTCAGTTTCTGGCTCTACCATTCACCTTGGGTAATTAGTAAAGACAATATTCAAAATCTTTCTTGTAAGTAATTACCAAACCTGGCCTTTCTACTACACCAGCCTGGCCATTGTTCTTACAGGGGAAGAAATCTCAACTTGTTACTAGGAACCTTCCAGATGTTGTATAATTTTGAGAGGATTAAAGGAAGTGACTTCTGATATCCAGTTCTTTTTTTTTTAGATTAGAAAATATAATTTATTTAGAAAGTAAGTGAGAGGGAAAGAGCGAGGATTCACCTCTTCAAGGTAGGTGAGGGGGCCAGAGCTTAGGAAACACGGCAGTAGCCACAGCTCAAAGAGCACATGACCACCCCAGAGTCTAGTAAAGCAATGGTGGCCGATATCCAATTCTTAACCCTCTGGCCCAAGGGCAAGGGACTACAACATACTTCCACTGTGGTCTTCATCAGTTGACCAAATGCTTTATGGAATCATATCATCGAATTTGAGCTTGGATGGATTTTGCAGAGACAGGCTTTTTATTTTACAGATGAGGAAACAGTCTTGAAGGTGTTAAGTTGCTTTCCTAAGGTTTCACTTGTGTTAGTGGTGGAGGGCGGTGGGACTTACCATATGGTAGAGGGTCTCCCGAGGCTTGGCCCAGGGCCGTTTTCCACATGCACACTGCTTCTGGACATTGTCCTGTTATTTTTGCCTTTTAGTGCTGTTGACAAAGAAAGACACTTTTCTTGTGAAGATTGTAATGGAAATGTCAGTGGAGGTTTCGATGCTTCAACATCTCAGGTAGGCATTTTCCCCAAACTGTTTCCTTCCCTGAATCCTCTCTCCTGATATTAACTGAGCATCTTCCACTCGCTGGACCTTCTATTTGGTAGACTTTGTGTAGGGCTCAAAAGATGAATTCATCCTGGTCCTTACTCTTGAGGTGTTTACACTTTCACAGGGAAGATAAGACATGAACATGGGCAGTCAGAAAACTTGAGGCAGGCTAAATTGTTTGAGGTGGGCTTGGTTACCACAGTGGGACTGCGATGTGATTGACTGAAAGATGCCAGCAGGTTCAGCTAGAGGATACATAACCTCCTCAGGCAGAGCAGGGGTGGCATGGGCAAAAGTGGTGTGCTGGGAAACCACACAGTACGTCTGGGGAGTGGCATGTTGTCTTGTCTAGCTGGAGGGCAGGAACACGTGGGGAGTAGGGGCAGCAGGATTGGAAAGAAAGGTGAGCCTTGCAGCGGGAGTCGTTGAATGCTCAATAGAAAGTGTTAGCTCTGCACAGTGAGAAGTGATACCACCTGTGAAATTTTTGATTGGGGTGTCTTTTCATCTGTAAAATATGAGTAGTGATTGTATCTATGTTTTTCTTTTCTTTTTTCTTTTTTTTTTGAGTTGGAGTCTCACTCTGTCACCCAGACTGGAGTGCAGTGGCCACTCGTGGCCACTGTAGCCTCGACCTGTTGGGCTCTGGTGATCCTTCCGCCTCAGTCTTCCAAGTAGCCGGAACTACAGGCATGCGCTACCACACCTGGCTAATTTTTGATTTATTGTAGAGATGAGGGCTCACCAAGTTGCCCGGGTGGGTCTCAAACCTGTGGGCTCAGGCAATCCACTCACCTTGGCCTCCTAAAGTGCTGGGATTACAGGCTGAGCCACCAAGCCTGGCCGATTGTATCTATCTTTTTTTTTTTTTGAGTTGGAGTCTCACTCTGTCACCCAGACTAGAGTGCAGTGGCACGGTTCTGGCCACCGCAGCCTCAACCTGCTGGGCTCCAGTGATCCTTCCTCCTCAGCCTTCCAAGTAGCTGGAACTACAGGTGTGCACTACCATGCCCAGCTAATTTCTTTTTGATTAATTGTAGAGATAAGGTCTCGCCAAGTTGTCCAGGCGGGTCTCGAACCCGCGGGCTCAGGCAATCCACTCACCTCAGCCTCCCAAAGTGCGGGATTACAGGCTGAGCCACTGAGCCTGGCGTATCTGTCTTATAGAGTGATGATGAGAATGAAATGATATGTCTCTTGTAAAGCGTCTGGCCCATAGTAGGCATTTCATTATTGGTTTTAAGTCACTGGTGGGTTTTGACAGCATCTTAGAGGTGGTAGATGGACTGGGTCATATGATGAGGGTAGATGGTATTATAAGTAACTATTTCCAACTTGAATATGTAACTCATATTTAACTAGACTTCACTGTTTCCTGCTGGAGAATTTTGTGTGTTTATTCTTAACTTTTTTACAGGAATTATGGCAAGTGGCAATATAGAACAGGGGTGAGAGATCTGGGCTGTAGAGTCAGAAAGACTTGAGTTCAAATCCTAGCTCCCCTGCTTATTAACTGTGGGGCTTGGGCAATTATTTTTCTTATTCTCGGTTTCCTCATTTGTAAATTGGTGATCATAGTATCTGTAGCTCTCAAATGGCTCTTGGTAAGTTCAACCCCTTCTCTGTCCCCTGGGGTTAAATAAAGCACACATCTTGAACTTTTATCTACATTGTCGGCAGTTGAACACAGTTGGGTACTGTGTCCTTTTATTTATTTTTTAATTAAAGTTTTTATTAGGCTGGACTTGGTGGCTCATTCTGTAATCCCAGCACTTTGGGAAGCCGAGGTGAGTGGATTGCCTGAGCCCATGGGTTCGAGACCAGCCCAGGCAACTTGGTAAGGCTTTGTTTCTACAGTAAATTAAAAAAAAAATCAGCTGGGCGTGGTAATACACACTTGTAGTTCTGGCTACTTGGAAGATCGAAGTGGAAGGATCGCTGGAGCCCAGAAGGTCGAGGCTGTGGTGGCCGTGAGCGTGCCACTGCACTGCAGCCTGGGTGACAGAGTGAGACTCCAACTCAAAAATTTTTTAAAAATTAAGTATCTCATCCATACAGAGGAATAAAATACCTGTATATACACTTTCAGTAATAATAAAATGAACAACTGTGTCCTTGTCGCCCAGATCTGAAAAGTAGAACATTGCCAGAACTCAGAAGCCTGTGTGTTCCTGTGAATCATATTGCTCTGCCGTCCTTATCCTGACTTTTGTAATCAGTCCCTGCTTTTCTGAAGGGTTTTACCATCTGCCTATAAAGTCCAACAAGGTGTTATTTATTTGTTTGCTTTTGAGCTTTATACATGGAATGCTTTGAACTCATATGAATATTATGAATATACTGCATTATGTAATATTATGAAATTACATAGTAAATAGTCTCCTGTAACTTAATTCTTTTTTTTTTTTTTGAGTTGGAGTCTCACTTTGTTGCCCAGCTGGGCTCTGGCGATCCTTCTGCCTCAGCTTTCCAAACAGCTGCAACTACAGCTGTGTGCTACCACTCCTGGCTAATTTTTAAAATTTATTTATTGTAGAGATGACGTCTTGCCAAGTTGCCCAGGCTGGTCTTGAACCCCTGAGCTCAGGCATTCCTCTTGCCTCGGCCTCCCAAAGTGCTGGGATTACAGGCTTGAGCCTCTGCGCTGGGCCTAACTTAAATTCTTTTGTTCCACATTATTTGTGTGACTCTTTCATGTTGTTGTGCGTACCTGTCTGATTTATTTAGTTTCACTGATGTATAGTATTCCATTGTGTGTTTATGTTACAATTTAATCTAATATGAATTGTTTCCCGCTTTGTTACGTGAGCAATACTGTATGAATATTCTTGACCTTCACTCCTAGTGCACATTTGCAAGAGTTTCTCCAAGGTATATGCCCAGGAGCAGGATTGCTGGGTCATATAGCAGACATACACTTGCCTTTCACTGGAACTGCCTTTGTTTCAAGCACACAACACTCTTCTGGTTGTTCCTTTGCCAGCTTACCTTCCTCTACCGGCCCTTAAATGTTGAAGCCCTTCAGTCCTTGGTGTTAGCGCCCCTTCTTTTTTTACTCCATACTCTGCCAAGGGGATCTCATTAGTTTTCCTAGGTCAGAGTTTTCTTTTAAGTCCCTCATTCCATATATCCAAGTACCCACTTAACACTTCTGCTTGCATTTCTTTTTTTTCTTTCTTTGAGTTGGAGTTTCACTCTGTCACCCAGACTGGAGTGCAGTGGCACGCTCCCGGCCACCGCAGCCTCGACCTGCTGGGCTCCGGTGATCCTCCCGCCTCAGCCTTCCAAGTAGCCAGAACTACAGGCATGCGCTACCATGCCCGGCTAGTTTTTGATTTATTGTAGAGACGAAGTCTCACCAAGTTGCCCGGGCTGGTCTCGAACTCATGGCTCAGGCAATCCACTCGCCTCAGTCTCCCAAAGTGCTGGGATTACAGGCTGTGCCACCGAGCCCGGCCTGCTTGCATGTCTTAAAGGCGCTTTATGTCCAAGCCTGAATTCATAATTTTTACCATCCCTCACCCCCACCCAGTCTGGTCTTTAAGTTTTGCGAATCTCAGTGGATGGTATTACCAGCCATCCTGTTACCCAAGCCTGACACTGACAGATCATCCTTGATTCTCCTGGTTCCTTCCCCAGATTCTCTCAATCACTGAATTGCATTGAGCTTACCTCTTAAATACCTCTTTTAACTCCCCCATTCTAACTCAGGTGCCGGTGTCTCTAGCCTAGAACACCCATTAGCCTTCAACTAGTTTCCTGCATCCAGTCTTAGTCATCTCCTACCTATCCTTCCGACTATAGTTAAAAGGACAAAAACAAAATAAAAACAAAAGCACTCCCCTGTTTCAGCACTCCCTTTTGGTGGCTTCACTGCTCTCAGAGTAATCACGGGGTCTTCGCTGACTTGGCCCCTGCTGACCTCACCAGCCTAGCTGTGGCCTACCACCTCGCTTCTGTGCTGCAGCTCTGTGGCCCTGCTCTCAGCTTCGCGAACATTCTGTTCTTTCAGCCCGTCCCCTACCCTCTGCATATGTTGTTCTCTCTGTCTGGAATACTCCCGTCCCCTGCTTACCTCAAATTTCATTCCCATTTACCCGTTATATTCCAGTTCAAGCATTCCCTCTGCAGACAAGCCTCTCCCCACCCTCCAGACCAGGTCAGGCGTTCTCATTGTATGTACTTATGGCAACCCAGGCTTTTCTTCATGACAGCTGTCATTGCATGTGTTTAAGCCTTTTGGTAAGTACTTGATTAGTTTCTATCTCCATTAGTAGATTATAAATCGACTGTTAGGTCTCAGTAACTATTAGTTGAATAAATGAATGTTGAAGGAAAGTATACAGAATATCTGGCCTGTACCCCAGTGTCTGGCACATAGTAAGCACACAATAAATGACTGCTCTTGCTGTTAGGAATCCTCATCTCTCTCTTATTCTTATAGGATCTTGCTCGGTGTGCCATTGGCTTTTTGCACTTGTTTCTGAATGTCTTTCTGAGGATTTTCCCTGGCATTTCCCTCCATTCTGGTAGAATGAGGACAGTGGTGGTCATTCATTGTTTATTCATTGCTCCTTCAGAAATTTGATAAGAAGTATTTTTTACATTATTGTCATTTAATTCTCATAGTTCTGTGAGGTAGGTACTCTCATGATCTCCTTTTTATAGTTGAGGAAACTGAGGAACAGGGAAGTTAAGAAACTTGCCCAAGGTCACCACATTGGTAAGGGCTGGAGCTGGATTTTGAGTCTGTCTGCTTTATTCTGAGACCTGCTTTCTTAACCATAGTGCCGTGGTGTTTAAGACAGACTCCATGGGCAACTCAGGGAGGACAGTATGTGAATCAGTGTCCTTAGTCTAAGTGCTGTTGTCATCCAGAGAGAGAAGTTAGTCACTGGGAAGTCTAAGGGTGCACGTACAGCTAGGACTGGAACTTGGCCCATGGGCAGATATGGTCGAGGGAGAGGAGTGGGTGGAGGTGTTCCAGGCAGGTGAGCCGTGGAAGGGGGCTATGGTCGCGTGGGAGAGAAGGCGGAATCTACACAGTGAACGCAGATTTGGAAATCATGGAACTTCTCTTATTTTGATGCCTCCTAGATTGTTTTGTGCCAGAATAATATCCGAAATCAAGCCCACATGAGCAGAGTGGTCACCCACGAGCTCATTCATGCATTTGATCATTGCCGAGCTCATGTCGACTGGTTCACCAACATCCAGCATTTGGCCTGCTCAGAGGTGAGTTTTACCGCGGATGTCACTGAAATTTTCCCAACACTCTGTGTTCGAACATTTTATTCGAGTATGATTTATTTAAACTTTTTTCTTTTCTTACTGTCATAGTTCCTCCATAGCCTTGAATTTCTGTTTTTAGTTAATATTGAATTTGTGAGATACAACTTTTTTTTTTTTTGATGCCCAGGCTGGAGTACAGTGGCTCGCTCACAGCCACCCTGTGTTGATCTGTTGGACTCAGGTGATCCTTCCGGCTCAGCCTTCCAAGTAGCTGGAACTGTAGGTGCATGCTACCATGCCCAGCTAATTTTTTTTGGATATATTGTAGAGATGAGGTCTCCCTAGTTACCCAGGTTGGTCTCGAACTCCTGGGCTCAGGCAGTCCTCTCACCTCTACCTCCCAAAGTGCTGGGATTACAGACTTGAGCCACCGCGCCCGGCCAACATACAAATTTTAAGTATCTTTTTAGAATTGTGTTAAATATAACCTTTAAGCTGTAGTGATAGTGATGACTGACTTTAGTAACAAATGATTAATTTTTCCTATGAGATAAAATATATAACAATAATAATTAACATTTACGAGGGCTGTGTGTCCAACACTGTTTGTATGTTCTTATTTAATCTTCACAGCAACTCACTGAGTGGATACTATTATTATCCTCTTTTTTGTATATGTGGAAAGTGAGGCAGTTGTTTAGATTCCAAAGCTAGTAATTGGCGGAGGCAGGATCACAACCTGGGATTGTAACTAGTTTGCTGTGCCACCTTCCATAGGTAAAGCTCCTTGCTTGCCCTAGAGTAATAACGTTTAGTCTCAAAAATAGAACATAAAAAGATATTTATTATATTTATGTACTTTGGATTGCTCTGAGACGTCTACATCCATATATATGTTCCTAGGGAGTGGATGTATTTCTTACTTGGTTCTCGTTAATTGAAGAGCACAATGTAGTGAGAAGTTAAAAACTAGTATAAATTTCAAGCTTATACGTAGTAACTTAGGTTATTTTCTCTTTCTCTTGAAATTAGTAAGTGGCCCCACTGCATCTAATTATAATTCATATTATTTCATGAGTAGACTGAAACCTGAGTTTTTAACTAGATCTCTTGGGTGCCCTGAGAATTTGTGCCTGTTAGCTGGTCAAAGTGTGTTAAGTACCTTGAGTGCCTCAGAGGAGTGAGGCTACATTCCATAGAAGTAACAAGAAGTGGGCTGTTCTGTTTGCAGTGAATATGCAAAAATGTGGCAAATTGCCTGTAGAGTCTGTGTGGGTCATTTAAGACTTTTTCATCTATTAAAATATAGTACATTAGGACATTTTTACCTTAAGCAAATGTAAATTAGAAAATATACCCTAGCTTCAGACTGTCATGCTTATAATTTGGAATATTCTTGATATATATATATATATATTATATATATATATATATATTTTGAGTCAGGGTCTCACTCTGTTGCCCAGACTGGAGTGCAGTGGCATGATCATGGCTCATAGCAGTCTTCAACTCCTGGGCTCAAGGGATCCTCCCTCCTCAGCCTACCAAGTAGCTGGCACCACAGGTGTGTACCTCCACACCTGGATAATTTTTGTTTGTTGTTTGTTTGTTTGTTTGTAGAGATGGAATCTCACCATGATGCCCAGACTGGCCTTGAACTTCTGGGCGCAAGTGATCTTCCTGCCTTGGCATCTCAAAGCACTGGAGTTATTGGCATGAGCCACCATGCCTGGCTGAATGTTCTTGATTCTTTGTGCTTCGTAACACTTAATTGCTCATAGGACAGTTAAGGCCCTAGAAGAAGGCCCTGAGCTCACACAGGTCTGAGAGAAGGTCAAGAGAGATTTGGCCAGGGCTGAGAGGGGTCATATGCTCAATGTGTCTTGGATATTAGTACATTCATCACATGGAAACTCACTTTGCTTCTTGAAGTCCTTCTGGTGATTTCTGGAAGTGTTTGTATCTTGTAGGGAGTGTGGACTGTAACTCTGAGGTCCAACTCTCTGACTTTTGGTTTCAAAGAAATTAGTTCTGTCAGCAAAGCTATGGTGTCATGTTGAGAACTTTCCCCCAGTGTATTTGACATTGTCTCCATGGATCTGCTCTTGTTGTCAGTAAAGTTTAAAAAATTCTTTTAAAAGAAATCTTTTTTTTTTTTTTTTTGAGTTGGAATCTCACTCTGTTGCCCAGACTGGAGTGCAGTGGCCGCTCCTGGCCACCGCAGCCTCGACCTGCTGGTCTCCGGTGATCCTTCCACCTGAGCCTTCCAAGTAGCCGGAATTACAGGCGCGCACTACCACGCCCGGCTGATTTTTTTTTTATTTATTGTAGAGATGAGGTCTCGCTGCCCAGGCGGGTCTCGAACCCGCGGGCTCAGGCAATCCACTCGCCTCAGCCTCCCAAAGGCGCGGGATTACAGGCTGAGCCACCGAGCCCAGCTAAGAAATCTTATTTTTGTAGAAGGGAAAATACTCTGTTTTCAGAAAAACATGCTAATTTTATATTCTTTTTTAATTGTTAGAAGGTGGTTGCTTTGTAAAGATTTACAGAGCATGAGCATGGCTTTTCATCTGTCTCTTGTCTTTGTGATAGGTTCGAGCTGCTAACCTTAGTGGAGACTGCTCACTGGTAAACGAAATATTCAGGTTTCACTTTGGATTGAAACGACACCATCAGGTAAAAACGAACATGATGTCACCTCCCCTCAAGAGGGTTTTGAATGGAAATAATGAATAAAGAAATGAGAAGTACATTTAGTATTCGAAATTTGAAAGTACTGTGTATATGAAAAGAATACAAAATGTGTTCCATTTGATAACAAAGTAGACGGAATTTAGTTCTACTTTATGGGCAAGCTATGTAACTGATGGAGAGTGTGAGAGATTTTTATAAAGAAAGGGGCTATGATCTGGGTGGGATACTTCTGGATAGGGGTGAGTAAGGGTGAAAGTGAAGTCATGGTCTGGCTTACTGTTACCCTAACAGCCTTGGATCATGTTTTGACTTGGCCATAGTATTCTGGAGACAGAAAGCATCATCCCTATCAGAACAGAGGCTGTATTGCAGCACAGGTCATGACTGTGTGTCAGTGCACCTTCAAAGACTGTCTAATGTGATTGAAAAGCTTTGGGTTGGCGTGAACTTGATTACAAAGAGCTTAGCTGAGAGGGATTTTGTTAACAGAACAAAACAAAAGCAAACAACAGAAAAGAAAACTGTTTAAGGCAAGATTATCCTGGTAGAAAGCCATGAGATCCATGATAGAGGGATGTGGGGAGAGGCATGGGGAACTCGTGGATGATTATGGAGTGTGAGCAGTTCTGCCCACAGCAACCCAGGGACTGTGGCCACACTTGGGAGAAAGGCTGACCAGAGATTTTCTGTGGGAAGGGCTTGCTGGGCCCATTTGTGACATATGTGAGCATCTGGGTATCAGTTTCAAATTAATGAAAAAGGAGAGGCTTGGAACAGCAGGAAGGCCCTTGGAGAGAGAGAGTAATTCAACCCTGGGGTGGAGGGTGGAGAGTCCCAGTGAGCTGTTGAGGGATACCGTGAACTTCCGGATGGGGGGCTGGATAAGCCTGCAACCTGAGAGGATGACAGCTTTGCTTGGGGCTTTTAGCCTGTGCTGAGTCAGAGAAATGCCATTGAGTTGTCTTGCACTGGATCTTCTGTGTCCTTAAATCCCTGCTTCTCTGGGAAACCCTGTGTGTTCTGGCTCTCAGTGGAGTGGAAGTACGTGCCCATCAGTACGGCCTAGAGAGGAGGATGGTGTGGCTGAAGTGTGTGATAGCATAGCTTGGGGACATCTGCTCCATTACGAATGTTGGATAAATTGTTTTCTTAGGAACAAAATTTTAATATTTATGCAAAGAAAAGGGGAAAAAAAGTGTTTTTTCTCTTCTTTTTTTTTGAGTTGTAGTCTCACTCTGTCGCCCAGACTGGAGTGCAGTGGCGGCTCCCGGCCACCGCAGCCTCGACCTGCTGGACTCTGGCGATCCTTCCGCCTCAGCCTTCCAGGTAGCTGGAACTACAGGCGCGTGCTACCACGCCTGGCTAATTTTTGATTTATTGTAGAGATGAGGTCTTGCCAAGTAGCCCATGTGGGTCTCGAACCCGCGGGCTCAGGCAATCCTCTTACCTCAGCCTCCCAAAGTGCGGAATTACAGGCTGAGCCACCGAGCCTGGCTGTTTTTTCTCTTGTAAAAGGGTACTTTCGAGAGTACTCTTCTCGAAAGGTTATCCAACATTGGTCACCTGAAAAGTTAGGGAAGAGAGGGACAGAGTGAAGTATATTTCAAATTTAATGAAATCTTGTGAAAAAAGTCAATCAGAACCTTGCTTGTAGACTTTTTTTGTGAGTTTGCACAAAGGGAGATATTGTTTCACAGACACTGCCTAGAACTTCAGAGAATGACATCTGCTCACATTATTGGAAAACATGAGAAAATGGAGGTCTTACTTATGTCTAAATAATTTTAGATTGAGTTAAACATGCTCCACAATTTAAGAGTTATGTTTCTGCTGGACATGGTGGCTCATGCCTGTAATCCCAGCACTTTGGGAGGTGGAGGTGAGAGGATTGCCTGAGCCCAGGGGTTTGAGACCAACCTGGGCAACTTGGTGAGACTCCATTTCTACAGTAAATCAAAAAATTAGCTGGGCCTGCTGGCACATGCCTGTAGTTCCAGCTACTTGGAAGACTGAAGGTGGAAGGGTGTCCTGAGCCCAGCAGGTTAAGGCTACGGTGGCTGTGAGAGTGCCACTGCACTCCAGCCTAGGCGACAGAGTAAGACTCCAACTCAAAAAAAAAAAGTTATGTTTCTTTGTTCATTTTGTTTTCTTCTTTGGAATGACAGAAATTAGTAAAATAATGAGAGGAAATTAATTTTAATTGTGGTTCAGACATTATTTAAACTGTATTATTTCATGATTAAATTTTCATATACAGTTAAAGCCATGTACTTTTCCTTCTTTTTAGACTTGTGTGCGAGACAGAGCCATTCTTTCTATCCTGGCTGTTAGGAACATCAGCAAAGAAGTAGCTAAAAGGGCAGTTGATGAAGTTTTTGAATCTTGTTTCAATGACCATGAACCTTTTGGAAGAATCCCACATAACAAGACTTATGCGAGATACGCTCATAGGGACTTTCAAAACCGTGATCGATACTATTCAAATATATGAAGACAATGATGTTTTCTATTACAGAGCTTCAGTGATCATGAGGAAAAAAATATGACTTTCAAGTGAATGAACATGTGAAACATAAACAATCAATTCAATATGGATAAACACAGAAGATTGTGATTCTAGCCTATGAGCAGAAAAAGTAACTGTGGCAAAAAATGAAATGACCTTAAACTCCATGGCAAAAATTGTATCCTTGTAGCTAACCATTTGATAAATAAGATAAATAAATCACATTTTTATATTTTCTGCAGTATACTTGTGTTTTCTAGGTTTTGTTTTTATTATTGTGATTTGTTTTTATTACTTGTAATTATTTAAACATTTGATTAAGGGCCAAGTGCAGTGGCTCACTCGTGTAATCCCTGCACTTTGGGAAGCCGAGATAAGAGGACTGCTTGGTCCCAGGAGTTCAAGACCAGCACAGGCAACATAGCGAGACCTTGTCTCTACAAAAAATAAAAAAATTAGCTGGGCATGGTAGCATGCTCCTGTAGTCCCAGCTATGTGGGAAGCTGTGGCAGAAGGCTCGCCTGAGACCCTGACTCAAGAAAACAAAAATAAATAAATAAAAAATAAAAATTTGATTATGAAACCTGTGAAATGTGCCCTTGTATGATGTTGATGGGTGACCAACGTTGGTGTTTACATTAAAAGTAAAGAATAATGTACTGATCTCATTGTAGTACATTTGTTGAGATGTTGTCATAATGAAAGTTGGGAATAATTCATTCAGTGGTCAGTGCCATCCTCTCCCTGTTCTTTCAATATATATGTGGGGACTATATGGCCTAATTTTCTGGAGACAGTCCTGATTAGGTTTTTTCTTTTTAATAAAGGTAGTACATTAAAGTCATAATACACTCTAATGTAACTTATGTAAACACACACACACACACACACACACACACACACACACACACACACATTTTAGACTGGGTCTTGCTGTCTCCCCCACTGGAGTGTATTGGTGCAATCATAGCTCACTGTAACCTTAAACTTCCTGGGTTTAAGTGATTTTTCCACCTTAATCTCCAGAGTAGCTAGGACTGCAGTTGTGCTACCATGCCTGGGCTAATTTTTAAATTTTTTTTTTTTGGTAGAGATGGGGTCTTGCTATGTTTCCCAGGCTAGTCTTGAACATCTAGCTTCAAGTGATCCTTCCACCTTGGCCTCCCAAAGCAGTGGGATTACAGGTGTGAGCCACAGTGTCCAGCCAACAGCCGCATCTTTAACCTGCTCCTGGTAAACATCATCTGGCGTATATCCAGACTTGAAGATGTTGATGCCTATGTGTAGATGTGGATGATTTGAAGTTTTTTTTTTTGAGTCGGAGTTTCACTCTGTCGCCCAGACTGGAGTGCAGCAGCTGCTCCCGGCCACCGCAGCCTCGACCTGCTGGGCTCCGGCGATCCTTCCACCTCAGCCTTCCAAGTAGCGGGAAGTACAGGTGCACGCTACCACACCTGGCTCATTTTTGATTTATTGTAGAGATGAGGTCTTGCCAAGTTGCCCAGGCGGATCTCGAACCCGGCAATCCACTCACCTCAGCCTCCCAAAGGTGCGGGATTACAGGCTGAGCCACCGAGCCTGGCTGATCTGAAGTTTTAAGACAGCAAATTAGCAAGGCTCTTTATTTGAATTAAAATTTGAATGCATAGAAATTATAGAGCATTGCCTCGAGCTTAATAACTTATTAAACATTAAAAACAAGGTTTGATAATTTGGGGAAGATGGTGGAGAAAGAAGCACCAGAAATCGGTCTCCCTACTTAGGCAACAATTACACTAGTAGAATCTGTCAGCTGTAACTATTCTGGAACTCTGGGTCTATTGAAGGCTTGCAACTTCAAGGAAAAGCGTGGGCAATACATCGTGCTTCCTTTTGATCAATTTCAGCTCTTAGCACAGTGGCAGCTACCCACCTCTCATGCCTCAGCCCTGTGGCAACAGGGGTGCATGTTCCTGGGGCAGGTTGTACACAGCTTGTGGGAGCCAGGGTGGGCAAAAAAAAAAAAAAGACTGTGATCTTCCAAATATTGGGGATCTGTGCTCTGAATGCTAATTGTTGCTTCTGATCACAGAGGATCACAGGTAGGTGACCATTGTTGTTGGACCTCCCCTCATTGTTGCAAGCTCTTCTTCTCACTGGCTTAAGTGACTTCCTGGGTGCTTAAAAAAGTTGGTGCCTTTTTATCTTCTTTTGCTCTTCATTTTTCTTTTTCCCCCTTTGGGGAACCAGACACTGATGATGATGACGACATTCAAAAGCAACCTCGTATCTAGAGGAAATGAGAAAGCCATGGTATATGCTCAGGGGAGGACACAAGCTCAGAAAAGACCCTGAGGATATATTTCAGACTGATCCTCCGCACAGGGGACAGTTTACAACAATTCAAAAAACAGGCTGGCCATGGTGTGTCATGCCTGTAATCCCAGCATTTTGGGAGACTGAGGTGAGAGGATTGCCTGAGCCCAGAAGTTCAAGACCAGCCTGGGCAACTTGGTGAGATCTTGTTTTGAAGTAAAAAAATAGCTGGGTGTGGTGGCATGGGCCTGTAGTCCCAGTTACTTGGAAGGTTGAGGCAGAAGGATCGCTTGAGCCCAGGAGGTCAAGGTTATGGTGGTTGTGAGCATGCCACTGTATGCCAGCTTGGGTGTCAGAGTGAGACTCTGACTCAAAAACAAGCAAGCCGTGGGCTCCGTGGCTCAGCCTGTAATCCCGCGCCTTTGGGAGGCTGAGGTGAGTGGATTGCCTGAGCCCACGGGTTCGAGACCCGCTTGGGCAGCAAGACCTCATCTCTACAATAAATAAAAAAATCAGCCGGGTGTGGTAGCGCATGCCTGTAATTCCGGCTACTTGGAAGGCTGAGGTGGAAGGATCGCCGGAGCCCAGCAGATTGAGGCTGCGGTGGCCGGGAGCGGCCACTGCACTCCAGTCTGGGTGACAGAGTGAGACTCCAACTCAAAAACAAACAAACAAACAAAAAAACAAACAACAAAAACAAAAACCAGCAACCCTGGAGAAGAGAGAATCTGATTTCCAGAGTCACCACATAATTAGACTAAAATATGCAGTTTTCAACAAAAATCACAAGACATACAAAGAAAAAGGAAAATACACCCCATTAAAAGGAAAAAAAAAAGACAATGGAAACTATCCCTGAAAAAGACTTGCTGATGGATTTACTAGAGGAGAACTTTATTTATTTATTTATTTATTTATTTTGAGTTGGAGCCTCACTCCTTCGCCCAGGCTGGAGTGCAGTGGCATGTATGCTCATGGCCATTCCAGCGTCGACCTTCTGGGCTCCAGCGATCCTTCTGCCTCAGGCTTCCGAGTAGCCGGAACTACAGATGTGTGCTACCATGCCCAGCTATTTTTTATTTTATTGCAGAGATGAGGTATCGCAGGTTGCCCGGGCTGGTCTTGAACCGGCGGGCTCAGACAATCCATTCGTCTCCGCCTCCCAAAGTGCTGTGATTACAGGCTGGGCCAACTGAGCCCAGCCTAGTCGAGAACTTTAAACTGTCTTAGAGCTGCTCAAGGATCTAAGAGACGACGTGGAAACTGAACAAAGTAGGAATATTAATAAAGAGATAGAAAACAAAAATAAAAAAATTCTGAAGCTGAAAAGTACAATAACTGAAATGAAAAATTTACTAGAGGGACTCAAAGGCAGATTTGAACAAACAGAAGAAGAATCTGCAAATTTGAAGATGGACAATGGAAATAAGCAAGTCTGATGAACAGAAAAAAAAAGATTGAAGTGAACAGAGCCTAGGGGACCTATGAGACACTATGAAGCAAACCAGTATATATATAGTGGGAATTCCAGAAAATTGGAAAATGAAGCTGAAATGGTGAAAATAAATTTATAATATATTCAACAAATCTAGGTTAACATTTCAGCTATGTGCTAGTACTTAAGACAGACTCATTGATTATATTGACAAAACAATTTTGAAAAATTATGAACAGTAATTGAATAGGCATTTAATTAATTTTTGAGTTGGGGGTTCTCACTCTGCTGTCCATGCTGGAGTGCGGTGGCATGATCATGGCTCTCTGAAGTCTTGACTTCTAGGCTCAGGCGATCCTCCCACATCAACCTCTTGAGTAGCTCTGACTACAGGTGTGCACCATCCATCTTGCCAGGATAATTTTTTGATTTTTCATTGAGATGAGGTGTCACTATGTTGTTTAGGCTGGTCTCAAACTCCTAGGCTCAAGTAATCCAATCACCCGAGCCTCCCAAAGTGCTGGGATTACAAGCGTGAGCCACTGCGTCCAGCAATTTTTTAGATAATACATGCACATGTACAAAATTCAAAAGGCAGAGAAGTATGCACAGTGAATAGTAATTATTTCATAGTCTGGAAGAAACTTCTCTTTATAGGTTATTGTGTTTACTTCTGGGGATATTCTAGACACTTACAAACAAATGTGTGTATTCTCTTTCTGCTCTCCCATTCTCTATTAAATGCTGTGATGTTTTCAATTAATAATATACCATGGAGATCTTTCCATATCAAGAGTATGTGTATTTAAATAACACCTATCAAATTACTTTCCTCAAAGGGTATAATCAATTATGTCCTCATTAACAATGTATAAGAGTCTATTATCATGTTTTCTATCCTTGTTAATTTGATAGGTGAAAATAGTATGTCACAATTTACATTACTGTTAGAAGAAAGTTCACATAAGTCTTATGCTTAAGAGGGTCCTGTTTGTATTTTATTTCCTACTCATGCCATTTGCTCATTTTTCTCTTGAGTTTTTTGATATATATGTAAAAAACTTACAGTCATTTTATTAGGAATAGCATCAAGTCCTTCATGAAACTTGTTGAAAATATTGTTTGTATTTTATTTCACTTTATTTTTATGAGAATTAAAAAAATACAGTTAAGTATGTCAATATAGCTTCTATGATTTCTTGGTTTTTGTGTTGCTTTAGACTTTTCCAGTCCAGGTGCAGTGGCTTATGCCTGTAATCTCAGCATTTTGGGAAGCTGAGGTGGGAGAATTGCTTAAGCCCAAGTGTTTGAGACCAGCCTGGACAACATAGTGAAACCTCATCTCTACCAGTTGGGAGCCAGCCTTGGAGGCCCGCCTGATTGACAAAGTCCAGGTGCGCTGAGGCCCCCCCCCCGGCCGCAAAGCGAGTCCGGGCAGCTGAGGCCCTTCTGTCTTCTGTCTTTGCTGTTGATACAGCTGAAGACATTCTGTGCAGTCGTGGAAGAAGAAGATGGCATGTTTATGCGAAGAATCACAGCTAACCTGGAGATGTTATGGTTCATTTTTCCATTTTCCCACTATGCCGCTTGGCCTTTTCTAACATATGCAAGGGTTAAACTCTGAAGCACATCAAGAATGCTTTCTTTCACTTGGTTATAGGTTACTAGATATTACTTAAGTAATAAATGATATAAATATATTCACTCATTTGATTTAGGATTATGCAGTTTAGTGTTTAGACATAAGGTTCTTTAGAAGCACAAGTTTATAGTAAGTTTATTATGAGCTCATTATAAGTTCTAACACTTATCTAGGAGTTATGTAGGTAATTTATAACACTGTTTTCACTGACTTAGGATAAAGATTATCTTTAAGGTTTTTACTTAATTCAATGGTTAAAACTCTAAGTTAACATTTATAAAGTGGGTTTTCACTGAACTCATAATATATTAATCAGACACTTTTATGACAACGTAGCTAAAGACAGAAAACAACCTTGGGGGCCTGGGAAGCATTACTAAAAGCTTCTTTTGAGTTTTCTTTAGAAACAAGCACTGCAGGATAAGAGAAAAGTAACGAAGACACCTGGACAACAAAGGTGATTACAGAACTCTGAAGGACACAAAGCCCCAGAAGGAAGACTACTGCTAAACTTTCTGGAGACAGTTCAAGGACTGTAATTCGGGACTTTGGACTAAAACTATCGTCTTTGGCCTTATGAATAAGACTCATTGTCTGAATGTTTACAGGGTTCTTGGCTTGTTTATTGCTAAGACCACTAGATGGTGGTAACTTGTAGAGCATATGTACGTGAAGGAATTTTCTTTGTCTTGCCCCTTTATGAATGGTGTAAAAGCTCTGTGTTGACTAACATTAAATTGCCATCTGTTCAAGAAGCAGGTGTCCGGTATATGATTTTTGTCTTTCGCCTATCCGTCTCTCCTTCAGGAGATCTCACGACCTTGCGGGGCGGGACCCCGCATCTACCAAAAACAAAAACAAAACAAAAACAGCCTGGTATGGCAGTGCACTCCTGTAATCCCAGTTACTTGGGAGGCTGGGGTGGAAGGATAGCTTGAGTCCAAGAGGTTGAGGTTGCAGTGATCCACGAGCATGCCACTGCACTCCAGCCTGGACAATAGAGTGAGAACCGAACTCGGTGGCTCAGCTTGTAATCCCGCGCCTTTGGGAGGCTGAGGTGAGTGGATTGCCTGAGCCCGCGGGTTCGAGACCCGCCTGGGCAGCGAGACCTCATCTCTACAATAAATAAAAAAATCAGCCGGGCGTGGTAGCGCATGTCTGTAATTCCGGCTACTCGGAAGGCTGAGGAGGAAGGATCGCCGGAGCCCAGCAGGTCGAGGCTGCGGTGGCCGGGAGCGGCCACTGCGCTCCAGTCTGGGCAACAGAGTGAGACTCCAACTCAAAAAAAAAAAAAAAAAAATAAAAAAAAAAATAGACTTTCCCCCTTCTGAGATATTACATTTTTTTCCTCCCTGTTCTGGCACTTTCATGGCTTTCTTTTCCATTAACTTCTCTGATACCTCTGGGGTTTATTTTGGTATATGGATTTAACTTTTTCCCCAGATATTTACAACAATTTACAGAATATCTTGTCTTTCCCCATTAAGTTTACTTTTGGATTGACACTCAGGTAACATAGTTTCTCTTCTCTCTGGGAATAGGGTACAATTTTCCTTGGGAACAATGTGCTTTGTTCAACATGGTCTCTTTCCCTAAGCCTCCTCTCATCACCCTACCCCCTTCTAAGGCCTTCACACAAATGGTCTACTCTTGTCTGGAAGTCTCCTTCTCCATGCCCTTGACTTGCTGTCTCCTCCTCAGACTCCAGGTCTCAGTTTAAATGTCGCTTCCTCTGGACATTCTCTCTTGAGCCTCCAACTGGGGTTGAGTGTCATGCTATAGGCCCCCAAATCACTGCACCTCCTTACTGCATCTGTTCCCCACAGCGACAAAGACCTGGTCTGTGTTGGTCCCTCCTGTATCCCTAGTGCTACACCAGTACGTAGCAGACAGCTTTATTGATGAATGCGATGCCTATTTTTTCCCCTTCAGATTGAGTCCCTCCTCATGCAGTGTGTGGGAGAGTGAAAGGAGCTGTGGTTCCCTCAGTGCGCCCTGATTCCAGCCAGCTTGACTCATATGAGGCTCCTCAGGGCCTTCTGTTAGTAGGTGGCCATGTTAGTGGGTTGCCTGGTCCCCCAGACGTGTCTGACTTGTACTCCACAGGTCCACAGTTGGAGTGTGCCTATAACTTTGACCTTTGCTCTGGGACTCTCAAGCATTATGTTAGCAGAGTTTTCTTGGCCCGTGTGATTTTCCTCCTCTCATATTACCACCTTGGATGTGAGGCAGTATGAATGCAGTTGGTATCCAGAGAAGCTGCCACTTGCCACTTAGGGTGTCACATGATCTTTTTCCTTCCTTCCTTCCTTCCTTCCTTCCTTCCTTCCTTCCTTCCTTCCTTCCTTCCTTCCTTCCTCCCTCCCTCCCTCCCCTCCCTCCTCACTTCCCTTCTTTCTCTCTTTCTTTTTTTGTCAGGGTTTCCCTTTGATGCCCACATTGGAGTGCAGAGGTGTGATCACGGCTCATGGCAGCCTCAAGCTTCTAGGCTCAGCCTCATATCTGGGACTACAGGCATGCACACCACAGTGACTAATTAAAATTTTTTTTTTGTAGAGATGAGCTTTCGCCATGTTTCTGAGGTTGGTCTTGAACTCCTGAGCTCAAGCAATCCTCCTGCTTTGGCCTCTCAAAGTACTGGGATTATAGGCATGAGCCACCACACCTGGTACTTGTTGAATGAGCAACAAATTGTTCAAGAAAATCCAAGATATTTTACTTGATGATTTCTATAGAACCAAATTCTGCTCTTGGGGGCTCTAATACACTTGCATTGCAAAAGTTAGAACTAGAAATCAGCGGGAAAAAGAAAATAATGAGAGAAAAATGCAGGATATTAGCAGAATGCTTTGCTCTTGCTTCTCAAATATTTTAAATTCAGAAAAAAGTTTAAAAATTCAAGTGCAACATTATCATCAACATAAATTAACATTTATTAATTATACACTCAGGGCGTTGCTCTGAAGTGAGCTTAATGAACAAATAACTAGGTTTGGTAATATCTTGGCTGAATATCTCTATTCTCTTGAGAAGGTGAGTAGTTGAAATAGCATGGTCTGATTGCTGCAGACTAATAATATTCTGTTTCATTCTTCAGTCTGCCCTTCCTTCTCCCAAGGGCAGAAATGAACAAAACAATGATTTCCTAATTGTTTAGCACTCAATTTTCTGCCTAGCAAAAACCTATGTGGTTTTAACAGTTCTTATATGGTTTTCGTTAAAAAAGATTATTATGTTTAGAATTCAGTGCATATTAGTTTTTAACTCATTTCTGCCAGTTTAAAAAAACTGTATTGTAGAAAATTCTAATATTTACAAGGTAAACAGACTAGTGTAATGAACTCAGGTTGCATCGTGCACCCATGACTCAGGTTGGACAATTATCAACATTCTGCCATTTTGTTTGATCTATACCTTTATCTACAATCCATCCCCCACTCAATGATTTTTATAAGGTAAATTCGCATATACTGAGATGTCAAAACACAGCTTTGACAATGGATACACTTGTGTAACCCGATTATAATGAAGATATAGAACACTCCGGGAAATATAGATCTCCCCAGAAAGTTCCTTCCTCTTTTTCAGTTAATTCATTTGCCTTTTCCTTTACCCTCCAGGTAACTGCTATTCTGAATTTTTTCACCACAGATTAGGTTTGCCTGTTTTAGAATTTCGCATACATGAAATCATCAAATATGTGAACTTTTGTATCTGGTTTATTTATTTATTTATTTTTTGAGTTGTAGTCTCACTGTGCCGCCCAGGCTAGAGTGCAATGGCATGCTCATGGCCAATGCAGCCTCGACTTACTGGGCTCAGGTGATCCTTCCGTCTCAGCTTTCCAAGTAGGTGGAACCACAGACATGTGCCACCATGCCTGGTAATTTTTTTGATTTATTGTAGAGATGAAGTCTTGCCATGTTGCTCAGGCTGGTCTCGAACCCCTGAGCTCAGGCAATCCTCTTGCTTCCACCTCCCAAAGTGCTGGGATTACAGGCTTGATCCACTGCACCTGGATGTATCTGGTTTCTTTTCCTCAGCATGTATCAGTAATTCATTTCTTTTTTATTGCTGAGACAATGTCTCATGGTATGAATAGGTAACCGTGTGCTTATTCATATTCACCTGTTATTGGGTTGTTTCTAGAATTGTAAATCAGGCTGTTATGAACAATCTTGTACACATCTTTTTGTGGATATGTTTTCATTTTCACAAATATCAAGTAAATACGAGGGGACCCCCAGAAAAGCAGAATTATCTTTTGGAGGGTGGGTCCCTGGTAGTACACTTGGAATTTATTCCTCCAGATCCAATGGTCAATCAGTTTTTAACTGGAAGTTTTGAGAAGGTTGTGTCACTTTTTGTGGGAGAAATGTCCCGAGTTGTGGCAAACGAGTGACAGGTTCTTCCACCATGACAGCACACCTGCCCATATTGCATGAAGTGTTTAGCAGTTTTTGACTAAAAACAACTTGACCCCCGTGCCCCACCCTCCCTGGTTATCTGATCTCACCCCAGAGTGACTTTTTTTTTTTTTTTTTTCCCCTGTGAAAAAAGTCCTTAAAGAGAAACATCTTGCTGATGTGGAAGAAGTGAAACAAACGGCAGAAGCACTGAAAGGCATCAAAATGGACGAGTTCAAAAACTGTTTTGAGCAGTGGAAAAAGTGACTTGATACGCGTGTTGCATCAGGCAGAGAGGGCTTTGAAGGTGTCTGAAGTTAAAACATGTAAGAATAAATACATATTTTCTAATACATAAATTTCTGGGTGTTTTTAGCCCCCCATCCCCAGCTAGGATGAAATAGCAAAGTCAGTGGGTAAGTGCATGCTTTACTTTATATGAAACTGAGAAAACTTTTTCCAAAGTGGTTGTATTAGTTTACATTCCTCCAGTGAGGTACTCTATTTGCTTCAGATTCTAATAGATATTGTCAGCATTTTTTTTTTTTAAGTGAGAAAGCAGGATTTATTGAGAGCTCAGAGAAGCTCCCACAGTGGGAGGGGACCTGAAGGGGTTGCCTTTCTCTGGGGTTGAAACCTGGTGCTTATATAGCCCTAAGTCCAAGCCAATTGGCTAGCACTAGCTGTGAGTTGTTGCTGTACTGATTGGTCAGTATTAAGAACCGATCGGCAGGAGGTAGGGGCCTAATGGTGAGCTGATTGGTTGCTTTTCCATGCCTGCAATGAGTACTTAAGCTCTAGCTTGAGAGGTTGGCAGGGAGCTTGTTTATCAACACTGAGCCTGAGAGGCCTGCCAGATGTTCACTACATTGTTACCAGAGTTCGCTACATTGTTACCAGAGGACCGGCCTGTCTGCCTAGCCTTTCTCTGGCTATCTCCAGTCTCATTCCCCCCTCTGGTGTAGTAACCCCAACTGCTCTTAGGGAGTAAGGACAATGATGGGTTGTCAGCAGTTTTTTTTAGCATTAGCCATTCTAGTATGTAGTGGTTTCTTATTGTGGTTTTAATTTCCATTTCTTTGGTGACTAATGATAGTGACCATTTTTTGTGTGTTGATTGAACAATTTTTTTTTTTTTGAGTTGGAGTCTCACTCTGTCGCCCAGGCTGGATTGCTGTGGCACACTCATGGCCACCTCAGTGTCAACCTGCTGGACCCTGGTGATCCTTCCGCCTCAGCCTTCCAAGTGACTGGAACTACAGGCGTGCGCTACCAGGCCTGGCTAGTTTTTGATTTATTGTAGAGACAAGGTCTCGCCGAGTTGTCCAGGCTGGTCTTGAACCTGTGGGCTCAGGCAGTCCACTCACCTTGGCCTCACAAAGTGCTGGGATTACAGGCTGAGCCACCGAGCCCAGCCTACAAGGAAAATTTAAAAATAAATTTCCTTTGTGAAAGTGTCTCTTGAAGTGTTTTGCCCATTTTTTTTTACTGGGTTGTTTGTCTTTTTATTATTGAGTTATAAAAAAATATGTTTTCACATAAAAGTTTTTTATCAAAAAATGTTTTATGAATATTTTTTTCAGTCTATGACTTGCCTATTCATATTCTTAACATTTTCAATGAGCAAAATTCTTTAATTTTGAAGTTTGATTTACCAATGAAAAATACCTTATGGTTATTAAGTCAATGATACACTGTTGGTTATGGTATAGTAGTTAAACGCAGGAGTGCAAGTCTTCCAGTTTTGATCTTCGTTTACAAGGCTGTTTTGACCATTGTAATTTTTTTTTCATTTCTATATACATTTGAGAATCAGTTTGTCAATTTCTATGAAAAAGTTTGCTGGAATTATGGTTGGGATTGCATTGAGGCTTTGGATTAATTTGGGGAAAATTGCCATCTTAGCGATATCAAGTCTTCCAATTCATAAACATTCAGCTAATGAACATGGATTGTTTCTCCACCTACGTCTTCTTTAATTTTTATCAGCAACGTTTTATATTTTTCAGTATAGAGGCTGTAAGGCAAGTATGGAGAAAAAGAGAACAAGTTGAGTGGTTAGGCAAAGAAAATAAAATTTATTAGAGGGAAAGGAAAGGAAGACAGGCCCTTGAGAAGAACCAGCCCCTTATTCTTCTTGCGGGTCCGTCTTATACCCCGTAGCTGGAGTTCGGTGGTTATACAGTCTTGAGGAAGCAGGTGTCAGCTGGAGGCAGGTGAAAACAGGACGTTGAGGCAGGTGACTAGTTGAAAACCGGATGAAGGGGTAGGTCTCATGGTTCACTGTGACTTTGTCCCCTGATTGTGAGGTTAGCACAAT